>OZ018326.1:126197572-126797572 GCA_963969495.1 Ceratothoa steindachneri
CACGAAAGGGAATTCAATTGTATTTTCAACAGACCTTTTCTAAGAGTTTTTTTTTTACTGTAAGATTTAAATGCAATTCACTGTCCTATTTTCTATCACAGGTTGTTATGATGGTATTCTTTCTGCTACTGATCGTAATCGCAATGGCTTGGGTTAAAAAAGTCCATAGCTAGAGTTTTGCAAAAAAGTAATTTGCCATCTGCAGCTCAATTAACTGGTGGAATAGTCATTAATGAACAAGTAAGTAAGGAGATTCAGTTAAAGTTTCAAATAGTCACATACTAAAAAATAGATTTAGTCAAAGTAGATAATTGTAAAGGAATTGTTTTTGTCTATTTATAAAGATGCGATTCTTATGATATGTATAAAAAATCAGGGATGAAAATTCTACAAGTATATAAACAGACCGGAAGAATAGGCCAAGTTTCATTAAAAGTCTGTAAATCTCAATGATTTAATGAGAAATATACAATTTTTATTTTCTAATAGGAATTCTGAATTACGGATGGATGCAAAATCAAATGGGGGAGTAATACGACTTTCAGAATACATAGAGTATAGAATGTAAAGCAAAAGAACTCGAATTGGCGTGTTATAACTGGAGAACAAACAGTGATAATTGAGGTACCATTCTTGCATCCTCATATAGATATATAATTCTAGACATTCACACTAGTTACACATTGTTATAAACAAATATAGCAGATAGTTTCAACGAAGAGAATAGATATAAATCTACACTGAGATGATTAAAATGTTGGAATATAAAATACTCACTACATAACCAAGCAACCACTCATATCAAAGTAGATAGATAAGTATGTATAAGCATACATAAACATATAGAGTAAATGAACATAGTCATAACTTTTTAGAAAACAAGATATGTAAGAAGAAGTGACTGGCAAATTACACTAAGATCAAAGAATACGAACGTAAGTGGATGGAATGGAATATAACTAATCTTAGAGAAGGCAGAAGAAAAGGAAACAAAGGATGCAATTAAAAAATCATCACAACTTATTATTCAGTACTCTCAGTCATCTTTTGTCGAGTCAAGGAACATATTAATAATTATTTTCCAGGAATTTAAATCAGAGAAAGAAGGTTTTTTTTGTTATGTTGGATTTGGACGTCTTCTTAGAAGTTCATTTTGCTAGTCTAAAATTAAATGTCATGAGGCGGTCGTTTTATGCAATTGATGTTGAGATGAGGCCTTGTAGTTCGGATGAATAAAAGACCTTGTCAGTTAAGAGCAATTGGTAAATACAGAATACCAAGTTTTCTAATAATTTATTTTGTATGACAATTTTATAAAGCGTCCACGAGCGACTCCCACTAAGGAAGAGGCTAGTTTTTCTACTACATTATAGAATAATAAATTTACTTCGTATAGGTTTTTTCCATTGGTAAATGCATGTTGAAAGTTACTTACGTTTTAGTGTTTCGAGTATCGG
Organism: Ceratothoa steindachneri; assembly: GCA_963969495.1. Lineage (NCBI taxonomy): Eukaryota > Metazoa > Arthropoda > Malacostraca > Isopoda > Cymothoidae > Ceratothoa > Ceratothoa steindachneri. Next base: position 126,199,030 of record OZ018326.1, read on the forward strand.
CCCTATCGATATTAAAGCCATGACTAAACGTGTCGAAAGATGCAAAATCCGTTCTAAGAAACCCGCACCAAAAAGAAATGATACAAATATTTCCCCTCCAAAAGAAGCTCCTACGAATAATTCCTAGGTATTTGCATGGTTATCTTCTCGGTGTCTAGAAAGATATAGATCCAGGCGACTCATCGAGTACAAATTACAGAGTTGTTCGGACATGAACACTAAATATATAGGTCTGTGACCTGGAAATTCTCTACACCTAAATCTGATCTAAAACTGTCCCCGTAAGGGGCGCGGCGATTTGCCTTCATGGCTGCCGTACTGACGGGACTCAGTGCCCCATCCGGCCCCAGCTTAGCCTCTTCTGCTACTTTCAGACAGCCTGTATTTCTCCCCTACTTCCTCACTTCGCCTACAACCTCTCCTACAACTTTTTCTGGTCAGCCTCTATTTTCAGAGGATAGATGCTAGTAGTATTGTAGGTGAAGAGTCAAGTGCATAAAACCCAGCCTCCTATGAGCGTATCCAGATACGTGCACGCGCACATGGACTCCCACTCAAGTCTTCTTACCTCACCTATCCCCCACAATACTTTGGTCAGTGACCTTTTTCCGAAGGAATTAGTTTACACACACATATATACAAACATACATTGGGTTAGGTTAGGAGTAAAGTGTTGCCTATCCTCACCCTCACTCCACCCTTGGCACATGCAGATATCCCCCCACCCGAAACTATGGTCAAGGCCCTTTTTTCAAAGGAATTAAAGTCTACACAGACACAGACACACACACACACACATACATATATATATATATATATATATATATATATATATATATATATATATATATGTATATATATATATATATATATATATATATATATATATATATATATATATATATATATATATATATATATATATATATATAAGAGGGGCGGTCAATAAGTTTTGCGAATCAGTAGGACAAAACAGAGGAAGGGGGATGGCTGTTTGTGAGGGTGTTAGGACAAGATATGACAAGTCAGGACCTGCAGCCGCACGCTCCTGCCTCGTCGTGGAGAGGATGATCCTCGAAAATCAACGGGTGAAGGTCGAAGAAATCGAGCGGGAACTGGGAATATCACATGGAAGTGTTAGCAACATCATCCACGACAATTTGGCCATGACCAAGGTCTCTGCCCGTTGGCTCCCTAGAAACCTCACGCTTAATGATCGATTTCAACGTCATAAAAGTCCACAAGGCCAGAGTTGCACAAGTTGCCCAGCGAGTGCGGATTTGATGAGCTCAACCATCCCCCCTACAGTCCAGATCTGACCCCTAGCGACTACTTTTTATTTCGCCAGCTCAAGGCTGCACTGCGTGGACGCCGGTTTGGGAACGATGAAGATGTCCAGCTCGCTGTCCAGGAGTGGTTTGAACAGCATTCGGGAGATTTCTGGTTGTCGGAAATTCGAAGCCTCAGGGACAAGTGGCGCAAGTGCATTGAAGTCGAGGGTAGTTATATTGACAAATAATAAAACACTTTTCCACATATCTCGTTTCCCTATATCCGAATTGAAAATTTATTGACCGCCTCTGGTATATATATATATATATATATATATATATATATATATATATATATATATATATACTGGAGCTTTCTAAGGCATGGACTCACACTTAAGTCTCCCAACTCCCCCACCCCTACCCTCCTCCCTCCTCCCATCCCCTACCGCTAAGATTTTTCTAATGATTTAACTCGACCTCCTATGAGCGTATACAGATACGTACATACGCAACACACACACACCTAAGCGTTTTGAATTATCAAGTTTTTGCTTGTATTAACATAACCGTGGAGATGCCATTTAACCTTTTACAATTCTTTAATTCGTCAGTCTAGTTGCCATCTTTTTAAATCATTTGTCGTTAAACCGCTTTCTGTGTAACACTTTCTAATATGATCATCCATTCTCAACGTACCACACCTAGAGTTAGTAAATATTTTGCACCTGAAGATTTGTGCGCATTGGATTATGAATTTAGCCCAGACTATTCATCTATGGTTGAATTCTTCGATCACCTTCGGTGATTTATTCATGAACACCCAATTGATTGGATTAAATTTCTCTATAGTGGGTCAGTCCACCCACCTTTCAACTATAATAACAGAAAAGATTTGATTGAAAATCTCCTGTTTATTAATTAAGAAGATCTTATCATCGGTGAAAAATTAAAAAAACGAGCTAATGGATCAGTTTTTCTTTGTATGAGATCTAGCCGATCGTCACAATACATGGGTGGATATATTTTTATGCATATTGCATTCTAAAATTGTTAATGATAGGGAGAAAGTAGTGAACATCGATATATTTGACATAAAACTCTTGTTATTTCGATTTCTCTTATTGTATTCCCATCAGCTCACCGATACGATAAAAACCAAGATTGAAGAGGCCAGTATGAAAGAATTCACCTTCTCACAATATTAAGAGAATGTGATGAGTTATTTTTTGGAGAAAATAAAACAATAGTAGCATAACGCGGATTATTCCATCTTTATTTTTTCCTATAAATCATAAAATATTATTAATAATTGAAAGAAATATATATATACACATTATGAAAGAGTTAATAATAACCGTCAGGTATTCAATGGACTTTTTTTTAATATCAACAAGGAGTAACAACAAGGAAAGAAGGTACCCTAGGAGACCTAATGGCCCATTCAAAGAGAGAACCTTTGGACTAGCAATCGAGCGGGCAAATGGCTGCTTAATTGTTTTGCGCCCCTAAACGGCCACTTTTCAAGACCTTGTCTAGTCTTGACTTGAACTGGTCAACAGATTCACTCCTTGACAACATCCACTGGAAGTGCGTTCCACATACCGCAGATACTGTAAGGGAAAAGATTTCAACAAAGATTGCGGTTGTTACGCTTCAGTTCAAGTTTGAAGCCGTGATTGCGCGTTCTGTTCTCACTCAGTGTGAAAATATCCCGGTAGTCAACATTGTCGAACCCTCGAAGTATTTTGAAAACTTCGATGAGCTGACCACGCAGTCTACGGGTTTCCAGCGAGAAAAGATCTAATTTCCTTAGTCTATCCTCATAACCTTTATGTCGGATAGAGGGAATCAGCTTGGTTGCCCTGGCTTGTACGCGTTCCAATCTCGCGATGTCCTTTCGCAATGAAGGACTCCAAAATTGTACGGCATACTCCAGGTGCGGTCGAACAAGTGAGTTGTACAGGCACAGTACAATCTCCTGGTTCCGATACCTAAACCTTCGCTAAATATAGCCTAGCATCCTTTGTGCCTTTTTCTCCTCCTCACTGCACTGTTTCAAGAACTTGAGGTCAGTAGTGATTGTTACACCCAAGTCCTTCTCAGTGTCACTCGATTCAAGAGCAGTGCCCTTCAGGATATACTGAAATTGGGGGTTTCTGTGGCCGATATGCATCACTTTGCATTTCCCAAGGTAAAAGGCATTTTCCACGTGTCCAACCACTCCCCAATCTTCCTAAGATCTTCCTGCAGGCAGGCAGTATTTCCATCCTTTGCAACGTTTATACCAAGCTTGGTATCGTCGGCAAATTTGGAAATCTTGGCAACCATGTCACCGTCCATGTCGTTGACGTAGATGATGAATAGTAGTGGTCCCAGGACAGGACCTTGAGGCAACCCGCTAGTAACGGGGACCCACTCAAAAGCCTGTCCATTGACCACCACCCGTTGCCGTCTGCCACTTAGCCAGTTGCGATTCAGCCGGCTACCTTTCCGTCTATGCCAAGCGCTCGCACTTTTCGAAGATGGCGGCGGTGTGGTACCTTATCAAAGGCTTTCTGAAAGTCTAGGTAGAGCACATCTACCGCCTTGTCCCGATCGTGCTCACTGAACACGAAGTGGAAGAATTCTGCAACGTTTGTCAGGCATGACCGTTGCCTTCGGAAGCCGTGCTGGGAACTCCTCAGTAGCAGGTTTGACTCTAAATCCGACGTCACTTTGTCCACCGTAATGCTTTCCATGAGTTTATTGACTATCGAAGTCAGACTGATAGGTCGGTAGTTCGACGGTTGGTTACGGTTTCCTTTCTTGAAGATTGGAGTCACCTCTCCTCACGCCAGTCTCTAGGAGCGCATTTGGTCCGGATTGACATGTTGAAGATTGCGCTCAGGTTTCGTGACACTTGATCGCGCTCTTCTTTTAACACTTTAGGTAGAAACCCATCCCTTTGAAACCGAATGGTATGGTTCGGTAAATCCCTGGGAGCTCAATACGTTTCCGAAACGTCTTTCTCAAAACCTTTTCCCCCCTCACCTCTTTCATTCTACTGTGTTCCTCGGCTCGGAAACCAATAAATGGTACAAGGATATGACTATCATCATCTGCTCCAACTATGCGTTTAATACTATCGTAGATTATTATATCCTTCGTGTGAGTGTTAATGGTTTGTCCTTTACCAGGGCGTATATACTTCACTCCACTCGGCGTTGGATGCGTACCGAATAGGAAAACCATAAGCTTCTATCTTTTTTTCTGGAAATTTTTTTATATACTCTACGAACAAACCATATCTCTTTTCAAACTCCAAAAAACTCGTAGATTTTCTTGTTCTTATACATTTTTTCCAGGGCAAGTTTCAGTTGAGGGGTTATGTACACTCCGGAAAACATACGTTGCTTTTTAGAGTCATCGCATTCATGTGAGTTTTGCTGAGCGTATGTGGTGCAGAGTGTGAGAGTAAGTTTACCATCTACGGATTGAGGGAGAACTAGAATATACAGATCATTAGGAGGGAGAACATTACATTTCACGATACCGAAATATGCCACATGCACACCCTGCGTGACTTCTTGAATAGACGGAATTTCTCGCACACATACGCAACATCTAGGTGATCCTAACGGATATGGATTGTTTTTCATACAGTACGGATATAAGGAGCATAAATCGATATAATGGATTTCCACAGCTTCGGCTGGTGGGTAGTATAGTATAAATGGGTTACATCTGCCACCAGAAAGTGCACTCCACGCATCCAATACACCATTGAATACATCGGCAGATATTCTATTAACTGTTTCACGTCGCCCTGGAATGGTTTGCATCTCGGTTTCAAATTCATACTCTCAGAGAATGATAACCTTGTATTTACTACTAAGAATTCAATCACTCTCTACTGTCTGATAATATCGGTCCAGCGATCAACGTCCACCAAAGGAAACATCCTGTTTTTGATCACAGTTTCCTTTCTGGCACCTATGCCAATAACATCCATGAAAGAGAAACACAGTTCCTCCTCCTGATGGTGAAAACCCGTCAGGAAAATAAACTCGTCCACTAAGAGAAAGGCTTCGCTCACCACCATTTTTTGCATGGAAAATCGGGATTCCTCTAACATGTTCTTCAACCATAAGCCAACGTATAGCCTTATAAGAAAAAACTTTGGATTTCTTCGTCGATGACTGCAATAGAATTTTCTGATAAGAAGACATCTTTATATACCTTGCAACACAATGATGCTATTGTGATGCAAGACTGCATAGGATAAATGTTGAATTTTCTAATGAATGAACACCTAAACTTCTCAAAACACAGGCGAAGGTAGAAATATCTTGAATGCAATACTTAATATTATCTGTAAGAATATTGTATAGTTCTTTCCGGAAATTCGAATAAAAATTATTGTCAAAGTGTAATTTTTCCTTGCTGTTCATTTTTTCATAGTTAAATACCCTTTTTCAGGAACCGAACCAGTATAATTCAGTCTCCTTAAAAATTATATCCTAAACGAGCTCTGTTAGAAATCTTTCGTCGCCACTTCATTGGATGCTAAGTAAAGAGATTAGGATTAAAATGTTGAAGCAGTTCGTCATAGATGAATTGGGCATCGAATTTAGGATTGTTATGTGCCATCACATATGTTTTCACATTTTCTCTAGATGTTATTCGTATTAACTTTTTTATAAAGGGTTTACACGGGGAGTTTGCACCATCTCTTTGAAAATTCTTTGTTCGTGGACCACAGTTCTTACATTTGTCATATGTTTCATTCTCATTATCAAAACAGAGTTCATAATAATAATAATAATAGGTCTTTTGTAATGCGCTCTTTAAGGCCTGAGGCCTTCCCAGGGCGCACGTTGTGCTGAGATGAGAATGGAAATTCAAGATGGGGAGAAGGCAATTCTTAAAAGATGCGTTTTCAGGAGACGCTTAAATGTGATAGGAGAGGGAGAAGACCAGATTTCAGCAGAAAGAGCATTCCACAACTTAGAAGCGCAGATTGAGAAGGAGCAGTCCCCCATTGAGCAGAGGGATAAACAAGGAATATTCAAAAAAGGTGCATGTGATGACTTAAGTGCCCGAGGGAAATGGCGTGGCGAAAGGGCAGAAGAGAGGTAAGACGGGGTCTTGTTGTTTAGGGCATTAAATGTGAAGAGAAGTATCTTGAAGTAAATACGGGATCTGACAGGGAGCCAGTGCAGTTCATGCAGCAAATGTTTTGAGGGAGAGAAGCGAGGGTGACGGAGGAGAAGCCGGGCGGCATATTTCTGTACAAGTTGAAAGTGGCGGAGAGAGGAGGATGGCAGATTCACAAGCAGAGAGTTACAGTAGTCAAGGCGTGAGGTGATGCAGGCATGAACAGCAGTCTCAAGACTTTGGCGATCAAAGTGAGAGCGAATGCAAGGGAAGTTACGAAGGAAACATAGAGAGGATTTGCTAACATTGCGGATATGAGGCTTAAATGAGAGATGCTCATCAAAAACAACACCCAGATTCCTAACGCAGTCAGAGAAAATGATAGTATTACCGCCTAGAGTAAGCGAGAGAAAGAAAGATTTAGATTTTTTTTACAAGAGCAGGGGGGCCGACGAGGAGGACCTCAGTTTTGGAGTGATTAAGCCTAAGGAAGTTAGTAGAGAGCCAGTCAGAAATAGAGGAGTAGGCAGCAAGGAGGTCAGTGATAGAGTAGACAAGATACGTGGGGGATGAGGAAACGAAAATTTGAGTGTCATCAGCATAGAAGTGGAAGGATATACCGAGATTACAGAAAAGGGAACTAAGAGGAAGAAGGTAGATACAAAATAGTAGAGGACCAAGGACAGAGCCTTGTGGCACTCCAAAGCGAATGGGGGTAGAGTCAGAGGAAACGTCGTCAATCACAACGGATTGGGTACGAGACGAGAGGTAAGAGCGGAGCCAGTCAAGCACGGTGCCTGATATGCCGGGGAAAGAGTGGAGACGATCAAGTAGGACGGTATGGTCAATAGTATCGAAGGCACAGGAGAGGTCGAGTAGAACGAGGATGGAGGCACAACCCCTATCCGCGGCTCTTCGTAAGCAATCGGACGCATTGAGAAGGGCGGTTTCTGTGGAGTGACCTGACTTGAAACCAGATTGATAGGTTTTATCAATGTTACAGGCCACCATGTGACTGTTGATGCGTGAAGCAACCACTCTCTCCAGAACCTTAGAGAGGAAAGGAAGTTGCGAAATCAGGTGATAATTGGAAGGGTCAGTGGGGATCAGTTGAGGCTTTTTAACAATCGGACGGATGTGGGCACGTTTGAAGGAAGAGGGAACAAGACCAATTGCAAGTGAATTGTTGAACAGGTGAAGAAGCGTTGGGAGGATAGCAGGCAGAATTTCACATAACGCGAGAGCAGGGCTGTAAGCTCCAACGCGGTCAACAGCGAAGAAAACGATAAGCGGCTGAGGCGAGAAGTCAGGGAGAATGGCAGGAGCACAAACAGAAGACTGAGGGAGGGAAGCACGGAGGTTAGTGACCTTATCTGCGAAGAAATTCGAGAGAGTATCCGGGCTAATGGGTGGGGAGACCTGGGCTGGGGAAGTAAGACGGGAGGGCAGGAGGAAGAGGGTACGGGGATCATTCCTATTGTCAGTAAGCAGATTACGTGACTAGGCTTCACAAGCAGACTTTAATTTCGCCACGTAGGAAGCTGTGGCAAGTCGGAACGCTAGCGAGAGAGGGGTCGTGTCTTGCTCACAGGTGCGAGCGTTTCTAAGGACTCTTTTATGGGCACGCATGGACTGCCTATCACGGAGGAGTTCCATAGAGTACCAAGGGGCACGGTGACAACGAGAGTTTGAAGGGTTGACAAGGGGAGACTGGGCATCAAGACAAGTGAGAAGGGGTTGTTCCAAAGAAGAGAGAATCCGGTCAGGAGAAGCAGAAGCATCAATGGGAGGAAGTTTGGAGGCCATACCATTACATAGATAGGGAGGGAATATCAATGGAAGCTAGTCGACGGAATGGCTTAGCAATATGAGACAGCTAGGGAGGTATATAGAAGTTGAAGTTGATAAGGAAGGGATCAGATATAGCATTGAACAAATTTGTAGTCGTCAGGTTGGAAATAAGACAGTCAGAGATTACAAGGTCTAAAATAATACCGTGAGAGTGGGTAAGGGAAGAAACGTGTTGGGTGAGGGAGAAAAGATCAAGGATTTCAGAAAAGGCTTTGAAATTAGGATTGTGGCCAGGAAGGTTGAAATCACTGAGGATTAGCAGAGAACCAGTGGGGGAGAGGCCAGCGAGGAGGTTACTAAATTCATCACGAAAAAGCTCGAGGGAGGAGCGAGAGGGGCAGTAGAGGACTAAGATAGTTAGAGAAAGGGTGGAATCAGATACATTGATGAGCGCCTCAAAAGAAAAGGACGGCAAGAGGGCAGATAATTCAGAGGGAAGGAGGCACTGTAAAGGAGAGCAACTCCTATATTATTTGCATAACTAATATATAAGGAAAAAGTATAAATGTTCCCTCTTCTTTATAGGTTTCAATATCATAATATAAGGCATTCCATTTCTTAACCATCGACTTCTTCGATCTCTTCATCCAGTACTTATGCTCTGTTTCATCCGCTTTTTAGTATGTATAACATTTAGAGCAGAACAACTTCTCACACTTGTGTCAACTTATGCCGTTTTCACCCTGCATGATTATATGGTTACACATAAGACACATGCTAATCTTCCCACAAGTATGAAGCGTTTTGTGCCTATCGAAACACGATTGGCTATAGAATGAGGGATTACACTCATTACATAAAATCCCTCGAATTCTTTTTCCATCATAAAGCCAAAGACACTGAATGCACACCCCTTCACAATCTTTTAGATGGACCATTACGTTGTCATGGAATGTATAGTAAGAAAACACATCCTGTGATTAAAAGGAAGTTTCTTGTTTTTTAAATATGTATCACTAATATTTCGAATTGGATAATAAGTTTCATTTTCAAGAGCAATGAGTAGGTGTGGGGCTGTTTTTTCAGGATAAGTTGGTCGATGGAGCAATTTGAATTAACGGTCATCGCCTGTAGCCGTTAATATGAGAATCCTGCATCTTTGCTTTCATTTTATCAAGGAAAATTGATCTACAGTGACATACTCTTCGTACACAAGATTTTTGCGCGAACATTCTCCTTCATTTTTTTCGCGATGACTAAGGAAACAAATGCGCAGCCTGTAGAATTTATATGGCCTCTATATATATTATGTCGATCAAATCGGACATTGGATGGTTTTACAACATGCCCTGCAGGAATCCTGTACACACGAACTGTGAGATTGAAGGTACTAAACTCGATTATGTTCGCAGATTGGAATAATGTCTTGAATCGTCTCATGAAATAAACGAATAGTGTCGACTCACGTAGTTGAACAAATGGAATCTGTAAATAGATTGTATCACCGGATACATCCATAATTTGAAAACTTATATTTACACGATAATCACCATCTCGAATCCATTGGAGATTTAATATACGTCGTGAAAGCTTACGCACTACTCTACCAAGCCCAGCTTCTTCTCGATTCTTCACGATTACATAATATATAATAATCATAAGATTTCCATATCTGTTTTCTCTTAATGGCGTAATTTTTGCAGGGAAAGTAAACATTGTTTCTGATGATCTATAAAAGAAAGAAAACATTTTGTATATAGCTATCTGAAAGATGTTGGCTCATTCATTATACAAAATGAAAATATGAGTTAAGGGGGTATGAAAAATTATTTTTTTAAAGAGGCTTTTTTATAGTTATCTGAAAGAAGCTGTATCATTCATTGTACATAAGAAAAGTGTGAGTGAAGGAAGTGTGTAAAAATTTTAATTCATAACGCAATGTACTTCATCGATCATTGGGCCAATGTCAGGTGGAAATACCTACTTCCTATATCGTATACTCTGGAATAGAGATAAGATGTTTTCTCAACGTGTTGATAGAATCATCTGGTATTATACTCTATGGCAGAAAAATTATGAAGAATTTAAAAACTAAGTGATGTTTCATGAAGGTGTGTACGATGTTTCATCTCTAGATGGAAAAAAATCATACACTCCTTATTTTAGATGACTCAATGCAGAGGATAGATGCAAATATATCAGGGATATTTACAGTTACCTTCTGCCATCAGAATATCTCCATATTCCTATTGGCTCAAAATCTATTTTATAAAAATTCTTATATGTGCGATATAGCCTAAAATTGTCACAATCTAGTTTTATTTAACCAAAGGAGAGACATCTCCCAGATAAGGATTCAGTTAGGATAATAATGGGGTGATTACAATCGATGGTAAAAGACTCCCACAATCTAAGATTATCGACCTCCTTCATAATGATTTAACTAGAAGGTGGAAAAGACAACCACCCCTCTTCTGGGAAGAAGTAAGAGCAAAGTTAATATTTTCCAATTTTCTATAATCTATTATAAAAAAATTCGCAACGCCGGAAAGAATCAGAAAATATTACTCACGCATTAACTTCTTCCACTTCAACTTCAAGGGTTTGCGCAAACACACGTCGTATTTCTCATTATCGCCACCAACCCAAAATAGGGAAGTAGTTGAATTATTAACCAATTTCACTGATGGAAATGGCAACTAGACAGTCCAATCAAATAATTGTATAAGGCTAAGTGGCAACTCCACTGTTATGTTAATACAAGAAAAAAACTGAAAATTCCAACCGCGTCAGAGAAACCCTATCCTAATGGCTTTTGTCTCACTCTCTGTCCAAATTCATACGCGTATTCACGCGTAAGAAGCTATGTTTCGATTCCAGATGAAGCAAATTATACAACAAGAATATAAAATTAATATATTCAGCTTTATGACGATTACTAGAACAAAATTCGGTTATGTTAGAGTGATCTTTGAAAATACCTATGGAAGAACCCACTATAACAATAAACTATTCCTTAGTGAGGGTGAGTTTTGGCTTGTTTGCTGCAATACACAGGTTAAAACAGGAAAATTTCCCCTATGTCGATTGTTTGGTGAAGGACTACGGTGTAAAGCAGTTAAAGTGTGTAGTGGAGGCCAACCCTAACAGTCTATTTCCAAATATCCATTTCGGTATTTACTGCGCACTACAATGAGTATGAAGTCAACACTTTTCTAAAACTTGAAGATAAGTTTTACCAAAGTTTTCTACAAATGAAATGCTTACAGAATGCTGTTGATACCTGTTATCTTACATTCAACGATGGACTTACTAAATGGCGAAAAGTTCAACCTACAATCACAAAAGTTGAGTGCATAAAAAATATCTCGTTTGATGAGTTTCACTGTTTTCTCAACAAGAGGGGAAGCAGTATCGAACTTGTGAAAGAATTTGTCCTCAGGGATCTTTACATTACTATGTCACCATTATGTGTGAAGAAAATTTAATAGAATATCTATTTATCAACCAGTCTCACCATGAAAATCCAGAGGGTGGACTGTAAACAGCCTGCGTCATCAAGACTTGCAAGAAGAAAGTTTAAGTTTACCCAAGATACTAGGAGCGGTCAATAAGCTTTGCAATTCGGATATAAGGAAACGAGATATGAGGAAAAGTGTTTTATTTTTTTTCAATATAGCTACCCTTGACTTCAATGCACTTGTGCCACTTGACCCTGAGGCTTCGAATTCCCGACAACCAGAAATCTCCCTACTGCTGTTCAATCCACTCCTTAGACGGTGAGTTGGACATCTTCATTGTCACCAAACCAGCGTCCACGCAGTGCAGCCTTGAGCTGGCGGAATAAAAAGTAGTGGCTAGGGGCCAGATCTGGAATTAAGGGGAAATGGTTGAGCTCATCGAATCCGCACTCGCGCAGGGCAGCTTGTGCAACTCTGGCCTTGTGGACAGGGGAATTGTCGCGGAGGAGCGGGACACCACGTGTCAACTTGCCGGCCTGCTTCTGACGGATGCACTTCTTCAACCCATCCAGTTCTCCGGCGTAATATTTGCCTGTGATGGTCTTTCCACAAAGCGCATAGTCCACCATCAATACTCCCTCAGAATCCCCGAAGATGGTGGCCAAGCTCTTTCCGTGCTGAGGGTAGGGGCCAGAACTTGATGGGGGTCGGAGAGCCCCTGTGCTTCCAGGCCATGCTTTCGAGCTTGGACTCCGGATCCCAGAGAAGGACCTACGTTTCATCGCCTGTCACTATGCGTGACTCAAATCCCGCCTGGTCTTGGTTGTACAGGAACAGCAGCTCCTCCGATCTTTGACGACGTTGAAGTCGATCATGGAGCGTGAGGTTTCGTGAGGTTTCTAGGGACACAACGGGCAGAGACCCAGGTCATGGCAAAATTGTCGTGGATGATGTCAATAAAGATTCTATGTGATATTCCAAGTTCTCGCTCGATTTCTTCGACCTTCACCCGTCGATTTTCGAGAATAATCCTCTCCACACTGGCCACATTGTCCTCGTTGGTCACATCTGACGGGCGTCCTGGACGGGAGTCATCTTCAAGGGACTCACGACCATTGCGGAACTCCCTATTCCAGCGAGCAAGGGTTGCATAGGAAGGGGCGGTGTCGGTGTACACTGCAACCATGCGTTCATGGATCTCTTTTGCATTCTTGCCTTCCTGGGTCAAAAATTTGATAACTGCGCGGTGCTCAACCTTCTCCATTGTTGAAAGATTTGTGACTGACGATCTACGATCAGCTACTGCTTCTTAAATAGACGAGGCAGAAGCGTGTGGCTGCTGGTCCTGACTTGTCATAACTTGTCCGAACACCCCCACAAACAGACATTCCCCTTCCTCTGTTTCGCCCTACCAATTCGAAAAACTTATTGACCACCCATCGTAGAAATAATATTTTGCCTGAGCACAATTCTTTCACAAATATGTTTATTTAAATACAAAATGATATAAAAAACCTTCTGATATTAATTTTAAAAAATATAAGGTCGGATTAAAAATAAACATTGATCATTTGTACCCGTTACATATCGAATACCGATTTCACGATTCGATTAATCCAGCTCTTTTGATTCAGAGAATCATTAAATGTGTAAAAAGTAATAAGGTTGCGAACATCCATGAAATTCTAATCGAAATTATGTATTTTAATCGAGATGTAAAATAAAATTGGATTTTAAAATATGCCTTTTCATTGAATAGTTAAAAAAAGTGTAAGCTAGTCAGATATTCAGTTAGAAATGAACCGTCGATTGTTACGCTTATATACATCCCCGTGTCTACCAACATCTGTTGGTTGGGTGAATCGATTATATCAATGTGTCAAAAGATTGCTAAAAGATCTGATGTGGAAAGCTTTCTCTCAGGTTTGGATAGCTATACATCACACAAACCCGTTTGAAAAAGATTCAAGACCAAACACTTATAAGCGCAAGGCTCTAACGAGATTTGTCAACTAGATTTAACTGTGATGTCCAAATATGAAAGTTTTAATTATTGTGTATGAAACATACTCTTTGTAATTGTCGTATATTCTAGATATCTCTGATTAATTCGTTTAAAGCAGAAGACGGACCATATAGTGTCAAATGCTATAAGAAATCTCATGGAAGAATCCGGATGGATTCCTGGTTATATATGTTCTGATGATGGAGGAGAGTTTAAAGGAAATAAGATTAAACGCTTATTAAGCGAATTTAATATCGGCATTTATCATGTCCACTCTCTAAACAAAGCTAGTCTTGTAGAGAGTGTACAAAGAACAATAAAAGAAAGACTTTTCAGATACTTTACTTTTAATAATACCTGGAAATACATCGACGTATTATATGATTTTGCAAAGGCTTATAATAATTATAGACATAAAATGATTGGGAACACAACGATCAAAGTTATACACAATGTTGCTATACAGAAGCAGAGAGCTGAAGGTAAAAAAGAGGTTCCTATATAAGATCGGTGATTATGTTCTAATCTCACACATTTCCAGTAAATTTGAAAAAAGTTACGAAATAGGCGTAGTAAGGAAATCTACAAGATATATAAAATTTCAAATGTATTAGCCCTGTATTATTTTGAAAATTTAAATGGGGAACATATTTAAGGTGTGGTTTATTAAGAAGAATTACAGGAAATAAAATTTGGCTCCTGTTAGAAATGTGTAGTGAGGAGGATATTTTCTGCGAAAGGGTATGGAAAAATAAGCTATATTTAGTAAAATGGCGAGGGTACCCAGAATCGTTTAACTCATATATCAAGGCATCTGATATTACCACAAATTATTGAGCAAATACATTCATAAAATTATATAAAGGTGGGAGATGTGGAAGGTTTTATATCAGTTGTAAAGATGGAGCTAGAGAGTTTTTATGTCACACCTCCTTCCTCATCCTCCCTTACCTGGGTGCCTCATATTCGCAGTCTTAGGGTCTCTTGTACCACGCCATGGCTATTCTTCGTACCGTGACGTTCAGCGATTGGGATGCTGATAGGGCGAGCGCCTTATATTTTTATCGATTCTTGGTTCGTTCGAAACTCAATAAGGATGCGAGTTTTATGCATCCGCAGGTGAGCGTTTATTGAGGAAGGTGGACCCACTTCACCACACCGGCATTTGCCTGGTGAGCGGTGCCTCCGCACTTCCCCCATTGAGAGCCTACTTGTCGATGCTGGCAAGATGCTACTTACTCGACGCCGTGCACGGTGCATTATTTGCCTGTACGCGCGAGCTCGGCACCTTCATCAGTCGCCAACATCTCTTATTGCATCTGCAACTGATTTTGACGGTGCATATGTCCCTGAGAGACGCTAGTCATACCCCAAGCCCGTTGGGTTTAGGGCTAGAAAACTCCTTCCAAAGCTAGATATAGATATCAGGCTGGTGGCTTAACTGGTTCTGCGCAGGACGCCACCCTGGAGGGGCCCACCTTTAGCTATTTGTCGCCACGCCTCTGCTTTTAAAGCTTCTAGAACGCCGGAAGTATTGCGTTCGACCTTTTTGCAGCCCATCTCTCACGCTGGAACTGTGCCAGTGTATACGGATGGTTCCAGTTTTCAAGAGGGGGGTCGGTTTCCACGCCGTATACATTTTGTTTGAAGTCAGCGGGGCTCTGCCAGGCGCTGCATCTGTCTCCACTGGCGAGCTGGTGGTAATACACCGCTCGGTACGGGAGCTTACGCGACGTGCCCGGTTCGGAGATCGGATTGTGATCTATAGAGATTCACAAAGCGCCCTGAGTGCTCTCTGGGTATTTTAATTCCCGCATCCCCCGGTTTGCGATATCCGTCACGTCACGGTTTTGGCAAGCCGGGTGGATGTCGAAATTATCTTCTGCTGGGTCTCTGGGCATGTAGGAAGCGCGGGGAATGAGCGCGCCGCTGAGGGCGCCAAATAGTCTGAAAGGACTCGGCGCCTCGACAAGCGGTTCGCTCTTCCTCCCCACGACTACATGGCAGGAATACGGGCATCTCTTCGGGATGCTTGGCAAAGAAGATAGGAGACTGTCGAAAGGAACTAAAAGTTGCATGCTATTGCACCGCGACTGTTCTAATGGACTTACCCCCAATGTCACGAAGGCTTCAGGTTGCTTTCTGTAGTCTTTGAATTGAAAACACTCGTGGAGTGCACCCCATTTGATGGATCACTCACCAGCACCAGACTGCGATGACTGTGTTGTCCCTCAGAGTGTTCGGTACATTCTTGTTAAATGTTACAGTCTGGGCGATCTCTGGGCACGTTACCAGTCTCGGTATCAGGAAGGGCACGGTCGCTAACGCCTGTCCCTTGTCCTCGGGACGAGTTCGTGCAAGTTAACGAAAAAACGTTAACCTATTTTCAGACCAATTTAAACTATAATCTTTTTATTATTGGGTTATATTTTTATTGTAATATATGTCAATTAATAACCCATTTGATTCATATATTTTTTTCCCAACTGCTCCCTTGTGAAATTTTTATAGAAACTCCTTCCAATAGCTACTGGCTAGAATTTTGGTGAGTGATTTTCATGTTGGATTTTCCTTGGTTTATAAATATGATGAAACTGTTAACTCTGAGCTCTGGCCACTTTAGTTGATAGGGCGTTGGATTTACAACGCCTAGGTACTGTTTTAATTTCTAGCGAGAGCAGGCACACAACAAATTCAGCATACATAGGGATATATTTGTAATTTGGCTTGCTCTGTATCTGAAGCATGGGCACAGGCAGCTCCAAGCAACACATAGTCATGCACACACGCAAACACAAAACCGTGTCTCTTCCTTCCTCCTCTCTTCGCAAGCACAGGACTTTACTCTTCCGTTTCACAACTTGGCGAAAAGGTTTCATAGCAAAACCTAGATAACGGAAAGCGCAAGGCCCTCCCTAGGGTCTTAAAGGGTTATCTGCTCGTTGGAAGGCGCAAAGATTAAGTAGTTAGAATATTTTCTATTCTTCCCAATAATGATTTGGCCCTAGTGCTCTGATCTTTGTGGGACTATCTTTATTCGTCCTGGTGACCTAACCCATCATTTTACATCATCATGTGGTACTAATAATATTTTCAGCTAACTTTCGGGACAAAATCATTGTAGTTTACTCGTTTCATGCCCTTGATGATGGGATACAATATGCTTATATAACGATTAGGTAGTTAAATGGTTAATATCTTAAGAATGCTCAAATATCAGTGGAATGCCATAATTTCCCTGTCTCTTATGAGCCTTTCATTCCGATTGATTCTCAATACATCATTAAAAATCGCTCAAAATAAAAGGTAGTATTGCTTTTTACGAATATCTGGGCCGAGCCATGCGTCAGTTGAGATGCTTCATTAGTCCCGTTTTGTTACAATGATTTCCCAAGAGAGAATTGAAATTGATTTCCTGCTCCAGCTCATCTAAGCTGTGGGTTAACAATCTGACGGATTGAACAAAGTAAATATACACTTATTGCATTTTATATGTTAGACTTTCACAAACCAGCATTTTTTAAGAAAACATACATAATTTAAACTTTTGTAACAAGATATCCACCACGTTTGAATGAATTCGGTGGTGGTGATGTAAGTCCTTAGGTCTATGAAAGTGGAACAGTTCATGAGGATGTTAGAATGTGAGAAGAAAGGAGATTAAAAGAATTAATGGGAAATGAGTTTGTGCCCAATTTTAGGCATCAAATATACCAGTTAAGGACATAACTTTGTAGGATCTACTGGCGCTAAAATATATGCTAGTACGACCTACATATTTGATTTGATTCTCTTTTGGCTTGGAGTGAATGTTAAGGCTGTGTCATGTATACTATATAGTCTGGATATTTGCAAAGCATAGATTGGTTTTTCTGCTTTATTACAGACTATAATTTATACATATAACTATATATTTCACTTAAATATGTAAATTATGGCAGAACATAAAAGCGGAAGTTTACTTACTGAGAATTGCTACTTAAAATATAATTGCTTTTAACGCACTGAATATATTTACTTCACTTTATGCACTGTGAAAACAATCTAATTTTATATGATTTGATATTTATAATTTTCGCAGTATTTATGTTTGTAAAATTTTGCAAAGTTTAAAAAGCGCGAGTAGAAACTTGGTAAGTAATGGAAGAAGAAAGTTTCGATTCGAGGAGTAGAATTCGAAGCGACGAGCCTGAAATGGAGTGAGAAAAGTGTTAGCAGCAGACATATGCTATGGTTAAGAAGTAGAGTGGTTAGGGGCCTAAAGGTTTAAGCAGGTTCTCCTCGTCAAGTGGATACTCTGGGAATTGACTTTAGTTTGACTCGCCTGAACTGGTCTAAAGTGCTTCTCGAAAAATCGGTTAATTTCCCTCCATCCCCCATCCAAATTGGTAAATATATCATGTACCATATTTGGAGAAGAGCTCAGTTTCAAGACAAGTATGGCTGGGTGGTAAGAGAAGAGAGAATATCAGTGCTCATATCTTCCGAGGTGAGGTGAATGGTTCGCGTATCCCTCTTGCTTTAGCCGCAGACGGATTTCTGCTCGAAGGTTCACTTGGTTCTACTGGATTGCCTGTGTACGTGAATGCAATTCGCGTGTGTAAGTCGGGAAGTTTTCCCCTAACAAGTGAGCTCCAGGATGAAAATTTTCAAAGAGAAAAAGGATATTAGGTGCAGAAAGAAACTTCTCATTTTTTCCGTTTCCTTGATGGCAGCTTTGCTATTCTTAAGGATGGCTTTCCATGGGAGCCAAAGCTTTAAGTTGACCAGGTTTAAGGCGATTGGTACCACGATTTTCTCAGTACCGTTCTTCAGTATTACATAATACCTAGAAGTATCCTTGAGGAATTAGAAGACCCTATGTCTGGTTGCTGGAACGGCTCTTTTACTGCATCAGATCAAAGAAAGGAGGAAGAATAGATATAGAGATCTTTGGGGACGTCGACTCTCCTTTCTCTCTTGCCTTTGATCAGGCTTGCCCTGATTTTCTCCATAGTGCTTATGAAAAGTGCGACAAAATCAGATGACAAGATGGTGTTTGAATTTCCATCAACTAGCTTACTGTGAATAGGCGGCTCAGTGACGTACACAAGATCAGCTGAGAGGACAAGGATATCTGTATACCTTCCATTCGTTCCTGAAGCCGAGAAGGACCAGGAAAAATGCTTCCACCGATACGGTATGGGTTGCTGCCCTCAAAGCCCCCTTCAGTCTTACGTGTTTAGGATCGATTAGACCCTTACTTTATAAGTGCCAAGAGCTCGTTTTAATAAACTTAGTACCATGACACTTGTGTATTCCCTGCAAAAGAAGGACTCGAACTGGCGACTGATATCCGTCAGTATGGTCAAAGTAACCCTAAACCTTGCCACCTGTGAGACTATGTAAGAGTAGCCATTGGTCCTACGTTCGCTGACAATGGTTTCCACTCAGCGTATAAAGCAACCCGCCATTGTGAACAAATAGACCTCTTCTTTGCAGTGCAGAGGAGGCTTATACAATCTCGAGTTTTGGTGGCTAGACCACAGGAATGAACACGGTTAATAGTGTGCCACTTTGCCTTTGAGCCATCGAAATATGTGCAGGTGCGAGCACAGCGACGAACGCCCTTTTTAATTTCTGGCCATTTGAATTTCGATATGAGCGCCTTATAGGACTGACTCTTCAAATCCTGAATTAAAAATTCTAAGCAGGAGAGAAGAAACAAACTTCTGGAAGGTCAGAATAATATACGGAACTGGTTTCACTATGGAGAGGTCGCAATAGATACGGGAATTTTCCGAGTAGCATGAGACTGTTTCAAATTTGAGTGCACTGAGGCGATCAAATACATACCTGCTGTTAGATTATGTGAAGGAAGCCCTTGCGCGCGAAAAAGCCCACGAGTACCACATATCTCACTGAATTGAGTAACTGATTGCTGAACAAGCTCATCTACTTAAAATGGGCTAGCTAGTTTATGAAAACCTCAACGTAAGTAGGATTGTAACATGCTTTTCAGCAATGGAAATTTCAGTATGTCTTTTGACTTACCTACGCTGCTTGAAATAAGGTAGCTTAAAATGTGTTAGGAAATCGTATGTGCCACAATATTGATCTATGTGAAAGACCGTCATAACCCTAGGGTCACTATCATCTTTTCTTTGCTATAGGTTGGGAATGAGCTACCATTTGAATTCTGTAATTTAAGAGAATATGCTGCCCTATTTTGTTCAGTAAAACTCACCAGTACTAAGCTAACGGTTGCCACAGACTCACCAGAAACCGGTTCTTGTTGATAGGGATATTGATTGGAAGACAGCGTTCTTAATATTCGTTTCACACGAACGCCACGATGTGAAGCGAAGTGTGTTTTTCACCTGAACGCAAAAAGGGGAAAACGATACTTGCTCCAAAGGAGATGCCGTATTTGAGTTGGCGAAACTTACTGCATATACATCGGGAGCCATTGAAAAATGGCTCTCAGTCGATAACGTCTCTGAAGGAATCGCTATGTAAATCAGCACGGGGTCTAACTGCACAGAGTAACTTCGTCTGTCTTAACTCAACAAAATTCTCCTGCATGAGTAGCTGTCGTAGACGTTCATTCCCGTAGGTGGCTCCAGTCATGTTGCTGGAGCGGATAGGTTTAAATTGCGCACGATTGCTGCACCTTAGGTTGGCAAGCAGGGCATTGTGTTAGCGTAATTAATCACATCTATTACACCTTTATATATCTTGAAAATATCAAGGCACGTTTGATATTTCACTGAAAGTTACTTTCCTCTAATGAGGTAAGGATATGGTTAACACTCAATCGACTCCATCGCACGTTATTATTATTCTTTCTCGGAAAAAGCAGTAAGTATAATGCACCACGTTATATCAACATATATTTTGCAGCAAACAAAAAAATAGTAAATTTTGGTGGAAGCAGTCGAACAAAGAATGACGGCTTTTCTAGCACAAAAATTTAGCAGATTTTAGACCATGAATCTTTAGGTACCACTAACACTAAACAGTTTTTCAGTAGGACCTATTTGCTTTAATACTTCTCCAGTTTGTATTGTTTTTTTCGAAGGATTTGTATACGCGTTACTCCAAAATATAGCAACATATTGCAAAGTAGGCATCGAAGTAGCGAGCTTGAATTGCAATGAGGAAGCGGTTAGCAGCGGACCTTTACCAGAGTTAGTAATGAGAGAGATAAGATATCAGACAGATGAGGCAGGCATATTCTCCGAGAGTTTAGTAATTTGGAATAACTCTGCCTTGATTCGCCGGAACTGATCCGAAGTGCTCCTTGAAAAACTGGTTTTATTCTTTCACACATGGGATATTTGGAATGTCCTCTATTTGGAGACGAGTTCCATTTACAAACAATTTTGCTTCCGGTTGAAAGATATATTGGCTACATTGGTCATCGATCTACGTAAAGTGCTTAATTGCAAAGCAAAAGAGATTTTTTTTCTTCGGACTGATAAATGGCTTGTATGTGAGGGCGCATGCGTAACGATGTTCTTACCTAAGCCAAAATCTCATTACTCTCCCAAGAAACTGCTCCAACCGTCCTGTAACGGTCAGTCGCAATTTGTGCAAAGGCTCGTTCTTCCCTTTAAGAGGTTGCCGTAGAATAGGGTCAAGTTAACCCTTTCTGCGTTTACGAGTGCGTGGTAGATTTATAATATAAGCAGAGTGCAAATCAACTGAATGTAGGTTGGCCAATAGTCGAGTATCTTTGAGCTCTCAGGATAACATATAAACCCGTACAAAATAACTTTACCAATATGCAATTAATATTATTTTACAAGATTAAAAGGAGTTTTAAACCGGCTATGCACACATTAGATGTACACGGGTCTCAGTGGCTAAAAGGGAAGGGGGTAGACTTGGTGAGGATGGTCCTTGTCTAAACAAACGAACAATATTTACCGAAGGAAACTCGAATGACCTTGAGCGTATAGTTCAAACAATAGTCTCTTGAAAATGACAATTACGTGGTGAACTTAAAACTTGCTTTTAAGTAACAGGAATCAAAACTAAGCGCAATGCGTTCGAGGAGCAGTAGGAAGCGGGTCAAGGTAGGCTCACGTAAATTAATAAGAATACCGAGAGCGTGAGGGGTTCTGTGAGAATTGTGCAGAGTGTAACGGGACGCGAATAGCGTGTACGAACGTGGAGGTGCAGACGGCTGATACGGACTAGGCAGGGCGGGCGGCAGATACTGGCTTCCAACTCTGGTGCCGGAGGATTTATAGGGGTTAATAGGGTGTCATACCTTAAGCCAATTGTGTTTAGGGCTAGGAAACTCCTTCGAGAGCTAGGTATACCATCGAGCCGGTGGCGCTCATGTTTCTGCCCAGTACGCCAACCTGGAGGGTAAAACCTTTGGCTATTTGCCTTCACGTCTTTGCTCCCAAAGCTTCTACAGCGCCGGGAGTATTGCGTTCGACCTTTTTTGGTGCACACCTCGTGTCACACTGGAACCGTGCCAGCGTATACGGATGTATCCAAATCCGAAGAGGGGGTCGGCTTCCGCACCGTATCACATTTGTTTGAACTCAGCGGGGCTCTGCAAGGCGCTGCGTCTGTCTTCACGGCCGAGCTGGTGGCAATACACCACTCGGTACGGGAGATTACGCGACGTGCCTGGTTCGGAGACTGGATTGTGATCTATAGCGACTCACAAAGCGCCTTGAGTGCTCTTGGGGCATTGTAATCTCCGCATCTCGTCGTTCGCGATATCCGTGACGGGCAGATGTCGAGATTATCTTCTGCTGGGTTCCTGGATATGTAAAAATTGTGGGGAATGAGCGCGCCGATGAGGGCGCCAAAGAGTCTGCAAAACTTGGGCGAACGGACCAATGTGTCGCTCGTCGTCACACCGACTACATGGCAGGAAAACTGGCAGCTCTCCGAGCTGCTTGGCAAGGAAGATGGGATACGGACGAAGGAAACTTAAACTTGCGTGCCATTGCGCTGCCACTGTTCCCATGAACCTACCTCCCAATGCCGCCAATGTTTCAAGTTGCTTTCTGTCGTCTCCGAATTGGACACACTTGCGGGACGCACCACCATTTGATAAAGCGCTCACTTGCACCCTACAGTAAAGACTGCATTGTCTCCGAGATTTTCGGCACATTTTGTTGAATATCCCAGTCTAGGCCATATTCGCGCACATTATCTGTTCCGATACCGGGATGGGCGGAGTCACTTCCGCCTCTTGTACTCAGGACGAGTTCGTGCAGATTAACTTATGGACTTACCGACTTGTGTGGGAAGGCCGCCCTTCTTCCTTTTATTTAACTAAGGTATTTGTTGTTTTCTTTGTAGGTCACACGTTCCTGCGCCGGGGGAGTAGGCGTTCCTCCACCCAACGCCGGAGCTTGTTTCCTGTTTGTTGCCATTTCCCTTTTTTATTGTTGTTGTTAAGCCACTTCAAACTTTCATTTAAATTTCTTATTTGCTTATAAATTTGTTTATATGCCTTGAAAGAACCATAACCTTCTCATATAAGTAGTTTTTACAATGTTGTTATCGTACCCCAATCTTGATAACCTTAAATCCTGGGGGAAAAATTTAAAAAAGTTGATATTATATAAATATGAGCGTGTGGTTTGAGAAAGGTTGTTGTGTAGGTCAATGATGTGCCATGACACCATAATCTTTAGTATACTTAGGGTTGAATTTTGAGAGAATTCCGAAATAAAATTGATATCAATACTGCTCGATTAAGTAAATGATGTACAATGTTCACCTTATTCTTAGTTTGTTTATTGTAGATAAACCATGGATATCTACTTGGCGGTGTCGAGGAGTGCCACCCTAGTTAGAGGAAAAAAAGGTAGTGTTAAATCATATGAAGGAGCGAGACTCCTAACTCACAATATTATGCATTTCTTTTTTGTTGTTTCTGATTTGTTTATTTTTATTAGCTGTATTTTTTTTTCTTTTGCGGAGATTTGTCTATTTTTGAGGTTTAGTAAAATAAATTCCTTTATCGGCAGCCAAAACCTTTGATATCAGTCAACAAATCGGAGCAGTTTATTTAAAAGGCTTCAAAGAAAAGTCTAAATCTGTAAGATAAGATAAATCATACATAAACTATACATTTTAGGAATTGTGTCCACCTGCATAGGAGGTATACTGTTATTTCTGCGTACATTCCACCGTCAACTGAATTCGACGCGGGGGACTTCCACCGCGTCGTGGCCCTTTCTCTTGCTTTGATATCTGAATTGCAGACATCCTCTCTGGGGAGACTACTCAATAAATCCCAGGGGAGGAGTCCTTGCCAATCTAATCGAAGAGCTTGAGATATGTGTCATAAATGTGGATGTGTTTACGCATCACTGCCCGTGAACCGCTTCGTTTTTCTGCATTGATCTATCTCTGTGCTCTCCGGATGCCCAGCCTGATTTTGATTGGGAGGTGGTCTATGACCTCCATGGTAGTGATCACTTTTTCATTCAAATATCATTTTCTTGGCGGCTCCCGCCTGAGAGCCCACCTCAGTGGTGCTTGGCGCGGGCACGGTGGCCTGCATTTCAGGCAATGACTGAATTCTCTATCTCAGTAGAGGAGTTTATGTCGGTAGATGAGGCGGTTAAGTTCTTTCCCGGCAACTAATCTCCGCTGGCCTGACTACTATTCTCAGAACGTCTGGCCGTTTTGCACGCCGACCACTGCCCTGGTGGTCAGTTGAGTATGAGACGGACCCCAAACAGAAGCGTTAAGCCTATATGCGCTATAAGCACCGGCCGAACGATTTCACTCTCAGTGAATTTCATCGGGCTAGGGCTAGGTTCCGGTATATTTCAAAGCACGGTTGCCGCTCTTCTTGCTGGCATACGTTGCTTCACTTAACGGGAAGACCCGTCTAGCAGAGGTGTGGAAGCGAGTGAAAAGGATACGAGGCAAGTTCTCGCCTGACTCCCCCCACCGTTCTCTAGGAGAATGGGACCGCAATATCGGACCCTGCGTCCATGGGGGAATCGTTCGCGAACGCTTTCTCCTCATTCTCTAGCCGGGATGCTGCTCTGCCAGCATTCAATGCACGTCGTGATGTGGCGGAAGGCCGCCGACTGGACTTTACCTCCAGAGACAGAGAGCCTTTCAACGACAGGTTTACTCTGAGTGAGTTGCGTTTCGCTCTTGCTTCGTGCGCATACACCGCTCATAGCCTGAACGATGTCCTGTACGCCATGCTTCGACACCTGGGTTTGCGAGGCATGATTTTTCTGTTAGACTTGTGCAAAATGATCTGGGTGGAGGGTTTCATCCCAGATTCCTGACGAATCGCTACTGCGCCCGCCTTTCGCAAACCAGTGAGAGAGATCACTCTACTCCGGCCGGTGTCCGCCCAATTTCTCTAACCCTTTTGCATGTAAAAGTTGACGGAGAAATTATTAACTGTTAGGTTAGATTTTGTTCTTGACAGGGAAGGCAATTTGTCTTCTGCACAGTGCGGCTTCCGGAAGTTCCACTCCACGTTCGATGCTCTGCTCCGACTGAAAAATGCCGTCTGCGAGGCCTTGCTTCATAGACAGCTCTACGCCACGGTGTTTTTTGATCTGGAGAAGGCCTATGATTGCGCATGGAGATACGGTGTCATGTAGACTGTCCACACGATGGGGGCGAGAGGATGCCTACCAATCTTTATATTTGAATTTTTGCGAGATCGTCGATTCCGCGTACGGGTGGGTGGAGCCTTTCCCGGCCCAATGGATCAGGAAATAGGTGTCCCATAGGAAACTAGCCACAGTGTCACACTTTTTGCCCTAAGTATCAACGGCATTAGCTCGGTGCTGCCGGAAGATGTTCTGGCTACGCTCTACGTGGACGACCTTTCGATCTCTTTTTTCCTGGCCTAGATTCCAAATCTGGATCGTCAACGCCAACAGGCATTGAACCTTGTTTCTCGATATGCCGAAGCGCACAGGTTTCGGTTTTCCTTGGCCCTGACTAAGGTGGTGCATTTCTGCCGCCATCAACGGTTCTACCCCGAACCAGATTTGTTTCTTAATGGGGTGCGACTGGAAGTGGTTGAATCTTACCGTTTCCTTGGTCTTGTATTTGACCGACGCCTCACCTAGGAAGCTCATATTCGTAGCCTTAATGTCTTTTGTACCCGCGCCATGGATATTCTTTGTTCCGTTACGTTTAGCCCTTGAGATGCTAATAGGGATACTGCCTTACCTATTTATCGATCCTTTGTCCGTTCGATGCTTGACTACGGATGTGAGTTTTATGCATTCACAGCCGAACGTCTATTGCAGAAGGTGGACTAGATTCACCAAAGCTGCTTTTGCTTGGCGACCGGTGTCTTCCGCACTGCCCATATTTATAGCCTGCTTCTCGATGATGGAGAGATGCCATTATCTATGTGGCGTGCACAGTGCATTACTCGCCTTACGCACGAGCGCAAGGCCGCCGAGAGACGCAAATAATACCCTAGGCCCTTTGTGTTTAGGGCTAGAAAACTCCTTCGAGATCTAAATATAGTTCTTGGTCCGGTGGTGCCCCTGGTTCTATTCAATATTGTTTTTAACCTTTTTGCAGCACACCTCGTGTCACCCTGGAACCGTGCCAGTGTATATAGATGGCTCCAACTCCCAAGAAAAGGTCGGCTACCACGCCATATCCCCTCCGTTTGAAGTCAGTGGGGCTCTGTCAGGCGCAGCATCTGTCGTCACGGCCGAGTTGGTGGCAATACACCACTCGGTACGGGAGATTACGTGACGTGTTCGGTTTGCAGACCGGATTGTGATCTATAGCGACTCACAAAGCGCCCTATCTGCTCTCGTGGCATTGGAATCCCCGCATTCCCTGGTTCGCAATATCCGTGACGCCACAGTTTTGTCAAGCCGGGCGGTTGTCGAGATTATCTTCTGCTGGCTTCCTGGTCATGTAGGAATTGCCGGGAATGAGCGGGCCGCTGCGGGCGCCAAAGAGTCTGCGAAACTTGGGCGACCGGACCAGCGTTTCAGTCTTCGTCACACCGACTACATGGCAGAAATCTGGCAGCTCTTTGGGCTGCTTGGTAAAGAAGATGGTAGAAGCTCGAAGGGAACGTAAAGTTGCGTGCCATTGCACCGCGACTGTTCCCATGGACCTAACCTCCAATGCCGCGAAGGCTTCAGGTTGCTTTCTGTCGTCTCCCAATTGCAGACACTTGCAGGACTCACCGCCATGTGATGGAGCGCTCGCCTGCGCCCTAATGTGAAGACTGCTCTGTCTTTCAAACTGTTCGGCACATTCTTGTTGAATGTCCTACTCTGGTAGATCTCCGCGCACGTTACCCTTCCCGGTACCGGGATGGGCGGGTTGCTTCCGCCTGTCCCTTGTACTTGGGGGGAGCTCGTGCACACCGTCCTGTGGACTTTTACACTTTTTGGAAGAGGCCGGCCTTCTCCCCTTTATTTAAATAGTGTTTTTGTTTGTTTTTTTGTTTTTTTCTTATTTTAGTAGGTCGGACTGATCTTCCGGTGCTGGGGGAGGCGGAGCTCCCTCTTACGCCAGAGCTTGCTTCCTGCTTATTACCTTTTTTCTTTGTTTTCTTTTTTTGTTTTTTTATTTCTTTTTTTTAGCTTCCTCTTTTAAATATGCTTAATCTTAGGCAATGTTGAATTCGGCGACTAATGCCCAAGTAGGCAGTCGCCAGATTATCTCTTTAAAAATAAATTATATTCAGTACTCAGCTAATTTCACCCATTTACTTCATCGAGCATTCCTAGTTATGTAACTTTAGATTTATTAACTCCTGTGTCGATAGAATTCATTCCCTTATTCAGAATATTATATCATTTTGATATTGTTGAAGATTATTTTCGTAATTAGTGTTGTAAATAACTTCTAATTCAACCAGCATTTAAAGAAAACAAATTTGAGTCTACTATCTAAATTGCTATAGTAATCTCTTGATAAATAAGATAGAAACCCCGCTTTTCCTTATAATAGTTTGAAAGCAGCATCAAGTTCTGAAACTTCAAAAAATCATGTCCCTATAAGGTATAATGTGGGGGAATATAAAGCTCTTTAGAGTTGTGATCATCTTGCGTTGATCCTCATCTCAATATAAAGAGATGACTGTATGACCCTCAAATTTCCTATACATAGAGTGGTTTATTTTCAATACTCTTAAATTTTCTCACCGCAATTCCAACCACCGATCACAGCCTCACAACAAACACGGACCCCATACAACAACTTAGTAATCAGACGCTGGCAGCAATATATCCTACTATCGAGGAGCTTACAACACCCTGAAAAAGGAATAACTCCAATCTACGGGACGCTTAACCTTCAGGTAGCACAATTCTTCTACGTTCAATCAGATCAGTCATCCTTAAGTTAGGCGATGCCAAAAATTGAAACGTTTAACAGAAGATATGGCTTAAAAAAATGTTATCTAGTCAACTTTCTAGATGTTTAAACTGTCGATTGCAAAATTCACATAAATTCATTTGCAATTCATGCAATACTAATCAGTGTGAAACGGCAGCATGCTCCGCAAATCCCCCAGGACCTGCAACACCGGCTATCCAGCAATATCCTCAGCTCAGTCGACAAGACACGCTCAAATGAGTCCTGCAGCATTAAAAACGCATCAAATATCTTAAATTTAACAGGAGCCATCCAGATGTTTTAGAGTAAAACTCATCAGCAACATCTCAGGGAGCAGGAAAAGTGCGATCGGAAGGAGGTAAGCATATTCCACACACCGCCTGACAAATGCTGCCTTTCAAAAATCAAAGCACCCATTGACCAATTCAACGACCTAAAGAAGAAGGCACACTTTCAAGAAGAAGCTCGATAATGCGACCGGCAAATCTTTTGAATTCTTTACTAAGGCTCATAAGTTAGTCAACCATTAATCGTTGTTTAATTTCTTCATAAATTTAGATTTTCCATTCAACTCAAATAAAACGGTCATCTATTTGCAATTCTAAAGGTCACCTGTATTAGATCGTGTAAGGCATTTTGTATCTGTTAACTTTCAGCCACCCACTTACATCTAAAATATTTAAAGACATACGAGGGGCAGGCAATAAGTTTTGCAATTCGGATATAAGGAAACGAGATATAAGGAAAGTGTTTTAGTATTTTCCAATATAACTACCTTGGACTTCAATGCACTTGCGCCACTTTTCCCTGAGGCTTCGAATTCTTGACAACCAGAAATCTCCCGACTGGTGTTTAATCCACTCCTGAACGGCGAGCTGGACATCTCCATCGTTCCCAAACCGGCGTCCACGCAGTGCAGCCTTGAGCTTGCGGAATAAAAAGTAGTCGCTAGGGGCCAGATCTGGACTGTAGGGAGGATAGTTGAGCTCCTTGAATCCGCAATCGCGCAGGGCAGCTTGTGCAACTCTAGCCTTGTGGACTTTGACGACGTTGAAGTCGATCATGGGGCGTGAGGTTTCTAGGAACCCAACGGGCAGAGACCTAGGTCATGGCCAAATTATCATGGATGATGTTGATAACACTTCGATGTCATATCCCAAGTTCTCGCTCCATTTCCTCGACCTTCACTCATCGATTTTCCAGGATCATCCTCTCCACACGGGCAACATTGTCCTCGTTGGTCACGTCTGACGGGCATCCTGGACGGGAGTCATTTTCAAGGGGCTCACGACCATGGCGGGACTTCCTATTCCAGCGAGCAATGGTTACATAGGAAGGAGCGGTGTTGGTTTACACTGCAACCATGCTTTCATGGATCTCTTTTGTATTCTTGCCTTCCTTGTTCAAAAATTTGATCACTGCGCGGTGCTCAACCTTATCCATTGTAGAAAAATTTGTGACTGACGATCTGCGATCAGCTACTGCTTCTTAAATAGACGAGGCAGGAGCGTGCGACTGCAGGTCCTGACTTGTCACAACTTCTCCTAACACCCTCACAAACAGTTATCCCCTTTCTCTGTTTTGCCCTAGCGATTCTCAAAACTTATTGACAGCCCCTCGTACACATAATGACCATGTCTTAACCTCAGGCAACCAGAGAATTCTAGTTTTCTGGCATTTTCTTGGCAAATGCTTTTAATATCACTCATTCCTCTTTTATTCAAAGTCGATGTAACCAGACCTTATTTACAAATAAGGAAGGCCTATGTGCGATGGCGTTCAATTTTAAAGTAGTCCGTGTTGCAGTAATTTCATTAATTTTTACCTAATTCACACTTTACTTCTTTTAATCTGTTAACTTTTCCATATTCTTTTATGTTTTTATCTTTTAGATTTTATACTTTCTTACCTCTTCAACTCCTCGCACTTTCCTCTTTTTCTATTTCTTTCATTATATTCACTTGTTTCACCTTCTCGCCCTACTACTTTTTACTTTTTTAACTTTCGATGGTGTTTGCTTATAAAAACAAGATCTAAATCAACAACGAGCAAATATGACTCCATTGGATTTACGCCGCCTTTTTGTTCTCTCTCATTACTTTCCATGCCTTCAAATCACAACGGTTAACTTTTTCATTCTGGGATTTATCCATGAGGAAAACCAATATTTCACTCACACCATAATTTTGGAGAGCTCATTTGATCATTAAAGCCCACTACTATTCACGATGTTCACTAAAATAAGGCCTTTAATGCCTACGAAATGTAAATTTAGCAATAACAAGGTAATTAACTGTAATATTTATATTTGTAATTATTTACTCATTCTTTTAAATCAAATGAATGGAAAAAATTTCAGCTTTTCCGGTTTTAGAGAATTGAATATCAGAAAATCCCCTAAATGTGGGCTGGCAAAATGAAGACAAGGAAACTCGCTAATTAACCTTAAATCATTGTAAGCGGAGGGATGTTTTTGTGGCACGATTACCAACACATAGTTTTTAGGGTGCATGTTTTCCCAGCCAGATAGATGGAGACATATTTTCACCGTGTCTGAGTAAAAATTGGATCCGCTTATGGCACCTAATGACGTATATTTGACGCCACAGTGCAGTTAACAAGGTGAGATCTGGCCAGCGGCGAGAGATTCGGTCCGGAAACTTTGGTTTTCAAAAAAGCACCGGAAAACTAATTTTTTATAGGTCCAAAACTACACTTTGAAGGGCTTTCCGAATGCACAACAAATTGCCTGATTATGTTCTATTTGAGGTGTAGGTGTTGTGAATTGGAGTTTTGGAAATAGAACATCAGAAAATATGGTGGAATCTACATAGCGAATGTTTATCAGAGAATTTATCAGACGTTTAAGAGATAATCCTGGATTGCACAAAGAATCCCAGTGGCTGGCTTAAATATACCTAAATACTTTATCTTGGGGTAAATTGATAGGGCAAGTGAGATGTTTTGATGTTATATTAAATAAATTGGGTAGAGTTTTAAAATCGCACTTGAGTAGTGGAGAGGTCGCTATGTCGAAGATTCGAGAATTATTACTTTCCAAGGAGAAACATTAAGTGAGTGTCAGGTGAAATGATTATCGAAGAATTCTTAGGATAAATCAAAACTTAATAGTTAATACTCATATATATCTGAAGCGATAAATCATGCATGCAATGAAAAATAAGACAGATTTTAACGAAGAATAAACAAAAAATATACAAACAGGCAGATCACAGCTTTACCAAAATGTAACGATTATGATAAAATTAAATTTCACTCCATTACAAGAAAGCATTGCAAGCAACTAATGCATAGACGAAGAGCAAGTTTTATCAATTAAATTTGGAAACAATTTTGGTACTCTAAATTTTTGATGAGTTAATATACCAAATTTGGCAAGCTGATCCTCGTTGGAAGTGTTCTTATGATTTATTTGTTATTGAACTTTTGTCATGCTAAAGGCGTTTGGCTATTCCTATTTATTCTATTTATTATTATTTTCTGCTTCTTCTTCTCTCTGTCTGCGCCCTGTTTTTCTCCAACCCAACTCTCCTTTGATGGAGGACATCAGCTATTAGGTATCAGCTACAGGTTTCTTTATACTTCGAAAAAGTAACTCCTTAAACCTCTACCTTCTAGCTATCTCATGAGTCCCTTACAATACCAAAGTAACATCCTCTCGGAGTTAGGTCAAGTGTAAAATAGTGTGATGAGTATCAAGGAGAATAGTCTATTATCAAGTAAAGTTTAATGACTAAAAGACAAAACTGTGATGAAAATATAATTCTCATTAATGTCACAAGGGTAATATAAAATCCATACAACACTAAGTACCACGAAATAGAACACAAAACTGCCAAGAATAGTGTCTACCCGTATTTGATACGATGAAACTAAATTTAATTCGGGTGATGCCAGTAGCGAAATTCTCGTATTCTTATGAATATATTTAACTTCTTTATATATAAGAATAGGCAAAAACAATTGAAGCATAATTTAAATTTGATTATGACTATGTAATTTATGGTTACCAAATTTATTTATTATTTCTTCAAACTCGTCTTATTAACCACAAAATGCTTACAAAACTTCCACGATTTTCTTTAGACATTTATACTTTTAACTGCCCTATGACGTCAAATGTGCCTAATGGGCTGTGATAAGCGGATCTAATTTGTACTCAGACACAGTAAAAATATGTCTACATCCATTTGTGTGGGAAAACATGCGCCCTGCAAAAGGTTGTCTGGGTAATCGAAAACCGTATACATATAGTATAATGACCTACCTCCTTATGAAAGTTCCGCCCTTAACTCGAATTCTTAAGCCTTGTCACTCTTCAAAGTAATGCATCCTCTTTTGCTTTAGATATAGTTAGATAGCATTCTTTCTAGATTGTTGTTTAGATTTAGCTGGATGATCTTTCACTGTATGTCTTCTATACATTCTTCATTGAAGTTTTCTTTACTTCTCCTATACCCTTCTGCATAGCATTTTTTTATGCTGGGGCATTTTTCCGCTAGTAGAGCTGAAGCTATTGTAATATTTCTTAATTTCCTAAATCCATATTTATTTCAGTATCAAAATTTGGCGTTTATTGATAGTTTTATCCATTATTTAACGTTTAGGTTCAAGAGCGTGTAAATGGTTATCTGGTAATGTATCTTTCCAGGTTTTAGAAAATTAGCCGTTGCACAGGCTTGATGTTTTTGAATCTTAAATTTTATTTACAAGAACATTCATTATTTATTTTGTTACACTAGACTTGATCATATTTTATGTTAAATGATTTTATGACATTTGTTAATTCTTCTTGAGTTATGCAGGCGCCAAGACGTACGTGTTTAGTACATTTTCTTCTGTTCATTTTCTTAAAAAAATCCTGACATCATTGTGCATTATTTTCGAATAACTTTGTTGCTTTGTCGTTTAAAAAGTCTTAATATGTGATGGAAAATACTTCTTTCAATATATTCGTAATTATAGCTCCAATAGCTATTCTTCCAATATAATAGCTATCTATGCCTTTTCTGGTGAAGTTTCTCTAACTACCTTCCTGATCATTTTATCACATTGTTTAGTTTGTTGTAGTTCGATCATTTGATTTATCGTATTTAAATTGCAATAACAACAATTAAAATTTGGGAAGCTAAATAATGTTAAAATCTTTGGAAGATATATAGCCACACGTTCTCCAAAGCGTTGACTCCAGGAGGTCACATAATCTTACAGGTGTCACTCGATGCAAGGTTGTGTTTGACACACCTGTTATTTCCTTCAGAGATTTTGCTAAATTATATGTAAGATTTACATTTTATATATTTAGCTTTATTGTCTTAGTCTGGTTCCCTTTCTCTCATTATTTTATATCTCTTTTATTCTTCTATACCCGTCTTTATTTCCTGCAAGTATTTATGGTATATAAGTATTTGTCCGTTATCGTCAGGAATTTTTTTTCCTTGGTTGTATATTTGCCCATGTTAGCCTGCTGTTTTCGATGTTTATCTTCGGCGTGGTTAACTTGTTCTAATGAGTCAAGTAAGTACGTTTTTGTGCTATTGTTACCTTATCTTAATTGCTTTGGGTTATGATTTTATTACATATAAATCCTTATGTTTCCGACCATCAAGTCTATAACACAGGAAGAAAGAGACAACGCCACGCTGCTATGCTTAGAATTCAAACTATATAGGCCAGAGAAAGGGTTTAGATTCTCCGTCAATAGGAAGCTATCAAACAAAGATAAATTTGACCATTCCCTGTGGGCACCTAGGTAGCAGACCAAAACTGGCATCCGCCTGATGTTCTTCTAAGGCAGGCATAGAATATCCCACCTGAAACTCGTCGCGTAGGATTAAAAGTACATGAGAACACCTTGTAAATATTGACGCTACCTCAAAAACTTTACTCGGGAAGGCTATAAAGCCCACCGCAATACCATAAAATTCCGAACATACCTAAAAACATAAGAATGGCCACAGGTAACAGAATAATCATTGTTAGACAAAATGTACTGGGCTGGATGAACAAGACCTCATCAATGAAATATATGTACACCCAGATATCTTATATCCCTTCAGAATACAGCCAACATAACTGCAGCCGCCAATTGATTTTTGAGTAACGCAATGAAAATATAACGGGATGGCATAAATATCTGCCGTAGCACTAATTATGGGATAGGTAGGTTTACAATGATGTAAAGGAAGTGGGATGTAAGAGAATTTCCTGTTCATCATTGTGGGGAGTGTCATAGAGACACAAAGATATACCTGGCTATCGACTGGCTATCACGACTTGATGACCCTAATAAGAAATCTAGCCAGTTCAATTCTCAGGAATTTTTGACCAGATAAGGCCATTGATCAAACACAAAAGCTGAATGGGATGCATGCAAACAAGATTTCCCAAAAGAGCTCCCAAATTACGACAACACGATTTCGGACGACTTCCACAAAAGCTGGAAATCCAAATCTAATTACCCCCACAGTGGAAATAGTTGTCATACAATATATATATATATATATATATATATATATATATATATATATATATATATGTGTGTGTGTGTGAGTGTGTGTTCGCCATTGTAATATGCAAACATTATTGTGTTTTTTTATCTGTTGTGTCAAGTTTAGACCGAACATCCTGTATATGGACATGGTAGCTAGCTAAAGTACTTTCTATTTGCCCAAACTCCTAATATTAAGGCCCTGCTATACATTTACTGAATTATGAAAAGAATCAGGTCATCATTGAGTCATGAAATTGATTATATATAGAAACCATCGAATTAAATTACTAGAAATGAAGACTTTATATGTGACAGACCCAAAAAATAATTAAATGTAAAGTAAGAAACTCGGTGCTCGAATTGACCCGCTCTCTAGATATACTTTATATCCTCTAATATATTCCTTTTTCTTAATCATCTTTCTTTTCTTACTTCAGCTACAAACCTATTTGTTTTCTTTTACAATCTTTTATCATTCATTTTATTATTCCTTGTCATCCTGAAGAATTTCTAGGACATGAGAAATGTCAATATAAGGCGTCAAATGTCCTCTAATCTTTTTTTCTAATCAACCCATTTCAATTGGCTGAAATTTAGCTCAATTGGAAAAGTACTGTTAAAAGTTTGCTAGGTAGTAGTTAGTAATATTGAAAATTTCTCTTCTAGTCTCGAAATCTTCGCTACTATAGTTTCCATTATACGAGAGGTGGTCAATAGGTTTTGCAAATCGGTAGGGCATAACTGAGGAAGGGGGATGGCTGTGTGTGGGGGTGTTAGGACAAGTTATGACAAGTCAGGACCTGCAGCCGAACGGTCCTGCCTCGTCTATTTAAGAAGCAGTAGCTGATCGCAGATCGTCAGTCACAAATTTTTAAACAATGGAGAAGGTTGAGCACCGCAAAGTGATCAAATCTTTGACCAAGGAAGGCAAGATGCAAAAGAGATCCATGAATGCATGGTTGCAGTATACACCTTCACCGCCCCTTCCTATGCAACTATTGCTCACTGGAATAGAGAGTTCCGCCATGGTCGTGAGTCCTTGAAGATGACTCAAGCTCATGGCGCCCGTCAGACGTAACCGACGAGGACAATGTGGATCGTGTAGACAGGATGATCTTCAAAAATCGACGGGTGAAGGTCGAAGAAATGGAGCGAGAACTTGGAATATGACATGGAAGTGTTATTAAAATCATCCATGACAATTTGGTAATGACTAAGGTCTCTGCCCGTTAGGTCCTTAGAAACCTCACGCCCCATGATCGACTTCGACGTCGTCAAAGTCCACAAGGCCAGAGTTGCACAAGCTGTCCTGCGCGAGTACGGATTTGAGGAGCTCAACAATCCCCCTGTGATAGAACGGGTTGAGGCCGCGTTAATTTCAACCCCTACCACATGGTATTTAAAACCACGATTTTCCCACGTGCATCTTCGCTTTGAAGCTTGGCGCCTTATCGCAGCCACCTGAGTCAATATTTAAACAAGAATGTTTATCTTCCCTCCGTTCGCCCCAATACGCCGACCTCGCCAGATTGAGTTAGGCTTATGGGCAGATAAGGCATTGTTCCCAGGCTCGGCTGTGCATTCCCTCGAAGCTCTCACTCCATTGTCCCCCACGCCAAGGGAGTGTCTCGACTATTTAGATGGAAACTTTAACACTAAGTTCAGATTGGAGATCCAAATTTTCGTCGCGAAACATCACCCTGACCCTCTCTCACTTTGTGCGCAAAGGGACCTCGACCTCGAGATTCACCATCACTTGTCCAGAAGGAGGACAATATCCCTTGAGTGCCAAGGTTCGAGCCTTCGTGACGCCAAGTCTACAAGGCTTCCCCCTCGTTGTTCAGAAAGAGAACAACGTTAGAACAGCCATTGTTCGTTTGAGCCCGTTGACCAGAAACGGTTCTCACCCCTTCCCCTGTTGTTCAGAAGAGAACAACGTAGAACAGCCATTGTTCGTTTGAACCCGTTCGCCAAGAAACGGTTCTCACCCTTCAGTGTTAAGAGGGCTCTGTCAGTCTCAACCTCGGGAATGGCATAGATACCTCCCCCTAGCTCTTTTTGCATGACGCGAGATTCTGCACCGGACGCTAGGCTTCTCTCCTTTTGAACTGGTGTACAGACCTAACATACCAGGACCCATGAGTGTCATTAAAGCACTACTCATTAACCCCCAGTTAGATCAGGAAATAAAATCCTCCTATGTGTACGTCCTCTAACTCCGAAAGTGATTGGAAAGATCCGCAGAGTTGGCTAGAGAAAATACGGAATGTAACTTAGAAAAATATCGGACATATTTTGATTTGAGAACCAAGTCTCAGTAATTAAAAGCAGGCGACGAAGTATTGCTATTATTACCAACGGAGACTAATAAATTGCTTGCTCAATGGAAGGGAACTTTTCCGGTTATAGAAGCCCGAGGACCGGTGGATTTCATAAGTGAAACCCCCTCAGGTCCCAAAATGTACCACAACAATATGCTAAAATAAAACACCGACGGGCCTGTGTCAATAATATTGTCACTCTGGATGAAGAAGGACCAGTGGAAGCCTTGTACCCATGGACGCCTTGGCAAGTAGTCAATACGGTCTGTGTAGAGGCGGATAATGAATATCCGTTAACTTCTTTACCCTATACCCCATGAATGATCTTCCCCGGAGTTTGGTTTAAATCACAATCTTCGCACTTTCGAGAACGCTCAATTAGCCTCCCTATTGCGTGAATTTCCCGATGTCATTTCGGAGAAACCGCGATGCTCCAAGCAGTTTATTCACGTGATCAAGTTAAAAACTCCGGAACCCATCAGGTCCAAGCCGTTCCTGCTTCCCCTTCATTTGCGATCGGCCGCTCCCGTTAATGATCTGTTAAAGAAAAATTTTCCCGACCCAGTCAAGTGGAATCCTAAAGCAATAACTCAGTTTGAATTGTTAAAAGAAAAACTAGTGTCAGCCCCTATCCTTCGTTTGCCCAATCCCCAAAAGGAATTTGGAATACGCACCGACGCCTGTAGAGAAGTCATAGGGTGTCTAGCTGAAATACGAAGATGATGGCACCCCATTCCCCATAGCTTATGCCAGCTGAAAACTCACGATGTGGGAAAGAACGTATTCAACTGTAGAACAGGAAGCATTAGCCATAATTTTGGGAATACAGAAGTTCCATTTTTGATATATAGGGCAGGAGTTTAACGTGGAATCGGATCACCGTCCCTTGATATATTTAAGGCAAAACAAGAGGAAAAATGGACGACTAATGCGATGGAGTTTGTTATTAATGGAATACTAATTTAATATAGCTTACATAAAAGGATCTGAGAATTGTATCGCTGACTTCTTGAGGTGAAACCACGACTAGAACTAATTAAGCCACTATTAGGCTCGAGACCAAAATTGTTTTTTTTTTGTGTGTGTAAGGATTTTTGGGTGTGTTTTGTATGTATAAGGGTATCTCTATTGGTGTTTTTGTTTTGTATTTCGTAGAATCGTTTAGGATAATTTGTGATTATGCGCACGGTGGACATAATAAAGATATGATAAGAGTGATGGGAAATGGCGCTTCCTACACAGGTCCATTGTATTTTGTGTATGTATTTTAATTGGGCTTTGTGGGTAGATCGCAAGTAACGTTCCCCCGCTCCAGGATCATCTTAAAGGTGCAGGAATGTAGAGATATACGATTTAACCAACTGTGTATTTATAAACAAATAAAACAAAATTCAAACTGTCGATCTCGTATAACGCTATCCCATGGTGACACGACACCAAGCACGGCTGATTTGATACCCACTTCAGTCGATTCAACATGAGATCCAGTTTTCCTTAGTTCAAAATGTCTAGGAAGAGAATCAACAGACGCTTTAAAGGCGGAGCACCCTCTGGTCTCCCTTTGTTACCCACCTCCCCTTTCCATTACCTCGTGGGAGTAATTCTAGTATAAAACCATTCGTCAGGAGAAAAAGAGGAGAATTCTCGTTTCGCCACGACATCGATAAGAACTTGCCGGGATAGAATTTCACCAGCAACTTCTGAAGGACTTTCATTTTCTTGGGCAGTACCAAATTGTATCAATTATACTCAGCACAGTTCGATTAACAAAGATCGTTAAGTCATCTTACCTCCAAGTACCGTCGGCATAGTTCGATTACCAAAGGTCGTCAAGTCATCTTCCATTAAAGTACCGTCGGAAAAGTTCAATTACCAATGATCGTCACGGGTTCTTCTTCTATTTGTGTTTAAGAAACCAAACTAGATAGATTTCTCACCCAAAAGAGAAGCTCTACAACGAAACCAAATCGCGAGAAAATCATACAGCCATCTTCAAGCCTCATTTAAGAAAACCTTTACAAGATGATAAAGGCTAGACGCATCGCCTCTTCAATTGGTGT
Source organism: Ceratothoa steindachneri (assembly GCA_963969495.1). Lineage (NCBI taxonomy): Eukaryota > Metazoa > Arthropoda > Malacostraca > Isopoda > Cymothoidae > Ceratothoa > Ceratothoa steindachneri. The sequence goes on from OZ018326.1 coordinate 126,237,917, forward strand.
TTTATTTTAATTTCCTTCTCCTACGCCGACTCGAAATTCTGCGTAACTTAATTCGTCCACCCCTCGTTCGAAGTGACGCCCTCTATTGAGGGGCGAATAAACTAGACTCACGACGCCTCTTATGACAAGATTCGAATGAAGTTATTTCGTTTGGATTGGTCTGGGTAAACTTCACTACCTTATTTGAGTAATCAATTCTATTTTTAATAGATTAAAAATAAGAAAAGCGCTCTTAGAGATCGATCCTGAAGCGATCACTGGAAGTACGAACGTACGACCCACTTTATTAATCATAATAAAAATTCTAAAAACATGATTTCGGTTAACCCACGACATTCTTTATATCTGTTATAAGAAGACCCTAGAAGTGACAAAAAATTAAATAAATTAACAAGGAAAGGTTAGATTTTTAAGGTCAAGAAATTAACTTATGTAACAGAAAGTTTCGCCCGTTATTATTGCTGACCATTTAGCAAGAAAAATGAATAAAAAATATTAGGAATTTATAAAAACAATATTAAGTTTCTCTCACATCTTTGACACCATTCTGAGAATATTCCTTAAAATAAGTTAATTAAAAAAAAAATAACCATCCTAGTGAGATTTATTGCATCCTAAAGGTCAAAACTACTGGTGGCAGGATTCCTTTCCGATGTTTTATTTTCTAATTTGACTAAGATTGCCCAAATTGTTACTTTTCGATCTTAGTACAAATATTTCGTTAGATTGTTTAAACTGCTTAGTCAACTGAATCTCTTTTTATCACGCATAATAAAGAAAAATCTTTATAAGATTCCACCGATGGAAAATTAGTTTTTTCTGAAGCTTGAGCTATGTTCGTTTTCTTTATACTTCTCTTGAAAAGATTCCAAGATCTGAATCGATTATCATGTATACGACTTATACGATTCATTACTCTTCCGCCCATAGTGGTTATGATAGATGTGTTATGATTGCATTAGTTTAATTATTACGAGTTACCTAAACTCCATTCTAGGCTAAGTCAATTATTTTAATCAATTAGCTTCTGGGTGATTAAATTTTGCAACTTCTTTTGCTTCATAAAACATAAAATTATTAATCTACAGATCATTATTATTTAATCTTTCCCGACGGGTTCCAAAGATCTGAGCAGGAATACAAATTTTACTGATGCATTTTGGTATCCAATAAAAATGTGTACAGGTGTAATAAATTAGTGAAAACTAATGTCGAGAACCTTCCTCAAAGTTGCTTTCATCTGACCAAACAACTTTAGGCCAATCATCATAACTCCCTATTTTCCTGCTATTTTGCACAAGACAAGTGCTTCTTCTTGTTCACCTGAGACAGCAACGATTTCTTTCTAGCCTTACATTCTTTGAGTCCAGCCTCTAATAACATTCTTCTAACTGTAGGTCTGGATATCAGAATGTTTTTTTTTTATATCGGCCCGAGATGTCCATTTCAGCAACCTCTCGTCAATTGAAGTTGTACACCTTTTGTGACCTTGAACATAACGGATTTTTAAAGAATTTGTCTCATTGTACCTTTTAATGATTGTTTGGACACTTTCTCTAGCATTTAAACTTTTTTGCAATTTTGACTTGGGATAAGCCGTCTCTAGACAATGCAATGATTTGAGCTCTTTGATCTTCAGGAATCTGTTTCTTTAGAGATATTTTAAAAGGAAATTACCACTTGTAAGTTACCAATATGATAATCAGTGAAAAATTAGAAATAAACGTTAGTACAGAACATTGGATGGTAGAAAAGTGCCCCAACCACTAATAGACAATATGCAAAAACCAATTAAAGCCGTTATAAAAACAAAAGCAGGACACATCACATATTAATTATTGATAGATATTATGCAAAAATGTTTATTTGTATTAGTTCGAGTATGAAATAGATTAGTTTCAATTGTATTCTTCATTTCTTCATAACTGCCCCATCTTTTTTGCCAAGGCTGTATTTTTGTTTTGTCAACAACGATATCCTTTTATTATTAACGAATTGATATGTAATTATCATAACGAAAAAAATGTCCTAACTTTCAGTTACACTCTCTTACTCAATCTTAGAGGACACAGTAATTACTAGAAAATGGCAAGTTTGTCGTACAAATTATTCTAACCTTCAACAATTAGTTCTAGAGGTATTAATTTTTTAAGGTGCGATTATGTTTGTTATACTTTTTTACTTTTGGAATTTTGAAAAAATTGATTGTTTTATTAAAAAATATTTTTCTGAAAGAATATCAATTTTAAGGTAAAATATTACTAGGGTCATGAAATAAAATGTATTTTTGCTTAGATAAGGAAAGAGGGGGTATTTTGCCAACTCGGATTCTTCGGACGGCACGTTGAGGTGTTAATTTGGGAAAAGAAGCTAATCCAAGTAGCTAAAAGAAAACTAACTGAAGCTCTAGGAGCAGGGTACTTAAACCTCCTGGACATTTTTCCCGTTAATTCATGAAGATCGGTCGCATTACGAGGTCTTTCAAGCAAAATAGGTGCGTATTAATAGCGGTTAGCCTAATGAATTTTGAGGGGGGTTTTGCAAATATATTTTGATGAAATAAGAAAAAGTAAAGTAATACATGGCAAGCACGGCGGAAGAAAATTGTTAATCATATATCTTTCAGATTTTAGATTAGATAAGAATTCTCGAATAAATTTCCTTAAAAAATTCAATTTTGCGGTCCAGTCAACCCCAATATTCCTTTGGACATAAGCCTGTCAGCAAAAAAAAAAAAATCGGTTTTATTTTGTTTCTAGTACATCAGTAAAGTAAAAAAATTCGGTTCGTAATCACTCATTATTGGGGAGAAATCCTACAGAAGGGGTTACTCATACAAATTCTAAACGCTACGGATATAATTCGTAGCAGTAACCTATACCAAAGGTGAAGTTCTCTGTCTCTGTTAAAAAGACTTTTGATCTCTATCTTAATTGTATTTTATGAAGAGGACTTTTACATCTATAAAAGGCCTAAGGGATTATTTTACAAAGTTATATTAAGACTTCGAATCTTGCAGCTGAATGAACAGTCACTGCAGATAGTGACACAGGCTAACCAACAAGTGGATGATACCCTTTCTACCTTTTTAAACAAGTTAATTTTTACATATATTTCATCTAACGACTGAAAAGGATGAATGCTGTTTGTGATAGAACGAGTTGAATCTGTGTTAAATTCAACTCCTATCCCATATTAGTTAAAACCTCGAGGAGGCCCACGTGCATCTTTGATTCGAGGCTTGGAGTCTTATCAACAGCTACCGGACGCCAATGTTTAAACAAGGAGGTTATCGTCCCCCCGTTCGCCCCCATACGCCGACCTCGCCAGATCAAGTTAGGCTTATGAACAGATAAGGCATTTTTCTCCGGCCCAGCTGTGCGTTCCCTCCAAGCTTTCACTCCATTCTCCCCCACGCCAAGGAGATGTCCTGGATATTTATATGGACTCTTTACCACTAAGATCAGATTGGAGATCCAGATTTTCGTCGCGAAACATCACCACGACCCTCTCTCCCTTTGTGCGCCAAGGGACCTCGGCCTCGAGATTCACCATCAATTGTCCAGGAGGACAATATTCCTTGAGTGCCAAAGGTTCGAGCCTTTAGTGACGTCCAATCCCCAAGGCATTCCCCCCTGCTGTTCAAGGAGAACAGCATTAGAACAGCCATTGTTCGTTTTGAGCCCTTCGCCAAGAAACGGTTCTCATCCCCCCCCCTGTTGTTCAAGGAGAACAACATTAGAACAGCCATTGTTCTTTTTGAGCCCTTCGCCAAGAAACGGTTCTCATCCCCCCCCTGTTGTTCAAGGGAGAACAACATTAGAACAGCCATTGTTTGTTTTGAGCCCTTCGCCAAGAAACGGTTCTCTCCCCCCCCCTGTTGTTCAAGGGAGAACAACATTAGAACAGCCATTGTTCGTTTTGAGCCCTTCGCCAAGAAACGGTTCTCACCCCCCCCTGTTGTTCAAAGGAGAACAACATTAGAACAGCCATTGTTCTTGAGCCCGTAGACAAGAGACGATTCTCATCCCCCCTTTGTTCAGAAGAGAACAACCTAGAACAGCCATTGTTCTTCCAGCCGTTCGTCGAGAAACGGTTCTCCTTCCCAAGACGCCACGTCAGGATCATCTTATCCCCCCCCCCTTTGGCTGGAACTCGCCAGCGGACCGAATATTCCTTCAAGTATCTTCCACTGCACCCTAATGAAGTTATGTAAGCCAAGCGTCACCTTTTGAGTATTGATCCCTTATTTGTCAATTCTATCCTGTGCTTTAAATGGTTTATCGAACTATCCCATCTCTTTAACTCCATATTTGTTTTACCTTTTTTGATCCCTTAAATCCTTGGATTAGCCCGAGTCTCCACGACCCTTTCCATTCTGTTTGTCAATATTTTCCGTTTTTGTGTTTTGTTTATTGTTATTATTAATAAAACTCTATTTTATTAATGATAGCAATATTATTATCCTTGAGCTCAGTTCCACTTCTTAAGCATTTTGAAGATACATAATACCGGCCGCCAGACAGTAAAACGCACTCTAAAGATAATTAAGGAAGTTCCCTCAACGAATAGTGTTATATATAGTATCGTCGGGAGTCATTCTACGACATATATATATATATACTATTTAATTTGGTATCAGGTGCGTAAGGTTTAACGCTATATCTTTGCAAACACTGGTCTCAGTCGAGTAAAGCATAGTGTTATTCGTTATAATAATAGAATATAGTAGTTCCCTTTTGTTTTAACGATTGCTATCCTCTTTTTTTTTATACTTAAGAAGCTGGAGTAGCTCAAGGAACGGTTATAAAAATTTGTTTGTGTTTTTTCGTGATTTTAGTCAGTGGTTATTTAGAGTAAGAAACCAAGTACGAATAGGTCAGTGCCCATATTTAGGTAGGCTAATTCTATAGAGGCATAATTCTTGTTGCGAGGAATTTTAGTTGGTTGACTAGTGCGCCCCAAGTGCAAAGATGACTCCGTTCAAAATTTTTAAAGCGCAAGGAGAGTCCTGTGGACTTTCCGGAAAAGAACTAACTGAGTACATTCTAGAGGAGCAAAGAAAAAAGGAAGAAAGAGAAATACAACGAGAAGAAAGAGATAGAGAGGAACGGATAAGACTAGCTGACCTTCAGGTTGAATTAGCTCGGATTAAAGCAGAAGTTCAAAGAAAAAAGGTAGAAAAAGAAAGAGAAAGAGAGGAACGGGAAAGAATAATCCAACGAGAAGAAAGAAGGACGGATTTGCGCCCCTTCCTAGGAAAGCTGACAAAGTTTCCGAGCCCCGTAAAACCCCAAAACTTCTTTCCCCAAAACCAACAACGGGACTCCAAACCTCCCGTTAAGACTTCTCCTCCATCTCTCTTCCCGAAGCGACCAACCATATGCTTCACCTGTGGTGTAGAAAACCACATGAGCTGGAATTGCCCCCAAAATTCTAGGCTTAAAAGCGGACCAGCCCACCAAGTTAACCAGATTAATGCGACCCCGGCTCCCCCGGTGGTGCAGACCCAAGCAGAAACTTCTCCCCATCCGTCAGGCCACCAGGTAAATTTTTTTTTTGATAAAAGTTCAGCGGGAACTTTGAAATATGAGGAGGGCAGCGTGGACAGCTGTCGAGTATCGACTCTCGTCAGGGACACAGGATGTACATGCTTCATCGTGTCCGACGAACTCCTCCCAGTGGCCTCTAACCACGAAAAATTTGCGGTGGTACGTGACTACCTTGGGCGGGCGTACAGATTCCCCGTCGCTAGATGTTACCTGCAGTGTCAATATTATAATGGCTGGGCTGAAGTCATTGTAGCACCAATAAAATTCTGTTCCGTACTTATAGGAAAGAGCCCCCAAGTAAGTTTCGACCCTGTGTTTCAGGCCGCCCTTCCTCAAGGCCGAGATAAGAAAGAAGCCCAGGAGCCCGTCCCCATCAGAACCCCGATACCGTCCGATTTCTCGGAGACCCCTAACCAGGACTTTAGGACGGGAAAAGAGGAATGTGATTCACTAAAACCCTTAGGTGATAAGGCCCCAGACAAGGACACGGAGACTGTCCCTGGACCCCAAGAAAAAAAGAAACCCCAACGCGCCCATGGAGATACCTTCGTAGAACTGGACGAAGCATCGGCGCTTGAAGAGGATTGCCCCGCGGAGTCCCTTAAGGTAATCCAGACAGTGTGCATCCAACCTGATGCCGATTACCCTCCTCCTTCCCTACCAGGCGAGTCTTTGGAACCCTCTGACCTGGATAGTGACGCGCAGCTGACACCACGTCAGAAGAGTCAGATACAACAACTAATTAAATGGAATCACCATTTACCCGCCCTATTAGCTCTTTTCGAGCAACTGCGTGAAAATGGCCTCACCATTGGCCCCAGCAAATGCCAGTTTGCCCACGAAACCATCAAATATTTGGGTTTCAAAATAGGACAAAGCAAGTCAGGTCCCCACGAGAACAAGATTAAGGCAATCGCCCACATGCCCCTCCCGATTACAAAGAAGCCATTAAGATTGATCCTAGGATCAGCTTCTCCCTATCAGCGATTTGTTCCGAATTTCGCTGCAATTTCGGCCCCCCTATGCCCCCTTCAGGAAAAGAATTTCTCCGATCGTTTACGTTGGAATGATGTCGCTGTTTCCCATTTTAATCAGCTCAAAAGTAAGTTCATTTCTGCCACCATTTTTGAGGTTGCCCAACCCGGAAAAATCCTTTGGGATTAAGACCTACGTGATCAACGAGGGCATTGGAGGTGTACTCCTTCAATACGTGGATGACAGAACGAGTCATCCAGTTGCATATGCTGGTCGTCAATTAATACCACGCGGAAAGAGATATGCCACTAGAGAAAAGATAGCTCTATCAATTATCTGGGTCATAGACAAATTTAAGCTGTACTTGATATGTAAAGAATGTCAAATAGGAACCGACCGCCGTCCGTTAGCCTATATTAGGAATGTGAGACACTCAAACGGCCGCATCATGCGCTGGAGTTTACTCTTGCAAGAGTATCGATTTAAAATAAATTATATCAAAGGTTCCGATAACCAGGTCGCTGACGCACTCAGTAGCAATGCGTTACCGAATAGTGTAGAACAATTGTATTCATAGGATTAGTATCTCCATGTAGGTATATACCGTCTTGTACGACTTAATTTAAGATTCTTTTGTAATATAGTTATTTAATGTATGTCTGAATTTTGTAACGCTCAATGTCTAATTTTTTTTTATGTATATATATTTGTTCTTATTAATTTACGTATAAATTATTTTGTCCCGTATGTACTAAGTTTATAACATTTCATTGTTCCATGCCCTTTTTTTTTTTATTAAGTTGTATCAAAGGTTATTTTCCCCTGTAATCTAAAGATCAAAATAACTATGTATTGAGGTAATAATAGTTAGGTGCAGGAAGATACGGTTGGTACAAGAAAACGAGTTCCCTACAACGGAGCTCTATCGTTGTCCCTTCTCTCTTTTTTTCGAAGTGACAACTTCCCCTGGAATGGAGGGGTGTGATAGAACGAGTTGAATCTGTGTTAAATTCAACTCCTATCCCATATTAGTTAAAACCTCGAGGAGGCCCACGTGCATCTTCGATTCGAGGCTTGGAGTCTTATCAACAGCTACCGGACGCCAATGTTTAAACAAGGAGGTTATCGTCCCCCCGTTCGCCCCCATACGCCGACCTCGCCAGATCGAGTTAGGCTTATGAACAGATAAGGCATTTTTCTCCGGCCCAGCTGTGCGTTCCCTCCAAGCTTTCACTCCATTCTCCCTCACGCCAAGGAGATGTCCTGGCTATTTATATGGACTCTTTACCACTAAGATCAGATTGGAGATCCAGATTTTCGTCGCGAAACATCACCACGACCCTCTCTCCCTTTGTGCGCCAAGGGACCTCGGCCTTGAGATTCACCATCACTTGTCCAGGAGGACAATATTCCTGGAGTGCCAAAGGTTCGAGCCTTTAGTGACGTCAAGTCCCCAAGGCATTCCCCCCTGCTGTTCAAGGAGAACAGCATTAGAACAGCCATTGTTCGTTTTGAGCCCTTCGCCAAGAAACGGTTCTCACCCCCCCCCCTGTTGTTCAAGGAGAACAACATTAGAACAGCCATTGTTCGTTTTGAGCCCTTCGCCAAGAAACGGTTCTCACCCCCCCCCCCCTGTTGTTCAAGGGAGAACAACATTAGAACAGCCATTGTTCGTTTTGAGCCCTTCGCCAAGAAACGGTTCTCTCCCCCCCCTGTTGTTCAAGGGAGAACAACATTAGAACAGCCATTGTTCGTTTTGAGCCCTTCGCCAAGAAACGGTTCTCACCCCCCCTGTTGTTCAAAGGAGAACAACATTAGAACAGCCATTGTTCTTGAGCCCGTAGACAAGAGACGATTCTCATCCCCCCTTTGTTCAGAAGAGAACAACCTAGAACAGCCATTGTTCTTCCAGCCGTTCGTCGAGAAACGGTTCTCCTTCCCCAAGACGCCACGTCAGGATCATCTTATCCCCCCCCCCCTTTGGCTGGAACTCGCCAGCGGACCGAATATTCCTTCAAGTACCTTCCACTGCACCCTAATGAAGTTACGTAAGCCAAGCGTCACCTTTTGAGTATTGATCCCTTATTTGTCAATTCTATCCTGTGCTTTAAATGGTTTATCGAACCATCCCATCTCTTTAACTCCATATTTGTTTTACCTTTTTTGATCCCTTAAGTCCTTGGATTAGCCCGAGTCTCCACGACCCTTTCCATTCTGTTTGTCAATATTTTCCGTTTTTGTGTTTTGTTTATAGTTATTATTAATAAAACTCTATTTTATTAATGATAGCAATATTATTATCCTTGAGCTCAGTTCCACTTCTTAAGCATTTTGAAGATACATAATACCGGCCGCCAGACAGTAAAACGCACTCTAAAGATAATTAAGGAAGTTCCCTCAACGAATAGTGTTATATATAGTATCGTCGGGAGTCATTCTACGACACTGTTGAAATCTATTAAATATTTAAAATGTCACCTGGGTTATCAAAACGCCCATTTAAATGGGCACCATGCCCCCTAAATATAAAGCGAGTATTTAAAAGGGCACCATGCAGTTTACAGTATGTATCGAATTATATTGGGGCTACAGTTTACCTAATGTTACACATGACTTATACTAACAAAATAATTTATCTTTTAAATATTGGTGTTCAAATAAATGAGTTAAGTTTAAGCGTCTGATTATTTTTTCTTTTTCTTTCACATTTAACAATTTCAGTCTTGGGCAAATTCAACCATGGAAAGATTAACAATTGAACAACAGGTAGAAGTTATCGAAGCCTATTGCGAAAATGGACGTTCCAGCAGAAACGCATTTCGGGCACTTGGCTATTTTTTTGGTTAACATAATCGACCAACCGATAGTGCAATTAGCAAAATTCTTAGTAAATTCAAACAAAGGGCTCGGTGGCAGATATGTAAACGCCATTGCGTGCTCGTTTACGCCATTCAGCTGAAAACAATGCTGCAGTGCGCGAGAATGTGGCCGAAGATCCAGACACCTCTCTTTGTCATCGCGCGCAGGAATTGAACCTCTCCACAACAACGTTATATTGAATTTTGACAAAATATTTGTCTCTGCACGCTTACAAAATTTAATTGACACAACAACTAAAGAATGCGTACCATTTAAAGCGCCGTACATTCGTCAATTGGGTTCACGAGCAAAGACAAGCCGATGATGAATTTCGCAAAAAATCATCTTTAGTGATGAAACAATTTTTATCTTGGTGGCTTCGTTATGAGCAGAACTGCCTCCTTTGGGCTGATGAAAATCCCCAAAACATTGTTGATAAGCCATTGCATCCACAAAATGTCACTGTTTGGTGTGCATTTTTTGCTAGCGGAATCATTGGGCCGTATTTCTTCGAAAATGATTTCAGGAATTCTGTTACGGTGACAGGCTAGCGATATCGTTCAATGATAACCAACTTTTTATGGCCTGAATTGAATTCTATGGATGTCGTAGATTTGTGTTTTCAACAGGACGGTGCCACATGCCACACAGCCAATGCAACAATGGCTTTATTGAATGAGAAGTTCCCAGGTCACATCATCCTTCGAAACAGCGAGGTCAATTGGCCACCACGCCTTTTAGTTTTTTTTCTTTGGGGTCATCTTAAAAGTAAGGTCTATGCCAACAAGCCAACAACAATTCAACAGTTGAAGGATGAGATAATAAGACATATTGGTGAGATCGAGGAGCAACTATGCAGAGACATCATCAAAATTTTGACCATCTAGTGAAAGTGTGCCTCCGAAGCCTTGCTGGACATTTCGGCGATATTATTTATCCCACATAATTGCCATGACTCACATAACATGATCCAATAGTGAAATCAAAAATTTTTTACCAATAACACTGATTCATTTACTGCTAACTTCAATCTGTCTTAATGGAACACTCTTTACATATATATATATATATATATATATATATATATATAATTTCACGATGAATGTAAGGACACATAGGAGGCTGAGGTACATGTGATTTATTTATAGAGCAACGTTTCGGGCGTATCATCTATCTTCAGGTTCTAAAACATAAATAAATCTAATACAGTTAAAGAATATTAAAAATATTAAAAATAATTAGGTTAAGACTATGTAGGTAAATCAAAAATTAGAAAAACCCTCAGGAATTTAAAAGTCAAGAGAATCAAATTATCAATCTAATATAATGATTTACCTACATAGTCTTAACCTAATTATTTTTAATATTCTGTAACTGTATTAGATTAATGTATTTTTTAGAACCTGAAGATAGGTGATACGCCCGAAACGTTGTTCCATAAATATATCACATGTACCTCAGTCTCTTGTGTGTCCTTACATTCAACGTAAAATTGAAGATTAGACTGGTCAGCAGCAACTCATATGACTATATATATATATATATATATATATATATATATATATATATATATATATATAGAAAGAGAGAGAGAGAGAGAGAGAATAAAAAAGGAGTTATTGAACATTTCCTAAATCTTGAGTTGTAAGTAAATAACATTACAAAGATTTTTATTATCATTTATAAGATTGACATATTCATTTTATTATTTTGTCTTACAATAATATTGGACCTAGCATTGAACATGCAAGCCAACTCTCACTTTGTACATTTTGGTTTAACATATTTTTTAAAACACCACACTTCCGCTGTGTTTCACCCATCATAATTTTATAAACGATTCTGTCGTACCGTAGTGAATCAGGAGTTTTGAGTGGCACAAATATACCAGGCACATCATCAGGTTTTAGAAGAACCTGTACAGCCTCTCTTACGAAGTCTATTTCAGTAATGTTATTATGGATCTTTCGATAAAGAATACGTTCAAGCATTTAGAACAAATCTAATTAGTGGATATTACCAGACTCGTTTACTTCGGAATGTCACTCTATGCTTTGCTCGAAATTGATCAAACAGCTCCACTCCTCCCATACTTTGATTGTACTATTGTATTATCATTGGTTGTGGTAGAACTACTACTTCACTTGATTTTTTGGACCATTGCTTGCATTTACCCATACTAAGATAAATCGCATCCTTCCTATTTGTAGCAACAGTTACATCTCTATTGTCTTGCCAATGGCAAATTACAATGTTTTTCTTTTGATCAATTACCACTTCTGCTTCACCTCTCTGTTTTTTTTTATATCAGAATATTGGACCACTCTAATCGTATCCCTATGAATCATACCTGTGATATTTATTTCTTCTTCCCTGAATATTTTAAGCAGAGGCAGAGCGAAAAAAAAGTTTTCTATGTACCCATGATTTCCTTTTGGAACTAGTTCCAATGCCAATGGTTTTATTACAGATTCACCAACACTCATACCTGTTTCATGACCAGTATATTTTCCTTAATATAGCTTAAATCTCACAAGAAAACCGTCATGAGAACAGAGGCACCATATCATATATTCAAACCTTACAGGCTTTCCTCGAATATACTGTTTTAGCCCGTGTTGTCCATAATTAGGCTCGATTGCTTCATTAATTGCCCATAAACATCAGAAGAGGGTAACAAACCTCACAAGAAAACCCCTTATGAGAACAGAGGCAGCATATCTCATATCCAAACCTTACAGGCTTTCCTCGAATAAACTGTTTTAGCCCGTGTTGTCCATAATAAGGCTCCATTGCTTCATTAATTACCCATGACATCGCAATAGGGTAGCAAACCTCTAGAATAACTCTGTTGAAGTGCTCAAATAATGGTCTAACTTTAAAAATATTATCTCCTACTGGTTTTTTAGCATTTTCCACAAAATGTAGGCTTCGAATAATTTCCTCAAATCTATTAACCCTCAAAACAAAACGAAAACATCAATATTTACTCTCTTATTATACAGTAAATAAGGGCCTACATATCATTATGCATTCAATTATTAAAAACAAAATACAATTTTACATTAATTGAAGTTGTACTACAGTACAAACTTTAAACTTCTAACTGGGTTGAAATTCACTCACCCAAGATTATTGTAAAGCTCCATGATAAAGATGGCTCTCCACGAGTATTTCGATTGTTAAATTCAATATGCGGAGGCTTTGCCAAAACATTTGCTCCCCAAAACTTTATATTTTCTTGCCCAAAATCGAAAAGCTCTTCGGCTGCATCATCTACATCAAAGTCCAAGACATCATCAGGAAGTTTCAAGGCTACATCAATGCCTGTAGACTTATGATCATGATCATCAGTTAATGTAAACAGATACGCAACAGCACCTTTGACATTTACAATAAGCCTAACGAAAAATATTGTATTGATAATTTAACAATAAAGAAAGTTTATATATAAAATAAAACTCTATATTTACCATAGCATAATATTTCTGAGTATTAGGCCTAAGTAAAAAATACAATGGAACAAAAGTCTATGTGAAAATGAGACTACCTTGTATAAAGTAAAATATTGTCCCACTGGTGCCCATTTAAATGGGCAGCTAGATTCAATCAGCCATAAAATTATATTATTAAAACTAAAGGCAGTGTTTAGTTGTGTATATAATTAATTAATCACTTGGGTACAGGATTAACTGTAAGTGGTAGTAAATTATTCGTCATAGTTATAGTTATATAATGGAACTTACCTTCTGGTAGACATTTTCTAAGTGTTCAGCAACGCTGGTAACTTTACTTCACGATAAATAGTATATTTATATATGAATTCGATAGTTGATGTTGCCAAATGAAATTTTAACGTTATCTATGAGCCTGTAGGCATAGAAAAATTATTTAATGGGTAACGTTGAAATTTACAACAATAAGAAAAAGCAATATATTGTGCCCATGTAAATGGGCAAAAGGCGCTCGTGGCTTTAGTACGATCTCAGCAGGGAATCGCTAAAGAACCCATCAATACGACATATATAGCAAACTATTATCAACACGCAAGAGAATGGCTGGTGTAGCAGGGGCATTACAATTGTTACATCTCTGGGCCAGAAACACTAGCTGGTTCCCAGTGAGTATCTAGAAAGAGGTTTGAGGAGTAACATTAGCAAGCATGCAGCATCTAAGATCTGCAAGCTTACACGCCCTTCTGGCACCAATGCCTGCAAGAGGATCTGCAACTATATATCTACGACACTTTTAAATTCTCCTCCTCTGCGTGGAATATCCTTGTAGGTTTTTACCTTAAAATTAAATCAAACTAAACTAGAAGAAATTAATAAAAGGCCAAAAATTGATATGAAAAATAGGGTTGTATGGTAATGACTACGTAAGACTTATTTAACTTTCAGCTCATCTTGCAGCCGAGTCGTTTTACTGGAGCCTCCCTACTTTGGCAGTAAATTGACATAACAAACATATTAGTATTATTAAAAACTCAATGAAGTCTATCAGCTCGAGAGCATAAAAGCTATACACACAAAATGCCCCAGATACGGCATTACATTGAAAATGTAAGGAATGAAGAAAAGAAAAGTTAAGTGAAAAGGAAAGCATTCACACTCTCTTTAAAAATGACCCAAACGGCAAAGTTAACATAATTGGGGAGAGTATTCCACAAATTTCCAGAGATCAAAAGGAAACATCAAGAAAACTTGGATGAGTTAAACCAATAAAGAGAAAAGGATCGATCTTTCAAATAAATTGACTTTTGAATAGTGTGTGCCCTTGTGCAGGGGCATGGGTAAAACAATTCAACGGAAGATTGATATTAAGTGCAATATTAGAGTAATACTTCAGCAATCCAACCAAACGACTATGCCTTAAACTTATCTCAATATTAGCAATGAAAGATTATCACGGTTGATAGCATAATTTAAGAGATTTAAGGTAGATTCTGATGCAAAGGGCAAGACAAAATGAAAATACTGAAAATGCGGCATTTTAGAATGCCTTCATCAGTCGAATATATTTTAAGGTAATTTACCAGCAAACTAATTCTTTGAGAAAACAAGGCGGTAACTCGCTGCAAATGAGACCCAAAAGTAAGTTTGAAATCAAGAATGATATAATGTATCGTCAGTTAGGGGAAATCTTAAATTATAATCCCATTGAAAATAATATTTGGGTAAGAAGGGTACAGCATACTCGATCGCACAATTATATTGTGCCGGATTCATCTTCTTTCCACAAGGATCACACGAGAACATGATCCACCAGCCATCACAAACGATGACATCGGGGGATTATCCTTTTAGGCAATAAAAGAGTAAAAGCTGCATACAAATTGGTGCTATCACCATAAGCAATTATTACAGACTCGATCTGGGGTCACATTTCAGAGGCATAAACAATAAATAGGATGTGACCGAGGACCCTGCCTTGGTTAACAGCAAATTAAAATCAACGGAAAATTAAAAAAAAACGAGCTAAAACAACCATCATGAAACAACTATCAGCTGAGGTCTGCTCTCACTTTATCTATCCGAGCTTAACCTTAGTGGCCATAATATAAGGGTCTGTAAGAACTAATGTATTTAAATATTTATTATAGAAGTTCAAGAAAACCTTGAGACGATATATTATACCCATATTTAGATATATCTAATATCTATCTTTCGTTAAAATTTCAAGAAAATGGATTGAAATATTTCGTAA
Source organism: Ceratothoa steindachneri (assembly GCA_963969495.1). Lineage (NCBI taxonomy): Eukaryota > Metazoa > Arthropoda > Malacostraca > Isopoda > Cymothoidae > Ceratothoa > Ceratothoa steindachneri. The sequence continues at coordinate 126,253,009 of OZ018326.1, forward strand.
GTTATGAGAAAATAAACAAACTATCTTCCAAATTGCAGCAGCCAAAAGTTAAGGGTCACTTTTAAAACAATGTAAAATAGAACAAGAATAAAAAAGAAACCCTTAGTATTAATATTTTCTGAACATCTCTTTACTAGCAAATTACCTCTCGTCATCTGTTACCACAGGACTGAATAAATTTCCTACAAAATGTTGGGGTAATATTTTTCCGTTCGTTTTTCAATAATTTCCATAGTTCACTTCGGTGCTTTGGATTTCGCCTTCGTACCCTATCTGCAATAAGTTCCAAGGCAAATAATGGTTGTAATTTTTAGCAGGGTTTATTTTAAAAACTTAACAATGAAAGAACATAAGTAAGACAAAAGTTAAGGATGAAAATAGAAACACACAGTTGGAGTAAAATGAATGATAGCTGATTATAAATGAATTACTAATTTGAGTGGTTAAAGAATATATTCGATACAAGGGCAATTAATACGAGTTGGTTTACATTACTATGAATGATATAGCAATGTGAAAAATTATTTGTTATAGATTATAGTTAGTAAATTTTATGTTATAGCCACTGAACGTTGCACGAATTATAACTTCAGAGAGAACTGAGAATGTAAAAAAAGGAGGGAATTACATTCCGAACACATAAAACATTCGATAGAGCTGATTATTAGAATCTATATTATTACTGCCCTTATCCGGCGGTTAGACACAACACAAGTGAAAGAATGAAAGTTTAGGTGAGGCAGGGAAAAGGAGGTTTACACTGATTAGATGGTTTGAAATGAGTTAGACAAGGGTTGTGATTGGTTCGATGGTACCGTACATCTAATATGGTAATCGTATTGGGTAAATATTATCGAATGTCGTACAATTGAATTTTAAGGAGCAAGATGCATAATTTCTTAGACGAGGAAATGCCAACTGCATCTTTACGAACTTTTGTAGGAGCTTGCAAAGATTTCAGCTGCTATTGTAGCAGTTGACATCTTTGCTAACTACTACAAGCGTAACGAAGACAGACTCTTTGATTCTTCTTGGACATCAGAGGTTTCTTTGCTGGTGCCCGAGCAAGCAACCTAGAACCTCGTAATCTTTGGGAAACTGTCTTGCGCGATACGTAGACATTGCTGGTGGAGCTGAGCTCGCGAGATGTCTTAGCAGCACTGTTAAACCAATCCTTCAGTGACATTCTAACCGCAATACGATTTTGTCGTGGTGACGTTTTACGAGGGCTACGGTTTTTGGATTTAGCCTCTGCCAATCATGATGACTTAAAACGAGCTACAATTCGTTGCACAACACTTCTAGACATTCATACTGTAGTTGCTATCACAGTATTTGACTTGCCCTCTTGGTTAAGTCATACAATCCTTTGTTTTTCACTACAGGTCACTGGTTGTCTTTCACAAGCCGACATGTTGACAGTTGAATGTTTCGATAATGGATGATGATAAGAAGTAACTGTTAGCCCATCAACAGTCTCCTAAATGCAAATACTTGTGTTGGTAGTTCAATTTTTTTACGTGACCCTTAACTTTAGGCCGCCGCAATTCGGAAGATAGTTTGTTTATTTCCTCATAGCTTACGAAATATTTATTCCTTTCAGGAAAGGAATAAATATTTTTAGGGAAGATAGATATTAGATATATCTAAATATATTAAGAATATATGGTCTCAACGTTTTGTTAAACTTCTATAATAAATATTTAAATGGACTTGTTCTTACTGAGCCTTATAGTATTGCTGCCTCTGTACACCCCGCATATTTTACTAATAAATGCTCCCCATCAATCTTTTCCACTATTTTAGTAGATATTTAGCAATTCCTGCTACACGTTAATGAATTTCATTGGAAATTTTCACAAGAAATTAAGTCAGAGGAAACCTTAACAAATAAGTGTATGTTTCATTTTAATAAGAGTTAGTCAGTAATTATGCCGAATGTTTCAAAATAGCTTAGATATATTGAAAAGATTAAGAAAAAATTTTCAAAGTAGAATAGTTAGTCTGCTGACCAATGTCGCTTGCTCACACCAATCTAATTTATCACCTTACGGCCTTCTAAAGTTTCAGTAATTCTCAGACTAACCTTGGGAGAATCTTGGAAATTATATCATTCGAACGAGAATGTAAACCAACATAAGAGTTCAAAATTTAGTTAGAATCGGCCGAATAGTTATGAAGTTATTGTCAAATAATTCCCGGTTAGCCCTGGGAGGACTTTACCAATTATATCGTTCGAAAGAGAATGTAAAACAATATTAGTTGTTAAATTTCATTAGAATCGACCGATTAGTTATAATTTTATAGCCAAAACAAAATTATTACCGTGCTGACATTGAAAGGAACTTGGCAGTTATATCATTTGAAAAGAAATGTAAAACAATATCAGGGTTGCAAATTTCATTAGAATCGGCGGAATAGTTAAAATGATATTACCAAAACCGGGACCGATGGACGGACCGACCAACCGACATAGTGGGAATATAGAGTCGCCCGCGACTAAGCAAAACCGAATAGAAAATGTCGTCGGGCCTTTCATCAGACTCCATGCAAATTATGGAAAACAGTGTAGTTCATGAACACGTTAAGAGTGTAAACAAGGGCTGCTGACCAAAGTCGCGTACTCTCAATTAGGACCTCACGACCTTCAAAACCTTCAATACTCCCTGGACTAACCTTGAGAAGATCTTGGCAATTATATCATTCGAAAGGGAATGGAAAAACAGCATAAGGGTTTCAAATTTCGTTTGAACCGGCAGAATATTTAATAGGTCATTTCCAAAACAAAGTAATTCTCGGGAAAACCTTGGAAAGACCTTGTCCATTATATCATTGAAAAGAGAATGTAAAACAACATAAAGGTATCCAATTTCGTTATAATTGGCTGAAGATTTACAATATTATTACCAAAACAACAAAAAGAAAAACGAGTACCGACCGACCGAGATAATCAGATATAGAATAGAGTCGCTCGCGACTAAAAATTTTAAAGAGTAGCTTCATTAATCTTTCTTCTTTTCCTCGTATGCTATGGTTAACTGTCTCAAGTGGTTGTTTTTTACGGTGGTACCCTACTTAGCGACTGTAAAGTTACGCATATAAATAAAAAACCCTCTTTACAGATATACAAGTTAAAATTTCTTACTTACATATTGTGGTTAAGTAAAATTAAACAACACTAAAATAAACATCTGTAAAATTCAATTGAAAACTTTAAAAGGATTTGGCCTAAGACTATCTATAGTTTCACGTTACTCTGCAAAATAGTTAACTGTTTCATCCATCCCGTAATGAAGCTATACAGTCACGACCAACAGTTTTGAGACTCCTATATTTTTCATATTAGAATATTAATATAATTAATCAAAAAATTATTTTATTTTAATATATTTGAATCACAATTTGAAGGTGAAATCTACACAAATTTATATCCCAAGCCTATTTTGTTAATGAATACAGTCTAATGATGCGCGCAGTCAATATTTACAATGATATCCATTGTTCTTGAGGATAACTTCAATTCGTTTTGGCATGATGAAAATCAAATTTGTTATGATATCTTGACTGACATTGCTCCATTTTTGTTCATTATGCACCAGCAACTGCTAACAATTGGATGGCTTCTATTTATCAATCGTCAGTTTGATATCGCTCACAAATTCCTTATTGCTCCAAATCTGTCGAGTTCTTAAGCCAAGGTCGCAAATGTTTGATGTTATTTTAAGTCAGAAACTTTGCTATTGATTTTTCTTTGTGACAACGTGGGTCATAATCCTGAAAATAAATATAATCATCAAATTGTTCTTTAACTGTTTCAAAAAGTGGCTGAAAAGCAACTTTTAGCACTATTCTGAGATAATGGCAATGTTCATGGGGCAAATTATTAGAGCTCCCCTGACATGGAGAGCATCCGAAAGCTTCACTTTGTGCACGAAACAGGAGTCATGAAAGCACTCTTCTCCTATTCTTGTGAAGTGGAATCTTAACGAATCTCTAAACAAGCGGAAAGGAGCTTAACCAGAGAATATCACTTAGCCCCACTCTTAAACAGTCCATTCATTAAATTTCCGACAAATTTTAAGACTATATATAATGTTCTTCTTGTTGAAATGAGGCTTCTTCATAACTCTCCGCGACTTGAGACATTTGTCGAGAAGTCTCCACCTGACTGTGCGTACTGAAGCGGTTACACTGGCTCATTTTCAATCGTGAGTAACCTTGACACTGGAGTCATTCATCCCAATCCTAATTGTTCATTTGAACCTCTTGGATGTCCAGAAGACTCCTTCACAGGAGTGTAACCAGTCTTTTAAATGTCATTAATGATCTTACAAATGGTGTTTCTTGATGTAATGCCATTACTAACCATCTCCTCGCATTTCAGGCAACTTTTGCGAAGTGAAAGGCGTGCAAAACTGGTATCACGCTTTACTTTGGAAAATATCATTTCTAAAATTGTAAAAGATTCAAATATCGTTTTTTACAAACAAAAAATATTACCAAATAGATTAGAATTACATAAATTCATTGATATATCACAATGTTCAAAATTTGGAATTATTTTACTCTTTTGATTTAATAGCAAAGCTCCAGTGAGTGAAACTCTCCTCCTTCAGGAATAGAACCAGAGCGTGATTTTGGATTCTACGAAAGAATGCAGTTTTTCTTATTTTTTAAATCTTGACGTTTAAATAAAACTGCAATAATTTAAAATTATAAAAATTAATTATAGCATGAAAATAAAAAAAAAACGAATGATAAAATAAAAATACTATTATCCTCAAATACTTTGGCCATGGCTATATATGAAACATGTTAGTAAGATAATGAAATACAAAGTGATGAATCTGCAGGATTCACTGATATGCTATGCGTATAACTGGAGCATCAATATTAATAAGTTAGATTTTCGTTAAAATTACTGGATAGTTTACATCACCATGACTTACTTTTTAGGCCAACTCGATCTTTAAGTGTATGATAAATAGTCATACAAAATTATCTTTCAAGAACCAAGAAAGAAACAACAAATAGTTATTGAAATTTCTTTAAATTTGCTGGGTCCTATTTAACATGAGTGGCTCAACGCAAGCCAGATGGCTAACATGCTGGAAAATGGTGTTTCCACCCTAAGTTAAAATTAAATATAGAACCAAGAAAGAAACAACAAATAGTTACTAAGTTCTATTAAGTAGCTTAGAAAGTTTTCTGACTGGCTTCTGGGATGACGTGAGGTAATCTTCCAGAATAGTCCAGAGTGAGAATTTTTTCCTGTTTGCCTTTAAAAAGAATCAAAATTAAATAGAAAGCTATAATAAATTAAAAAATGAATGGTGTATTGTATATAACTTAAGGTTGATCAATTTGAGGGGGATAGGCTACTAGTGGATTGCTTATGGATTTGGAGTAGCTTTAATTATGTATTTAAACAAAATGGTAAAGGTTTCCCTGTTGTACAATTTCCAGTTTCGTGAAAGTAAACAAAGAACAAAGAGCCCCACTCTGCGTTGATAGTATGTAACAGCGTGGTGTTTTTTTTAATTTTTATTAACTAATTAAATAAACATCAGCTCAGCAAGATCAATTTAATTAAAATATATACAAATAGACGGTATCAAGCAAAGAAAACAATCCCGAAAATTTCCTTGGTAAAGATAAGCAATCTTGAAATTGACGAGTACCTGCTAAAGATAAGCCATCCCTAAAAGAAGGAAACCTAAAGTATTGAAAAAATATGTAATAAACTAACATTTAAACTGCTAATTGCTTCGCAAATATTTAGATTAATTAATGAATAAAGTAACATCAAAAAAGGTACTGACTTGCACTTAAGTTCCTTCCTTAGTATATGACTTTGCTTCATAAAATTGATGATTGGTAATGAATCTTCATTAAGTAAAGGCTTGATTTCTCTCTTGAAATAAGAGCGGTCCATAATGGGTTCGATTGTCTGTTTTTAATAAAGGTTAGATAACTGAAGTGAACTATCGGTCTGAATCAACCTGTAATACTGAACTTATACTTAAAAGTAAGAAACTTCGAAATGTCGTATTTCGAAGTTTGAAGATAATCTTTTAATTAGTAAAGATAAGCCATCCCGGAATTAACTCTAAGAAGGATAAACAATACTTTTTTAGTAGGGATGACTTATCTTTACTTGATTAAAGTCCATAACCTAACTCAATATTTTTAAAATAGGCAAAAGCAATGGAAAAGTTATCTCTTGGAAATGATTTAACTTCACCTAGTACTGGAAAGTGGGCTGAGTCAATACCAATAAGAAATTATATTGTTTATACTTGCCAGGATCTTCAATGTCCTAATTAAGTTCCATCTACTGCTTTTTGTAATTCTTAATAATGTCCTCCTTTTCAGGTTATCTAAGAACAAAATATAGAGTATCCAACGGATTTGAAGAGTCTTAAACAAGCTTTAGTAAACATTGATCTTTTCCACTGGCCTATTTGTGATTTATTCACTATTCTATCATCTCTTCATTATTTCTCTTTCTTCAAATGAGTGTAGAATTATAGTTTGATTACACGTACCTGTGATTGTAAAAATTGGAATGAAACTGAAAAAAAGATTGAAATTCTAGAGTTGCTATGGAATACTTAGATCCTAAAAGTAGGCATTTATAAAGGTTTGCAAAGAACAGAGTAAAGTTATTGAAAAGAAAAATGTGTGGAAAGAATAGGGAAAAGGAGAGCGACGAGGCATGTAAGGAGTGGTCGAGAATGGGATAATAAAATATGTATACAATTCACTAGGTTTCACATATTTTTTTTCTGTTGTTGATTTTTATCTTTCCTAATGTAGGTTTCTTGCTAAAAACAAAAATAAATGATGTGATTTTTTTGTTATCATCATTAACTGTTTTAAATTTATTGTCAATTAAAATATTTTAAACGGAAATATCATAAACTTTTACTTATTTGAATATAAATATAAATTTATTTTACTATACTATCAGTGAAGAGCATAGAGAGATTTTCGACCAGTATCTAACAACAATCGTTTTGATGCATCATGGCGTCAAGACGGTGCAATGATGGGGAATTATTTTGTTCTTTGATAAGACAAGACTGAAATATGCCTATAAAGAGCTAATTAAAATTAAAAATTGGTTAGAAGACGAGCTTTTCTTTTAGGCATATTTCAGTCTTGTCTTATCAAAGAACAAAATAATTCCCCATCATTGCACCGTCTTGACGCCATGATGCATCAAAACGATTGTTGTTAGATACTGGTCGAAAATCTCTCCATGCTCTTCACTGATTTCACATAAATATTCCTTGAAAAAGACAAAATGTTAAGGCCAAAAGCTCATTTTCAGAGAAATCCGGCATCCTACGTTTTAGTAACATCTAATCAGATTTCTAACAGAATTTTTATACTTAGAATATTTATGGTTTCATAAAATACATTTAATAATGCACCTAACGCAAAACATGCGTCTTTCTCAACATTATTATTTTTGTCCTGCAAAATACAACTTTTTAGAAACGTGTACACTTGTGTGTCTGTGAAAATGCTCCATCTAGTTTCACATCGCTAAGTGCGGAAGCGCCTTTGTTCCAAAGCTTCCCCACCGAAGTCGAGAGGTGTGGCAAATGGTTACACAAGTTCTAACTTCATTTCAATCGGAGAAAGCAAATCGTCATTCGGGTTCACAAGTATTTGCCAATCTACATAGAAATTTGTAGGCTGCATCTCATTTCTAGGTGGCAAATATATATGCTTTTTTTAATGTATCCATTAACGTAGAGACAAGATTATTGTTAAACACTTCCTTGAAAATATAACAAAAACCTACCATATTGGATCACCCAGAACATTTTAATCAAGTTACGAGGGGCGGTCAATAAGTTTTGCGAATCGGTAGGCAAAACAGAGGAAGGGGGATGGCTGTTTGTGCGGGTATTAGGGCAAGTTATGACAAGTCAGGACCTGCAGCCGCACGCTCCTTCCTTGTCTATTTAAGAAGCAGTAGCATATCACAGATCGTCATTCACAAATTTTTCAACAATGGAGAATGTTGAGCACCGCGCAGTGATTAGATTTTTTACCAAGGAAGGCAAGAATGCAAAAGAGATCCATAAACGCATGGTTGCAGTGTACACCGACACCGCCCTTTTCCTATGCAACCATTGCTCGCTGAAATAAGAAGTTCTGCCATGGTCGAGAGTCCCTTGAAGATAACCCCCGTCCAGGATGCAAGTCAGACGTGACCAACGAGGACAATGTAGCACGTGTGGAGAGGATGATCCTTGAAAATCGACGGGTGAAAGTCGAAGAAATCGAGCAAGAACTTTGAATATCACATGAAAGTGTTAGCAACATCATCCACGACAATTTGGCCATGCCCAAGGTCTCTGCCCGTTGGGTCTCTAGAAACCTTACACCCCATGATCGACTTCAACGTCCTCAAAGTCCACAAGGACAGAGTTACATAAGCTGCCCTGCGCGAGTGCGTTTTCTAGGAGCTCAACCATCCCCCCTACAGTCCAGATCTCGCTCCTGGCGACTACATTTACTCTGCCAGCTCAACGTTGCACTGCGTAGACGCCAGGTTGGGGACTATGAAGATGTCCAGCTCGCCGTCCAGGAGTGGATTGAAAAGCAGTCGGGAGATTTCTGGTTGTTGGGAATTCGAAGCCTCAGGGACAAGTAGCGTAAGTGCATTGAAATCGAGGGTAGTTATATTGGAAAATAATAAAACACTTTTCCTCATATCTCGTTTCTTTATATCCGAATTGCAAAACTTATTGACGGCCCCTCGTATATCTGACCTATTTTTAGTCGTGTGCGTGTGACTTTATATCTCACTATATCGGTCGTTCGGTCCATCCGTCGGTCCCCGTTTTGCTTTTTATTGTTTTGGTAATAACATTGTAACCTTTTGCCAATTCTAACGAAATTTGAAAACCTTTGTGGTTTTACATTCTCTTTCAAATAATTTAATTGGCAAAGTCCTCCCAAGGTTAACTCAGAAAATATTTTGTTTGGGTTAGAACATTGTAACTATTCGGCGGATTCTAATGATATTTGAAATCCTTATGTTGTTTTACGTTCTCTTTCGAATGATATAATAATTGCCAAAGTCCTACCAAAGTTAGCTTGTGAACTATTGTCAATTACAGCATAACTATTTGGCCGATTCTAGCAGAATTTGAAACCCATATGTTGTTTTTGATTCTCTTTCCATGATATAATTACCAAGTTCATTCCAAACTTACCCGGGAATTATAAAAAGTTTAGTAGTTCATAGATCAGAATAATTGAGAGCACCCGAGTTTTTGACGTTTTATAGTCTTATTTCCTATGCGTTGACCAAGAAAATAGGAGTGATGGTTTACATTTAAATTCTGAACAGAATTTCTTTTAAGCTTTTGGTGGAGCTGTTAATGAAAAACCTCCATTTTTTTAGGCCTTGTTGTATACTGATGGCGTTAAACTTCCCATCAACGTTTTTCAATGTGCATTATTCTTAACTACAAAGTTTTACACTCACTTCGAAACAAGTTCCGTTCTTAAACCTAGAAATAGGTAGCTCCGCGCCCGATTCAGTTAGATTTGAGTATCTTCATAGATTATTCATCTCTTTGTTTTATTTCGAAAGCGAGTTTGATAATCACTAGTTGCAATATATCATGAAACTTCAGCCATTTTTTAACTTCACTATTAGCCTTATCTTAAGTCTGAATATGATAAATCCTTAAAAAATAAACAAGAAATTACTTTAAATTATAATTATACCAGGCTATGGCTTAGCCACTCCTCCTTCTACGGGGGGAGCTTGCGCTTCGCTACTAAGATTAAAATTTAAAATCTATGAAAAAGCAGCCATGGTTAAATTTTTATCAATTTTCTGAACTTCGACAATTATAATCATTTTATAAAGGAACTCTAAACTAAATATCTCCCCTACAAAATATTACGTTGCTAAAATATAGAGTTATAGAAGATATATAAAAATAAATTTTCTGAACTTCTCCAAATGTAATTTTTTGGGGGTTTAAAAATTCACAAAATTTTGATACTTATATTTATTTCTGTTATTAAAAATAATTTTGATAAAAAAACATAAGTCATAACCAAACTAAGATAAAATTATTATTCAAATACTCCAAAAAATCCCCTTCTTGAATTATAGAGTTAGTGATTATATGATGATGATGATGATGATGATGAGGATGATAATTCAATCCTAGATGCAGAATTTCTATAAGGTGGTAACACGCACTCTAGACCGATATTTATTTAAATCTTTCCAAAACACATTGTAATATTACATAATTCCTTAACTAAAATGAAAAAAATGTATGCTACAAGATGATGTAACTAATATTCACTGTAAATGTATTTTGCCTCGATGACGCAACGACGCAACGAAGTTGCGTCATCGAGGCAAAATACAATTTCCAATTTCCAATTTGGAACTTCGAAACAATGATAAGATTTATTACAAGACTTCTCTTCAAGCATCGACCACAATCCAAAGTTTATGAGGTTGAAATATGGCGAACCAGGAGGCCAAAGCCCCCTCGACAATATTAATTTGTTTGAGGCAAGTCTTAATATTTTGTGCTGTGTGTGAGGTTGGCACAACTTTTTAATGGAGTACACAGGCATGTCTTTCCGTAGCACCCATCAATGGGATGACTTCACTCTTTAACATTTCAAAATTAACATCTTGATGGAAATTTACCCCATATTCAAAGAAATTGAGAGTTTTTTTGATGAAACAATAATTGATGGTACGCCCTCCTACAGCATCACCTAAGCTGGCTTCTGTCTGGTGAATGATGTCCGCCTTTTAATCGGCATCTTATTTTTATTTTGTACCAAAACACGATAATTTTTGTGTCTTTGGTAAAATGGACACTAAGTAACTCTATTTATTGTCACAGAACTGAAAGTTACGATTTAATAAAGAGCCGTTGTAAGTGTAGTTTTGCTCTTTCGATTCTCTTCTTTTTGATGAGGTAGAAAGTAAATGTCTTCTAAACTATCTAAAATGAAAGAAGTTTAAGTTCATCTTCGAACAATTTTTGTATCCTCACATACCTCACTTTAGACTCCAAAGTAAGCTGTCTGGCATTACTCCTTCGTATTTGCAGATCTTGTTCATCGTTTACCTGATCAAGGTTTGGGTCCTCATTGATCGGAGCGAGACGATCTTCACTCTTAAAAGTCTTCTTCTTCTCCCTTTAAGTAAGAAGGTTAATAGCATTTAATGCATTAGATATGTTCAGAGCGGGATTCAACATTTAGAAAATATAGTCCGCTCTTTCCCACTCGAAGGGTCCAGTTCTCAAGTCTTATTTTTCAACGGTTATTTTATTCACAAAATTTACTAAATTCTGAAAGTGATTGAAAGTACTTATTTAGGAGTATGTAAATTTTTGAATGAATTGTAAAAATAAGTCTACATGTACTAAGTGTTTCCACCTTGTATATAAATCATATATACACCTTTTACTCTTTCATAATATTTCGACTATCATGTGTACTAACATTTGATGAAGTTTTATCATGACAAACTCGCGCCAACGATGACGAAATATTTAGAGAAGTCATCGATTTTTCTTATTTTTTTCGGCATTTGCTAATGTTTGCCAAATAGAAATAAAAGTCATCAACATGTCATTTTAGTTCTCTCCATATCCTTGGGAAAGCAAAAGGAACTTACTTCCTTGTATCTATTTAAAAAAGATTCTAAAATTCTCTATGAACAATTTATTTTATGATGTAAATAATTTAGGAATATTCATTTGCAAAGTACAATTCAAAAATATTTACTGAGGTTTAATTTAAAGAGAATCGATTTGGGGTAAAAATAATGGCATTTTTTAAATTTAGTGCATTTAAATTAAATAGAAACAGCAGAAAAATCAAGTCAAACCATTGTTCTTTATTTTCTTACCTAAAGATGTAATGAAATAATGAGAAGGAAATTAATAGAAAAGAATGAACAAATGACTGTTCTGGTATAAATAATATGAATAAATAAGAATGAATTTATAATAATTAACGTTTTATCTTGAAATTGTGGCCAGATAAATAAAAATAATGCTAACAGGATCTCTAATAGGAATGCAAACAGGGGGACGATTTTGCTTAAACTAAAATCAAAGGCAAGATTACGATATACATATAAGTCCACATCCATAATATTCGTATCTCAAGAGACCTGCAATCACTAATTTAAAAGGGTTATACAATTGGTCTCTAAATTACAACTTTTTTATTCTGTATCTATTCTTTTTGGTTGAAAAATTTATGATATTTATTAAAGTATTTTTTTTAATCAAATCATTTAAAGTGAAATAAATACCACTAATGTTAGTCGAATAGGTTAATAAAGAGATTATGGTGTTATGATCGTAATTGGCTTTGAAAAACTTGAATTTTCTCTAAATTTGTGATTAATGGAAAATGCAAATTACACAATGTATGTATGGGCTCTATTATTTACTTATCTACACCGGAGTTATCTTTTTTTCTTTGGCCTTTTGAAAATTTCAAGTTATCTATCATACATAATATAACACTCATGTATTTATCCATTTGCTTAAAATAATTAGCAGATTCAGCCATTATTCGGGACAATTGACTATATTTTTATATAAAATATTCTTCGACCGTTCTGTGGGATTGATTGTCTTTTAATTTTAACCTTATTTTTCTCGTTACATCGCCTTTTCCAAGGAAAATGCAAATTTGAATTCTATCTAACGTAGATAGTTTAAATTGTTTCGGACACCCCACGAATTTATGTTTTAACCTTTCGTACCATGAATATACCATAAACTGTGCAACTATAAATTTAAAGTGTCAAAATATCTTTAACTATTAGGTTAAGGCACCCTGAAACAATCCCGAAATTTTGTTGTCTTCTAGCATTGTTTGTCGCATTGCTTACAACTCCATAGGTTAAGATATCGTTTATTCTAATATGATCTTTTCTTCTTTAGTTTCTGTAATTGGCAAAATATTAATTGACTAACAATAGATTACATTGCGGTGTTCTAAATCAACCACCTTATCTTAACTTAAATTATATCTCATTTTCTAGATGTTGACACTCTCATATACAGAAAATGCTAAATGCGAAATTCATTTTTTATTTAATATTAAGTTTGTCCTCCTTTCGGAAGAATAATTGCGTAATATATCGAGAAATAAACGGATACAACTGGTTAATAATTTTACTAGTATTTTGAAATATTCATAATAGAAATCCTCGGCAAGTTTATTCAGGAAGGCTGGCAAAATAAAGCAGTTTTATACCTCTTGCTCTAATACAAACCACAGATTTTCGATAATGTTATAATCCGGTAATTTTTGGAGGACAATCAATGTATTACACTTTATTCTGATGCTCTCTTGGATAGTCTCTAAGAGTTCTAACAGCACTGTAGGTGGAGTAGTACTCAAGATGACAAATATATTTGGTAATAGTTAACCTTACCCTGTAGCACTACGGCATCACTACGAAAATTTAATATGTCTGCCTATATCAACGAAGTCATGATTCCAAACTTCAAAGGGGGATGCGGTCTTAATTAGTTGCAATTAAAATGTTCTTTTGCCTCCCTCCATGAGTAAAAACCCTTTGAAAATGGAATAAAACGTGAAGAACTATTTGTAGATTATATGACATTTTTGTATTGTTCCATATTTTTCAATATTAACCTCCATATTTTTCAATATTAGTCTATATTTTGGCTTTTTAATAGTGATGCCAGAGTAGATGGGTATTGCAATTGCCGCCATCCTATGATATCCAGCTACAACTGTAGCCTGAAAGAGCACCATGTCCTTTCACTTACAGTGCTCCAGGAGAAGCTGATACTCTTTCTCTGGCACTCCTTTGCACCTTCCTTAAATTTTCAACTCTCTCTTTCATTCCGTTAATGCATTGTTCTATCCATGTAAAGTTGTAAATGGTCGAGCAGTGGCAATTCCCTCACTACAACTGAAAAATGGATGAACTGCACATCGTCGCGCACATAGTACCAGCAGTTGTGCATTCTTCCAGTCCCATATCTTGCAGAAAAACCAGCTTCTATAAATCTTCCATTATTTTCACTTCGTTAACGTAACTTAACTACTTTATTTACAGATCTATCCTTACTAACTTTCTCGCTGCATAGGCCCCCATTGGCAGTGCCCTTTAAATTTCGAGAAAAGACAACAACATGGTATCCAAGGTGCATGGAGCTTTCCATGAAGTGTTTTGATCGACACTGAGTTGGCCTGATGTTGGTTTAGCTGGGCAGTCACTATTTTATCTGTTACTAAATTCTCCTTCGAAGCAATGCGTTTTAATGCTTCACGAATCTTGTAACTGAATTTTGTCTTCCATCTAGAGCTACGCCTACCAGAGATGTTTTTTTCCATCATTTTGGTATAGCGACATTATTTGAAACACAGTACATCTAAAATCATGGTACAAGCCACCATTTTTATCATTTTATCACAGTTTCCATCTATCGGCTCCTGACCAATTTGCACTCTTTAAAAATTTGAAAGGTCTCGCATCGCATTTTCCGTTCCTTAATAAATCCGATAAAAGCATAAATTGAGTTTAGCATTTTCTGTAAGTAATACAACCACATTTTGTGAAAGTTTGGTGTTTTTATCTTTGCATATTTGCTGAGAGAGATAGTAGAAAGGGTTGGTCTTCAACCTTTGTGTCTTTAACAATTCTTTTTTGCTGAGTATATCCCTATCCTCAGTAGTTACTACAGAGCTCAATTTTGCCTCATCCCCGAAATTTTTAATAGTTCTACTTAAATCATTCTCAATGTTATTTATCTGTTTACTAAAGAGAAATATGACAAATACCGATCTCAACAGCACTCCACTTGTAGCATTTACATAATCTGTAACTTTTCAGTTTATAAAATTTGTTGGAGATGGTTTAAATTAAGCCATTCCTTAATCATATTTAAAAGGTATTTAACAATATATTTTCTGTTTTTTATTATTTCAACCCATGAAATAGGCAACTCTTTGGGACTATGACTTAATAGGAGTAACATTTACTATTTGAAAAGCAAGCGATTATATTTTTCCCAAAGAATACTGAGTAGTGAAATTAAACTGCTTTCAGGTCCTTCAATCCAGCCAAGAATAATAATTTTCATATACATCATATCAATGTGAAAGTTAAAAACTCTAGTCTCCCGGGAATTAAAAGTAATGACCTCTTGGATACGAGACATATGCGCGATATAAAACTGATCTCTCGAAAGGGAAGTAAGCGCGTTTTCCGGAATTGGCTGAATCTAGATTTCCCTTCCTTTTAGTTCATCATTGTCAGATAATAACATCTACGCTTCTCATTATAGAGGTAATTGGTTTAATATCAGATGGAAACTATATTTTATCTTTCACAAACTGCTTGTTATGATATAGTGAATTAAAATAAAACATATTGAAGTAGATTTGGAGAGAAGTATTTCAGGTGTAAGCGTGCAAATACTTAAATACTAGAGAAATTGTTGCATCGTGAGAAACCCAATTCAGAACTACAGTACCGCCAAAATCTAGAAAAAATTACCCATATCTATATTTTTAAAAGAATACTCGTTTACTTTCGATTAAAATCACCCATACTATTGGTTGAAATTTGCCATTTTCGGTAAATAAATTTCACTTGATAGATCACTAACAAAAGTGAGTTAAGAAGAAAGTAATGTATAGTTAAAGAAAGAATATGTCTAACACTAGAGAACGATAACTTTTACTTTTTAGTTTCGACGTTAATATTCGTGAAGTATTTATGAAAACACTGTCCTAGACTTGAAAGTAAAAACTACCGAAATGATTTACAAGTTCAACATCCCATAATTTGAATATGATATACAGACCTTCGCAAAAAAACTCAAAAACTCTTGAGACCTATCCAATTTAGGAGAAAATATGAAATAAAGATTCATGTAGAACACTTTATTGAAGAAATAATAATAAATTAATATTTAGTCATTTCGCTTTCAGGCATCCTTTCAGATAAGCATTTGCTATATTCAGGTTCCATTGCAACCCAAAGTAATTTTAGCTCCATCATAAGCTTGGAGACTGAGATGGAATTCTTCTCAGGCAATGTTTTTCATGTAGTACCAGCAATTTTATATGGGATTTAGATCAGGAGAGTTCCCGAAGATGAAAATGATGTACCTGATATGGACGTCCACGGAATGTATTCAGCGTCTGCAGATTCTTCATCAGATGCTCAACAGTCATTAGTTCCTCACTGTTTCAATCAAAAGGATTTGAATAACTTGATACGTGATTTGGCGGTCTCCAAGAAAGCTGCAGAACGTTTAGGCTCCAGGGTGAGTGAAAAACTTATGCTTGACAGGTCGGTACGGGTATCATATTACCGAATAAGGGAGAGTACATTTGTTAAGTATTTCTCTGAGGACAATCAATTTCTATACTGCCACGATGTTCCTGGTCTGTTTATCGAGTTGGGACTTAGCACCTATAGCCCTGCTGAGTGGAGACTGTTTTTAGATAGCTCCATGCGTAGCCTCAAGTGTGTTATCTAAGAACAAAATATAGAGTATCCAACGGATTTGAAGAGTCTTAAACAAGCTTTAGTAAACATTGATCTTTTCCACTGGCCTATTTGTGATTTATTCACTATTCTATCATCTCTTCATTATTTCTCTTTCTTCAAATGAGTGTAGAATTATAGTTTGATTACACGTACCTGTGATTGTAAAAATTGGAATGAAACTGAAAAAAAGATTGAAATTCTAGAGTTGCTATGGAATACTTAGATCCTAAAAGTAGGCATTTATAAAGGTTTGCAAAGAACAGAGTAAAGTTATTGAAAAGAAAAATGTGTGGAAAGAATAGGGAAAAGGAGAGCGACGAGGCATGTAAGGAGTGGTCGAGAATGGGATAATAAAATATGTATACAATTCACTAGGTTTCACATATTTTTTTTCTGTTGTTGATTTTTATCTTTCCTAATGTAGGTTTCTTGCTAAAAACAAAAATAAATGATGTGATTTTTTTGTTATCATCATTAACTGTTTTAAATTTATTGTCAATTAAAATATTTTAAACGGAAATATCATAAACTTTTACTTATTTGAATATAAATATAAATTTATTTTACTATACTATCAGTGAAGAGCATAGAGAGATTTTCGACCAGTATCTAACAACAATCGTTTTGATGCATCATGGCGTCAAGACGGTGCAATGATGGGGAATTATTTTGTTCTTTGATAAGACAAGACTGAAATATGCCTATAAAGAGCTAATTAAAATTAAAAATTGGTTAGAAGACGAGCTTTTCTTTTAGGCATATTTCAGTCTTGTCTTATCAAAGAACAAAATAATTCCCCATCATTGCACCGTCTTGACGCCATGATGCATCAAAACGATTGTTGTTAGATACTGGTCGAAAATCTCTCCATGCTCTTCACTGATTTCACATAAATATTCCTTGAAAAAGACAAAATGTTAAGGCCAAAAGCTCATTTTCAGAGAAATCCGGCATCCTACGTTTTAGTAACATCTAATCAGATTTCTAACAGAATTTTTATACTTAGAATATTTATGGTTTCATAAAATACATTTAATAATGCACCTAACGCAAAACATGCGTCTTTCTCAACATTATTATTTTTGTCCTGCAAAATACAACTTTTTAGAAACGTGTACACTTGTGTGTCTGTGAAAATGCTCCATCTAGTTTCACATCGCTAAGTGCGGAAGCGCCTTTGTTCCAAAGCTTCCCCACCGAAGTCGAGAGGTGTGGCAAATGGTTACACAAGTTCTAACTTCATTTCAATCGGAGAAAGCAAATCGTCATTCGGGTTCACAAGTATTTGCCAATCTACATAGAAATTTGTAGGCTGCATCTCATTTCTAGGTGGCAAATATATATGCTTTTTTTAATGTATCCATTAACGTAGAGACAAGATTATTGTTAAACACTTCCTTGAAAATATAACAAAAACCTACCATATTGGATCACCCAGAACATTTTAATCAAGTTACGAGGGGCGGTCAATAAGTTTTGCGAATCGGTAGGCAAAACAGAGGAAGGGGGATGGCTGTTTGTGCGGGTATTAGGGCAAGTTATGACAAGTCAGGACCTGCAGCCGCACGCTCCTTCCTTGTCTATTTAAGAAGCAGTAGCATATCACAGATCGTCATTCACAAATTTTTCAACAATGGAGAATGTTGAGCACCGCGCAGTGATTAGATTTTTTACCAAGGAAGGCAAGAATGCAAAAGAGATCCATAAACGCATGGTTGCAGTGTACACCGACACCGCCCTTTTCCTATGCAACCATTGCTCGCTGAAATAAGAAGTTCTGCCATGGTCGAGAGTCCCTTGAAGATAACCCCCGTCCAGGATGCAAGTCAGACGTGACCAACGAGGACAATGTAGCACGTGTGGAGAGGATGATCCTTGAAAATCGACGGGTGAAAGTCGAAGAAATCGAGCAAGAACTTTGAATATCACATGAAAGTGTTAGCAACATCATCCACGACAATTTGGCCATGCCCAAGGTCTCTGCCCGTTGGGTCTCTAGAAACCTTACACCCCATGATCGACTTCAACGTCCTCAAAGTCCACAAGGACAGAGTTACATAAGCTGCCCTGCGCGAGTGCGTTTTCTAGGAGCTCAACCATCCCCCCTACAGTCCAGATCTCGCTCCTGGCGACTACATTTACTCTGCCAGCTCAACGTTGCACTGCGTAGACGCCAGGTTGGGGACTATGAAGATGTCCAGCTCGCCGTCCAGGAGTGGATTGAAAAGCAGTCGGGAGATTTCTGGTTGTTGGGAATTCGAAGCCTCAGGGACAAGTAGCGTAAGTGCATTGAAATCGAGGGTAGTTATATTGGAAAATAATAAAACACTTTTCCTCATATCTCGTTTCTTTATATCCGAATTGCAAAACTTATTGACGGCCCCTCGTATATCTGACCTATTTTTAGTCGTGTGCGTGTGACTTTATATCTCACTATATCGGTCGTTCGGTCCATCCGTCGGTCCCCGTTTTGCTTTTTATTGTTTTGGTAATAACATTGTAACCTTTTGCCAATTCTAACGAAATTTGAAAACCTTTGTGGTTTTACATTCTCTTTCAAATAATTTAATTGGCAAAGTCCTCCCAAGGTTAACTCAGAAAATATTTTGTTTGGGTTAGAACATTGTAACTATTCGGCGGATTCTAATGATATTTGAAATCCTTATGTTGTTTTACGTTCTCTTTCGAATGATATAATAATTGCCAAAGTCCTACCAAAGTTAGCTTGTGAACTATTGTCAATTACAGCATAACTATTTGGCCGATTCTAGCAGAATTTGAAACCCATATGTTGTTTTTGATTCTCTTTCCATGATATAATTACCAAGTTCATTCCAAACTTACCCGGGAATTATAAAAAGTTTAGTAGTTCATAGATCAGAATAATTGAGAGCACCCGAGTTTTTGACGTTTTATAGTCTTATTTCCTATGCGTTGACCAAGAAAATAGGAGTGATGGTTTACATTTAAATTCTGAACAGAATTTCTTTTAAGCTTTTGGTGGAGCTGTTAATGAAAAACCTCCATTTTTTTAGGCCTTGTTGTATACTGATGGCGTTAAACTTCCCATCAACGTTTTTCAATGTGCATTATTCTTAACTACAAAGTTTTACACTCACTTCGAAACAAGTTCCGTTCTTAAACCTAGAAATAGGTAGCTCCGCGCCCGATTCAGTTAGATTTGAGTATCTTCATAGATTATTCATCTCTTTGTTTTATTTCGAAAGCGAGTTTGATAATCACTAGTTGCAATATATCATGAAACTTCAGCCATTTTTTAACTTCACTATTAGCCTTATCTTAAGTCTGAATATGATAAATCCTTAAAAAATAAACAAGAAATTACTTTAAATTATAATTATACCAGGCTATGGCTTAGCCACTCCTCCTTCTACGGGGGGAGCTTGCGCTTCGCTACTAAGATTAAAATTTAAAATCTATGAAAAAGCAGCCATGGTTAAATTTTTATCAATTTTCTGAACTTCGACAATTATAATCATTTTATAAAGGAACTCTAAACTAAATATCTCCCCTACAAAATATTACGTTGCTAAAATATAGAGTTATAGAAGATATATAAAAATAAATTTTCTGAACTTCTCCAAATGTAATTTTTTGGGGGTTTAAAAATTCACAAAATTTTGATACTTATATTTATTTCTGTTATTAAAAATAATTTTGATAAAAAAACATAAGTCATAACCAAACTAAGATAAAATTATTATTCAAATACTCCAAAAAATCCCCTTCTTGAATTATAGAGTTAGTGATTATATGATGATGATGATGATGATGATGAGGATGATAATTCAATCCTAGATGCAGAATTTCTATAAGGTGGTAACACGCACTCTAGACCGATATTTATTTAAATCTTTCCAAAACACATTGTAATATTACATAATTCCTTAACTAAAATGAAAAAAATGTATGCTACAAGATGATGTAACTAATATTCACTGTAAATGTATTTTGCCTCGATGACGCAACGACGCAACGAAGTTGCGTCATCGAGGCAAAATACAATTTCCAATTTCCAATTTGGAACTTCGAAACAATGATAAGATTTATTACAAGACTTCTCTTCAAGCATCGACCACAATCCAAAGTTTATGAGGTTGAAATATGGCGAACCAGGAGGCCAAAGCCCCCTCGACAATATTAATTTGTTTGAGGCAAGTCTTAATATTTTGTGCTGTGTGTGAGGTTGGCACAACTTTTTAATGGAGTACACAGGCATGTCTTTCCGTAGCACCCATCAATGGGATGACTTCACTCTTTAACATTTCAAAATTAACATCTTGATGGAAATTTACCCCATATTCAAAGAAATTGAGAGTTTTTTTGATGAAACAATAATTGATGGTACGCCCTCCTACAGCATCACCTAAGCTGGCTTCTGTCTGGTGAATGATGTCCGCCTTTTAATCGGCATCTTATTTTTATTTTGTACCAAAACACGATAATTTTTGTGTCTTTGGTAAAATGGACACTAAGTAACTCTATTTATTGTCACAGAACTGAAAGTTACGATTTAATAAAGAGCCGTTGTAAGTGTAGTTTTGCTCTTTCGATTCTCTTCTTTTTGATGAGGTAGAAAGTAAATGTCTTCTAAACTATCTAAAATGAAAGAAGTTTAAGTTCATCTTCGAACAATTTTTGTATCCTCACATACCTCACTTTAGACTCCAAAGTAAGCTGTCTGGCATTACTCCTTCGTATTTGCAGATCTTGTTCATCGTTTACCTGATCAAGGTTTGGGTCCTCATTGATCGGAGCGAGACGATCTTCACTCTTAAAAGTCTTCTTCTTCTCCCTTTAAGTAAGAAGGTTAATAGCATTTAATGCATTAGATATGTTCAGAGCGGGATTCAACATTTAGAAAATATAGTCCGCTCTTTCCCACTCGAAGGGTCCAGTTCTCAAGTCTTATTTTTCAACGGTTATTTTATTCACAAAATTTACTAAATTCTGAAAGTGATTGAAAGTACTTATTTAGGAGTATGTAAATTTTTGAATGAATTGTAAAAATAAGTCTACATGTACTAAGTGTTTCCACCTTGTATATAAATCATATATACACCTTTTACTCTTTCATAATATTTCGACTATCATGTGTACTAACATTTGATGAAGTTTTATCATGACAAACTCGCGCCAACGATGACGAAATATTTAGAGAAGTCATCGATTTTTCTTATTTTTTTCGGCATTTGCTAATGTTTGCCAAATAGAAATAAAAGTCATCAACATGTCATTTTAGTTCTCTCCATATCCTTGGGAAAGCAAAAGGAACTTACTTCCTTGTATCTATTTAAAAAAGATTCTAAAATTCTCTATGAACAATTTATTTTATGATGTAAATAATTTAGGAATATTCATTTGCAAAGTACAATTCAAAAATATTTACTGAGGTTTAATTTAAAGAGAATCGATTTGGGGTAAAAATAATGGCATTTTTTAAATTTAGTGCATTTAAATTAAATAGAAACAGCAGAAAAATCAAGTCAAACCATTGTTCTTTATTTTCTTACCTAAAGATGTAATGAAATAATGAGAAGGAAATTAATAGAAAAGAATGAACAAATGACTGTTCTGGTATAAATAATATGAATAAATAAGAATGAATTTATAATAATTAACGTTTTATCTTGAAATTGTGGCCAGATAAATAAAAATAATGCTAACAGGATCTCTAATAGGAATGCAAACAGGGGGACGATTTTGCTTAAACTAAAATCAAAGGCAAGATTACGATATACATATAAGTCCACATCCATAATATTCGTATCTCAAGAGACCTGCAATCACTAATTTAAAAGGGTTATACAATTGGTCTCTAAATTACAACTTTTTTATTCTGTATCTATTCTTTTTGGTTGAAAAATTTATGATATTTATTAAAGTATTTTTTTTAATCAAATCATTTAAAGTGAAATAAATACCACTAATGTTAGTCGAATAGGTTAATAAAGAGATTATGGTGTTATGATCGTAATTGGCTTTGAAAAACTTGAATTTTCTCTAAATTTGTGATTAATGGAAAATGCAAATTACACAATGTATGTATGGGCTCTATTATTTACTTATCTACACCGGAGTTATCTTTTTTTCTTTGGCCTTTTGAAAATTTCAAGTTATCTATCATACATAATATAACACTCATGTATTTATCCATTTGCTTAAAATAATTAGCAGATTCAGCCATTATTCGGGACAATTGACTATATTTTTATATAAAATATTCTTCGACCGTTCTGTGGGATTGATTGTCTTTTAATTTTAACCTTATTTTTCTCGTTACATCGCCTTTTCCAAGGAAAATGCAAATTTGAATTCTATCTAACGTAGATAGTTTAAATTGTTTCGGACACCCCACGAATTTATGTTTTAACCTTTCGTACCATGAATATACCATAAACTGTGCAACTATAAATTTAAAGTGTCAAAATATCTTTAACTATTAGGTTAAGGCACCCTGAAACAATCCCGAAATTTTGTTGTCTTCTAGCATTGTTTGTCGCATTGCTTACAACTCCATAGGTTAAGATATCGTTTATTCTAATATGATCTTTTCTTCTTTAGTTTCTGTAATTGGCAAAATATTAATTGACTAACAATAGATTACATTGCGGTGTTCTAAATCAACCACCTTATCTTAACTTAAATTATATCTCATTTTCTAGATGTTGACACTCTCATATACAGAAAATGCTAAATGCGAAATTCATTTTTTATTTAATATTAAGTTTGTCCTCCTTTCGGAAGAATAATTGCGTAATATATCGAGAAATAAACGGATACAACTGGTTAATAATTTTACTAGTATTTTGAAATATTCATAATAGAAATCCTCGGCAAGTTTATTCAGGAAGGCTGGCAAAATAAAGCAGTTTTATACCTCTTGCTCTAATACAAACCACAGATTTTCGATAATGTTATAATCCGGTAATTTTTGGAGGACAATCAATGTATTACACTTTATTCTGATGCTCTCTTGGATAGTCTCTAAGAGTTCTAACAGCACTGTAGGTGGAGTAGTACTCAAGATGACAAATATATTTGGTAATAGTTAACCTTACCCTGTAGCACTACGGCATCACTACGAAAATTTAATATGTCTGCCTATATCAACGAAGTCATGATTCCAAACTTCAAAGGGGGATGCGGTCTTAATTAGTTGCAATTAAAATGTTCTTTTGCCTCCCTCCATGAGTAAAAACCCTTTGAAAATGGAATAAAACGTGAAGAACTATTTGTAGATTATATGACATTTTTGTATTGTTCCATATTTTTCAATATTAACCTCCATATTTTTCAATATTAGTCTATATTTTGGCTTTTTAATAGTGATGCCAGAGTAGATGGGTATTGCAATTGCCGCCATCCTATGATATCCAGCTACAACTGTAGCCTGAAAGAGCACCATGTCCTTTCACTTACAGTGCTCCAGGAGAAGCTGATACTCTTTCTCTGGCACTCCTTTGCACCTTCCTTAAATTTTCAACTCTCTCTTTCATTCCGTTAATGCATTGTTCTATCCATGTAAAGTTGTAAATGGTCGAGCAGTGGCAATTCCCTCACTACAACTGAAAAATGGATGAACTGCACATCGTCGCGCACATAGTACCAGCAGTTGTGCATTCTTCCAGTCCCATATCTTGCAGAAAAACCAGCTTCTATAAATCTTCCATTATTTTCACTTCGTTAACGTAACTTAACTACTTTATTTACAGATCTATCCTTACTAACTTTCTCGCTGCATAGGCCCCCATTGGCAGTGCCCTTTAAATTTCGAGAAAAGACAACAACATGGTATCCAAGGTGCATGGAGCTTTCCATGAAGTGTTTTGATCGACACTGAGTTGGCCTGATGTTGGTTTAGCTGGGCAGTCACTATTTTATCTGTTACTAAATTCTCCTTCGAAGCAATGCGTTTTAATGCTTCACGAATCTTGTAACTGAATTTTGTCTTCCATCTAGAGCTACGCCTACCAGAGATGTTTTTTTCCATCATTTTGGTATAGCGACATTATTTGAAACACAGTACATCTAAAATCATGGTACAAGCCACCATTTTTATCATTTTATCACAGTTTCCATCTATCGGCTCCTGACCAATTTGCACTCTTTAAAAATTTGAAAGGTCTCGCATCGCATTTTCCGTTCCTTAATAAATCCGATAAAAGCATAAATTGAGTTTAGCATTTTCTGTAAGTAATACAACCACATTTTGTGAAAGTTTGGTGTTTTTATCTTTGCATATTTGCTGAGAGAGATAGTAGAAAGGGTTGGTCTTCAACCTTTGTGTCTTTAACAATTCTTTTTTGCTGAGTATATCCCTATCCTCAGTAGTTACTACAGAGCTCAATTTTGCCTCATCCCCGAAATTTTTAATAGTTCTACTTAAATCATTCTCAATGTTATTTATCTGTTTACTAAAGAGAAATATGACAAATACCGATCTCAACAGCACTCCACTTGTAGCATTTACATAATCTGTAACTTTTCAGTTTATAAAATTTGTTGGAGATGGTTTAAATTAAGCCATTCCTTAATCATATTTAAAAGGTATTTAACAATATATTTTCTGTTTTTTATTATTTCAACCCATGAAATAGGCAACTCTTTGGGACTATGACTTAATAGGAGTAACATTCACTATTTGAAAAGCAAGCGATTATATTTTTCCCAAAGAATACTGAGTAGTGAAATTAAACTGCTTTCAGGTCCTTCAATCCAGCCAAGAATAATAATTTTCATATACATCATATCAATGTGAAAGTTAAAAACTCTAGTCTCCCGGGAATTAAAAGTAATGACCTCTTGGATACGAGACATATGCGCGATATAAAACTGATCTCTCGAAAGGGAAGTAAGCGCGTTTTCCGGAATTGGCTGAATCTAGATTTCCCTTCCTTTTAGTTCATCATTGTCAGATAATAACATCTACGCTTCTCATTATAGAGGTAATTGGTTTAATATCAGATGGAAACTATATTTTATCTTTCACAAACTGCTTGTTATGATATAGTGAATTAAAATAAAACATATTGAAGTAGATTTGGAGAGAAGTATTTCAGGTGTAAGCGTGCAAATACTTAAATACTAGAGAAATTGTTGCATCGTGAGAAACCCAATTCAGAACTACAGTACCGCCAAAATCTAGAAAAAATTACCCATATCTATATTTTTAAAAGAATACTCGTTTACTTTCGATTAAAATCACCCATACTATTGGTTGAAATTTGCCATTTTCGGTAAATAAATTTCACTTGATAGATCACTAACAAAAGTGAGTTAAGAAGAAAGTAATGTATAGTTAAAGAAAGAATATGTCTAACACTAGAGAACGATAACTTTTACTTTTTAGTTTCGACGTTAATATTCGTGAAGTATTTATGAAAACACTGTCCTAGACTTGAAAGTAAAAACTACCGAAATGATTTACAAGTTCAACATCCCATAATTTGAATATGATATACAGACCTTCGCAAAAAAACTCAAAAACTCTTGAGACCTATCCAATTTAGGAGAAAATATGAAATAAAGATTCATGTAGAACACTTTATTGAAGAAATAATAATAAATTAATATTTAGTCATTTCGCTTTCAGGCATCCTTTCAGATAAGCATTTGCTATATTCAGGTTCCATTGCAACCCAAAGTAATTTTAGCTCCATCATAAGCTTGGAGACTGAGATGGAATTCTTCTCAGGCAATGTTTTTCATGTAGTACCAGCAATTTTATATGGGATTTAGATCAGGAGAGTTCCCGAAGATGAAAATGATGTACCTGATATGGACGTCCACGGAATGTATTCAGCGTCTGCAGATTCTTCATCAGATGCTCAACAGTCATTAGTTCCTCACTGTTTCAATCAAAAGGATTTGAATAACTTGATACGTGATTTGGCGGTCTCCAAGAAAGCTGCAGAACGTTTAGGCTCCAGGGTGAGTGAAAAACTTATGCTTGACAGGTCGGTACGGGTATCATATTACCGAATAAGGGAGAGTACATTTGTTAAGTATTTCTCTGAGGACAATCAATTTCTATACTGCCACGATGTTCCTGGTCTGTTTATCGAGTTGGGACTTAGCACCTATAGCCCTGCTAAGTGGAGACTGTTTTTAGATAGCTCCATGCGTAGCCTCAAGTGTGTCCTTTTGCATAATGGCAATGACTTTGGTCCAGTTCCTCTCGGTCACTCTGTCCATCTGCAAAACCTCACGACGATATAAGAATTGCATAGATTTACTTAAGTACTTTGAACACAATTGGTTCATATATGTAGACATTGAGATGTTCAACTTCCTTCTTGGCCAGCAGAAGGGATATACAATGTTTTCATGCTATATCTGTATATAGGACAGTCTAGCCCGTGACAAACACTGCTACCAAAAAGATTGGCCAGTTCGGGAAATTTTGGAAGCAGGAATGCTAAACATTGTTAATGAGCCAATCATAAGTCGAGAGAAGATCGTTTTCCCTCTTCCTCATCTCACCTGGGGTTGATGAAGCAGTATGTCAAGGCGTTGAGCATTGACAATGATTGTTGTTAGTACATAATATGAGCGTTTCTTGCTTTGTCATACGCAAAAGTAAAAGCAGGAGTATTTGATAGTCCCCAAATCTGAAGACTTCTGAGTAATTCTAGATTCGTGAACACCATGAATAAAAAAGAGAACGCAGCCTGTCTCTCATTTTCTGCACTTGTTTGTGACTTTTTGGGAAACAAAAAAAACGCGCATAACTCCGAGGATCTGGTAACTAATATGCTTTCATCATATCGTGATCTGGGATGCCACATGAGTGTGAAGCTGCATTTCTTAAATAGTCACCTCGACCGATTCCCAGAGAATCTGGGAGCCGTGAGCGACGAACAAGGGGGACACTTTCATCAGGATTTGATGACGATGGAAGATCGCTACCAAGGCCACTGGGATAGAAACATGATGGGGGACTACTGCTTGACGATTAAAAGAGATCGGACAGAGAAGAATTACAAGAGAAAGAGTTACAAACGCAAATTTTTGACCGATTGAAGTCAAGAAGAGGTCCTCGAGCCTGATGTACGCTCATTATTAAATTAGCATCTATTTGATTACAGTATTTTTAATGCTAATATGTAATTCAAGTTTCTTCTCATATGCAATAAAATGTTTGTGCAAAAAACCCTACTTTACTATAAATAAAGCAAAAGGATGATTCAAAATTACTTCAGGACATAATATAGGCGTGATAGAATAAAAATTATTGTATAATAGTAGTTATTGATATTACGAAAAATCTGTAGCATTTAGAGATAATCTGATTTCAGATTTGAATTCAGTATGCTCGAATCAGGTAGGATGATTTACTTTTGTCAATTCACCAAATACAGGGTGTTCCCCAGTGTAATCAATATCAAAGATATCGATAAACAGGAGGCGATCCAAAATTTTTCTAATTAAACACTGTACAAATGGGAGATTTTTAGACTACTCAGGTTACTTTCTTTCACTCTCTGTTTTTTTGAAAATTAAAATTAAACGTTGGTTAAACCCGTTCCCGAGGGGTTGGGGAAATAGTGCGTCCTAAAGGCTCCAGTGTGTATCTTAAAAGTGAGTGTGAGAAGCAGCAGAAGCTGCTGTGCAGTTTTAAAAATTAGGAATATGGCGAGCCATCCTTGCCAGACAGTTTCTTCACCTCTTCCCGTTTTCTTCAACAACCCCACGTCAAAACATTCTCCTGGACATTCCATAGTTAGTTTCACTTTAAATATATTAAATAAAATCTTATTCAATCTAGCCTAATTTAACCTCATCTATCCTAACGAAATCAAACATTTATAGGATCTTAGAATTTTACTAGCTTCGTCGATACTCATTTGGATATCTGGCGTGAAGGCACAGGTTCAATCCAAACTTCCATCTCTGGTTTCCTACAAGAAAAAACACCCAATACGCCACGTTCACCTTCTCCCCAAACGAGCACCGGTCCCTGGTGCCTTCAGGCTTACCCATGATTGTCATTTTGACTTTAATGTTCACTTCATTATCAACTCACAAGATCTAGTTTAAAAAGTAAAAGAGAAATTTCATTATCTCCCTACCTACCCCAATATGCCCGTTACCTAAATAACTTACCCTAAACTAACTTCACCCGGAGGAAAAAGAGTGGAACTAAAAAATAGTGATGCCGCCAAAGCCGTTGGAGCATCCGGTTGAGGAAAGTAGGAGTGAGAGAAGAGGTGATTGAGGGAAGGATCAGGAAAAGAAAGTTCGAGAATGAATAGTTGTCAGGAGATCTGAATCGTATTTTTTTCATTCATCTTTTGTTAATTCTTTATTTAATGTGATATTTTAGGGAGAGGGGATGCTATGTATTTCTTTATTTTTTTTTTTGCTTTCTTAATTGATGTTTTCTTTTTATATTTAGTTATTGATAATTTTGTTTCTTCCAATTTGAGTAGTAATATATCTGTTGATTTATTTTGATTTTCTCTTTTTCTGGCTCTTTTCTTCCATTTTATATCTTTCGTGTCTTTTTTTCTTTGAGGTAGATTCTACCATTTCTAATTTAATCCAATTCATCCAAAATTTTGATGCATACAATCTTCCGAGTAGACACGAAGTGGATATTTAATTATAGGGCTTTTATAGCCTTTTCTTCGTGGTTCGAAGCGTATTGCCTTATAATTGGCAAAAGAGGTTTCTCTAATGATTTCTCAGAGCGGAAATCGCTTTAAAATTGGGTTAGATTCATTTGTGTAAACGGTGAGTTTCATGTTATTAGCTACGTAGCGACACCCTTCATTTTCCTTTGGGGCTGATAATATCAGCCATCTCCTCTTCTGGTTTTGACTGTTCGTTAATTATGGCTGAATCTCTCTCCATTGTTCTTTCTTTTCTCTTTCGGATTTTGTTTCTGGAGTGTCTTTCTTGCCTTTCATTCTTTTCTCTGGTAACATATTTTTCTGTTTCGTGTATTGTTAATTTAAGCTGGTTAGAACTATGATAGAGTTTTTTTCAAGTTTGATTCCCAGAATCTTCAAATATTTCAGAATTCCTATAAATCACGTCTTTTTTATATGGTTCAGAGTGGAGGAAAATGAGCCAGGGCGGGAATTGTTGTTAACGTGTCCGTAATATGTCCAAGACAAGATCTAAAGCCCTGTGTCTTTTAGAATAGTAACGCTCACGATTTCTTTGATAAGATTTCTTTGAACTTTGATTCGACAATATACGAGGGGTGCGAATCGGTAGGGTAAAACAGAGGAAGGGGTATGGCTGTTTGTGGGGGTGTTAGGACAAGTTATGACAAGGCAGAACTTGCAGCCGCACGCCCCTGCCTTATCTATTTAAGAAGCAGTAGCTGATCGCAGATTGTCAGTCACAAACTTTTTAACAATGAAGAAGGTTGAGCACCGCGCACTGATCAAATTTTTGACCAAGGAAGGCAAAAATGCAATATATATATATATATATATATATATATGAATAACATTACAGCCACGAGGAAAATGAAACAACGGAGAACTGCGAGGCCTTTCGACTAATGGTCCTTTACTGAGCAGACTAAAAGACAGGGAAAAGGAGAAAGATATTTATACACCTGATTAATGAAAATATGGGATATAAAGATTAAAAGGGGTGGGATTAACAGATACCTGGAAAAAACCTATTAACAAGATGAGCCATCACGGTTAAAAAAAAAAAGTTTACTGGTTACAAAAGAAAGGGGGAGACAATGCTTGGGAATCACATATGCAATATGAAAACAAACATAAAAAGTTTACACATGATAACTAGAAAATATGACAAAACAAAAATATGAGGAAAGGTTTTTTTATATAAATAAGCTAAAATAACTTCTATGTGGTAATCATTAATTCAGAAATTTTATCTTTAAAGTCATTCTTAAACATTCTTTTGATACAAGGGTCCAAAAAATACATTCCAGGGCTGAGATTAAAATTCGAAGTCAGTTGTATAGATGCCGATTCTAAAAGATTTCGTGAAAAAAAGTCATTTGATTTGGCAATCACAGAACTCTTCTTCCAATTAATACGATGGGAATTTTCACTCAAATGGATAAAAATGGCATTTGATGCTTGCCCAGTGCTCACAGAGTACTTATGTTGCTTAATACGCAAATTCAGATCCTTGCTAGTTTGCCCAATATAAAATGAAGGGCAATCCAAACAAGGGATTTTCTAAATTACGTTATTTGTTTCATTAGGGCAATTTTTTATTAACATTCTTTTTAAAGTATTAGTATAAGAGGAAACAAGATTTAAATTAAGTGTTTTAAACAATGTTTTTACGGTTTCAAAGTTATTAAAATAAGGTAAAATGAGGATATGCTTGGGCGCTTCCTTCTCAATAGTACTTTCGTTATAAAACTTTTTTGGGGCTTTATTATAACAAATATCTAGTATATTTTCTGGATAACACAAGTCTGGACCGATTTTTCTTATAAATTCAATTTCCTGATCCAAATATTGAGGACTCACAATGCACAACGCACGTAAAAACATAGAGGAAAAAATTGATATCTTAATATTAAGATGGTGGCCTGAATAAAAATGGACATAGGTTAAGTTGTTGGTTGGTTTCCTATAAATACCTAAAATTGCAATTAAATGATTTCCTATGTATTAAGACATCTAAGAATGGAAGGCAATTGTCTTTCTCTAATTCAACAGTAAATTTTATGGAAGGTACCTGGTTATTTAAATTGGAAAGCAAACTAGCAAGGATCTGAATGTGTGTATTAAGCAAGATAAGTACTCTGTAAGCACTGGGCAAACATCAAATGCCATTTTTATCCATTTGAGTGAAAATTCCCATCGTATTAATTGGAAGGAGAGTTCTGTGATTGCCAAATCAAATGACTTTGTTTCACGAAATCTTTTAGGATCAGCATTTATACAACTGACTTCGAATTTTAATCTCAGCCCTGGAATGTATTTTTTGGACCCTTGTATCAAAAGAATGTTTAAGAATGACTTTAAAGATAAAATTTCTGAATTAATGATTACCGCATAGAAGTTATTTTAGCTTATTTATATAAAAAAACCTTTCCTCATATTTTTCTTTTGTCATATTTTCTAGTCATCATGTGTAAACTTTTTTTTTGTTTTCATATTGCATATGTGATTCCCAAGCATTGCCCCCCCCCTTTCTTTTGTAACCCGTAAACTTTTTTTTTATTATTTTTTTTAACCCAGATGGCTCATCTTGTTAATAGGTTTTTTTCCAGATATCTGTTAATCTCACCCCTTTTAATCTTTATATCCCATATTTTCATTAATCAGGTGTATAAATATCTTTCTCTTTTTCCCTGTCTTTTAGTCTGCTCAGTAAAGGACCATTAGTCGGAAGGCCTCGCAGTTCTCCGTTGTTTCATTTTCCTCGTAGCTGTAACGTTATTCATAAATTCCTCACGTTCCTTATTTTCGTGATTCAGTTATAAATATATATATATATATATATATATATATAATATATTCTGGTGTCAGTTTAAGTTGGTTTAATTTAAGCCCCTTTTCTCTAAGTCCCCCACCCAGTTGAATTAATAACACAATTTGCCAAGTTGGGTCAAATTTATTTAAAGTTAGGAAAACAATAATTTTTTTTATTTTGAGTGATTGAAATTTTGTGGTGCCCGGGAGATCATATTTAGTACAGGCTTTTTTTGTATGTTTTTGGAGAAAATCTTTAAGAGGCCCTTCATCAAGTACTCATAGGAATTTATTTATTTAAGATAATTTTTGCTGCTGTCTGTGTACGCGATCACAAGAGTAAGATTTCAATTAGATTTTTGGGGAACAATTGCGAGAGCCCTATTTTCTTTAACGTGAAATTTTTTAACGCGTCGAGTAGCTAAGGCTCACGTAAGGAAGCAAGATCTCGTCCTTCGAGAGATTTAGCTAACAGTGTAAGATGCTTGGTCTCTCTGGAGGAAAGCTAGTTGCCTATATCCAAGATGAAGAGAGAAAGGAAAGAGCAGGGAAGAAAGAACGAAGAGAAGCTAAGGAAAGAAGGGAATGAGAACAAAGAGAAGCTAAAGAGAGAAAAAAAAGAGAAGAAAGAGAAGCTGAACCGAAAGAAAGAGAAAGGTTGATGTATCATAAAAGGGAGTTAATAAGGAATTATTTAGAAACCCTCTGTTATTTCTAGGAGGTGTACGTACATCAGAAAATGTATGTATGTATAACTGTATATATTCATATTTCCGTGATCTTTTCTCCCAACCAATATATATATATATATATTTATATATACGAGGGGCGTTCAATATGTTTTTCGAATTATTGGTAGGGCAAAACAGAGAAAGGGAGATAGCTGTTTGTGGTGGTGTTAGGACAAGTTATAACAAGTCAGGATCTGCAGCCGCACGCTCCTGCCTTATCTATTTAAAAAGGAGTAGCTGATCTCAGATCGTCAGTCACAAATTTTTCAACAATAGAGAAGGTAGAGCACCGCGCATTGATCAAACTTTTGACCAAGGAAGGCAAGAATTCAAAAGAGATCCATGAACGCATGGTTGCAGTGCACGCCGACACCGCTCCTTCCTATGCAACCATTGCTCACTAAAATAAGGAGTTCTGCCATGATTGTGAGTCCCGTGAAGATTACCCCCGTAAAGAACGCCCGTCAGACGTGACTAACGAGGATAATGTGGCCCGTGTGGAGAGGATGATCCTCGAAAATCGACGGGTGAAGGTCGAAGAAATCGAGCGAGACCTTGTAATATCACAGCGAAGTGTTATCAACATCATCCACGACAATTTGTCCATGATTAAGATCTCAGCCCGTTGGGTCCCTAGAAACCTCACGAAACCTCCCGCCCCATGATTGACTTCAACGTCGACTTCAACCAAGACCCGGCGAGATATGAGTCACGCATAGTAACAGGTGATTAAACGTGCGTTTATCCCTTGGATCCCGAGACCAAAGTCGAAAGCATGCCCTGGAAGCACAGGGGCTCTCCAACCCCCATCAAGTTCCGGACCCAACCCTCAGCCGCAAAGATCATGGCCACCCTTTTCTGGGATTCTAAGAGGGTGTTGATAGTGGACTATGCGCCTCGTGGAAGGCCTATCACAGGCCAATACTACTCCGAGGAACTGGCTGGGTTGAAGAAGTGCATCCGTTAGAAGCGGCGCGGCAAGTTGATACGCGGTGTCCTTCTCCTCCACGACAATGCCCCTGTACACGGGGCCAAAGTTGCACAAGCTGCCCCGCGCGAGTGCGTATTCAAGGAGCTCAACCATCTCTCCTACAGTCCAGATCTGGCCCGTAGCGACTATTTTTTATTCTGGCAGCTCAAGGCTGCACTGCATGTACGCCGGTTTGGGGACGATAAAGATGTCCAGCTCACCGTCCAAGAGTGGATTGAACAGCAGTCGGGAGATGTTTAGTTGTCGGAAATTCGAAGCCCCAGGGACAAGTAGCGCAAGTGCATTAAAGTAGAAGGTGTTTATATTGAAAAATAATAAAACACTTTTCCTCGTATCTCGTTTCCTTATATCTAAATTGCCAAACTTATTGACCTTCTCTCGTTTATATATATATATATATATATATATATATATATATATATATATATATATATATATATATATATATATATATATATATATATATATGTGAGCAAAAGAGAACAAAGAAAAGCTGAAGCTGAAGAAAGAGAAAGTTTGAGGCACCATGAAAGGGAGTTAAATAGGAATCACTTAGAAACCATCTCTGTTAGTTCAAGGACGTTTACGTACATTAGAGTATATATGTATATATAACTGTATATATACATATTTCCGTGCTCTTTATCTCTTCTCTTCCAACCAATATATATATATATATATATATATATATATATATATTTTCTAGTGAGGTGACCTATTCATCGCCGACTAAAGATATTTGAGGTCAACTTTTTCGTGAAACCTCAAAAGATTCTTAAGATTAAAGTTATACCTATATCCTCATTTTTTCCCAAAATATCAACAATGTGTCAATCCTTAATTATCAATAATGGTAGATTTTAATATCATTTTATTAACATTATTCCTATTGATGTATATTTTATTATTCGTGACACTAGTAAAAGTACCCTATACCGTTAATTTTATTTTTAATCTACATATATTGACTAAGAAATTCAAGATAAATTACAGCTATATATACATTGTATATGTTACGATCCGGGAAACTCTAGGTTACATGCAAAAGAGCATTATATTTCTAAAATAGAATAGTCAAAATGATCGTACAGATGACAAAACAGATTTACTTAGATTAGAACAAACAATGTTATAAGTTGCTCAACAAATAATGCTCGGATGTGACATTATATTAGTACTTGGTTTGAAGACCTTCAATATTAATTACGCATTGACATCTTTTGCCACAGGAAAGCACCAACCGAATGCATTATTTCGGTGTTATTTTTATCTATTCTTCTTCTAATATTTCCTAAATTTCTTCGACGTTTCTTAGGTCACTCTCCAACTTACCTATTTAACGTCAGCCATAAATTCTTAATTGTAAAATCGCATAGTGGTTCGGACTCTGAGCAGGATTATTTCATGACACCTCCGTTTTCGTGATCTAGAAAATTCTTCACCAAATTTTCATGTAGCAAGATATATTATCCTGCAAACAAATGGCAGGTTAGCGTAGGCGGCGCTTTTATAGGACATAACATATGCGTGCATTAGTAGTTTATACACTTGAACATTTTTTTCTGCCCTGCAAGAGGACAAGTGGATTAGGACGTTCCGCCGAAATTATGCACTCCCCTCCCCTCATAACGCTTCCTTGCCCAGCTTGACGCTGCTCTTCACGTAGTTTACAGATAATCTTTTGCCAGCTCTTCGACGGCCAAATCTCCTGCCAACAGAACCAAACAAATTATACTTTGATTCATAGCGGAAGTCTACTATAAACCATTGGTATTCTGTATATTTCACGTGTTTAGTGGTCCTTTAGCGCCCTCCCAGCTTGTCTCCGGCCTTATTTCTCGAGTTTATTAACCTACTCTCCGACTTATCCTCTACTGGTTCTCTCCTTATTCTTGGTGACTTCAATCTTCCTCGCGCATTAATTGACATCATCGATCTCTTCTCTCTTACACAATATGTGTCATCACCAACACATATACATGGTAATATCTTTGACTTAGTCATCTCGATCCTCCATATATAAAATCTAACAGTAACTGACATTTCTAATACGATTTTTTCGTAAAAAGCGCGGCGATATGCCTTCCTGGCCGCCGTGCTGACGGGACTCAGCACCCCGTCCGAACCATCTCAGCCTCTTCTCCTTCCTTCAGACACTTGTGTTTCCCGAATGTTTCCTGGCTTTTCAAACAACCTCTCACACAACTTTCTCTGGTGAGCCTCTAATTTCACAGGGTAGATGCTGATCTTCTCAGCCACTATCCCGGATCGGAGCTAAGGTGGGAGGGGACAATGATACCTCACCGTTGAGCTCCATTTTTGGATGGTGGGTTTTTAAATAACCTGCTTTATCGTTATCCACATCTTCCTCAACTCCTCTTTCTTTCTATTTTTAAACACTATATATTTTACGCCGTGTCCAAGGTCTCCGGAGCACATTGACTGCTGGACTAATAGACTTTTGGGGGGAGGCCGGCCTTCTCTCCTTTATTTAACTAGGTTTTGTTTTTGTTTTTTGTTGTAGTTTTCTTTGTAGGTCGCACGCTTCTGCGCCAGGAAGGGGGGGGACCTCCCTTGTCGCCGGAGCTTGCTTCATGCTTATTACCTTTTTGCTTTGTTTAATTTTTATTGGTGTCCCAGTATAAGCGATCTCCCTGCACGTTACCTGTCCCGGTACTGGGATGGGCGAGGTCACTACCGCCTGTCCCTTCTACTCGGGACGAGTTCGTGCACATTGATTACTGGACTTATAGACTTTTGGGGGGAGGCCAGCCTTCTCTCCTTTTTTTTTAACTAGGTATTCTTTTTGTTTATGTTGTTGTTTCCTTTGTAGGACGTACGCTTCCTGCTTATTACCTATTTTCTTTGTTTTATTTTTATTGATGTTTTTTTGTATTTGTTTTTTTTTAGTATCCTCTTTCAAATTTGCCTAATTTTAGGCAATGTTGAATACGGCGACTAATGCCTAAGTCGGCAGTCGCCAGATGAGCTCTTTATAAAAAAATAATCCTTAGAGTTAAAAAGTATTTGTTTTGAATATTGAGAATTATCGTATTTGTTCACTGCCGTTACGGTAAATCGGTGTAATTATTTACAGGGACGGTCCGTTTATTATCACCTTTCCCTATTCCTTTACAGTTGATTATCTATTCTAATGCCTTCCAATTAAATAAAATTAAATATGCTTCTCGTCTTCCATTACTTTCAGTTGAATGATTTTCATACAAGTCTGACCATTTATCCGGGGTGAAATTCAGGCAGTCCTTAATTTAGAGCTTTTTCTCTTCAAAATGTTTTTTCGAAACATAAGTCGTTTATAATCTTTTGGTTTATTATAACACTGCAAATATCGATGTGAGTGACTGGCCTGCTCAGAGTTCTGATATAAGCTG
This sequence comes from Ceratothoa steindachneri, assembly GCA_963969495.1. Taxonomy (NCBI): domain Eukaryota; kingdom Metazoa; phylum Arthropoda; class Malacostraca; order Isopoda; family Cymothoidae; genus Ceratothoa; species Ceratothoa steindachneri. Next base: position 126,290,148 of record OZ018326.1, read on the forward strand.
GCTAAAAAAAGCCTATGACTCAGAAACTGCAAAATGTTGCAGATCCTTAGCAAAGATTTGATGAAAAATGAAAAGAAATCACGCGCATACAAAGAAGCAAATTGGTGAAGTCACCTGGACGATTATGTTTTTAAGTCATTAAAAACTTTGGCTTGTATAATTATTAATATTTTGTTCTATCTTCTATTAGAAAATTGTTTATACCTTGTTATAGTTTCATTAATAGGTGGTACTCTCTAGTTTGGGATGCATCATTTGTTCGAATGCACATTACTTTCTTCGACCTTTTTAACTGAAATAAAGCATAATGACTATCAGGCAAATTTAAAAGAATATTCTGTGCAACTCTCATGCAAACCATACTAATTCTTTCCAGAAAATGCAGATTCTGTCACTTCGTTCTATAATTTAGTACTCTGATGTACAAGTTCCTTTAATCTAATCAGTAGGAATATGTTTTGCCTCCAGAGGATGATTATAATTAATGCTCTCGAATTCTTTTCTCTGTCCACTGGAGATTTCTCATCACTGCTTTGACTTTATTCAAGAATTCAAATCTTTGTAAATCAATTTTCTTATTAATGATCTCCTCCTTCAGAAGATTTTGCATTTCTCACAAATATACATTTATTACAAAACATGATTTTTTTGCAGAATAGTTACTCAATATTTTTCTTAATACAATAGTTAAAAATAGAACATATTAAATGCATATAAAATACTTGATTAACATAATTTTATCATAAGTTTGTAAAAATAGAAAAGAAACTTGTCAAAGAAAAATGCAAATTAAATTTCTAAATCTAAAAAAAATCCATACCTGAACCAACTAAAGTAGCAATTTTATAATATTTCACTTATAGGAATCATAAAACTAAAATATACATTTGATTGAAATGCAATTTAACACAATATCCTGGCTTTACTAAATCAATAGTTTTTTGTTTAATGTTAAGGGCAAGAGAATGGAGTATTCGAAGGAAATCCAATCAAGAAGAGCGAAGTAGTGGTTAATTAAAGCAAACCGTTGTTGAGAAGACAATAATAACTCTCCCGGGAACCTCCAAAGAATTCTCGCCTGGATTCGAACCCAAGTTTCTCAATTTGCCGGCCGAGTGTGACCTAACACCGCTACCCGGAAGAAAAGTTCAAACCTACCCCAAATATCATCCGTTTAATATCATTATTTACCAAAACTAGAAGATAATCCAAGGAATTTTTATACCAAATCTCTAGCCCACATAATTAAACATGTCATTTATCCATTTGCATACAAGCAGAAGAAACGACAGGCCTACCGATAGTGAACGAGTACAAGAGAGTTTTTTTGCATTATGGTTTCATTCTCATTCAAATTTAAGATTATTTTTACTATGTGGCAAAGTGGTCTGCATTACAAACTTGCATCATTTTTCGTCGTATTTTAGCTTTTCATTTTATGCAGGTATTCTCTTAACTCCAACGCTATAGGTTAGTTGACATGTTTTATATGTATTTCTCCTTTTAAATTATGATCTGGTTTTAGTGTAGAATTCTTAATGCACCTTTTACAAGTCTCCTATTTTCTAAGTCATTATATTGCATGCGAATTTTATATAGTTTCCAAAAGCTATGTAGTTTCTGAGAAGAGTTCCCTGAGAAAACCACTAGTGTATTAGTCATGGTGAAATATTTCCCTATACAATGACTCTCTGCCTCCTTTTTTCTACTCAGTTTTCATTCCATTTTACACAGTTTCTCCCTCTATTATGGGTATTTATCTCTAATGGATTTTATTTGGAACGGTGTAAAACACATACCTAACTATGGATTCAAGAGTTTAGCTAAGTAATCGACATTGAATTTATCCTTTTTGGAAAATTGCTGCTGGATATATGTCTCTTATTTCAACACATAATGAACTATTCTCGCGCAGATAAGCTTTAAAAAATTGCACAACTTTATTTAATAGTTCGTTTCCTCAATCTAAAAGTTGGATCAAATAGACTTTATTGAAATTCGGCAAGTTGAACATGTTCAGAATAAAAAAATAAGTTCATTTTAAATTATGACAAATTTTGATAAGTAGTCTTCGATAATTTTATTCTAAGCAAGTTATTTGATCTTAATTGGTAAAAACATTGGAAGAATGTTTATTTAGTGTTAGTTTTAACCAAAATATTATCTTCATCATAAAAGTGTGAAATGTTTCGAAAACGACTTCTAGTTAATGGACGTGAAAATACTTAGACTGTAATAGCGGTAGTATAGAAATTAAAGAGTTGTTTAGATGTTAGGACAGAGATACATATTACCTTAATTTGACATTGATGTGATCTATATGTCGATTTATTTATTTTCATTAAAGATAACAACTAATTTAGCCAGTTTCCTATAGTAAAAAAATTTAAGCTTTGGTCACTTGCAAAAATGTTTGGCATTAAGATTTGTATCCGCATTAATGCGATATAAATTTGTCAGGACTAAAAAAAAAATACCAGCACAAAAAAAGGATGGGTGATAGGCAGTGAAAACAGCTTTATTCTAGAGGAGAATTCATGGCTACTTCAAGAAGGCCCTAGAATAGAGAAATTCACCTCTCTCTAAACTAAAAACATCTTACTTCATTCCTTATTAAATTATATTTCATCATATCACTTACAGACCTCAAGAGAAAAAACGTGTGAGATCACCAATATTGCCGTGCTTGGACCACACGGTGGCAAAACTGGGAATGCTATCCAATTCCATCAGGATACGCTGCAAAGAGGCCAGCAAAATAAAGCCAATAGCAAAAATAAAAGTAATGTAGCTGACAAACAAGGAAACTAATTCAGCTAGCCAGCAAGGAAACAGATATTGTTTGCCTATCTAGGCCAAATTTAGACCAAATTATACAATCGACTTTCCTGTTAAATTTGCCTGGCTCATTCAAAATAATTATTGATCTGTTTAGGTCTTTCTTACACAATAAGATTAAAGGATTTATCATTTTTTGAGCTACCTTTCTGAATTTCTCTTGATGTTTGATGCGACTTTATACCGCCTCAGTATAGATCATTAAAGCGGAAAGTTTACATAGTGTTTTTCCCAAGAGGAATTAGCTAAGACAAATACCCACCATTATAATGATTTAGAGCAAAAAGTATTCAATAAAAGTCAACTAATCTACTAACATTAGAAATAAAAATCCTTTTGCTCTATATATGTACATAAGGCCTTAATTTGATTTCTCTCCAAAATAATCTACAGGAAATAGCGGCCCCAAATGAAGAAGACCACCAGTTTTATTTAATATTTCGCCATAAAATAAGTGCGAGAACTATGATTGAAACATACTACCCTTTTAATATTTGTGTGTGTAGAGGGGCCGTCTCCTTGTGTTCATCGGACTTGCATAAATACCGCAAGTCCTCAAACCATGGTACATTAAAAAAAACTATTAACAAGCAAGCTCACTAAAGGATTCAGATAAGATTTATTTCTAGTTATAAGTCAAATATACAAATTCTAAATAATCTAGTCTAATTTATTTTAAACACGTAAATGTTCGTACTATGGACCATTGATCTCACTACACCACTACACTCTTTTAGTCAACTATTGGAAGACTTCCTCAAAAATGTTTGTAGGGATGTTTGTACACGCTTCTTTAATTTTTCTCTTTAACTGTTCAATTGATGTAAGTCTTCTGCTGTATACTTCCTTTTTCAAATGTTATGAGCGTGGGATACTAGATTGTAGGGTGTGGTACAATGCATGGATTATAAAATTTCATGAAATTAGTTACTTAGATTATGATGATAATGAGGAGATTATCCATCTTTGTAGCAGAGTAAGGACGAAGAACGACCACATGCCCTTCTGTACCTACGTGGTCCTGAGATCACCGTATGGAGCTTTGAAAGCACGGCTAAACCAGGGTAAGGGTGCAGCCTACGCCGTTATCACACCCAGGCTGCATTCGCTTAGGGACTGATTTTACAATCCATGTCAACGTTATCACAATCCCCCCCCCTCCTCCCGCCCTGAAGAAGTTAACGACTTTTCCACAAATGGCACGTGTGAATGGAGGCGGCCGCCAAAGCAACCAAGAGCCACCTCACAAGCCATCTATATAATCATTGACTTAGTTTAGTAAGCAGCACTAATAGACTTTCCACCTAGTACGGAGATTGAGCTAAAGGACGCTCGCCTTCCCCTCATTGGCGATTTCGATTCTGGACAAAGGCTAAATCGACATCCGCGAACTCTGCCATAGTCAATCAGCGAGTATCTGACGAGAATTCCCAGCTCCGAAGGCTATCTACGAGTGCTCCTTCATCTGAAGCGAGATGCAACCCGACTTACCCCTTCATATTTACCGTATCCCAACTGGCCCCTTTTCTGCAACGAGCACTTAAGCACTTGTAACCGTTGCCGCCTGCAGATTGATCTAGATTCTGTCTTACCTAATCGATCTATTCTTTGTGTGTGCGCCCAGGTTTAAAATCTCTCTTTATATCACCAGACTGAATCCGACCTTCTTAATCCTCTAATTAACTCACTTGCATCTCGCGTAGACATTTAACTCCGTCTGTACCACCATTGCCTTTAAACCCAATATTTGTGTACATTTAAATATTACTTTTTTGCTAGCAAAGATATATTTTCGTCATTGTCTTTCTTTGGTAATCTCAACGCGTACCAGGAACATGTTAATCTTTTACCAACTTGCACTCTGAAATATTTGTTTTAAAAAGGAGCCCGCAAAGTTTATAATAAACCGTCTCCACTAGACTCATAACAATTTCCCCATTCATTAACGGGATTCAACCAACTTCGGCCCAAAGCCGCAAAAGTACCCACGTAAATATATATATATATATATATATATATATATATATATATATATATATATATATATATATATATATATGTATATATATATATATATATGTATATATATACATATATAAAGAGAGAGAGAGTCTGGTCATCCCACGACGATCTTGTTGAAAAAAATGCCCTATTTGAGGTAGGTTTTAACGATAACTGGACCAACCAAACTTGTGGAAGAAAGGCCACGCAAGACAGTTACTGGTAAATTTACATGTCATTCTAAATAAATGTGTGGATTTTCTGTTCACCATTATGTACAATCATTACGATGAGCCTGCCTTGCATTTTGGTAGCTCTCAATCTTCCAGCAGCAATTGAAAATGTAGACTACCCTATTCTTCACCGTCATCTTAAATTCTATAGTGTCACAGTAAATGCCTTTAACTGGTCATATTTTTATCAGTTATTTCATAATCATTTTATTTATATTGGGAGAAAATGATTTAGATTGGAACAAATGCATTATGGTCTTCCAGAAGCATGGTTCTTAGAACGCTTTATTTTCATATTTACTCGTACGTTTTACTCATCCTAATTTTATGCGTCGGAATAGTTTAACATTTTAATGCTAGGCTCATCACATCTAAATCCTTTGCTCTTTCTATCTAGCTTTGTTTCCAGAGACGCTTAGAATTTACTATGCACTTACAACCTAATTATTAAATGGTTCTTAGGGTACATTTCGAAAAACAACCATTTGAGAATAGAAAATTCCTTATTGGATTTTGACTTGGTACCAAATTATTGATACTTTTATTTACCTTGGTGCCTCCCATTCTGCTTTTTTAATATTATGAAAATCTGTCCGTTACCTTTGATAAGTACCTATGTCCCAGAACTTTTGTAGCTAACATCTTCAAGGCATCATTCTGCTTTCTCTCCAGTCCTAGATGCGTCCAGTCTCACTGTATAATTTATATATTTTGAAAGTGAAATACATATTTATGTTATCTCCCACCTGGGTTACTGGAACTTCCTTCTAGATAGATCACAAGGTTCCACTTTTGACCCCGCCAACTCGTCCGAAAATTTAGACTCGTGATTTCACCAGAGGGGCCCTTTTCTCGTGCAGCTCCCCTGATTCTTGATTTGCAGTGACTGCTAATTGATACATAATCTCCTCAAATGTTTTCTTTTTTACAAATAAGATCTTAAATGCCACAGCACACCTCTACTTGTATTATTCATTTAACGAATCCCGGCGCCTTAGAACAATATGCTAAGGCTCTGCCTACCTAATGCTTGTTTCTCGTACTCGTCTGTACTGCATTGGTGATGAACTTACTAATCTCGATATTTGCGCCTATAATTCAAAATGCTGTATGCATGCTGCTATATGCCCCTCTCCCTCCCGTGGTGCCTTAAAGCATTACTTGAAGACCCACCTCTTCTCTCAAGACTTTCATTAGTTGTTAAACGTATATTTCCATGAAAAATATGATGAGCAGTCATTAACATTAAAAACTTGCATTTTTTATTTATCGTTTTCAATTGATTTCATTAGCTAAATGGTGAGAGTATATTTTCTATTTTAGTAATAATTTTATTTTTTAATATACACTTCGTGCATAAGTATAAGTAACGTGAGACAAGGTTGAATGTAGGGACCCATATGTTTCATTATATTCTTTACTCTTTGATCGATTTTTTTGTGGTCATATTGGAGCTGAACTATTTTGTTGCAGGGTATATATAAATCTTTAGAACAGGAGATTATTTTAAATAAATATATATATTATGCGAGTAAAAAGTAAAGGCAACGTGGATAGCTTATATGCAAAGTAAGAGAGATTAAAATTTGGGAGAGAATCGTGTAACCTGCATTCAACTATATTTTGCTTAACCAAATCATTTGATGTATATATATATATTAGGGTGCGTCACGTCAATTTGGGTGGAATTTCAAAATGAGACGATGTTAACGCGGAACACTTTAATTTTTGCCGTTTTCAACAGTAACAAAATGAGAGAAACTCCTTTTGATTGGACGAACACTTCATGTCACGCAGTCACCAGGAATGGGAGAAATTGCCTCATATTACACAAATCAGTAATCAGTGCTTCGAATTCATCAGGCTTCCTTTCTTTGCCGTTGGATACATTTTCCGGTGCCCTTCGACAACGTACATGAGGCATTGCAGCTGGTCTCCTGAATTCGGACCAGGGGTCATAGTGAAATCCTGCACAAGAGCGAACCCTGGTTCCTCGGCGTCATTGGGGACGAGAAGGTCACCTACTCGCCTTGGTTTAGCCTGGTATATGGGGTTTGTCCCCCACATGGCAGGATTGACGTCGAGGAACCTTTTGTCGATTTTCAGCAGATCGAGAAATTTGTCAGGTTTTTCGTGACGAAGAAGGAACGGTCTTGTTGTCTAAGTCAGCCTCCTTGACGCAAACCTTAGGTGGAGGTTCCTCTGATACCTCCACGCTTTGGAGGTTGGCAACAACATTCCGCTTCTACTCTAGGGACAGTTTATCGTCAATTAGTGCAAGACAAACTGTCACTTCTGACAGGTATCACATGTGGCGTCCCAATGCTTTCAGCCCTGACTTTCTGATCGCCTTGTTCGTCTCTTTCGTGAGGGCTTTGTAAAGGTCAGGGTCGTTTTGGGGAGATTTTGCTGGACACGCAGCTGAGAACCACGCTTGAATGCGTAGCGTAGGATTAAGACGCAGAACTCGCCCAGATTTGGAAGAACTGCGGCATTGACTGCGCGTGAAATGGACGGATTTTGTTTGTTGTATTCTGCGAACTGAGGCACGATGATCCACATTTTCAGAAGGTAAATAGCTTTTGCTATCCATCGAGCCCGATGGACTGCTCCCTGCTTGTGATAAGAGATCTTCTTGCGTCCATAAAACATTCCACCAAGGAACACAACAGCGAGTTATAGCAGATCCCGGTAGTTGTCACGTGGGTGACGAGGTGAGTTTAAGTACGTCGTCCACACAGTCCTCGTTAAGCTTTTCCTTTGCTTTCATGTAATGGTATTGATTAACAAACTACCAGAACTCTCTGAAATGGACAGAGGCAGCGATATCTTGTCTTTGAGATGCTTCTAGGATGAGGGTAGAGAAAACAGCTTTCAGGAGGATTCCAGCGAATGTGGGCAACAGGCTAAATACAGCAGTTCTCGACCAAGGATTTGCTGCAATGAAACATACACTCCATCCTTGGATCCCATATTCGTCGCCGTTGTGTCGAAGCACAGCGCTCAAATTTGATCGGGAATAGCTCACTTGGATATAACGGAATGGATGGTGTTTGCAGTAGGATCCGTTTTGCCGTCAGTGATGAGTACTGCTTGGATCTACTCCACGCATTCTGCAGAAACGTGGATCGGCAGTCAGTCCACAACACTTTCATTTGTGCGGAAGGGCTTAAATTTTTCATCCCATTGGAGTGCGAGCGTTACATCACGAGCAAAGTTTTCTTTCAACTATGCAGCCTTTCCCTGGCAATGAAGTCTTTGCTGCCAGTGATCGTGCTCGTGTACAAAGACAATTATTTAGCCTTCTTTGCCAGATCCTCCACGAATGGTTTTTGCACGTGTGCAGCTTTATGGTGACTTATGTTGGTCCGGTTAAGTGCATCAGAAACTTACGAGTAGATGATTATCTTTTGCGATGGTGCACGCCAGGATAGTTTTGGTGGAGGAGTTACTATCACGCCTTACTCTTCAGACGAAGTGGGAGAGGTCGAAGACTCGAGTTCAACGGTGGCCTGCCTTTTTGGGAATGCTTGACTTTCTTTTGCGGCTCAATTTCTTTCATCATCACCTCGCTGCTGTGTCCGTTTCTCTTTTTCAACCCAGGTCGGATCCACACTGACCATCTTTTCCTGCCTGCCGGGCTTCCACTGAGCTTCAAAGAATCACAGTCCTTCTTGATCTTTATCAAGTACATGGCGTCGCGATGTGCTACATCTAACAAATGTTTGAGGGAAACAATGAAATTGGCTCGTTTTTTTCAACTTGCCCGATTGTGCAGGATTTTTGATTTATTCAATCCATTGTACTCTTCGTGCAGGGGCCGTACTTTCTTGAGGATATCACACGTATAAATGGTAGGAATATTTGCCTTGGAGTATTGATGTTGAACTTTGAGTGCCGTCTGCTAAACTGAGAACATTAAATCACGCGGGTTTAGCTTTTCGTGGTACTGCCAAACACATAGGACTTCTTCAGGGTTCGGGAGAACACTCGATGACAGCTGTTGAGTTGCTAGGGCTCCTAGGAGCCATAATTTGTCCGCACATCTCATGGAAGACATCTGTAAAAAAGAAAAACAAATCAATAAACAGAAGAATAAGACAAAGATATCTCCATAACATAAAACAATACTGAAACTACTTCTTTCACTGCAAAGGTGTACTAGGCGGGACCATGCCTTCTTTGCATAGGGTGGTGCAATAGGGACAAACTTCAAAGCGTTCGCATGACATGAAGATGTCATGCATGAACCGCTGTTTCCGCGTTATAGTCGGAACAATTTTATATATAGAGACTCACCTCAATATATATATATATATATATATATATATATATATATATATATAATTCCGTTGTGTTCCAATCTACACTGTGGTTTGTTGAACACATAATTATAAAGATTTTATTATAAATGTTGCCCGTGCCCGCAGAATATTTGTATTCATAAATCGCAATTTCATTGCAATTTTAGCAATGGACTTTTATATACGCCTACATTGCTTGGGGAGTGAGGCTTATTCTGGATTAGTTCATTTTTGACGGAATTGGGAAAGTCAAAGGCTATCTTGAGATTAGATATTTCCATCGACTAATACTCTTTGGCTGGGAGGTTTGGTAAGGGAAAACAATGCACTTGGGGCTAGTTTCATTTCTGCTACGAGAAGCTCGAAACGTGTTCTTTTCGTTCAAATTGCATTTATCTTTTTTTAATGTTGCTCTCCCTCTCTCTGTTATTTGAAGTTATTTCACTTTTCTCTCTCATTTGGTATATAGAAAATATGTTAAGGTGATATTTTGTCAGTTTTTATGTAGCTAAAAGATGGAGGGTGTTGCTCCAAAACAAGTCCTATACTTGTAAACCAATAAACTTGATCTCTCTTAAAACTGTCTTTGAATATTTTACAATACTTGTATATAGCTAAATTTACTCTTTTTCTTTTTGCTGGGTTAAAACTGTTATCTCTTAGTTGTTCTCTAGTTAAACCTTTCTTGTGAACACTGCCATATAATATTGATATGAAAGAAAATTATTTGTTGCAAATAAAAAAAGTTAAATGTCACAAGAAAGTAGCTATTATGTTTGTTTGTAATTAACAGAGTCATAAAGTATACCTTTTTACTTTTACATGATAACATAAAGGGGAAAGAAAAGCCTAAAAATTTATCATTCCCAGAATTTGGCATAAACTCACTGACCACTCAGGCAACTACTAATTCTTCATGGTGGACCCTTCCAAACGTTAAAGTGACAAAAATGCATCTGCAATTTTTGATTCCAATATTCTACCCTCTATTGCCCCAGTATTACACAATGCTTATCTTCCTGTACCTATCTCTCTGACTCATTTGGTTCAATCTTGTGCTTCTACCTCTTGAAATTTCAATTTTCTTAGTTTCTCACGTCCCGTAGATCATTAGATACCTTATAAGGTTCCAATGCTTCTTCATTAGACAGCGCCATACAGTAAAGATTTTTATCGCAATTGTGATACTTGTTCTCCTTGATTTGTCTAGCACTGCCTTTGTTAGAACCAGAAATCCTCTGGCCATCTATCTACTTGGATCAATAGAAACGTTACACTCTTTTTAACCCCAAACGTTAACCCGTCCGTCTTCAAACTTAATCATGTGTGTTTTCACTTGCCCAATGCTCTTTATTACCAGACGCAAAACAATTTAAGCCACTAAGATTATAAACACCTTGAACGTGTTAAACCCTCTCACAATAGAGGCAAATTACTTATCTACCCCATATAACTATTTTCTGAAGCTAGGTTACCAATTGAACGGTTCCTTTGATCATTCTCCTTTTTATTATAATAACTCCGCACTGAAACTGCATCGATCTCCCTTACGAAACCGACATATTAACTAAGACGTTTCTTATATGACCCAGTGTCCAAATTCCAGAGGGACTCACCCATCCACTATCAATAGCTAAATGCCAAAATTAAGTACTTGACTCCTTGGAACTAAGAGAGCCTCTGTGCCAAAAGGTCTTTCATAAACACAGAAAACATCATCATTTTCTCGTGAATGAATTACAAATGTTAAAATGCTGCCAAAGGTCATCCGCTAGTTCCATTTTTATTGTCCTTAGTTCTTAGCACTTACTCATGCTCAAGTTTAACTTATCTTTCCTCTACCAGGCCATGTGGAACTAACCAAATATGGCACCGATTAGAATCGTTAAATGTTGTCACACATCAAATTAGTTTACTCTTCATTGAGTCATCCCTTTTGTCCATAAATTTTGATGTCGATATAATTAATGATCGAGGGAAGAAAAAAATCGCATACTGCAAACACACTCTAACTAATGAAGCAACAGATATTCTGGACCCAAATTATCGATGGATTAGGAAGTTATAAATCGGGGCTTCTTTCGATATTTTCTTCATAATTTCTGTGAATAGTTTCAAAAATATTCTCACTTTATAAAGGGCGCAAATATTTCTTCATGTCCGTTTAATGAATATAATAACACGATTGAAGTAATACAGGAAAATGTTTTGTGCAATAGGAAACCACAGAAAAATAAAATATAATATAATAAAATAAAATGAGAGGCTTCGCCACTCCTCCTTACAGAATAAGGAATCCACATGACTTTTTATTCTATATAAATTTGCTCTAATAATTTCTTCTTGCTTTACTCATTTTCGGAGGATAGTAGCTATTTATTTCTGCTAAAAATAAAAACTAAAAATTTATTTTAGATAACTTTAATAAACCTTAAAAAATACGAAAAAAAACAAGAATAAACATCGATGCTTAAATTGTAATAAATTTTCTAAACTTCACCATTTATAATCTTTATTTAAAAAAAAACCTAAAACATTCTAGAGACTTGATTGATGAATATAAGTAGAAAGAAGAGTGAATACACGACAAGTGATTGGGATGGAGATCGGCATGCTTCGATTCGACTGGGCGTGAAAAGGTTAAAAAGAATGAGACATTTTAAATACCTGGGGTCTGTTATAGAAGAACCAGGAGAAATAAACCAGCGTAACTGAAAAAAATGTCCCAGGGGCAATTTGTGACAGAAGAGTCCCCGCAAAACTAAAAGGCAAAAAGTGCATAAGACAGTAATGAGGCCCGCAATGACATTTGCACTAGAAACAGCACCACTCAAGAAAACGGAAGAAAGAAGGCTCGATGTAGCGGAGATGAAGGTGATGAGATGAATGTTAAGAGTCATCCTGAGAGACAAAGTTAGGACCAAGCACATTCAAGGATCGATCAAAGTAACCAAACTATCATGTAAAGTAGAAGAAGCACTAAACTTACATAAAGTACCATATCACTTGAATTTGTTTTATAACCATAATAATAATTTTAATAGAGGTATAGAGTCCAGTTGAAGACATAATGTTTGATATAAACACACAGGCCATATTAGCTTCAGTTCATGGAGCTACAACCTTCTGGTCCCATTATAAACTGTTGAGACAAGAGACCCAAAAGTTATTTTTCATAGTGAAAGAACGACCTTTTCTATATAAATTATCTTTTTAGGATGTTTTTACTGCTGCGTATGCATATTAAATACTAATCTATAACCCTATATTTTAAGAACGAGATTTTTCGAAGGTGTTTGAATAAAAAATTTTCTTTTAGTTCAGTTGACACCTAGGTATATTTATTTTTTGTATTAAGCTGATTTCTAATAATTCCTTTATAAGAAGAAGGAGAAGAAGAAGAACAACAACAACAACAAAAAGAAGAATGAGCATAAGAATAAGAAGATGAAGATAAAGAAGAAAAGGGTGTTAAAGGTGTTGAAATAAAGAGTCTATAAAGGGGATTAAAAAAGGCGGTTAAGATTATCAAATAACGCCGTAGGCCACACCCCGCATGGGTGAAGAGAACAGCGGCTTGTAATTATTATAATTTATTTTTGAGTCCTAAAAGAAGTTTGAGCCCCAAAAAATCCTTTATATTTATTTAACAGGGATAATATAAATATAAAAGAAATATTTACTTAGCTCCTAAAATGAACAATAAATAATATAATGGATTTTCTTTAAATTGTCAAAACCATATGTGCGCAATAAGTGATATTGCATTTAATTGTCCTCATTATTTTCACTACACTATGCAGAGGAGGTGTAGAAGTGGTAATGGTGCAGATGTCTATAGGTGCTGCAACTTTGTCTTCTTCTGTCTTCATTCCTCTCACACAGTGAGAGGTTTGGATCACGTCTACTATCATGTTACGTCGCAGAACCTACTAACTGAGAGTTTTGTAGTCTATCGACAATTAGAAGTGTTAAGTCCTGTGGTCCCTTGGCAGGAAGAGGTCCACTTCCACTGATGCTTAAATTTTGGCCTGATCATTCTTGTATAACTTGTCTTCTCTTTATCTTCAAACTCTATTATCCACTTAATGACACAGGTATGCACGATACCGTCGAAAAGACATCCCATCCCGTTTAGCCAAAGACGATCTCAGGACCAGTTTCACAATAGCCACAACATTTGACTTGCTATAATCCATGCGATGTTACACTTATCATGAAAAACAAGTTCAGTCTTAGGTCTTATGTTCAATTTATACAGTTATATGAAGCTTCTACTGATTGTGGTCAAACCATGAAGGGAGATGGTTGCACCACGTTTGGGACTCCTAGATCCTCTAATTGTAATCTCATGGATTACTATTGGTGATATGTGGTTGAGAAGGAGACTAACTTCTCTTGCTGCAACCACAAGGCCGAAGCAATGGCCAAGATCAAAGAGGTGTTCAAAGATCTTTCCAGAAACACATCAAGGAACGCCTGCGCCATGTATTGGGGCCGTCCTGAGGCTATGCTAGAAGATAGAGGCAGCTACTTTAAGTAAACTGTTATTTGCCTGCCATAATATAGTTGATATTTCTTTTAATTTTAAAATACATTCATTTTGGGCTGAGACATTTTTGGGGTTGCTTTATTATATGAAATCCATCAAATTTCACCCGAAGACCCTCTATGTATTTCCTCAGTTATGATCTTTCATTATAATTTACACTACTTTCAGGAGCAAAAGACTTTTGTATTTCTCTTTTTGTTCTGGTCTCGTAAGTTAATACAGGGTGGGGCAGAGAGGACGGAGGTTTTTAAAATGTCTATTACTCAGCGCCAGGGAGGCTGACAACACCAGCGGAACATTATCTGTTTTTAATATATCAATATTGTATAATGAGTCTTTGACTAGATACTACCTACTAGTAGGTAGTTATTTAATTTGTTAAATGGTCCACTACCTTGTTGGTTGATTTTGTGAATTTTTTGAAAAGGTCCGTCCTTCCTCCTCGACGCTGCGGATCTATAAATTTACTCAGTTTTCCATCCCTTTTGCTTCCACTTCCTTCTCTCATCACCACCTCCTACTTTATTTTATACGCTACAAAACTATTAAAGGATTAGTCAGCATTCGGTGCGTTAATTTAAGCCACGTTATCTGCCTTAACGGAGCGATGAGGCGAAGAGGAGTGAACGTTCAGCAAGAACGGGTTTGGTCAGTCACAGCTGAGAGTCAATTTCACTCGACGTTGCAGCGATTGCCATCACCTGTAGCAACTCACAGGTCCCCAATATGAAAGAGAAGGACTTAAATCAATAGTCAAATTCGATGATTTACCCATACATATCATCCATTACTCCTACACTCCTCTAGCAGCACCTGTGCAAGTCTGCCTACACCCCTCCTGCAGCAACCTTGCAAGTCTAAACATGTTTAATCAAGGCGCACAAAAAAGGAAACAAGGCCTCCTTTTCGTCTGCCATCATTTACTTCTTATTAATTTACCACTAGTGACCTTTATCTTGGCTATTAGAGCGATGGTTGGCCCCCTTGACACTGCATCTGCCACTCCCGTGTAATGCTCTTCATCCACGGCAAACATGTGACTGTACCTAATAGACGACCAATTTAACAGCCTGAAAAAGAACTGTATCAATTGAGTCTTTTAGCCCTTACTTCTGCCATCAGCTTACGTGGAATCCTTTTCACTCACCAGTGGAGGAAAGACGCAATGTCAATGTGGCTACTTATACCTTAAGTAACCTCATACCATCCCTGCGTACAGTGCAGTTTTCTATACTCACCATTACCCGTTTGATTCCTCCATATTTTCTCTGTCGTCGAGATCAAAAACCGTATATTAACCGCATAGAATTGACACACGATGTTAATGTTCTCAAAGAAAAATATAGATAAATATTCAGATAATAATAATTCAAACTGTAATACGAGTTTTTCTAGACTAATTATATTTGGAAAAATTTTGTTTCGCTCGAAAAACTTGCATCATTATTTTCTTGTTTTGTGAATATAAGCTTTTTTGGTCCCGATGGAATGGAAACAATTGTTGCGGATTTAAATGAAAAATGTGATCACTGGTAACCACTTTTCCAACACAAAAAGAAAGAAATGATCAACTAAGAAAATAGTGGACTGTATAATATAAGTTACTCATTGTGGTATTTATAATGATGGAAATAATAGCATCCCTTAAAACTATATTGAAATCCTACCAAGTGCACTAAGGCTCAGTGAGAAGCGTATTAGCTATAACACAACGGAAATCAACATATAAAAAGAATACTTATGTGAACGATGGTGGAGGTTTCTCGCTGCGGGGGCTAACTTTCGCTGATCAGGATGAAGACAAGGTCATACGGAATCTTACCCGCACGTAAATCAATATAAGTATTTATGGCAAATACATAAGGTTTTGTGTCCTGTACAACACTGAGGAAGTTTTATATACAGGAATTATCAACGGTTTAAGTGTTGATTGATACGAAATAGAGTGAGTGTCGCGCGACGGTCAGTATGGCTAACGGACAACGAATGCTCACGAACCAAGTTCGCCGCTCGTTTTCTTTGGGTTTGCATCAAGAAGGGGTTGGCTCGAGTAAGCACATATTAGCCAATATCTATAAACACTAAATTCAGAGGGTATTTTAACCACCCAACATAAAATAATAATTCTACTATTCTCTTTTCCGCAATTTCTAGAGTGAAATACACGACACCAATATTATACCTTTATAAGTTAGAGAGGATGTCCCTATAAGAGTGTCTGTATGTATATGCATCAATGTGAGAACCAATTCTACGAATGGCAGAGTTTTACAAAATAAGAATTGATTTATAAAGATACACAAAGTAAGGTTTAATCATGAATTGAATTTAAGTAAATAAGGACGAATAAAATAAAACCCAGAGAAGATAAGCAAAAAATGCATATAAGCTTCAATTCGTCATGTATATACTCGTATATACCAGTATGTCGTATATATATATGTCGTAGAATGGACTCTCGACGATATACCATATATGACTATTCGTTGAGGGAACTTATTTAATTATGTTTAGAGTGCGTGGTTGTCTGGGTTGACCGATATTATTTATCTTCGATATGCTTAAGAAGTGAAACTGAGCTCAAGGATAATAATATGGCTATCATTAATAAAATAGAGTTTTATTAATAAAAACTATCAACCATACACAAAACGGAAAATATTGACATAAACAGAGAATGGAAAGGGTCGTGGGAAATCTAGCTAATCCGAGGATTAAAAGAGATTTAAAAAGGTAAAATAAATATAAATTAAAGGGATGGGATGGTTTGCTAAACAATTTAAAGCACAGGATAGGGTGGACAAAAGGGTTAAATACTCAAAGGTAACGTTCGGCTTACATAATTACACTTGTTGTGCAGAGGAAGGCGACGTGAAGGAATTTCCGGTCCGCTGGCGAGTCCCAGCCGAAAGGGGGGGGATTAAATGATCCTGACGTGGCGTCTTGGAAATGAGAACTGTTTCTTGACGAACGGGCTTAAAGAACAATGGCTGTTTTACGTTGTTCTCTTCTGAACAACAGGGGGGGGTGTGAGAACCGTCTCTTGTCTACGGGCTCAAGAACAATGGCTGTTCTAATGTTGTTCTCTTCTGAACAACAAGGGGAAAGGGTGAGAACCGTTTCTTGGCAGACGGGCTTAGAGAACAATAGCTGTTGTACGTTGTTCTCTTCTGAACAACAAGGTGGGGGGGGTGAAAACCGTTTCTTGTCAACGGGCTCAAAAGAACAATGGCTGTTCTAACGTTGTTCTCTTTCTGAACAACAGGGGAAGCCTTTTGGACTTGGAGTCACAAGGGCTCGAACCTTGGAACTCAAGGGATATTATCCTCTTCTGGACAAGTGATGGTGGATCTCGAGGTCGAGGGCCCTTGGCGCACAAGAACAGAGTAGATCGTAGAGATGTCTCGCGAAGAAAATCTGGATCTCGATTCTGATCTTAGTGGTAAAGTCTCCATTTAAATAGTCGGGACATCCTCTTGGCGTATGGGACAATGGAGTGGGGGCTTCGAGGGAATACACAGCCGCGCCTGAGAACAATACCTTATCTGCCCATAAGCCTAACTTAATCTGGCGAGGTCACGCATGAGGCGAACGGGGGAAGATAAACCTCCTTGTTTAAACATTGACTCAGGTGGAGGCTCTAATGCGCCCGGCTTCAAGGCTAAGATACACGTGGGTAGCCTCGTGTTTTTAAACAACATGTGATAACGGTTGAAATTAAGCGGCCTCAAACCGTTCTATCCCCCCCTTCCATTGCGGGAGAAGTTGTCACTTCGATAAAAAGAGAGAAGGTTCAACGATAGAGCGCCGTTGTGGGGAACTCGTTTTTTTTTGTACCAACCGTACCTTCATGCACCTAACTAGTATTACCTCAATACATATAATTATTTTGATCTTTTGATTATAAAGGAAAATAACCGCTAATACAAACTTAATAAAAAAAAAGCATGGAACAATGAAATAATATAAAATTAGTACATATGGGACAAAATAATTTATACGTAACTTAATGGGTACAAATATATATTCATACAAAAAAATAGATATTGAGCGTTACAAAATTCAGAAATATACATTAACTAAATATATTACAAAAGAATCTAATTTAAGTCGTACAAGACGATATATACATACATGGAGATCCTAATCCTACGACTATAATTACTCTACGCCTTTCGGTAACGCATTCCTACTGAGTGCGTCAGCGACCTGGTTATCGGAACCTTTTATATAATTTATTTTAAATTGATACTCTTGCAAGAGTAAACTCCAGCGCATAATAGGCCGTTGGAGTGTTGTACATTCCGGATATAGGCTAACGGACGGTAGTCGGTTCCTATCTGAAATTCTTTTCCTATCAAGTACATTTTGAATTTGTCTATAACCCAGATAATTGATAGAGCTTCCTTCTCTATAGTGGCATATGTCTTTTCGCGTGGTAATAATTGGTGACTAGCATATGCAACTGGATGACTCGTTCCGTCATCCTCGTATTGAATGAGTACACCTCCAATGCCCTCGTTGCTCGCGTCGGTCTTAATCCCAAAGGATTTTTCCGGGTTGGGTAATTTTAAAATGAAGGCAGAAATGAGCTTACTCTTGAGCTGATTAAAATAGGCAACAGTGACATCATTTTAACGTAAACGATCGTGGGATCTCTTTTTTAAAAGGGAGCTGAGGGGCGCCAAAATTGCAGCGAAATTCGAAACAAATCGCCGATAGTAAGAAGCTGATCCTAGGAACGATCTTAATTGCTTCTGTGTAATCGGGAGGGGCATGTCGGCGATTGCCTTAATCTTGTCCTCTTGTGGACCTTACTGGCTTTGTCCTATTTTGAAACCCAAGTATTTTATGGTTCGTGGGCAAAATAGCATTTGCTGGGGCCAATGGTGAGGCCATTTTCGTGCAGTCGCTCGAAGAGAGCTAATAGGGTAGTTAAATGTTGACTCCATTCGCGAGTTGCGACGTAGACATTTTCGAAGTAAAAGGATACATTCGGAAGTCCATCTAACAACCTTCTCATGAGACGGTTATAGTTGCTACAAGCAGTGACGAGCCAAAAGGAAGGCGCTTGAATAGCATAAGGCCTTTCTTCGTTGCAAAGGCGGAATATGCTTTCACCTCAGGCCGGAGGGGGAGTGATAATACGCCTTGCACAAATCGAGTTCTGAGATGAACTTGGCGTTTTCAAAAATGTGTAGGTTTTGGTCTACCAACGGGATGGGCTCCGCGTCGAACACAGTTACCGAATTTAACTTCCGGAAGTCGATGCACATCCGATAAGAGCCATCAGGTTTTTTGACCATGACGATTGGGGAACAATAACTCTATTATGTCTAAACTATTTAAATTATCAACTTCGGCGTTAAAGGCTTGGCGTAAATGAATCGGCATGGGATAGGGTTTTGATCGGACAAGTTCTAAGGTTGTTAATTTGATATCATGCTCGAAACTAGTAGCGCATCCAGGCTTCTCTGAAATAACGTCGTCGAACTGACATAATAGTACTTGTAGCTGACTCTTTTGATGTGGTGTCAGCTGCGCGTAGATATCCAGGTCAGAGGGTTCAAAAGGCTCGCCTGGTAGGGAAGGAAGAGGGTAATCGGCATCAGGTTGGATGCACACTGTCTGTATTACATTAAGGGACTCCGCGGGGTAATCCTCTTCAAGCGCCGATGTTTCATCCCGTGCTACAAAGGTATCTCCATAGGCGCGTTGGTGGTACTTTTTCAATAAGTTGACGTAATGGAGCTTATCGCCTGCTGGGGTACCAATGAGGTAATCTACCGGTCCTCGTACCTCGCGGACTGAGTACTGACCTTTCCATTGGCTCAGTAATTTATTACTGGCTGTGGGAAGGAGCAGGAGTACTTCAACACCGGGCTTAAATTTACGATCTTCGGACCTGACATCAAAATAGGTTTTGTATTTCTCCAAATTGACATCGGCATTTTCATAGGCGATGTTTGCGCATTTCTCGAGCCTCTGGCGTAGGTCCAAGACATAGGTGTAAGATGACTGGAGTTCTTGATCCATTTGGGGCTTGATTAACAACTCCTTTAAAATACTGAGTGGCCCGCGTACATTACGTCCATAAGGGAGCTCGAACGGAGCGAAGCCTAATGTATGGTGAGGAAATTCCTGATAGGCGAATAGGGCGACGGGGAGATATCGGTGCCATTCGTGGGGCTGCTCGGCACAGATCTTCTTAATAATTGATTTTAAATATCCATTTAATTTCTCGCACATCCCATTTGTCTGTGGCCGGAAGGTGGTGGTAAAAAGGGGTTTTACCATGAGCAGCTTCCCTACATACTCCATCAACTCTGAGGTGAATTGTCGGCCTCTATCGGAGAGTATTTCCTTGGGACGCCTACCCTTGAAAAGATGGAGATGAGGGCCTTGGCTCAAGAAATACTGTCGATTCGGCGAAGGGGGACAGTCTCGGGAAAATACGTAGCAAAGTCTACTTAGGTGAAAATGTAGCTGTGCGCTTCGCTCGAAGGGGGTTGGATAGGGCCAACCAGGTCAATGGCTACTCTGGAGAAGGGTTCAGTAATGACTGGTCCCCTTTGTAAGGGAGCAAGTTTGACCCGCCTCTTAGCGGACGTCTTCTGACACACATCGCACGATCAACAATGCTTTAAGATGTCAGCTGCAGCACCCGGCTAATAAAAATATTTAAAAATGCGCTGGCCTGTTTTAGTGTGACTAAAATGACCGGAAAAATGCTGTCATCAGCCACTTTAGGCACTATATGGACATGGGATCGTGGAAGGCATAGGACAGTAGTAACAGCGTTATTACTGTCCTCGGCGGATCGATAAAGTAAGCCACCTTGCTCCAGGTACCTGATGACTTTGGGTCCACGGACAGTCCCTGTGTCCTGGTTTTGGGCCTTATCCCATAAGGGTGTTAGTGCTTCACACTCCTTTTGTGCCGTCCTAAAGTCCTGGTTAAGGATCTCCGAGAATTCGGAAGGTATCGGGGTTCTAAGGGGGACGGACTCCTGGGCTTCCTTCTTAGCTCGACCTCGAGTAAGGGCGGCCTGGGACACAGGGTCGGAGCTTACTTGAAGGCTCTGTCCTATAAGTACAGAACAGAATTTTATGTGTGCTGAAATGACTTCAGCCCAGCCATCATAATATTGACACTGCAGGTAACATCTAACGACGGGGACTCGGTTCGCCCGCCCAAGGTAGTCATGTACCACCACAAATATTTCGTGGTTAGGGTCCACTGGGGGGAGAAGCTCGTCGGACACGATGAAACACGTACATCCTGTGTCCCTGACGAGAGTCGATACTCGGCAGCCATTCACGCTGCCCTCCTCGAATTTCAAAGTTCCCGGTGAACTTTTGTCAAAAATAAAATTTACCTGGTGGCCTGACGGAGGCGAGAAGTTGCTGCTTGGATCTGCAACACCAGGGAAGCCGGGGTGGCATTAATCTGGTGAACTTGGTGGGCTGGTCCGCTTTTAAGCCTCGAATTTTGGGGGCAATTCCAGCTCATGTGGTTTTCTACACCACAGGTAAAGCATATGATTGGTCGCTTCGGGAAGAGAGATGGAGAAGAAATATTAACGGGAGGTTTGGAGTCCCGTTGTTGGTTTTGGGGAATGAAGTTTTGGGGTTTTACGGGGCCCGGAAACTTCGTCAGCTTTCCTGGGAAGGGGCGCGAATCCTTCCTTCTTTCCTGGTTAAGGGGTTGATGAGAAGTTCGATTCTCCTTTATGTATAAATTATGGCTTGCGGCATAGACATCCGCTTCTTCGGTACAATCTTTAAACGTCTGGCACCGACGATCCTTGACGAACGCGCGGATCTCCGTCGGAAGAGACGCCAAAAATTGATCCCGAAACACGAAGTCTGTTAAGGACTCGTAGTTAGGATCAACCTTTGAGGATTCTAACCAAAATTTAAAATTCCTCTGAAGAATGTATCCGAATTGACGGAATGTCTGTCCGGGTCTAATACGACCTCCTCGAAATTCTTGGCGGTAGAAATCGGGAGTCATATTATAAGCGGCCAATAACTCAGCTTTTAAGGTGCTGTAGTTAATTGTACATTCAGATGATAAAGATATAAAATTTGCGCGCAATTTACAATTTAACAAGGGAAGTAATCTAACTACACCTTCAGCCTCCAGATCCATGAAATTGATTTCGAGGATCTTTTCGAAGTGGGCTAAAAATGCTCCGAAATCCTCTCCGTCCCTGAAATTGGGGAGCTTTAGTGGGAGATTGGGTAGGGGGCTTTTGAACGTGAACTGGCTGACTGTATTTCTTCTTCCACACGAGCTTATTCAATCTGATGGTTATGCTCAGCTTGTCTTTTCCGTTCCTCTCTTTCTTCTCGTTGGATTTCTCTTTCTTTTTCTTTTTCTTCTCGTTGGATTTCTCTTTCTCTTTCTTCTCGTTGGGTTTTTCTTTCTCTTTCTGTTCTTTGCTCCTCTTGAACGTACTCAATTAATTCTTTTCCGGAAAGTCCCAAGGACTCTCCTTGCGCTTTAAAGATATCAAACTGAGTCATCTTTGCACTTGGGTGCGAAATAGTCAACCAACTAAAATTCCTTGCAACAAGGATTATGCCTTCTAGAGAATAAGCCTACCTAAATATGGGCACTAACCTATTCGTACTTGGTTTCTCGATCTAAATAATCACTGACTAAAATCACACAAAAAAATAATACAAACAAATTATTATAATAGTTCCTTGAGCTACTCCAGCTTCCTAAGTTTGAAAAAAGGGATAGCAATCGTTAATACAAAAGGGAACTACTATACTCTATTATTATAACGAATAACACTATGATTTACTCGACTGAGACCAGTGTTTGCAAAGATATAGCGTTAAACCTTACACACTTGATACCAAATTCAAATAGTATATATATATGTCGTAGAATGAACTCTCGACGATATACCATATATCACTATTCGTAAAGGGAACTTATTCAATTATATTTAGAGTGCGTGGATGTCTGGTCGACCGAGGTTATTAATCTTCAATATGCTTAAGAAGTGAAACTGAGCTCAAGGATAATAATAGGACTATCATTAATAAAATAGTTTTATTACTAAAAACTATCAACAATACACAAAACGGAAAATATTGACATAAACAGAGAATGGAAAGGGTCGTGGGAAATCTAGATAATCTGAGGATTAAAAGAGATTTAAAAAGGTAAAACAAATATAAATTAAAGAGATGGGATGGTTCGCTAAACCATTTAAAGCACAGGATAGGGTTGACAAAAGGGGTAAATACTCAAAGGTAACGTTCGGCTTACGTAATTACACTTGTTGTGCAGAGGAAGGCGGCGTGATAGAATTTCCGGTCCGCTGGCGAGTTCCAGCGAAAGGCGGGAATTAAATGATCCTGACGTGGCGTCCTGGAAATGAGAACCGTTTCTTGACGAACGGGCTTGAAGAACAATGGCTGTTCTACATTGTTCTCATCTGAAAACCAGGGGAGGGGGGGGGGAACCGTCTCTTGTCTACGGGCTCGAGAACAATGGTTGTTCTAATGTTGTTCTCTTCTGAAAAACAAGGGGGAAGGGTGAGAACCGTTTCTTGGTGGACGGGCTTGAAGAACAATGCTTGTTGTACTTTGTTCTCTTCTGAACAACAAGAGGGGGGGGGAGAACCATTTCTTGTCAACGTGCTCAAACGAACAAAGGCTGTTCTAACGTTGTTCTCTTGCTGAACAACAGGGGAAGCCTTGTGGACTTGGCGTCACGAAGGCTCGAACCTTGGAACTCAAGGGATATTATCCTCTTCTGGACAAGTGATGGTGCATCTCGAGGTCAAGGGCCCTTGGCGCAAAAGGTGAGATTGGATCGTAGAGATGTCTCGCGAAGAAAATCTAGATCTCGAATCTGATCTTAGTGGTAAAGTTTCCATATAAATAGTCGGGACATCCCCTTGGCGTAGGGGACAATGGAGTGGGGGCTTCGAGGGTATGCACAGCCGAACCTGAGAACAATACCTTATCTGCCCATAAGCCTAACTCAATTTGGTGAGGCCGACGCATGGGGAGACGAGTGAAGATAAACCTCCTTGTTTAAACATTGACTCAGGTGGGGGCTCTAATGCGCCCGGCTTCAAGGCTAAGATGCACGTGGGTAGCCTCGTGTTTTTAAACAACACGTGATAACGGTTGAAATTAAGCGGCCTCAAACCGTTGTATCACACAGTATATATATATATATATATATATATATATATAATTCTTCTCATCACCTACAAGGCCCTATACCTTGAGGCTCCAACTTATCTCTCGTCTGCCCGCTTCCGTCGTGAAGCTCCTTAGGCACTCCGGTCTAACCTCGCTCCCATCCTGAACACTCTTCGTTTTGTCCTCTGCTCGATGTGTGACCGTTCCTTCTCAGTTTGTGCTCCTAGACTCTGGAATGCTCTTCATCCCGCAGGCCGATCCTCTCACTCCCTTGCTACTTTGAAACGTCTCCTGAAGACTCATCTCTTCAGAATTGCCTTTTCTCCCAGGTAAAATTTCTTTACACAACTTGCGCTCTGGGAGGGATAACAGCCATGAAGGGCGTATTATAAATACTTATCATATATATATATATATATATATATATATATATAGAGAGAGAGAGAGAGAGAGAAAGAGAGAGAGAGAAATAGAGAATGGAAGATATCACATTGGCGTGATATATATATTAGTGAGAGATAATGGTAAACCAAAATATTCGGATCAAATTTTATTTATAACTATCGGACTAGTTTCGGCAATATGTATATATTTATATATATATATATATATATATATATATATATATATATATATATATATATATATATATATATATATATATATATATATAAGTTCAATACTAGAGCTAAAGGAAGGATTTCCATCACAAAAAAATTTCTGTCGGAAATTAATTTTTCAAAGACATTTGATAAATTAAAACCAATGGGTCAAAAATCTCAGTGAAATCCTAAATGGATACTTTTAAGTATACCCCAACAAATACAGGTATGGACTCTCAAACATATACGCACACATACAAATATGAACGTATCTATCGATATATATCTCTTTCGTGCTAATTGAATTGTCAGTTTTATTAAACCTCTTCGTAATAAGCTTGAATATTCTTGTTTGTTTCCTTAAAGAAATATATTAAGAGTAATCTTTTGAATCTCCACAATTTCTAAATGTATTAAACTTAGATCTACTAAAAAAAGGATCGTACAAATAATCTAAGCGACAGCGGAAACAAATTTCTATTGGAATATAACGAGTAAAAGAAATTGCGCGTTATAAGTATTAGTACAAGTTGTTGGATTCTTTATTCTTGATGATGCTCTAATATCTCCTGCGACAAAAACAAACCAAATTTTGAATATAGCAATAATTTTGCTATATTTATTTTAAATAATTTTCTAAAGTTATTGATCTGTTTTCAGATTTTTCACTTTAAACTTCTCTTAAAATGTTTTCTTAAAATTTTAAATAAAATTAAGTTAGGGACGCTGTGGATCTAAGTTCATTAAAGTAATGTGCTCGTCTCCAGGAGGGTAGTCACCGACTTGACCATGGGGCAGAGGCGATATCACCCAGTGCTATAAATATCAAAGTTTTGCTGCTGTCGAGTTAATTCCTTGTACACTTTTGCAGTCACTAGGCCTCGTAAGTGCCTTGTACCGAACCGACACCCAAACCATGAGACTTATTAATTTACACTCCACAAACATTTTACTGTACTGAAAGACAATCTTTTGCCTCTCTACGACAAAAAAACCTTCTGACTTGGCCGCACTGGACATCCATCCATGTAAGGTGCTCTGTGGCAAATGCAAGACGAGCCTTCTCGTTATTCGGAAATAACAATAACGTGCCGCTCATGTGTGAGCGTGCAGATTGGCCTCTTCAACAAAGGCGACACTCTATACCTCGAGATATTGATGGCTAAAATATCACTAATCTCTTGAGAAACTTTAATTTTCGAGTTCTTCCTTAGCCTACCGACGATTTACCAGTCTTACCTAAATCGGCTTTTTTATAGTTTGACGGAATATTATTGATTTCACTTTTGGAGCGCTTGACAGTCGCTATAATAACTCTAATTGCTCTCATTTCTGTAGAATACCTTACCCAACTGGTTCATATCGCCTAAATTTATATGAAGAAGTGAGATAAGTGCTTTCTTGCGAACACCAAGATATAAGCGCAAAATATTCTTTATTCCATGTTCTAGAGATCATCTTTGTGACCAATACTTTTGCTTACGTGCTTTACTATTGTCTCTGCTATACAATTACTAGTAATATAAAGTAAACTGGAAAGGGGTAAGAGTTAATCTTGAAGAAGCAACACAAGATGTTCCCCCAAAATCCTAGAGTGGATAGATTTATACATAAAAAACCGAGAAGTTGACGTAGAATAAGATGAGAAGATAAAATTTTATTAATTGCTGCAGGAGAGTGAGAGACCCTTTCTGTGAAATGTGATCATTGAAAGCACTTTAGAAAAGCCTTTGCACAACAATGGCAGTTACGGACTGATTAGGATTCACAATCTTGAAAATTGTTATGCTGTATTAGTAATTGTAGTCATGTCACGTCAATTACTCATAATAAATTATTCCAACAGTTTTACATTTAGCAGTGAGCTGCAAGAATGTTCTTAAAAGCAATAATTTCTTTCAATCTTTTTTAAATATTAAAAATAAATTTTTTCTTTATAATTTATGGTAATAAAATATTGCGGAATGGAATCTACCCCCTAAAGTTTGGTAAGGGCTTAATAGGAAATAAATTTAGATCTATGGATGCAATCGAATAAAGAGACAATTCTTACCTCACATTTTCATTCTGACATTCCCTTCGAGCTACTCTAATTTCAGGTAGCCTATTTAGTTAGCTTACCTGAGTAATTCAACTACTGACTTCTGATAATTTAATCCCCTAACTTGGAAGGGAATTTATATTGAGTGTGTGATTTCTTTTTTTTATATTGCATAAATAACAAAAAAAAATCTGTGAGTATATCTCTGCTTCAAATTTTTTTTTCATCATTCATAAAAATAATAACGGTATTGTAATAAAAATGTGTGGAAAGAGAAAGACCGGTAAAATGTGAGTCTTCTTCGAGAGACAGGAAACCGGGAAGGACGCGAGACCTGTTAAGGTACATACAACCCAAATCGTTAAAAACGTAATTTAATTTTCAAATCCTTTCTTTTTCCAAAGATCCTTATTCTTCAATAATCTTGAAGAAGGATTTGAGAGGTAGGTCTTGTTTTGAAAATTGTATCTCAATAATAATTAAAAAACCGAAAATAATTCTAGGAACTTTATAACTAACACATATAAATTAAAGTTTTAATCGATATTAAATTGAAATTAAGATGATAATTCAGTCACTTTCATAAAATTGATGTCAAACATATTATACGGCATTTTGAAAGCAGTGGCTGAATTTCAGAAAATATTTAGAGTAATTTAAAAGTAAGGGTTCGTGGAGATTGACAAAATTAGATCAAGCCTATGGTTAACAAAAAATTGGATTCCCGGCGCTTTTGCCTGGAATAAGTTTAATACAATTGTTATATAGTTGAGTAAAAGTATGAGGAACCAGACTTACACATTGAGTCTCATATTTGGGGATTTTATAAACAAAATTCATTTTTAATGCGTCAAAATTCAGCAAGCAATAGGTCATGTTGACGTTCTACAACGAAGCAATGCATATTCAATTATGTTTCTGCAAACATAATTGTGTAATTACTTTACAACTGTTTCATTTGATCACATAATTATATATAAACAAATAAAACACTTCGTTCACTATAATCTATTCTTTAAACATGTTCATTCAAGAATGAGACCTATGTAGATAAATAAAGACAAAAGTACGAGGAATCACCATTATCCATTTTCGCTGGTAATCTTTCTCTTTGGGATCTCTCAATTTTATTGAGGTTCTCTTCTCTATTCGAAAAATTATATACCCATATAATGCAATAATTTATATTAAAAATTTCTTAATATTTTTATACTGCACGATTTTGGCCCTATTTTGAATTTACACAAAAGGTCGACGTACGAGCATGCAGCAGTTGACATCTGGGGGATTTCTCAACCTCTCTTTCCGAATTCCGACAAGAGGTTGTGCAACCATACGGGGGGCGGTCAATAAGTTTTGCGAATCAGTAGAGCAAAAGAGAAGAAGGGGGGTGGCTGTTTGTGGGGTGTTAGGACAAGTTATGACAAGTCAGGACCTGCAGCCGCACGCTCCTACCTCGTCTATTAAAGAAGCAGTAGCTGATCGCAGATCGTCAGTCACAAATTTTTCAACAATGGAGAAGGTTAAGCAGCGTGCAGTGATCAAATTTTTGACCAAGGAAGGCAGGAATGCAAAAGAGATCCATGAACGCATAGTTGCAGTGTACACCGACACCGTCCCTTCCTATGCAACCATTGCTCGCTGGAATAGGGAGTTCCGCCATGGTCGTGAGTCCTTTAAAGATGACCCCCGTCCAGGATGCCCGTCAGACGTGACCAATGAGGACAATGTGGCCCGTGTGGAGAGGATGATCTTTGAAAATCGACGGGTGAAGGTCGAAAAAATCGAGCGAGAACTTGCAATATCACATGGAAGTGTTATCAACATCATCCATGACAATTTGGCAATGACCAAGGTCTCTGCCCGTTGGGTCCCTAGAAACCTCACACCCCATGATCTACTTCAAGGTCGTCAAAATCCACAAGACCAGAGTTGCACAAGCTGCCCTCCGCGAGTGCGGATTCGTGGAGCTCAACCATCCCCCCCTACAGTCCAGATCTGGCCCTTAGCGACTACTTTTTATTCCGCCAGCTCAAGGCTGCACTGCGTGGACGCCGGTTTGGGGACGATGAAGATGTTCAGCTCGCCGTTCAGGAGTGGATTGAACAGCAGTCATGAGATTTCTGGTTGTCGGGAATTCGAAGCCTTAGGGACAAGTAGCACGAGTGCATTGAAGTCAAGGATAGTTATATTGAAAAACAATAAAACACTTTTCCTCATATCTCGTTTCCTTATATCCGAATTGCAAAACTTATTGACCGCCCCTCGTATATGTAGCAATACATTTAGACGAACATAAACACTCTTGTATACATTATTTCACCAAAGTCAAATATTTACTTTTGGTCAAACATTTTTCTTTAAATTCACTCTGGCTCACAAATCAGTTAAACATGAACCTCATAAATATTTTTCTAAAATTTCTCCCTACTTTCCTAACAAATCTTTTTATGCATTTATCTCTACTCCCATAAATTCCTTTGATTAACAATTGCTGTTTTCTTTCTCTCTCTCCAACACACATCAACGAACATTCAACTAAAATAAAGCTTCTCCGCAAGAAACCTTATGTCGATAAAAACTGGTCACACGCATAAATAATCACTCATAAATAATCGAATTTTAGGACATGAGGCACACAGTCACAAATCTCTTCCATTCGTCTTCACAGTGTTCTATTCATTGAAGAAGGACTTGTGACTCACAAAAAGTCCAACCATTAACTTCCTCAAGCACTTATCGGTGGATAGAAAAGACAAGTTTTTCCATCCGAATTCACATTTATTCCTTCCACCGAAAAAAGGATTTAAACTCACCGACTTCAGTCATTCTCCTTATTAGACGTCAAGTGCAGAATAAAGTTATTTTTATCAAGATGATTTAAATACAAATACGAACTCATTTGGGTGAGAACCCTCATAAACGAACTCGAATCCGAACTTGGATTCATAAGCAGAGAAGAAATATTTGTACCAACGAGGAACTAGTGACCCGCCACATCCATTTTCTTCCCTCCTCTTGCTACAAGCAACTTCTTTCCTCACTACATATATCTCGCACACATTTTCATATCTTCATCTTCGTTACCTTCTTTTCCAATCTTACAGACATTTTGTTGTAGTTGCCTCCGTTGCTTTTTGTTCTTTACTCTCAAGTAAATAGTAAAACATGAACCTATAGCTGACGTCTCAATCATATTTATTTACAGCTCTTCCCGAATGAGATTTGTCCAGCAAACAGCTAAAAATTGCAGTTGTTTCTAAACCAAAAATCTACCTGTCCATCGTAAACATTTATTTTGAGCATTTTTAATCTACAACAACAAATTGTGCATCTTCCATTAATTATTTTTTAGACTATTAACTTCCTTTTTTGTGAGTACTCCCGAGTTCCTATTCCAAGCATCAGGAATACCAGGCCACTTTGAAGTAAAATTAGGCAGGTGAGTCCCATATTCATATTAACACCAGTGGATACATTTAAAGAATTACTAAAAATAAAATGTGTTTTAATTAAAGAGCCATATCATTCACACATTGGTTCGGTTACCTTTAGTTGTACTTGTATTATGGGAAGAGCTGTTTGCAACAAGATGGTTCCCAAACGGTGGTACATTTACTCACAGGGGTACATTCGCATTTCAAAAGGGATACACGAGGTTTTGAGAGTATACGCATGCAGTTTAGAGCATATTTTGTCTTATTTTGCGCGTTTCTACACGCTAAAAAGTACACCACTAATTGCCTATACTTAGTTATGAACCAAAATGCGTTGAGAAAAGTACTGCCTCTTCTCTCACTCTGAAATAGTTGCTTGAAATAGTTCAGGTAGGTCATATTCATATTTGGAAATTTTATTATTCCAATCTTTTATAAGTTATTTCCACCTGGAGATATATTTTATTCGATATGAATCAATTTTAAAGTATTGTTACACTTTTAAAAAATAGAAAATTTGATTTTTTTAGCCTTAATTTTTCGGGATACATACAAACTCTCAGAATGCCCGAAGGGGTACAGAGGAATTCAAAGAATGTGAACCACTGGTTTTGAAGTTCTCAATCTCATCTTCTTGGCTAAGGGATGTTTATAAAGGCAAAAATTTGCACAGGTTGCAACCCTAAGTAGGAATTTCATAATGTTTAAAGGTTCCGCTGGACTCCTATATTACACTGGTCAACAGCAAAAATGGTTTACCTATGAGATTATGCTCACACAACTAATTTCATATTGCTAAATTTAAATCTGATATTTGTTTTGTTCTTTCAGACTTGGATTTATGAAAAAATCAATAGGTACAAATATTCAAGATTCAGTCACTTGTGTCGTGCAACAGATATTTAACCTAAAAGCAGACCAGCTTGTCTCTTATGTGACTACTTACATGACTTATTTCACGTCGTTGAGTATGATTTAGACATTTTATTTAATTATGAGATCGACTTTCTTAAACAATCAGAAAAATAGTAAATATGATATCATTGTCACACACAAAATAATGATATTTAACACGTCACAGATAAGCTCACAAGAAATTGTACCAGAAAACATAAGTTAAAATCCTTTATAAATAAAAAAATATAAAGTTCTAAAAGTGCTTCTGAACTTTGCCCTGTCGGTTGTACAACTCGCTGTCTTCTCGTTGCAGGGTCCAGCAATATTCGACTATCATGTTAGGACTAAATTTTCCCTGATATTTGCTCTCTATTATGGCGAGGTCTTGGTGAAATGTTTCACCGTGTTCATCACTAATGTCTCCAAGGTTATCTGTGAAAAAATCACTGCATAGTAATTCTTCAGCATGTTTGTAACGATTTCCTTGTAGTTGTCAGCAGGATAGTTTCCAAGAAAAAGCTTTGACAAAATTACAAATTATTTCCATGAGCTTTTCTTCATAGAGTTCAAGGTCTTGGTAAATTCGTTATCATGTATGTGAATCTGTGGTCCATTCAGGACACCTGATTTCAGCTGGGCTTCGGAAACCCCACCACTTAGTATCTAATATAGATATCAAAACCCAGCGCCACATTGCTACATAGCCTTGATGAAATATTTAGCCAAATTGAGCTTTAGATGCAGTGGAAACAAAAATATCTTTTCTGGATCTACAGGAGGATTGTGAACGCAGTTGAATCTTCCAAGCGCATCTATTGGTCTTGTCGGCTATTCCTTTCTCACATAGTGCTTTTCATCAGCTCTACTATTCCATAAACACACAGGCAAATTCGTTTTGTGTAGACAATCTGAAAGCCCAGTAGTAAACAGATGACTTTGAGATCGCTACATATCCTCCACTAGCTTTCAATCATCTTTTCTACATGTTATATTGGGAAAGATGGAAACTGATTACCGTTGTGTAAAAGAACAGCTTTTAGAGAGCCTTTTCTATTGTCTATAAACAGGCTCCAATCAACTGACTTGTATGCTTCAGACTTTCTGAATTTTTGCATGAGAGATACTGCGTTCTCACAGTAACAAACGTTATTTGCAATCTTAAAAAGTGAAAACAGCTCTCTATGTCGGTAACGAGCTGTAATGATACGCACTACAACTAAATCCTAGAACTTTGGCATATTCTTTGCACAAGTTTAGCTTCCTGATCATGAAGCACTTCTTGAGTAAAGAGTTTAGGCCTGGTATTTTCAGTCATCCTGGTAGTCGTCTTTATTTGAGGTAGAACTAGATTCGGAATCACAGATCAATTCTTGTCCAGTCGGTGGATTTGGTACTAGTAGTTCAGTGTTGTGCGGGACTGGTATGATTGCAGAAGCAATATTGTAGTACTGCACCTTGCCTCGTGTTTTGATGATTATTCCCTTGATGTTTGTGACACAAAAATAACAGTCACTGCAGTCGTCTTTGGGTTCACGCCATATCATTAGTACAGTAAACGGCATTCCTGAGCTTCACTTACCACACTTTCACTCGCTCAGATGCTTGACACAAGACTTGCAAGCTATATGAGATGCACATGTCTTGTCTTGGTCACCCAAATGACATTTTGGAGTAACTTTTGTACTTCACTCGAACAGCTTTTGCGATTGGTTTCTGGAGGCTACCAGGAGTGAAGGCGCCACATATATAACAAAAACGATCACCATCGTTCATGCACTTGCCACGTTCCATGTTTGTTAAGTTTAGAGTAATTAGAAATTAGACGGCAGTTGTAGATATGCACTATCATGAACCAGCAATCTGAAACAAACCAAAAATCACAAATTAGGAATGATTATTGCATAAGTGGAACCGATGAACATATAAATTAGTGTAGGAATAACATGGTGTACCAAATGTATATATATGTTGGTGCTGGAAAACTGACTCCGATGCAGCTATACGAATGTCATTATTAAATTCAGCACACACAAGTACGCTAGAATAAGACTATTTTTTTTCCAGAACCTTGAGGCTTTTTTTTGTTCACCCGTGTTATCATCCACATATTTGATACAACACCGTTGTCCTTTGCATACCAAGTTAGACAACGCCTAGGATTTATTCCGAGCATCATATCTAACATCACAGCCGAGGCAATAATACATTCCTGTACAAATCCTTCTCCTCGTCCCTTGTTTTTTTTTTCTTCCACCATTCCAAGGATTTGGTTCTACTCCTGATCGACAATCTCCGGTCTCATTGGACATCCTTTATCCCTTCTTCACAACTAAACTTATCTCTCTATACCTGTACTCGAGTTCTCACTCAGTATACTGGCGCCCTCTTCATTTTTTCTTTTCGCTCGAGCTTACCTGACTCACTAATTAGCTCACAGTAACCTCAATCGGTAATGAAACCTCTGCCATTTAATCGAAAATATTCTCCCTTATTTACACCTCTATAGGTAAACTTTATATATACTATTCATTAACTACATTAAATAATTATCGAGTTTTAGTTTTCTGTCTTTCAAAGTGTACGTTCATTTTTTTGTATTGCTGCCTTCTTGCTCACATAGATAGGGTGTAAAATTACAAGTTTACTCTTTTACAAATGATACAAATTCTTTTTGGAAGCTTCACAATCTAGCCCACGTCAAAATCATAATATATGTACTCCTTATCGCACAGGTTTTATTCCCCTAAATAATTATTTAAATAATAAATTTTCCTGGCTCTCATCTGTAAGTATTTTTCTTTTTCTCTTCCAGGAAATTTTAGGGAAACTTTAAATTAAGATTAAATATATGATAAAGACTTTCATTATCATCGTAATTATCTTTGCCTAACCAATAAAGAGAAATTGGAAAAGTTTAACCATTACATTTTAGAGGATATATTTTTTTCATACTCTAGAAATTCTTTTAGAACTTTTTACTTTCCTTTGAAACGTGAGAGGAAGTTACGCCCTCGTCATCAACGATAATTATTACAAATTTTTCTTGTTTCTTTTCCTCCAAATCTACTGCTTTCATCCAAAATTCTATTCTTTTATATTCGTAATACTTCAGGCCGGAGAATAACAGTAAATTTGAAACTATTCAATTGTAAAGCTAAAAATAATGTTATTCTTTCTCTAATAAAGTATTGTAAAACTGTTGGAAAACTGACTATTTCTTTCGAATCTTATCTCAAGTGCATGATTTGTTTCTTTGTTGTGTTGTTACCAATGAAAAAGGAAAGGCACAGTTACTATCTAAAACTTCTACGCTTCTCATTAAATAAATCGTAAAATTAATATCCTATTAATAAACTACTAAGTAGAGATTGCTGCTAAAGCAAGAAAACTAGCAAATTCTGGTAGTTTTATACAGGGCGCGGCAGAAACGATTGAGCAGTTTTAAGGAATTCTAAAAAAATAAGGGGTGTATATAGAGAGGAAATGTTATTATACTCGAGGTTAGTAATACATAACATTTATAATCCATAGGTTCTGAAAAGGTCATAAAGATGGCAGCCGTTAACAGCAACACACTGTTGGAATCGATCTCGGAAGTTTCGTACAGCACATTCGCACATACTGCGGGATATGGCTTTAACTTCTTCAATAATCCGCTCCCTTAGCTGTGGTAGGGTGTTAGGGCGACGTTTAAACACCTTTTCTTTCAGATATCCGAAAAGAAAAAGGTCACAAATACTCAAATCAGTTCACCACGCAGGCCACCCTAAATCACCACTCAGAGACACCAACGTCCGGGAAACATTCGTCAAAAAATATTGAGTGAATTTCGGGCTGTGTGAGCTGTAGCCCCATCCTGCTGGATTTACACGTCCCCCAATCCCTCATTTTCAACAATCTGCTCCATTTTAAACTGCAGATAATTGTGCAACATTGGGACATAACGTTCGGAATTCACTGTCACGGTCATTCCTTCCTTCCCAAAGAAGTACGCGCCTATCACACCAAATTGTAGTGTGGCACACCACACCGTTAGTTTAGGGGAATGTTTCAGGATTTTGGGGATAATTATGGGGTTATTTTCAGCCCAGTAACGGAAAATTTGCTTATTCACCTCCCCACAGAGGCGAAAATGTGCCTCGTCGCTACTGAAGAAAGCTGCCTCGGAAGCGATCTGTGCAAGCATGTTCTCACACAGATTTTGGCAGCTGGCAAAGTCTGCTTGGTTCAATTCTTGAGCCATCATTATTTTGTAGGGATGGAAATTCAAATCCATATGCAGAATCCTCCTCAAACTACGGTCGGAAATTGCCAAAGCAACAGCATGCCGTCGAGCAGAACATCTCGGCGACTGCACGATCGCTGCTCTCACCATCTCCACATTTTCTGGTGTTCTGATGGACCTGCGTCGGCCATGTGTATCTCTTCTTAGTGTGCTACCAGTTGCCTCCAACTGCCTAAACCAGGAACGAATTGTGTTCGCCTGAGGGACGGCATCATTGAGCGGAATATTGAACCGTCGCCGAAAAGCTCTTTGCGTCGCAATCACAGATTGATTGTTCTCAAAATACCTGCGCTCGGGAAAGCCGCGAGGTGCTCCGGTCTACACCATGTTTGCTCTTGAAATGGGGATGTCTACGGAGCAGAGCGAAACCATGCGCACATCCCCCTCCCCCCTCCTCCCGAGCATTGACTCCTCAAAACTGCTCAATCAGTTCTGCCACACCCTGTATAATTCTTAATATTCCTGTTTGTATAATACAACATAATTCAATGTCAGAGGAGGTTTACATTCCAATGCTACATAAATGCTCGAATCCACTAATTTCGACTATAAGTTCTAAAAAGGGTTATTTTATTTGTGGCAATTTAGTGTATTGGTATATTTTTGTATGGGAAAGAAGAGTAATGTCTTTCTTAATGCCACCTATGTACAATTAGTACATATTCCATATTAATAAAATCCTATGCATCCTGCGGATATAAGAACTATCTAAAATTATGAATTTCAGGCAGTTTCCATTCAATATACCGTAGGTTAGTGCAACTGTTTAACACAAATTCCATTAAGACTGTGAAGAGAAAAAATGCATGCAATATATATCCAATAATTAATTTTTGACCAGTCTTAATTCGATTCTACCTAAAAATTCTAATAATTATTGCAGCACCCCTCCAAATATATGAAATATCAGTAAATAATGCAGTCCCACCAAAAGGAAAAGCCAACTTACACTATATTTTAATAGATTTTAAATAAAACAGGATAAGGAAATAAGTGCGACCAACAAGAGAATAATTCATTCTAAACTACCAAAAAAAACTTTCAACCAATCTAAACCATATGAGCATCGACACCTTATGTACACATAAATGTACTGCAAACAAGAATATCAACGAACTTTGAAATAACAACCAGGAATACTGTAGCAGAATAAGGTCAAATGGCGACCAGTGCCCTTCTGTACCCACGTGAAATCCTGAGTTTACTGCATGAAGCTGTGAAAGCATGGCTGAACCCAGGCAAGGAGGCGGCCGACGCCGTTATCACACGCCCCAGCTGTATTTGCCTTGGAACTGATGTCATCGTCTCCCACAGCCACCCCTCTGCAAACATTTTGTCTTTCCGCTCGAAGAATGAAATCCGTTGGACATTCCAACTAACATTATCACGATTCCCCCTTCCCTAAAGGAGCCGGCGACTTTTCCTCAAATTCACACGCGCTTCTGAAGCCACCTCACCAGGCGCCTATATAACCCTTCGACTGAGTTTAGAGAGCAGTACTCTTAGACTTCCACCTACTCCGGCGAACGAGCTAAAGGACGCCCCCCCCACCCGCGGTAATTTAGATTAAAGTTGAAGTCTAAATCGATCCGTGAACTTTGCCATAGTCAATCGGCAAGTATTCCCATCCATGAACTCTGTCATAGTCAATCGGCAAGTATCGACATCAGTAAACTCTGCCATAGTCAATCGGCAAGTAACTGACATGGATTCCCAACTCCGAAGGCTAGAAAAGTGATCCCGCGTCTGAAGCAAGAGGTAAACCGACTTCTTCCGTCGCATTCATTGTACCCTAACTGGCACCTTTTCGTCAACGAGAACGTAATGTAATCGTAACCTTTTCCGCCAGCAGATTGAGCTTGAATCTTTCTTACCCCCATAGCTCCATTATTTGTGTAAATACCCCCCTTTAAAATCCCCCTTCAAATTACCAAACTGAATTTGACCTCTTTAATCCCTTAATTAACCTACCTGTATCTCGTATGGATTTTTAACCCTGTCTGCGCGACCA
This sequence comes from Ceratothoa steindachneri, assembly GCA_963969495.1. Lineage (NCBI taxonomy): Eukaryota > Metazoa > Arthropoda > Malacostraca > Isopoda > Cymothoidae > Ceratothoa > Ceratothoa steindachneri. The sequence goes on from OZ018326.1 coordinate 126,327,527, forward strand.
TTCCCTTTAAACCCAAATTTTTGTGTAAATAGAAATATCATTTTGTCGTTAGTAAAGATATATTTACGTCATTGTCTTTCTTTTGCAACCCCAACGCGTACCAGCTACATGTTAATCTTTGGCCAACTTGCACTCTGAAATATTTGTTTAAAAGGACCTCGCAAAGTTAATAATAAATCATCCCCACTAGACTCATAACAATTTCCCCTTTCACTAACGGTCTTCAACCAACTTCAGCCCCAAGACTCAAAGTATCTACGTATATATATAGAGTCTGGCCATTCCATGACATATGCATATCGAATAAGTAATATTCTGAAATACTAACCATTTTAACACACATATATGATTAATAGAAAGGAAAATATATAATCAACTTGAAATAAATATACATTTTCTGAAGTTATGGATTTTCATGCAGGAGAACTATCCGTTTTAAAAAATACAATGAATCATTGACCTCATTTCTGGTTTTAATACAAAAATAATTAAGAAATGATATATTTTATTTACTTTATATAGGTACAAAGGATTAGTTTACCTTTTGTACAATAGAGTTGTTTGTTTAGTATGAATCTATTCATTTAACTATACATGTAGAGATATATGATTTAACCGAGGCAGTTAAGAAATTGCGAGTGTCTATATATCTATATATATATATATATATATATTATATATATATATATATATATATATATATATATATATATATATATATATATATATATATATATATATATATATATATATATATCAAGATCTTCCCCATCGCCAAGAGAAATAATGGAGGAAAAGCAAAGCCCACCTCCTGGGTTTCTCTGAGACCCTCTACCCGGTCTCCGGGAACATTCAAGAAGGATAAAAATGGTAAATTTAGGAGACAGTTATTCCTGATATCAGCTCAAAAGGCAGGCCCTTCGAGGGTGTATTTATAAACAAACCAGTCAAAATTCTAACTGTTGATCTCGTATTAAGCTCGCCCAGAGCTATAAGACGCCAAGCTCGGCTGAATGGATACTCACTTCTCTCAATTCAACATGATATCCAATTTCCCTTATTTCAAAATTTCGATGAAGAGAAATAACAGACGCCCAAAAGCCACGAAACCATCGGGTCTCCCCTTGCTACCCACTTTCCTTCCTCCCATTACCCCGCGGGAGTAATTCTAGTATAAAACGGTTCGTAAGGAGAAAAGGAGGACCTTTTTGTTGGGCAATACCAGATTGCCCCAAGTATAATCGGCACAGTTCAATTACCAAAGATCGTCAGTCAAGTGATCTTACCTCCAAGTACCCTCGGCACAGTTCGAGTCCCAAAGATCGTCAAGTGATTTTACCCTATCTGAGTTTAACAACCCCAAACTAGATAAATACCTCACCAAAAAGAGAAGCTCTATAAGGGAAACCAAATCACTGGAAAATTAGACAGCCTAAAGCCGCGCCTGAGAAAACCTTTTCAAGGTCATAAACACACGACACCTCACCGCCTCATCGGCGTTTTGTTTTGATTCTTTCTATTCTGTAACCTCAAAATTAGCGTGACGTCACTCGTCAAACCCTCGTTCGAAGTAACGTCATCTATTGAGAAGCAAAAAAACAACACTCACCCCTACTCTCCGGACAAGATTCGAGTGAAGGTATTTCGTTTGAATTCTCTGGTTAAACCCTATTACCTTATGTAAGTAATCAATCCTATTTTCATGTTCCCGTGCATTTAACGTAGATTATTTGTATATCATAAAACGAATTTTGTTTAAATTAAATTAGGCTCTCTTAAAGCCACCAGGAACCGAGTATTGGTAGCGGGACTTAAGAACCATTTTTAAGTTGTATTTTTTACATGTACGAGTATATATTAATTTTTGTTTGAGTTGATTAATGTACAGTAAAAGTCTATTTTGGCTGAAGTTTGTAAATTATCCTTGAGCGAGTTGCGTTGGCAGTATTTATTAAATTAAAGAGAGAACTCCCCTTTTTATTCATTTAATAGAATAAAGATAAGAAAAGTGCTCTTTGAGATCGATCCTGTAGCGATCACTAGAAGTACGAACGTACGACTCATTTTTATTAATCATAATAATAAATAAAGTTATAATCTCGGCTAAACCACGACAATAAATTTGTATCCTTGTGGTAACCTATGTCGTTTGAGCGTTATTAAGTTCTTCTGGCATTTGAGGACTATGAAGGAAACTCCAATAAATAGACAGGGAATCAGTAATAAGCTACATGGCAAGATGCACGTAAAACAAACCAATAAATTTATTTGCTCGTCTGTGTGCATTATGTGCATGTCCCACCTACGTATATGTATGCGCATACGATTACAGGAATGATGTTCTAGCCTTAAGTCATGGTGAGGTCCTCTTGGGCCTACATGCATACAGTTCAGTACATATATAAACCACATACTTGCATACCCGGTTAAATTGCAGGAAAATGAACGCTGATTAAGGAACTTTGATGAGTGGATATTTTTATCTTCTCCTTTCTAATAATTACGCCAATTATATTCCGGAAATTGTTAATTCAGGTACCGTGAAACCAATGCTTTGCACTCTTAGACATCGATCTTCATTAAAAGCCGACGATTTAAGCCAGTCTTGAATCGAGCGCGAGTCAAAAGGAAGAATAATAATGGATACTTTTGTAAACATCAGAAAAGTGAACAAAATCAGAGAAAACAAAGAATACAAGGTAGTAAGAAATATTAAGCATCATTTTACCCCTTTGATTGAATACAAAGTTCTATAGACTGAAACTTAAACAGGACCACAGCGTGATTTTAGATTCAGTGAAGAAAGGGAGTGATCTTTATTATAATTTCTGAAATGACGAATATTTAATAAACCTGTAATAATTTATATATTAGAATAGTTACTCCCATGGGCAGGATTTATTTTATTGTTGTTGTCTTGGGTATTCATGTATAATTTCTTCGGGTCTCGGCTGAAGTTTTCGTTTTTCTTGGGTGATTATAGCGAAAACCTGACTTTTCCTGCTATCGAAATCTTTCATCTATATCTTGGTCTACTTCTATCATGCTGTCGATTATATATCTGATTTTTATTTTAATTAGTGGTGTTGATCCTCTTGTTCTGTTTATTATCCGCCACTTTTTATTACGCTCTGTTTCTTCATCTTTTTTATTTATAAGGTTATGCAGCTTTATTAATTTTAACACTTCATTTTTCAATTTCCATTGGTTGTTAGCTCATTCTTTATTAACTACTCCTCGCTACATCGTCTGGTATGCTTTGTTGATCTTTCCCTTCCTACTTTTATTTCTTTCCTCCTTTCTTGTTGGTGTATGGTACGGTAAATGACCTTGTGGCAGTTTTTCTTATCTGCTTCATTCATGGCGCCTTTCTCTCAATCAACTTCTCGTAAATTAATTTGAGTGAGGCATTGGACAGGTCCCTTGGTATTTATTTATTAAGTTTACTGAATAGTTCTTCCTGTCTGCTCCCGTAAGGGGTGCGGCGATTTTCCATCCTGGTCACCGTGCTGATTGGACTCAGTACCCTGTCCGACCCCAGCTTAGCCTCTTCTCCTTCCTTCAGAACACTTTTCTTTCGTTCCTGTTTCCTCGCTTTTCATACAACCTCTCCCACATATTTCTCTGGCCAGCCTCTAATTTTACAGGGTAGATGCTGACCTTCTTTTCTGCCAACTATCGCGTATCCGGGCTGAGGTGGAAGGGGACAATGTTACCTAACCCCTGAGCTCCGGTTTGGGATGGTGGGTTTTTACGCTGTGTCCAAGGTGGAGCCACCATGCTGAAGGACTACCAGATCACTAGGCGGGAGGGGTGGCTTTAAATTGCGGCACCTGGCTCTGCCATGCCCATACGCACACCTTGCCGAGCGGACTACTGCGAAGGGTAATGAGCGTTTGCTTCCCGTAAAGAAAAAAGGGGCTCACCATGCCCATGAATCAGAACTTACAAAAACAAAAATCTCTCCCCATTTCCTATTTTAAGAACAACGGAGCCGCCCTCAGGCAGCTCCACAGAGAAAATGAATCTTTCCCCTTGTGATTTCCCAGGGGCCCCTCTATAACTCTTTAACCGGAGAGGAGGCTTACTTCTCTCTAGTGCCTACGGGTGCAGGGGCCTTCACCTCAACCCCTTCCTTGGAGTTACCACGTGACTTTATCTCAAATTTGGTGGTCCCCTCTTTGTTTTCACAGAGGACTGCCAGTAAATCCAGCAGGCAGCCCATAACCGTCCGCTCCCAGTTATGGCGGCTCGATAGGGTAAACCCCCTTAAGGGGGAGAGGGAAGAATGGCCCCATCGGCCGCTTCCCTCTAAACACCTGCTAGCCTAAATATTAAATCTAGCGGGGGTGAAGGCCTATGCTTACCCAAAGAACATGGACAAAACTGACATGACCTGTGATGTCATGGAGGGAAATGGCCAAATGGAGGCCCCCCTAAGATTAACATGCTTCCTGACGCAGCCCAGCCTCAGAATGTGGGGCCTTCCGTAGGGGAAGATTCGTGTTTGGAATCAAACACCGAGCCCCATTCTGCTCCTGTGCGGGGCCCTCGCCAGAAGGGTCGGGCTGCTAAGATATCAAAAGTAGTGGAGGGATCTCCTTCTCCAGTCGATGCCCTCAGGACGGCTGGAACCTTCACCATCTCGGCGAGGAACTTGCAAAAGCTGGCCCATCTGGCCTATCAGCTCGTCCTGGGGGAGGGGAGAAGCGGGTCCATTCCCCGCCCTCCACTCCTAAAAAGAAAAAGCCCCCAAAAAAGAGCAAAAATACTCGAGGTTCTTCTTCCTCCAACGGGAGCTGCGGTGACGGACGAGGCCACTAACATCCTTGAACGCGACAAAGCTAAAATCAGTACGTCTGGCCCCGGTGCTTGCCGGGGCGGGGAGTCCAAATATAAGAGCAAAAGTGCGCAGAGCGGTGCCTCGATTTTGTCGGGGCCCCGCATTCAGAGGTTACCTGGCGTTTTAGAGCCCGCTGGCTTCAAACGCTTCTTAGTTATTCGCTCTGCTGATGGAAGCATGTTGGCCAAGGGCAACATGGTCCATCATAGGAGAGCTTTAGCTGGTATAATTGGTAGAGAGCCTAAGGTGAACCGTTTCTCGGACGGGAGCCTTCGGGCGAATGCAGCAAATCCCTCCGAAGCGGCCAAGATAAGTGCTCTTCGGACACTTGATGGCACCCCGGTGAGTGTAAGGCCGCACTCTACAATGAACTTTATGAAAGGAGTAGTTTATGTGAGGAAAGGCGTGGACTACTCCTTTGAAGATATCATTCAATAGCTGGGTGACCACGGAGTGGTCAAGGTTAAGCGTGTAATGAGAAAACAGGGAGGGACCTCGAGACCCACCTCTATACTCTTCGTCACGTTCGACTGTGACAAGCTCTCTGAGTCGGTGCGTGCCGGTTGGTACCGCTAACGCGTGAAGGTATTCGTGCCACTGCCGCGGAGGTGCTATTAGTTTCACCACTTCGGCCATACGAATCGCTCATGTAGATTTACAAAGTTGGGGTCACCCGAAGTATGTGTATATTGCTACAAGACAGCACACGATATGTCCAAATCGTGTGTGACCAATTGTGTCAATTGCGGAGAGCCACACCCCGCTTCTTCGAAGCAATGTAGTGTATATCTCATTCAGAAAGAAATCCTGGCCGTTCAGGCCCAGGATCGACTCTCATTTTGCGAGGCTAAGGACTTGGTCCTGGCGCGCTCAACTCTGCCTGGGACGTCTTATGACTCATTGATTAGAAGACACCCTCTGTTCCCGGCCTATCTAGGCCAACGAGCACGGTTGTTTCATCGCCCTTTCGCAGCCACCCTTGGCGATCCCACCCTTCCCCAATAACTCCTGGAAGGTGACGGCACATTCAGCACACTGTCCGGCCGAGAGCGTCCGGGGTTCTGCCCCCTAGAAGTGTACGGCCATTCTCATGAGGGGCTTATGTTCAAAGAGGGCCCTCGCTTCTCCTCCGAGCTAGGCCTGGAGGGCATATTCCTTCAATGGAATTTCGTGGACTCCGGGCCAACTGGGAGGAGCTGTGGAGGCTCGTCTCAACTCGTTCCACGTTAGCTATTTTTTTGAAGGAGACCGTGATAGGCACGTTCTTTCTGCCCACTCTCCGGGAAGATAAGGGTTCTGCGACCCCACCACCACGAGATGGGGGCCGAGCTGGGGGATCCAGAGTTTACACCTGTCATGTTGTCTCCGTTCTTCTTTTCACTTTAGATACCTCTTCTCAGGCAGTGGCTGTACAGCTTCACCAGGATAGGAGGTATGCTGTTATTTCTGCGTACATTCCACCGTCAGCTGACTTCAACGCGGGGAAATTCGGCCGCGTCGTGTCACAGTTGCCGAGGATCTTTCTCTTGCTTGGAGTTCTGAACGACAAACATCCTCTTTCGGAAGAATTGACGATCTGATCGAAGAGCTTGAGATAGGTATCCTGAATGTGGATGAGTTTACTCATTACTTCCGGAGAAATGCTTCATTTTCATGCCTTGATCTATCTCTGTGCTCTCCGGACGCACAGCCTAATTTTGATAGGGGGCGTTGTCGCTAACCTCCATGGTAGTAATCACTATTCCATTTAAATATCATTTTCAGGGCAGTTGTCACCTGAGAGCCCACCTCGATGGTGTTTGGCGCGGGCGCGGTGGCCTGCAATTCAGGAAATTACTTAATTCTCTATCTCAGTTGAGGAATTTAGGTCGCTAGATGAGGACGTTGAGTTATTCTCCAGCAACCTCATCGCCGTAGGCCTGACTACTATTCCAGGAACATGTGGCCTTTTTGCACTCTGACCACTTCCATGGCGGTCGGCAGAGTGTGAGACGGCTCTAAACAGAAGCGTTATACTTACATGCGCTATAAGCTCCGCCCGAACGACTTTACTGTCGCTGAATTTCGTCGGGCTAGGGCTACGTTCCTGTATATTTCAAAGCACGCCCGGCACTTTTCTTGGTGGACATACATGTCTTCACTTAACGGGAAGAGCCCACTAGCAGAAGTGTGAAAGCAAGTGAAAAGGATTCGGGGCAATTTTCCCAGCCCCCCCCCCCTCCTGTTCTCAAAGAGAATAGGACCACGATCTCGCACCTGCCTTCGTGGTTGAATCATTTGCAACTGCTTTCTCCGCATTCTCTAGCCGGGATGCTGCTCCGCCACTATTCAATGCACGTCGTGATGTCTTGGAAGGCCGCCGACTGGACTTTACCTCCAGAGGCGGAGAACCCTTCAACGACATGTTTATTCTGAGTTAGTTGCGTTTCGCTCTTGCTTCGTGCGCAGACACCGCCCATGGTCCGGACGATGTCCAGTACGCCATGCTTGGACACCTGGGTGGGCAAGGCATGTCTTTCCTGTTAGATTTGTTTAACAGGATCTGAGTGAAGGGTCTCCTCGCAGATTCCTGGCAAATAGCTACTGTGTTCGCCTTTCGAAAACCGGAGAGAGATCACTCTTCTCCGGCCGGTTTCCGCGCAATCTTTCTAATCTCTTGCGTGTGCAAGTTTATGGAGAAATTGGTAAATGTTAGATTAGCCTTTTTTCTGGACAGTGGAGGCTATCTATCTCCTGCACAGTGCGGCTTCTGCAAGTTTCACTCCACGTCGGAAGCTCTGCTGCGACTGAAAAATGCCGTCTGCAAGGCCTTCCTTCGTAGACAGCACTACGCCACTGTGTTTATAGATCTGAAGAAGGCCTATGATACCGCATAGCGATGCGGTATCATGGAGACTCTCCACACGATGGGGGTTAGAGGACGCCTCCTAATCCTTATATCTAAATTCTTTTGAGATTGTAAATTCCGCGTACGGGTAGGGGAGGAGCCCTCGCCGGCCAGATGGAGCAGAAAGAGGGTGCCCCGCAGGGAAGTGTCCACAGTGTCACTCTTTGCCCTGAGCATCAACAGCATCACCTCGGTGCTGCCACGAGTTGTTCTTGCTACGCTCTACGTGAATGACCTTTCGATCTCTTTTAGCGCGGCTTAGATGCCAACTCCGGATCGTTGCCTCAAACAGGCATTGAACTGCGTCACTGGCTATGCAGAAGCGCACCCGTTTCCTTGATCTAGTATTTGACCGACGCTTTTCCTCGGAGTCTAATATTTGCAGGCTGGGCGTCTATTGTACCCGCGCCATGGATATTCTCCGTTTCATGAGGTTCTGCGCTTGGGGTGCTGACAGAGCCCCAAGCTCAACTACTGATGCGATTTTTATGCATCCGCAGCTGAGAGTGTATTGTGGAAGGTGAACTCGATCCACCACACCGGCCTTCGCCAGGCGACCAGTGCCTTCCGAACTTCCCCCAATGAGAGCCTACTAACCGATGCTGGGAAGATACCACACGTTCTACGCCGTGTACTGTGCATCATCTGCCTGTACGCGCGAGCCCGCCGCCTCCATCAGTCGCCATCAGCTCTTACTGTATCCGCAGCTGATTTCGACGGTGCTTATGACACTGAGAGACGATATTCATACCCTAAGCCCTTTAGGTTTAGGGTCAGGAAACTCTTTCGAGAGCGAGATATAGCTCTCAATCCGGTGACGCCTCTGGTTCTTCCCAGGACGCCATCCTGGAGGGTGCCACATATGGCTATTTGTCACCACGCCTCTGCTCCCAAAGCTTGTACAGCGTTGGCAGTATTGGGTTCGACCTTTTTGGAGCACACCTCCTGTCACGCTGGAACCGTGCCAGTGTATATGGATGGCTCCAAGTCCCAAGAAGTGGTCGGCTGCAACGCCGTATCCCCTCTGTTTGAGGTCAGCCGAGCTCTGCAAGGCCTCTGTCTTCACGGCCAAGCTGGTGGCAATACACAACTCGAGACGGAAGATTACGAGACGTGCCTGGTTCGGAGACCGGATTGTGATCTATAGCGACTCACAAAGCGCCCTTAGTGCTCTCGGGGCATTGAGGTCTGCGCATCCCCTGGTTCGCGATATCCGTGACGCCACGGTTTTGGCGAGCCGGGCGGATGTCGAGATTATCTTCTGTTGGGTTGCTGGACATGTAGGAATTGCAGGGAATGAGCGCACCGATGAGGGCTCCAAAGAATCCGCGAGGACTCTGCGATGGGACCAGCGTTTTGTTCTTCCTCACATGTACTACATGGCAGGTACTACTTGGCAAAGAAGATGGGACACGGTCGAAGGAAACTTAAAGTTGCGTGCCATTGGGCCGAGACTGTTCCCATGGAACTAGCCCACAATGCCGCGATGGCTTCAGGTTGCTTTCTCTCGTCTCCAAATTGGGCACACTCGCGGGACGCACCGCCATTTGATGGAGCGCTCGCAAGCGCCCTACTGTGAAGACTGTGTTGTCCTCCAGGCTGTTTGGCACATTCTTGTTGACTGTCTAAGTCTGGGCGATCTTCCCGCATGTTACCTGTCCTGGTACTGGGATGGGCTGGGTCGCTACCGCCTGCCTCTTGTACTCGGGACGAGTGCGTGCACATTGACTGGTGGACTTGTAGCCTTTTGGGGGAAAGCCGGCCTTCTGCCTTTTATTTACCTAGTGTTTTTGTTTTCTTTATATGTCGCACGTTCCTGCGCCGGGGAAACCTCCCACGAAGCAGGTGCCTGCTTCCCTCTCGTTGCCTTTTTCGATTTTTTATTTTTACTGTTTGTTTTTTCTGTGTCTTTGAATCTTATTTTAAACTAGCCTAGTACTAGGCAGTTTTTTATACGGCAACTAATGCCCAAGTATGCAGTCGCCAGATGAGCTCTTAAAAAAAATCCACCTCTCTCCTATTTGATTTTTCTTCTTAATAGTTGGAGTTATTTGTATCGGGTTTTGATTAAGTTGTAGTAGTCTCACATAATGATCGCTATACGATATTGATAACGGGTTATTTTACATATCACAGGTAATTATTACGATGTCTGGTTTGGTAGCGGTGTTAGTTGTAATATTGGTGGGGTCATCGACTCCCAGCCTTTGAGTGTTTCTTGCAAGCAGCATTTCTAGATTTTGACCAGAGTTGTTTCAAGTTGTGTAGCCACTGGCTTAGTAAGTCTCATATAAATATTATTATAGTTTCTTTGACCAAATATCGTTATTAATTTATGCATTAGCAAAAATATTCTTCTTGGGGTTAAGTAACTGGTTGTTTCAAAAAGTAATAATAGTTCTGTTTCGTTTTTTACGGCTTGATATGCTACATCAATATTTATTATTTATTTAAATCTGAGCCACTAAATCGTTTCTATCCTCTATTTTACTAGTCGTTAAGACAATGTAGTTAAATATATTTATTTATATGTCTCAATTTCTATTTTTATGTACCGAGATGCGTACAATGTTTGGATCGATCATCCTGATGGTGTGTCCGATTCGTGGTCCTTTTCCAATCAATCCATTACAATTTAGCTGCCAAATATCAAGTTTTTTCTATATCTTTGGCTTCTCATTGTTATCGTAAATTACATCAGTAGGATTAGGAGCTTGGAACTTTATTTAGTTTTTTTTATGAGTAGTCTAGCCAGCAGCTCTTTCTGATATTTCTAGCTTGGGATTAAATTTTATACTCTTAACGAGGTCGAACGTTGAGCTTGAGAGTTTTACAACATTCCATCAATATATTCTTATTCTAAACTTAAAGAAAAGTCTTTCTTTATCTTTTTATTCGTGGTATCTTTTGTATACCTATTTCCACTTCTTTCCTTGAGACCCTGTAGCAAATTTTTTCTTTAAGTTTTCGTGGGAATTGCATTGCATCGCTCGCGTATATTTTCATATTTAGATGTTTGACTTCTCACACCATTACTTCTTTTTGTTTGTTTCTATTTCTGTTCTTTCTTCTTAGAAATTCTGGGATGGAAGTCTGTTTTCTTAGCTCGATTCTAATTTTTCTGGGGATTTTTCTTTCATTCATGGTTAGTTTATTTATTTATTTATTTTTCAGGATGTCCATTCTTAAAAAGTTCTCTAATGTCATTATTGGCAAGTAGTTGGGTAAGCGTCTCTGCGAAGGTTATTAGTTTACTGGTGTTTGCTATGTGTATGTAATGTATGCGTGCGAGTAGATCTCATCTTACTCCTTGTTCTATTGTTAGAGTCGTCCTTGCTTCCTTCTTCTCGTTCAGAGGCAGCTCTTGCAACCTCTGCTTAGGTGCCCTTTTGTGCTTTTTATTTTGCTTGTGTTTTTTCTTTATCTTCTTCTATTAATTACTTTTCTTTTAGAAAACTCATTGACAGTCTTCGGTGGGGACTTTTGCACTCGTGCGAACTTTTGGCATTTGAGGTACACTCTCTCCACACATGGTGTTCTGAGCATTGAGAGTAGTTCTTCTGATCCCCCTGTAATTTCTGGTCATCTTCTCTTCAAGCAAATAACAATTAAATGGTGGGTACAGTTTGTTTAAATTATTACTATCTCAGGAATAAAAGGGGTTTTTCGATTTTTAGATAAATTCGTTAAATTTTTTAAAGATTGTTATTATCACACGGTGTGCCGATTTTACTCAATGAATCCGCCGTTGGACAGGGCATGACAGCCTGCATGCGCCCTTGGAATCGGTTACAGGCTTTTGTTACTATCAGCCGTTTTAGGTCCTCAAAGGCTTTAAAAATCCTGACCCCCAGCTCATCCTTTGAGATGAAGGTGGTCTTGAAAGTCTTTCCTTCCACTGAGCCCCACACAAAGAAGTCGAAAGGGTAGCATTCAGGCGAGTTATGAGGACAAATGTCAGGTGCTGTATGTCAGAGAAAGAAGGTTACCACCCCCCACTAGAGTCAACGTCTACCTGTGGCCCCTGAGAAGATACACAGATACACCTGCAGCGCTAACGGAGCACAAAGAATTTCGCGCGTTTGGGTGATCTGTGTTGGCATCCCTTTTTCGCCATCGTACCACCTGATCGGCACCAGACCTACGGCGCCAAGGAACTTTGCGCAAGGTTGTGAGGCCTTTGAGACTACCCACCCACTGGCGCGCCAAGTCTAATGAAATCCCCGTCGCAATTTTGGGGGCCCTCAGCAGCCGCTTCCGCCGAGGCAGTATAAATACTTCGCGAAAAGCTTTGAGAAATCAGTACCCAAGAGCCCCATATTGGTTAGAAGACACGTACAGTCTCATACGCCCTGCCACGCCTCCCAACGGCTTCCAGCTATGAACACCACGCGTAACCTCAACGAGGCCTCGCTCATACATAGGGACAAAATTACTGCCTATCAGACCATAGTCACGGACAAGCATTTATCACTGCGGTATCTAATTCGTTGTCACCTGTAATACTTCATCGTTTATTTCTCAGATAGGTTAAAGGAACGAATCTTGCAAGTTAAACTTTGCAGCACCCCGTTTACTCGTCGTATCCAAGCCACCAGTTAATTAGGCTTTGCGTGAGTCTCCCCAATAATAGCACTCTGCCATTTTCTCTGAAAGACAACACCGTACATCCTCTCTCGGACTCTCGTACCCGTCGAGCCATTTGTATACCCCCATCCCTTTGGTACCCCAAGTCTCATGTTATTCATTGTCATTTATTAACCTGTGCTATTAATATTTTTATTTGTATGTAGTAGAGTTATTTTTCTACCATCAGTTTCTCTAATTCGAGAACCTCTAATAATTGATTGTTTAGGCCAACCACACTTGATTTCGTTTATTTAACCCAAGCACTGGGATCTGTATCCCAATTTTCTGGCATGCCCTCTTTACGGTCACCCTAAGTGTTCTCATAGAAATTTGCCAAAAATCAGGCCGGGTTCTTGAACTGGTCTGTCATTGTACTGAGTCTTTCTACCACATCTATAGCCGTCATGCAACTACTCGCTCGATCCAGGCCATCATTAGCTCACTTAGCACAAGGGTGTAACCATCGGTGTTTAGCCTAAGATCCTCAGATAAGAGACTATGGTAAATGACACTTTTACCGCTGAAATTTCTTCTGTACATATTACTCTGTACATAAGCCTAAGCGCAGCAGCGAGCCTCCTGTTGTTCTGGGAGTTGATCTTATGCTCTTGCAAGAAATATTGCTCTTCGGAAAAGGTCCACAGCATGTCTGTTTCTAACAGGTGTCTCAACTTTTGATCAGCTTCTTAGTGTGATCGAGTCACTTGTCAGAGGGAGGCATATGTGCGATGGGCACCTGCCGAGAAAATCGAACAGAGAAATGTCCATTGATCACCAAGAATAAAATGAAAAAAGGGGCAAGAGGAACAATGGATTTTACGACGAGCTCAAACATACTTGTGCAAAAGTGGAAAGACAACAACGATATCTTTTTAGCAACAATTTTGGAACACACGAAATTAGAACAACAAAACGCCATTAAAGAGATCTAAAGAAGTGTGTAGATGTGGAATAGCCTGCCAATTACAAATTATACATTAAGCACATGGGGTATGTTGACATGATGGACCAAAATATCGGGACTTATAGTATCAGAATGCGCCACAGAAAATGGTAGTGGCCCATATTCAGTTACCTGTTATCAATCACTGTCAACAACGCCCACTGCCTCATGCAAGAAGCAGAAAAGAAAGTTCCACTTCTCGATTTCATAGATTACCTTTGCATCACATATATGAAATCTTATGGAGCACCAACTTTGAAAGGAAAAAGAATCTCGCAAAATCTGCAAAACAATGAAACATACGATTGAAAGGATCATTGGATTTTTTATATTGGAAAGAGAAGAGTGTGTATGTTATGCCGTGTGAAGGCCAATTTTGTTTCTGAGAAGTGCAATTTTGGCTTACATCCAAAATGTTTCCCAAAATACCATATGTTATAAAATTTTATTCAGAAGCAATTATTTTATTTGTTTACATTTCCAAGTTCAATTTTATTTGGGGGGAATAATTGAATATCTTTTGTTCACTTTTTTTATTTCAAACACTGAATTAATTCTCAATGAATTCATTATATATATATATATATATATATATATATATATATATATATATATATATATATATATATATATATATATATTGAATATATAAAGAATAAATACTGTTTTTACTTTGAGTCCATTGAAATATTTTTACTTGATATTATTGTGTTCAACTGCCGAAGAGGTCTTTAAAGACCTTGGCCATAATTCCTTTGTGAATAAAGACTTCTTAATAAAACTTCATATGAAGCATATTTCTGTCATTATCAACCTAATTCCAAACCTATTTCACAATACTTTAAAAATTACACTTTCGGCTCTAATGGGTTAAATCCCATTAGCATCTCTTGTCTCGATTTATAAATACCTTTACCTCATTTGGTCCTGTGGAACTATAAAACACGTCTCCCTGCCTCCAAAGTGAAGGAAGACATGATGAGCTATCTATTGTTTTATAATTTTCATTTAAACTTTTTTAACTATGGATGTTATTTGATAATCTATTATCCCTCCAGTTTTTCGCTAGTTTGCTAGTTATTCTCCAGTTTGCTGCAGCGAAAAATTGTTCCCCAAAATAAGATTTTTCTTATTCCTTTTGTATATCTATGAATATGTTGCTGTAGGTTTAGATGCATGCGCCCAATCAATCTCTAAAGAAAAATAAGAGTAAAACATTACTTATAACTTTTTTATATTTAAAATGGTGGTATTATTGAAATCATGGTATCAGTAAGCGGTGTGTTACAGTCAAAATTCCTTCTAATAACACATCATATGTGTTGATGAATATGATATCCCATGTTGACAGATCTGATAATGGCAAATGAATCGAACTATGCAGAGAGAAAACAATTCTCAAGCGCTCGTCTCTTGATCAATCTCCCGTAAGTTCTCCTCATCAAATTCAGGCTTTGCAGAAGTGTTAAAAAGGATGCGATAAAGTTGTGATACCTAAGACAGAACTATTTCTTTCTGCACTAATTTCTATTCATTTATGCGTGCAGTCCAGCTGCACGCATGAATGGAGAGAGGGCGCCTTGCCTAAAGTTAAGAAATGTGACCACTTTTTAATGGTATGCAACTGCATGTCAGGTTGATGGTAGAGTCACCTCCTCTATTGTGATGGCAGTATGAATTTAAAGAAATACAAAGATTTTTCAGAGATAACATGTTGTCCTGAACACACTCTCTAAGGAAATACCCACAAATTGATTTACCAGGAGGACAATGTTCCATGTCACAATGCTGCGCCCAACATATAGTGGTTCCGGAACAAATATTTTACGGTGATGGACTGGCCACCCCAGTCTCAGAATATAAACCCATTGGTAAACCTCTGGCATGACCTAGAAGAGAGAAGACGTCATCAGCCAGCCTCCAATAAAAATTGAAGGCAGTTATCACCAAAAAATGGGGCAGCCTCACATTCTTCAGGTGTTGCACCCTAGTGGAGAGCTTACCACGATGAATAAATGCCTGCATCACTGCCAAGGTAATCCTGACACGATAATAAGCTTTAGTGTTTCATTTCGGTGTTGCTGTATTATTCATATTTCATTCCTAGACAAAGAAAAAGAATCTGACGAGAAGCGATTACAAAGGAGATTTAAAAAATTTGAAGTCTGTAGTGCCAGAAAATGGCGAAGGACGGTGTAGCGCTGATTCATCTTCCATCGCGATAGAGCCACAACTCATTCATTGCTTGTTATTAGCGCTGTTCTAGATAAATTTTGCTCAAAAACTCTTCTAGCCCCTCTTTACAGTTCAGAATTTACTCCATCCGACTTTTCTCTGTTCACAAACCTAAAAGAGCACTAAACATGTGTTCGATCTGTGGCCTTGGATAATGTTAAATAAATACTAGGTTTCGATGCAGAATTTTAAAAATAAGTGCACAGGGAATGAAACATCGCCGTCAGCAAAGTTTTAGAATTGAATAGATTTTAATTAAGAAAGAAAATATTAGTATTATAAATATTTTATTAGAATTTTCTGGGAACATTTTGCCTCAACCTCATATTTAAAAACTTTGGTATTTTTCTGCTTTATATTTTAAGTAAAATGATATATGTAAAAATCATCGACTTGATAATCATTCTCTACTTTTACACAGTATAGAGCCAAGGTGATTCAACGCCTCTAAATAATATCCTTTCCACGCCGAATTAGTTCTTTAAAGTTAAGTGGTGTTAAGTTCTCTTCCAACAGTTTCTACACCCAGACACTTAGGCTTGTATGTTCACTTTGCAAGTCGATTCCAACTCTTTCATCTTACATGCTCACACTGCCTAAAAATGCATAGTCACAACTTCATTCGAACCATACACATCTCATACCAGTTCGTTCGTCACTCGATCCAACATCGCAGGCCACGCCCCTGTGTCAAACTGTTCATTTGCACTGTTTTCACACTCAATCTTTCCTTCTCTTTTCATATCAGAGCTATACTATGTACTGTATACCAATTTTCGCGCCACTATAACCTCACTCAATTTTCTCGCACATGTAGTGTACACTCAAATATTTTCCCTTCTTTTTCAATAGAATCGTCCTTGATACTTTATTATTATTCTAAGCCCTTGAGGTGACAATCTGCTTTATATGTGTCACTATCTTTCACCACAAATCATAAATAATTCAAAGTTCTCACTTCTACAAGGGTAACACCACGGATCCAGATATCACGCATATGCCTTAACATTACCTTACTCTTTTTAGCTTTTTTAAATGGCCTTTACCTCTTACATATTCTACCAAACACTTTGTAATAATATTTTTAAATCACTCTTAACCACTAAGACCAGGTCTTCAGTATATAAAAACATTTAGAGAACTCATCTATCTTCAGTCTTCAGCAATTTTACTTTACTTTCCGGCATTCTCATTCATACTCCTCTTAATATTCCATAAATCAATATATTAAAATGCCATAGCGAAATCAGACACGATTGTAAAAGAGTACCCAAATATATCAAGCAACCGATACCCTGTTATCTTTCCTCAATGGACGCCATACTTCCAACGCCACGGATTGTCACACCTGAGAACAGTTTATCATTCATTATCTTTCTGCCTTCCGGTCTTTCACTCTGCCTCGATCTCTCTTTTTATCTCCGTACACTTGGATGTGCAAGTCAATTTCTCTCATTCTCTCTCTTTATCTTGGTTTCTCATAATCTCTGCTATGTTGGTACTACAAGTTTAACGCTCCTGCTACAACTGAAACCTGTAGTAGCCGCAAGCCCCCTCCGTAATTCAGTCCTCAAAGAGAAACTAGTGGTCTCTCTCGGTTCGTCTTTGGCAACTCTTTAAAATTTCCCAGTATATTTTCTACACCTATTTAGACTCAGCAAATGTAGAAATATGACGTTAAACGATCTTTAAAAAAAACATCAGTGAATAAATTAAATGTAAATTGAAATAATTATTCCTGGATGATTAAAGTAATAAATCGCGCACATTCTGTTCACTGACTTTATAATTCTTTTAATATATTAAAATACTAATCAGCGGTCGAAAAGGAATAGTAATTTGTTTTTGCAGACTTTAGAGTTCTTTGTAGTGGGAGTTAAGTGATTAGTTTGATTTCAGGTACAATTTGAAAGTTGAAAAATCATTTATGTTGTTTTGGTTGGGAAACTTTGTATGTTTCTTGTCTTCTTTATAGGTTTGTCTATTTTGTCTTAGATATATTTTTAACATCCTTCTGAGTTGTCGGTTAGAGGAACCTTTGGTAAAGGAACAGATATGTCCTTCATTATTTTTTCGTTCTAAAAGTATATAATTGAACTCAGCGCTTTTTCTCTGCTTTAATTTCATCCATCTTTTACAATATGAAATTCAAGTCTATTGGTTTTAGTAATTCTGAAAGTTCTCGTAACCTGAGCCATAAATCAATGGTTTATCTGGTCTGAATTATAAGACGAGTGGCGACTTTCAGTCTGTGGCCTACGGCCAAGGTAAGGGTATCGGTTTCCATTTCAGAATCGAATTGAGCAGTTACCTTTCCTATAGAGAGAAATTCTTCTGGAATATATTTATTATTATCTTATCTAAAAAAAAATCTCAATATCTTTTTGAATACTTTCCTTTTGATCTACTTTTGGTCTATGTAAGCTGAAATGACGAATCCGCTACTTTTTTCTCCCAATAATATACTCTTGGCCTATGTAGTATGAATCGGTGAAGCCGCTCCCTTTCTCTTCTAATAATTTACTCTTGGTCTATGTAAGGACAAGTGCCAAAAGGACTCCTCTTGTCTCCTTATAATTTACTATTGGTTTATTTTAAAAGATCCATCCTTTTTTTCTAGGCATAAAGGCAAAAAACAAACTAGAATTATTTTGAAATATGGAAAACGAATTCTAAGAGCTCTTTTATTTTTTTTAAATTTTCTTTCATAAATTTATTTTCTTTTACTCATATTTAGGGGCCAGTAGCTATTTCCCCCTAATAAAATTAAACTGGAACATCTATTTAGAAAAAAACTTTCAAATATGCGAAAAACAACTAACAGCCATACCTTAGTTTTAGTAAGTTTTCTGAAATTACCATTTGTAATTCGTTTTGTTTTAAAATATTCCGAACCATTCGATAATATTTTATTTTTTAACTTAACATTTGTTCTTGGTCATTTTTATTGACATAGTAATCGTTTAAGGGACTAACTACAGATGTTTATATCAACCATATATCACAGCTACATGTATTACAGAATAATTTACAATTTATATAATGTAGTTTAGTTTGCAAAATAATATTTTTTACACTCTTCTTAGTGCTCAATATTTTCTTATCCAATATGATTTCAGCCTTTATATGTGTACTCACATTAATCCTTACTTTAGTATTGTATAGTTTATCCATGAAGATACAATCATATTCAATTTCTATGACCGTTCAACTAACATTCGAAGCCAGAAAGCCAGATAGGTTACAAATGGCTTTTGCCTGACAGTCAAATCTTCGTTTCCGAACAAGGATATGATCCGTTATCGTGAGGCGCTCGGGACACTTCGTTCCAAGACTCTTTGTTTGGATCTCTCTACTTAGCTTACCACATATCTCTCTCTCTCCCTGAAAGAGTTTAACCTTGCATCTATATACAGTCTAAAACTGAACGGATGTTACATTCCTGTTTGTTTTCTTATATTCTTTCCCCAGGTAGATTAAAGACCACCAATAAACAGTTTCATCCCTAGCCTTCACCCATATTTAAATTTAAAAGTTTTATCTATATCATTTGTTAGATGTTATGCCTATTAGTATAAAAAAATAAATACATTTAGTAAATAAAATTAACTGCCATAATCTTCGATTTCGTCCTTTTTTCAGTAAGATCGTGCAAATTTTATTGCGTTCATACTGTTTATTGTCCAATCCAGTTTGAAAAAAAGGGGCTTTCGTAATCTCGTTTACCTGGGAAAAACTAAGCATTTTTATTTTATTTCATAAACTGTTAATTTCAGCTCATCCTTCCCCATTTCTCTATTCGTTTGTTATAGTCTCCCACATTCTTAACCAGCTCAGCTAAAATTTTATCTTTAAAATATTACATAACTTCCTAACAGTACATGCCAAGCGGTTCCCAAACCCTTCCTCAAATTGTGCAGAGAAAAGAATTTACTGTCGTAATAATGGAAGCCTAATCCAATGTGCTCTGTTTTGGTGAAAAATTTATTCTTGCGTTTATTTCTCTCTAATCATATGATTAGTTTGAACAGTACTAAAGCATCTAAGTATTCTGACAATTCTATTTCCTGAAATATGTTTGAATTGCATCATCCGCAAAATTTAACATGAATGCTAAATTGTTCTCGACCCATTCATTCAAATAAACTCTTCCTCCTCCCATGTTCTCCACGTTATATGATATTTTACTTTGTTTTTTTGCCATTTCCTAAATAACGTTTTGTAAATTAAGGAAAAAGCACTTAAATTTTACCGCTTAGTTATCTTAATCTTGTTTCATGCAAATTTTTTTACCTATCTTGTATTTGGTAGTGTTTTTGTTTAAGATAAGCCTGTTCCGTGAAGGCTGAGAGATATTTCCCGTGCTTATGTTCTGCGGGTGAGGAGGGTTAACATTGGAACATTTTGCATCCCGATTTCACCCTCTGATTTGTCTTCTCTCTACCTTCTCAACTGCTGTCTTACACAACTTTAGTCTTAATATATATAATTGGAACAGAGAAAAACAAGACAATAAAGACTACGAATTGTTCTTCTGAACATTTATTTCAAATTAAGAAATGGGAAAGACACACATTCATGTTAGAAATTTAATAATATGAATTTAGTTCAAGGAATAGAGAGAAACTTGGAAATTGCTCAGGGATGATTTTTCTTCGATCACAAGCAACAAATACAGAGATTTTACACCCAATTAATCCAAAAACCTCCGCTCCAAGATGTGAAAAGTAACTTTCATTGTTACATTATCACATTCCACAAAATGCACTTTTCTGAAGACAAGGCGTTGCAGCGAAGTTTGTTGAATTACGACCACAACCACCCCATATCTTGCCGTTTTTCACTCCGATCAACTCCCCCGACACCTTCAAATATCCAATCATTTTCTAGCTTTCGATTTCCCTTTCATAATTTCATTGTGGTACCCAATCATAGTTGCCTCCCCGACAACCTATTTTGCTGACTTAGATAAATTTCTAAACCTAGTTTTCTCTAAGACCTCACAATTCTCCTATTTATAGCAATTATAGCATGCTCCTCCATCATCTCGTATTTTAAGTTTCTATATTCTTTTAATCTTTACTCACATTCTCTCACCTTGCCACAATTACTACCCACATTCATCAGATTATACTGCAACTCGTTTCCTCCTTCCCACTTTACGTCCGTGATCTGCCTGGATGGGGGCAAGTTGGCGAACCACTACTACTACACATTTATTGATTCATCTCCACAATGAGTTTGGCTCCTTGGAAATCCTGTTTCTTCATAATCTGAAAAGGCTGCCTATCAAAATATTCAAGGTCTTCCGTCTCACATACAAGATCTTAAAGCTCGCAACCCTACCCTACCTTTCTTCTCTTCTGAAATTATCAGGGCCACTGAGAACCCTACATTCCAAATTTGCCCCTTTAATATTTGCTAATCGTAGGCATCTCTGTTTCTTCTAGATAGTTACTCCTAGAATGAAGAATCCTTTCCTTGTTGTTACATCTCCTGTCCCTTCTTTGGTTCCTATAAACGTGACTTGAATTTGCATCTATTCTCTTTAGGTTTCCCTTCGTTCGTATACTGAAGCCCAGTCAATTCCGGTGGAATTAAACAGTGCAATAAATAAATACCAATTTCAGTGGTTTACAAAGAAATTGAGTCAAGCACAAAATAGTTGTTCTAGCCTAATTTTGGACTGCTGATTCCAGATATGAAACCAGTTTTTACTTATCACCTCTAGGTTTTGAGGTATACATCTGTTAGAAACTTTAGAAATTGTGTTCTTTATAACCTTTACGCTACCAAAGGGACAATACATCCCAGTAGTTTGGAAAAAATACCTGTGTGTAGAATTCAGCTTAAATTAGTGTATTTTTTATCGCAATGGTAGTTCTAACGTATTAGCATATTATTTAATATCTAGCAACTCTCTATTACTCCTCAGTTGTTTTTGATAGTCAGTGAAGTGAACACGTGCTTAAAGGTTAGCATTTGTTTTATTATTATTTTGAGAATTAATTGTTTAATTAGTTCTCAGGTATATTAGAAAATATATATATTATGTATTATATATATAAAAAAATATATATCTTATGTATTATATATATAAAAAAATATATATCCTGCACTAACTATATTTATGCTTTCTACTCAACTAAACTTTAATATTTTAAAACCTTTTATAACATAATTTTGATTAAAAATATTCTGGTAGTGAAAAGGTTAACAAAATTAAATGTCTTATCTTAAATTATAAGTTAGACTCCTCGACAATCATGTTACACAACCATTTTATATGTTGGAAACATGTTTATATTATAATTTTGCAATCATGTGTATTTTGTAACCATATATATGATTAATGTTTATTTTGTTTTCCAGATTTTTGAGATGATATATATATCATCTCAATCCTTCTACACAATCCTTCAGATTGGCGTCTTTTAATAGACTCTTCCAAGCGAAGTTTGAAAGCTGTGTTCCTGCACAATAGGAATAAATACCCCAGCATTCCGAAAGCCCACTCAGTCAACCTGAAGGAGTCGTATGACAATATGCAGCTCTTTTTGGAAGCTGACACATACAACCAGTACCAGTGGAGCCTCTGCGGGGACTTCAAGGTCATTCGGCACCTTATGGCTATGCAAGTGGGCTTCACAAAGTACTTTTGTCTTTTCTGTCTCTGGCACGGTGGGACTGTGTCCAAGCACTATAAGCAGAAAGAATGGGGGGGTCTAGGAGCACTTTTGTGCCTGGTGGTGAACAGAGTGTCTAAGAACATCCTCTGATGGACACGAACAAGGTGCTTCTTCCTCCTCTTCATAGCAAGCTTGGGCTAATGAAGAATTTCGTGAAGGCCAGGGACAAAAATGGCGCTGCCTCCCAACACCTGTGTACTGTATTTCCAGCTCTGAGTTCTGCTAAGCTCAAGGGGGGTCATCTTCGTCGGGCCTCAAATCCGAGTTGTCTTGAAGGTGTGGTGGGCCCTGTGCGTCGATCCCAGGATACAGGTCTGCAAACAGAAATATTCTAACAACTCTCAACCACTAGCTCTGCTTATCACTTCCAACCATATATAGCTATTTAGTACTAAACAATGATTTGCCACTTTCAAATTCCCGCTCCACGCCCAAGCCAAATAAATGACTGTATACAATAGAAAATTCCCAGCCAGTAAGGTAACTTCCCCAGAGTGGTTGCTCGCATATACATATGTACTAGGCCTTCCTTGTCTTCTATTACAAATAGCTTCTTAAGGCATCTCAGGGCATCTCAGAACTTCATGTGGAAATGACCATCTTCTTTTTGGAGGAATTTTTTTCCCTCCGTTACACATTTTAACATTAATTTATCCTTTTTTGAAATTTAATAACTAATTTAAACTTCAGCCGCATGAATAAGTGAATTTTTGTCTAACTTATTTGCTTCCTTCTATTCCATCAGGTTCTTTATTTTTCCTTAAACGTTTCCTTTTTATTTGATGGTTATTACGAATCGAGCGAATTGTTATTTAACTTCAATTCATTCCCCCCTAAAATAGAAATACTCCCCTCAAAACATCACGGCTTTGCTATCGGTTCGATTTATTGTAGTATTATATTGCCATTATAAGATATGAAATTTGGATCCGAATTGTTAAAATAGGTTTATGCAAGTAGATAAAATAAATTTAATGTTATGGGGACTAATTATTATAAAAAATATTATAACTGATTCTTAAAAGACCGCTTTTATCTTGATTTAGGCATCATAACAACCTCACCCAGGCAAATTTTAAGGGATAATTGTCAAAGGAACTTTGGCTTCCCAATTTCATATATTTGAACCTTGTGGACAATGGAGCGTGATTGATAGTTTAACAGAAGGCCTTTAGGAAATCTCAGCGAGGTGTTACAATTCCGATAGGCAACATAAAAAGATGCCTGGTGAAAATATCAGTTGAAATCGGTTTGCCAGTTGCGGTCAGGTAATACCTATACTTTGTCATGTCATTGAAACATAAAAGGTTACCTTGAACATTATTTACATTAAATAATTTTTTAGTATATAGTTTTCTTGATATAGTATAAAAATTATATAATATTACATTTTTCTAAAAATAATTTAATAAATATCAGTTTACTCTTCGTGTTTCCACCCGGTGCTACAGTTTTTCACCATAGTTCATTAGCGATTTATTGCAAAGTTACCAAACTTGAGGTATTTAGGAGACATGAAGTGTAAGTGTAGCCTACACATTCTCAAAATCTTTGAAAGAAAATAAATGGATAATAATATTTTTTAAGGAAAATTTCCAAGACAGACGAAGACTGACGAACGCCAGTAGTCCTTTGGACCCGATTTGAACTGACGCCATCCATGACAACCCTTTCTTTCAGGTTAGTGAGACAGTCCTTTATCCAATTTAAGTTTTCTCCTGATACCCATTTGCTGTTTCCAAAATTTCTACATTACATCCTTTCCATTCTCCTTCAGTTTCTACATTACATATATTTACTGTTCAGATAATTTTTATATTACATCTAGTTACCGTTCTCACGTTTTTTCACCTTTTTCATCGTTGACCGTTAGTATACTTTCATATATTACATAAATATATTCACCGTTTTCATGATTTATGCATTTAAAGCCATTCACCATTTCAAGAATTTCTAAATTACACCTATTCACCGTTGCCACAATTTCTACATTACATTCTTTATACATTTAAACCCATTCGCCCATGCTACAATTTCTGTATTACATCTCTTCACCGTTACCACAATCTTTGAATTATATCTATTCAACGTTACCAGAATATTTACATTACCTAGTACTGCAAAGGTGCTCTTACATTCGTGACGGCTCTTTCAACAAAGGAGACAATGATAGTTTTGATGCAGTTAGGCACGTTTTATTGTTTTAACATAAAAATATGTGTTTATATTGTGATATTTATCACTGTGGCCGCCCTCAGCGGAGAGCGGTCACTCCGGGCGTAACGCGAAGCCTGCGCACACGTTGCAGAAAAATTCCTTCTAAATACTGGGCACATGCGGTTGACGGAGGACTTCAGCTCGTCGACGTTGCTGTGGTGGACCTTGAAGGCCTTTCCCTCGTGATGAGTCAAAAAATTGTAGCTAAGAAGATTGATGCTGGGTGACCTTAATGAATTCTATTGGGAGGAGATATAGAATGAGAAGAAAGTATTAAATATATTTCAGAAGAATTTCTCACTATATGAAAGGTAACTGCTCAATTCGATCCTGAAATAGAAACCGATACCCTAACCTTTGCTGTAGGGCACAGACCTAAGGCCTTTCTGCGGAGCGCAAGCTCCTTCTGTAAGGAGGAGTGGCAAAGCCACAGATTATTATCATTCACACAATTCCATTGCTGCCACCATCGCTCAAAGCCAAGTGCCCGGCTTTATTACCCTCCAAACTAGATATCCCTCCACGTGAGTTGAGGCAATAAAGAAGAATTCCAAACCTAAACTCTTTTAATATACTGTAAATGAATTATGATCGTATTTATTTAGCAATCGCTTCATCTGTATTAGGATGTATGACCTTCTTCATTAGATTCTTTGGCACAAGGGTAGGTAGAAAAACTTAAGTCATTGATGTTATGTCATCTTGCTCGGAAGTGGAGATTGGCAATCTGACTTTCAACAAAAAGTACTTCATAACGTATTTTATTCATATTCATACATATTTACACGTGGATGAGATCCATTAACTTTACAAAAACTTTTCATAGCTAAAATTCCCTGATTTTCAACCTTCACCAAGATTAATATTAAGATATTTGAAATCGCCACTATAAATTAGTTTTTTTGCATCATTTTGAGATGAAAGCGAAAGGC
This sequence comes from Ceratothoa steindachneri, assembly GCA_963969495.1. Taxonomy (NCBI): domain Eukaryota; kingdom Metazoa; phylum Arthropoda; class Malacostraca; order Isopoda; family Cymothoidae; genus Ceratothoa; species Ceratothoa steindachneri. The sequence continues at coordinate 126,352,902 of OZ018326.1, forward strand.
GTACAACAAAGTTAAATGTTATGTTCGTCCATAAATTTTGGCACCTACAATATCTGCAATTTTAGGTTTTCAAACGTTAATTTTAACAATATGTAGGCAATCAAATTTTCTAATTTGAAAGATTGACTAAAATCCTAAATCTTAAATCCCTAAGCAAGATCTCGTTTTTGTACAACTTATCATGCTCTCGCAACATGCTCTTAGATCGAAATTCTATGTGGTTATTTCTAATTGTAATTCATCTATTTTATTTCTTATGCTGGGATAATTAGAGCAGTATACTTTTACAAAGGTAGCTGAACCCCAAAACAGTCAGTACATGTTTCCGATGATTTTTTTCCCGATTGCAGCAAAGTCCTTAACCTTATATTTTCTGTGTATTATAAATAATTGAGAGGGAATTAGTTCCCTGCCTCATACTTTAAATATTGCAATGTTAATATTTTCCTATTGTATAACTCCCTGGCAGGCCATTAAATTTTTCATTTTGTTATTTCCTTCTAATGAAGTGAATGAGAGTACAAAGGCCGCGACTAGAATTAGTGTATGAGAGTTCTTTTTTCTATGTCCGTTTGGTTCACTCTCATTTAAGTAATTCCTCAGAAGAGGCTATAACCATCCAATTAGGAGATTTTTACATACTTTGCATTGGTTCAGAGTAAGATATGGCCAATTAGTGGAGCTCAATGTTCAGGCCGAGATGAGCCTTTTGTTTCAAGGTGCCTCTTTTTTTCTCCTTTGGCACAGATTGGTGGCGACATTTAAAAATTTCCTAGTGTTCTTCTACCGCTTTTTCTATTTATTCTCCTTTTTGCGTTTTCCCCCTTTATCCTCCCTTTTGAATATATATATATATATATATATATATATATATATATATATATATATATATATATATATATATATATATATATATATATATATATATATATATATATATATATATATATATATATATATATATATATACATATAGCACCGTCCATAATGATCAGAACGCCTGAATATCTATCACAATATCTTCCATAAATTTGCCAGAGGAATTGCAAGCTTTCCAAAATTGTTGTTCTATAACCTAAACCTAAATCTACACATGGCTAAAGATTAGACGAGTTTGGAGTAATTACACAAAAATTATCAGCAGATATATAAGTTAACAAAAAAAATTGGGTGCCAAAATTATCGTCACGAAAGTGTAAACAAATTTTAACGTAATACAAGGTGTCCCCGAAAAAAGTTAACCGTACTTCGAATTAGTATAACTAATCTGTCGATTCTATAATTTAATTAAATTATCTTTTACGATTTTGATACACTAATGGGTTTAGTGAAGGCTATCAAAAGTATGTTTGCGCAAAGAAGTAAAATAATGAAACTTCGAAGCTTAAAATCAGCAAATATTTTTAAATCCATTTTTACCACAATACCTCTTTCTATGGGTAATACAAATTCATTTTTAATTTTCTAAGCACCGTTTCCTTTCACATGTCCTCCATTTCTTTCCAAGCACAGTTGCGACTTTTATCGCATTGATTGAACATCCTTTTTGATTAACTTGTGTGATTTTTCTTAAGTCTATTGTCTTCACGTGTGATACTATCTCTTAAATGGCTGATGCCCTGTGACGGAATAGAATACACTTTATTCTTTAGATATCCCCATAAGAAATAATCGCATGGTGTTAAGTCAGGGGATATTGGGGGCCATTAGATTGCATGATTTAGCGCGACAATGCGGTTGTCAAACGTTTCTCGTAGTTTTGTTCTAACAGCAAGCTCTCTATGAGCTGGTGCGCCGTCCTGAATCCCCCAAAGTCTATTGAATTGATGCCCTAAATCTTGCGGGGTTTCTGGAAGATCCTTTAGTTGATCAGGCTCAGGTAGGCAGCACCATTTTAGTTATTTTTGTAAAACAATGGACCAACAAGATAGCCATTCCCGCATATTCCGATCCCCAGAGACACTTTCTGATGACAAATATGTGTGTCAAAGTTGAATGCTGGGGGTAGGGGGGTTCAGCGGCGCATATTCCCAAATGTTATGACTATTTACCTTTCCATTCATGAAAAAGGATGCCTCGTCACCAATCACAATGTTTTCCAAGAAACGAGCAGATTTATGGAGAAACCATTCGACAAATTGTCTACGACGAGGAAAATCAGTTTCAAGAAGCTGGTGTCCTGCATCCATCTTATAGGGATGCCATTTTAAGTTATGTTTAATAATGCGGTTGAATGAAGACTTTGATAATTGTAACCCATTCGTTCTGACTGATACACATGGATTTTGAAGAAGTCTAATCTGAATATTTTCTATATTTTCTGTTGTTCCTATTGTTCTCATACTCGTACGACCCGAACGACCTTTTCTTAGATTTAAGCATATTCCTTCATGTTGGTATTTGCGAACATTCTTCAAAATTGTCGGCTTACTTGGTGGATGCCTACCTGGAAAACGTTGTTCAAATGAATCTTGTACTTGTTTAATACTGCCAGTCTTAATAAAGTCTGTGACTACAAATACGCGTTGATCTTTTGTTAAATGCATGATTTAAAAGGTTCTATGGAAGTAAATTTCAACACAGAAACGCTTTGATTTGCGTAGTAAGCAATAATGACGAGACCCTACCACAACGTGGCTGAAAAACCACTGTAAAATGGCCTAGGCTTTGCTTGAAGAATCGCACAGTGACTTAGGCTACCTAGGCTTCCTACGGTTCTTTTGAAAGTGCACGGTGGCCTAGCCTTCCTAAGCTTCGTTTCATTATTTTGCTTCCTTGCGCAAACATACTTTTGATAGCCTCCACTAAACCGATTAGTGTATCAATATCATAAAAGGAAATTTAATCAAATTTCCAGAATCGACAAATAAATAGTTGTTAAATAAAACACTCTTTGCTGGACCCCAGAATCTCCAATAGGTTTGAAGTTATACTAATTTAAATTACAGTTAACTTTCTTCTGAGACATCCGGTATAACGATTAATATTTCAGTGCCAAACATTTATACAAAATATAATTAATATGTATTTAGCCTGTAGTCATTTATTCTCTGTTTTCCTTCGAGAACTCATCAACAGGAATGAATCAAAACAACTTTTGATACACTTGAGGACTAATCTTGCTCTATTTATCATGAAGAATTTTTTCAGACTTCATGACCTGTTGTAGAATTCCTCACTCTAGATCTCTCTCTGATGTCGTTCAAGCAATTTCATTGGAATTCAGGTGAGGAATTTTTCCATAACAGTCATGTTTTGGCCTTCAAGGTTTTTTTTATTAAGTTGGCTGTGTAGCTGGGGTCGAGATTTGGCTTGCAAATTGCAGGAGTGGATTCAGAGGCCTGCAGACGAGGCAATGCATCCTGTTGGAGCAATATCTTGTAAACCTTTTCATTTACTCTGGTAGTTAATATCATAGGTAGTCTAATGCCTTATATGGAAATCACCTCCTAGACAATGACACTTCTTCCGCCAAACTTTCCACTTTTTTGTGTAATTGACACATTATTCTCGCTTGCCTGCGATTAAAGAACATTTTCGTGGTATGACATTACATTACATCAATACCATATTATATTTATGGGGAAGAGCCAATAACTTAAAGGCGAATCAACAAAGGGACGGAACATTACGAGTTCTGACGGGCGGAATAGCGAGATAAGAGTGCGAATAGGTCAGGTAAAATATGGGCAATGGCAAAGCTCAAGGTTATTTAAAGAGGCATGTACAAAAATATAATTTTATTTACATAAAAATAAGAGAATTGATGGGCAAAATTAAATCAGGGAATCAATGGGCAAAATTACATCGGTAAACGAGGGGGAGGAATTGTAGTCATGTCATACATAAGACTATGAGGTAAAGTTTAATGTATTACAGGAGGAGACTATTCAAATGGGAGGAATTAACTCAAATGGGTTACTGAGGGGTGAGAGGGGTTGGCTTACTGAGGATTCCGGGTGAGACGTCGGGGTAAGGCTTCACGGATGTTTTCTGCACGTGAGGCGAGGGCGTTCGGAGCTTCTAAGCGGGAAGTTAAAGTGATGATGGTTCTCCAAAAAAGGGGAAGGGTGCGGTAACGTGCGGTCCAGGGAATAGTATTTCGGCCACCCAAAAACGAGGGGCAAACGAGAAGGGCTTTGATAGGAGTTTATGAGTGAAGTCGGGAAAATCGCTCGATAGCGATCTTCAAATGGAATTACCTCACTGGCTGGGGCTAATTCCAACACACAAATAGTACAACAGTCACTTTGCTTTGTTGTTAGCACCTGACTTCGAACTAGGGGAATCTTCTTGGGTCCGGGTGAGACTTCTCAACTCTGTGTCAGCCACATATGAGACGAGCAGTATATATGTCCGGGGCTCTCCTCGCGGGGGTGAGTGGGAAACAGCTCTACTCTTGAATGGCCTCGAATCTTCTTGCCGAGAAGATTCTAACCCGTGTAAAGGTGGTCCGTGGGTTAGACGGTTCGAGGCCTCCGCTTGTTGAAGAGGCGGGGGGGGAGGGGGTAGGCTTACCAATTTAAGCCTAACATAACCGTATCCAGCGCATGGAACTTCCGTGCTGGAAAAGAAATTCCACGTGGAATTCCCCCACAAACATCTTGCCATTGGATCCAATCAAACTGAACATAGATTCGTCACTGATGTAGACTTACTGTATTGGTCATCAATCTATGTAACATGCTCAGTTGCGAATGAAAGATGAGCCTTCTTATTTTGGGGGAACTGATCAATTGCTTCACTGCTGATCCGGAAGTGTAAAGATTGACTTCCTCGAGCTGTCCTAACACTTTCTCCCACCTGGATACATTGATGCGCAAACCTCACTATTCTCCCGCAAAACTTCTGCAGTAGTCTTGAAAGAGTCATTTGCACAACTATGAAAATAGCTGAGTTTTTCTTTTAGGGACATTATTTGGATAAAGGATGATTTACGAGTCAAACTTATATTTCTTTTGTCATTACTTGAAAATATAATGGTGTACAACTTTGGAGCGTTTAGCGTCTCATCAATGGCGCCAAATGAAAGACAATCTTGGATGGCGCAAGTTAACAATGATTTTGTGGCATGAGAGAAACCTGAGTTTTCTTAGCCAGTTTAACATAATGACAGCTTATGTTTTTCTAGAAGAACACTAGAATTCATGAATATGAATTTACTTAAAATGTTTTTCAATGAAATCTCATACTATCTAAATTCTAACATATAATGCCAAAGAAGTTTGGAAAGTCTGACTTTAATCATTAATATAGCGTAAGTTGTTCCGAAACTGATCCTAATTTCGGAGTCCTTTCTCGAGAGTATAATCTTTATTTAGCTGTGGATTACGCTCACGAAGGTTACAGGTTTAAACCGCGTCGAGACAGCGGCGTGGTGTCAATAAATTTGCAAATTTAATAATGTAGGGGGAATGGTCACTTCCCCCCCCCCACCCGTTCACTCTTGGTGCAGTCCCAAGGCGGTTACCGCAGAGACATCCGGCCCAGGCAGCGGCGAGTCAACAGCGTAACCGCAGTGTGGCACAACTCGGTGCCATGAAAGACCCTAAAGGTCAAAATGTAAGATCTCCCTCGGGAGAGTGAGATCCAGTTTCACGTCAAATAAGAAATTGGAGACGTGTTTCTCCCAATCTCGAAGGCTAACGAGGAGCCGATGTTTGACTTCGTGTGAAAAATCGTTGGCCAAAAGAACTCTCCTGGGGCCGTCCTCAAGCCCCTTCGCCCCTCACCACTCCCCCAGTGGGGTGACGAGGTATAAATGAGGAACTCTGAGGAAAATCGAGGTAGTATACGTCAGTCTCTAGGTGACGAAGTCTTCGGATCAAACCGAACTACCGAGACTGGAGAGTTAGAGTACTTGGCTCACCAGACCAAGAAGTACCCTGCAAGAGAGGCAGGGCTACCTACCTTAAGGGGCTAAGAAGAAGCTCATCTTCGAGCTTAGTCCCAGGTTATCAAACCAAACGATAAGTTAACTTTGGTAAGTTCAACTTACTCTCGCCAGAGAGACTCCTCATATCCTGGTGCACCTTAAACACCAGTGGTATTCCTCGTCCTTGAGGAATTAAGAAAAGAAGAAGGAAAAGGCTCCCCCTCGAGCCCGTTATTCGGTGGCCACACCGAACTCCTAAGTTAACTTGGTGAAGAACCAAGTTCAACTTGTTCTCTTTAGAGAAATCTCCCTCCGTTATACTCGCCCTTGAGGAAGACTGGAATTCGGAAAAAACTCATCCTCGAGCTAGTTCCGGGGTACCAAACCGAACGTTAAGTAATTTTTTCTCGCCAGAGAAACCCCCCTCCGTTATCCTCGCCCTTGAAGAAGACCCTCCCCGAGTTCAGTCCTCGTCCATAAGGAAATTAGTAACGAAGGAGAAAAGCTCCTCCTCGAGCTCGTTACTCGGTGGTCACACCGTACTCCAAGTTAACTTGATTTAAGAACCAAGTTCGACTCACTCTCGCAAGAGAGACCACGACTGCCTAGGTGTTGCATAAAGCACCTTATTGGTTCTCGTCCTTGAAGAACCCCCCCCCCCCCGGAAGAACCTGTGGACCCCCCAGCTGCCACCCTCGCCAAAACAACCGTGGAATTCCGCCCATCTACATCTGGACACACGGCACGCGTCGTGAGTCAATAACATTTCTGAGGCCTTCAAACTCCACTTGAGTCAGTAAGCCTAATTCTTACATTATTGTTGTGTGTAGAGAAAACGTTAACCAATTTTGGTGGGTAAACTAATTTAATTAATTCTTGTTTATAATAATATTCAGAGTATTGCTGTAGGTAATGTATAAAGGTTGTGTATTCAATGGTTAAAGATAAAATATAAGTTTATTTTTGAGGTTAATGTTCGTTTTTCTTATATATATCCTTACGTGTTTCAGAACGGCTCTGTTCGTTAAGATATTCTTATAATATCAATATATTAGACACTCTTAGTACTGTTAGAGATAGAACAAAAAGGGGGGGAATTCTACTAAAAATAAGTTTGAAACAAAATGTCGGAGTTTTTCTATACCCATATTAAACGTTTTATGGTAGAAACTACTAAAACTGAGGACTCAATCGGTATAAATGCTCACCTTAGTGCAGTTTTGCATTAATTTCGGGACAAGCTGATAAATATTTTATTTAGAGTTGAAAGATAGAAAATTTTTACTTTTAGCAATAGTTCTATTCATTCATATGTCAATCGTTTTACAGATTGTAAGTACACTACATATATTTATGAAATTAGAAAAATCTAAACAGTTCCCTCTGCACAGTTAGGAAATTAGAATTTATTAAATTTCTGGTATTGCATTTTAGTAATGAGACTTATGGGTGTAAGTATATATTTATTTTGAAGCAGAATAGTGATTTGATCACTGGTCATAGACCTTAATATGTATAATAGTTTAATGAAATATGCAGACAATTTTCAAAATTTGTATAAGATTTTGAGTTTTCTTGGGAATAATACTATCTTATGTCCTAGAAGATATTTCTTATATATCTAAACCAAAGTGTTCTTCATTTCTTGCATAAATGGACGAAATAAAATTTATAACTAGATAAAATTATCTTTTATTTCATTTGAGGGAATTTAAATTTTTCCCTTTTTTTTCTCCTAATATTGTAGTTCAATTTCTGGAGTTCTTGAAATATATTTTTTAACCCTCATATTAAAACTTACGACGTCATTTGGATCATCGCTTTCTTTTTTCTTTGCTTACTCTTCTCTTTCACTTTGGATCTTCTTTCCTTATTTTCGTTTTTAGTTCTGTTTTCTCACTGTCAGAGCAACATATCTCATTTTTTTCAGGAGGTTTCATCAACCACGAACTTCTTGCTCCATTGGAGTTTTTGTAGTGATTGTAGTGTAGATTTCGTTCCTCACAACTCTGTTTTCTTGTCTAACTTTCCTTTACAATTATTTGGTATCTATGGAGTTGTAATATTTTATCGTTTTTTTCTTTTCTGCATATTATCACAATTAACATTTATCCATGTAATCGATTCTTCGGATCACCTGATTTAGTTACCTTTTCTAGACCTATTGGCTTATTTATCATTCTATTTTTAATTCACAATCAAAGGAGGTTTTTTTGTTTATCTATGATAAATTTCCAACATTCAACTGATGATTTAGAATTCAAAATTAGCAGTGTGTGTTAGTTCGATAACTACAAGTTGAGGGACATAACTAATGTATTACTTGGCCCTTAAAATGGTGAATGAAAAATTATGAAACGATCGGACATGAATTTAATTCCAGGACTTCTTCGTTAGTTGAAATGGACGTTACCTAAAAAGTTTGAGTTTGAAGTTTTAAAATATTTAACCTATGATTATAATACAGAGAATGCTTAATAGTTTGTAAGAAACGTGGTTGACTGACTTAATTTTTGCACATACACAATAGAAAAAATAATTAAAAGTTTCGAAACTCCAATTTAAAACGTGAAATGAAGAACCTTTAAAATGCAGGTGAAAATTGTCTATCTCGCTGTTTGCTGAGGACAGGTTCGAATTGTTTGAAGCAGCAAGCGAAGGTGTTCTCTACAATTGTGTGTTTTAAATGTAAAAATGATATTTTACAAGTTGATGAAAAGCCCAGAGTGCAGAATGGGCTGGAAAATTTTAATTTCACCTAAACATAAGGTGTAAAATCCCGGGAAGACTCTTCGAACCAGGATCCACTGCCGACGGCCGCGAGCAATAAATATTTCGCTTTTAGGACAACAACATCATAATGCGAGCCAGTCGGTTTCAAAATTGCTTGACGATATGCTTAAATAGGCATACGTGTAAAATGAGGGTAGATAGATGAAAGAAGATAGTGGGCAAGAAAGCTATTAGTTGAAAATATGATTTTAACACGTGTCACATTTATGCAAAGCACCCACAAGGGTCTTTGTAAAAATCAACAGAAGCTACCTTATTTCATCCTTGTGGATGTTTTTTATCATTTAGAAAAGTTTTCCTAGTTATCTATCTTATCTAATTTTTCTTTACTAACACCACTCATTTTTCATATTATACTAATTTCTTTTTTCACGTCTTTTTCACTAATCTCTCTGACACTACTGTTAAACACATTCATCATTGTTATTTTGAATATTATGTAGATCGCATTCCCCAAATCAATTAATTCATTAAGATTAAATTGCGAATGTATTAAGACGAGGTAGATTTAAATGCATATTTTAAACCGACGAGGGGCGGTCAATAAGTTTTGCAATTCGGATATAAGGAAACGAGATATGAGGAAAAGTGTTTTATTATTTTCCAATATAACTACCCTCAACTTCAATGCACTTGCGCCACTTGTTCCTGAGGCTTCGAATTCTCGACAACCAGAAATCCCCCGACTGCTGTTCAATACACTCCTGGACGGCGAACTGGACATCTTCATCGTCCCCAAACCGGCGTCCACGCAGTACAGCCTTGAGCTTGCGGAATAAAAAGTAGTGGCTAGGGGCCAGATCTGGACTATAGAGGGGATGGTTGAGCTTCTTGAATCCGCACTCGCGCAGGGCAGCTTGTGCAACTCTGGCCTTGTGGACTTTGACGACGTTGAAGTCGATCATGGGGCGTGAGGTTTCTAGGGACCCCACGGGCAGAGACCTTGGTCATGGCGAAATTGTCGTGGATGATGTTGATAACACTTCCAAGTGATATTCCAAGTTCTCGCTTGTTTTCTTCGACCTTCACCTGTCGATTTTCGAGGATCATCCTCTCCACACGGGCCACATTGTCTTTGTTGGTCACGTCTGACGGGCGTCCTGGACGGGGATAATCTTCAAGGGACTCACAACCATGGCGGACCTCCCTATTCCAGCAAGCAATGGTTGCATAGGAAAGGGCGGTTTCGGTGTACACTGCAACCATGCGTTCATGGATGTCTTTTTCATTCTTGCCTTCCTTTGGAAAAAATTTGATAACTATGCGATGCTCAACCTTCTCCATTGTTGAAAAAAATGTGACTGACGATCTGCGATCAGCTACTGCTTCTTAAAATAGAGGAGGCAGGAGTGTGCGGCTGAAGGTCATGAATGGTCATAACCTTTCCTAACACGCCCACAAACAGCCATCCCCCTTCCTCTGTTTTGCCCTACCGATTCGCAAAACATATTGCCCTCTCTCGTATTTATTCACCGATAGTTGAATTAATGTGGATCTGATTGTTATATGGGGTGTCCTTATATCTGCACTTCACTGATAGCATTAATTATTGTATAATCTGTAGATCAATATAAAACGCCAAACAAGGTTGCTACAATTAAATTACGAGCAGCAAAACATAACATTAATAATTCTTTAAACATTTATAGGTAAGTGGAGAAGAATGTGTCTTGCTGACCTTATTGTTAAAACGTATTTAACTTTTTCTTTTACTATCTTCTTGCTGATCTCATTTCGACGTCACGATGGCAATATTCTAGATTATAAATGCTATACGTCAAGGTTAAGTTATAGATAATTGAAAAAGTTTGATATAGTAATCTTAAATAATGATTTGAAATGATACATCCCTTAGTATTTCTTTGAAGGCCGCAAGTAAGTGATATAGATTATATCCTATTTTGTTTGTAAATGATTTATGATAGTAATTATGTATTGTTATGAATCAGAAGGAAAGCATGATACTAATAATACCATCGAAACAATAACTCTCTTAAGAAATATTTAATTAGAGCAAAGTCAAACTTACTTTTGAATAAGAGTAACATGCGCCATACTTTCATTTACCTTCTTCGATTAGTAAACTTACTTTTAGAGAATAGTAAAATGTCCTAGATTTTCATATACATTCGTCGCTTAGCAAACTAACTTTTGAAAAATACTAGCCTGTACCAGATTTTCATTTACCTTCCTAAATTAGTAAACTCTTGCTCTCTCTTTAAAGATTTAGAGGGCAAATATTTAACCTTGGTTTTTAATACCGTTTAAGAAATAAATAAATTGGATAATATATGAGCATGTTTTAGTTTATTTCTCCTGTTACGCAAAAATACTGCGAAAAAATGTATTTCTATATTTATGAAATATTTTTAGCTAAAATTTGTAAAATTATTTCAAAAGGTTCGTTTCACATTTTTTTTGGTGTTTTCTTGAGCACGATTTTCGTATGAACTGAACTACCTTATTTTTTAAAAGAAATTTTGCAGTCTCTTTCTTTGCAACTTCACGATCATGAAAAGGGTATTGATTAAATTTTTCTTTAATATTAAAAATATCAATGCTTCTAACTCGCCTTTTAGCAGAGATACATTTTCATATAATAATAATAATAATAATAATAATAATGTAAATGACTATATTAAACAGTATTTATAAAAAATCATTTTTAATAGTGGTTAATACCACCTTTCGTAGGTAGTTAGGTCTATTCAGCTGGAAAATGTTAGTATGTAGAAAGTAAAATATAATAATGAACAGGAATAACCAGAAAACAAAATAAAAAACCTATTATTGAAAACCTATCCTTAATATTTTGTCCCCAAAAGAATAAAGAGCTTGTGAGAGGATGCCCCTCAAAAGAGCAGTGTGGGAGGAAGACCCTCGAAATACCCTTTTTCAGCCCCTTCGAGCCCCAAACCACGTGTTTGTTGCTGTGAGGAATTCTAGAATAGACGAGAAGGCAGCTCTCTTGCTCTGAGCCACTGACCCGGATGGATTTACTTAAGCAGGACACACATCGGCCTGTCTCCCCTGCGATAACGCCAAGTCGTCGCCTCCATGGCTCGTGGACATTTCTTTCCTCCGCGAACGTGCTTGTACCTTCTCGACCCTATATCCTAAGGCAAAATTCGCGGTTCGATCCATCCCCATATCTCGAAATAAGTTTGCACAGCCTGGCGTCGTGAATTCTATTGGGACGGCTATACCCTGAGAATATCAAACGGAAAAGCCACTGAGCTATATAACCCTGCGTCAGCCATTCTTCGATGAGGTTGAGAGCCTGACAATCATACTCTTCAGACCTTGTGTCTGTTTCCCGCAAAGTCTCGCAACCCCCGTTCAAGTCGTACCTTGTCGTTAGGATCTCACCAGAAGATCGCCCTTCTTGAAGATTTGGCCCCTGTTCAGAGGAAAGCTTATCGTGTCATCTTCTTCCCCGAGAACTATGCAGCCCCCTCGTCTCGCCCCCCACCCACCTCAAGACTCCCGTGCCCCGTGTCTGAGTCTCCCAGCCGTGCCGCAGAACAGTCTCTCGTGTTTGAGATCACATCTCTCTGGAGCAGAGAAAACCTCATCCTCCTGCTAGAGGTACTCACAACCCCAATCTATAAGTCCTCCTCGTCAACATCGTTAGAAGTGTTTCCTCGAAGACACGTGCCGTTGATCTTCCTCCCTTTGAACAATTTAAACTTCAAGGTAAAGCGATTTTTTTTGTAATCCCATGATTACCCCTTCTGTTATTTGTCAGCTGGAATCCTTAGCATCCCCTTTTAATTTACTCCCCGTTCAAACTTAAATAATATCCATAATTCGGATTAACGGTAATTTAGCTTTCCCCGCTTAACTTAGTCGCATTATAAAGGTTTCCGATCTAACTAACTATCCTCATCAAGAATAATTTGTTCCCCTTTGTATATATATTGCCCCGTTTATTATTATTTATAATAAAATTATAGTTTGGGGTCTTAATCTTGATATATCCTTGAACTGCAACTTAGCAAGCCAGTATATAAATCCAGACTTGTGTAAAAGCACTCAACCAAGGAGGCGGCCTTCCAATCCTTCCATTGCTCCAAAGGCTATCGTAGACGGCCTCGTGTCGGCTATCTGCCCGTCCAAGTGTATGTGCACTTATACTGAAAGGGTCTACACCGGCATACCTCGACATATATTTATATAACTATATATATATATCATTATCTTTATATTAAAATATGGTGGTATCAGGTAAAGTTTGGTTATTTTGTATTCAAGGAACCTTTTTCTTTTTAAGTTCCCCCCCCTCATCCAGTTAAGTTGTTTATTAACCAGTTTGCCAATTTCGTTCAAGGTTATCCCAAGATAGTGAAAGAAATTCTTGACCTTTTATTATTGATCATTATTTCATTGTGGTGGCGGTGCAACCGTAATTTTACCCTTTATTTTCTGTGTGTATTTATTTTCGGAGACGAGTTCTCTCGAAATCCCCTACTAATCAATGTACAGGAATAAAAGGCCCTATAACTACTGGTCATATAGGAATCAATTTTTGAATGGTAATTTTTTTTATTGTGTTATAATCGTTGCGTGACTAAATCTCGGGTAGGATTTTTGGTACAATCGTAAGAGCCGCATAATCTTTTCCGTGAGTTTTTTGCCCGCGTCGAGCGGCCAGAAGCATATTTACACCACCAAGATGTCATCATTAGAACGATTTCGACAGCAAAGAGAGGAACTTGGGTTGTCCGGAAGGGATCTAATTGCCTATATAGAGGAAGAAAAAAATGAAAGGGCAGAAAAGAGAACAAATAGAAGCTGAAGAGAAAAGAGACCAAAAATATGTGAAAAAAGAGGGAATTCGTCAGCACGAACGCAAGCTAAACAGGAACCAATTAGAAACACTTTACATTAGCTCGAGGAATGAAACCCCCAAAACCTCCTCAATAAAGTTACCAGTGTTTAAGGAAGGCTAGGATTTCAGTGCCGACTTAACAAACTTTGAGGAAAATTTTCGAAGTGAACCACTGGAACATTGAAACAGATGGAGTCACCCAACTGCCCCCCTCCTCAATACCCATCCTCGGAAAATTTTCATATCGATCCCCGTTGAAACCATCCTCTCTTGACTCTTCCAGCCTCAAGTCGGAACTATTATCGGCTATTAATATGAATCAGAATTTCTATAGGCTAAAGTTCCGCCATGCAAGGATACGGCCTAGCCAAAACTACCGCCAATTTGGATTCACCCTCCAGATAAATTTTCAAGTCTGGTTGGACTCGGCCCAAGTCAACCGCGACTATGAGTACCTATTTGATTTCATCTTACGGGATCAGTTGCTTGCTGCTCTACTCTCCGAAATCTACGCATTTGTGAAGGATATACGCGTGTCTTCTATCAAGGAAAGTATCGAAGAGGCGGATGTGCACGCATCAAGACACAACCTAGACCCGAAAGACCCCATGAAATCGCATCCCCCATTCCTCGTCCCCCGAAAGTATAGAAAACACTCCCAAATTCCCCTCGAAGAACTCCCCAATTTTGTAAAGGTACCTGTTCCCACAAAACCCAAGTAGCGTTCCCCGCCGGAACCGATAGATATTAAGCCTTTCATCATTAAACCCCCAGCGTCAGATTGCCCTCGAATGCCCTTCGTATGTTTTTTTATTGCGACGTACCCGGTCACGTGTGGACCAACTGCCCCCAAAACTTCCAATTCTGTCCTGATCCTAATCAGCACGTCTATCAGATAAGGGACTCTCTCTCATCCGTCCGCTCACCTTGAAACGACAGCAACCCCCACAACAAGTAGTTCCCCGGGACAAAAAGTCAACTTTTTGTTCAACAAAATTTCCCACGGTGGGCTTGACTTCGAAAACGAAACCATTAATTGTTGCAAAGTTTTAATCCTCGTAAGAGACACCGGCTGAAGCTGCATCGTCATCTCAGAAAAGTTGCTTCTGACGACGATAAATTTTCAGTAGTCCATTACTACTTAGGGCGGGGGCGCAAATCAGTTTCTCATGGTCCGCTGCTATCTCGAATGTAAGTATTTTACTGATTTGGCAGACGCAATTGCAGTTCTCATTAAGTTATGCGCCATGTTGGTCAGCCAGAGTCTGCAGCTCTCCCTTAACCCCATCGCATAGCCCGTTATCACGAGGGCCCAAGCACTAAAGGACACTGCACCCCCCGTGCCATTAGAACCCCCTTATGCATCAGAATTCGCAGCCCTTCAAAACGAATTATTGCAAGCGTTCAGAAGGAGTGGCACAGCCTTCAGCTACTGTGCGAATAAGCGAGAAATGACGAACGTGGATCTGAACGCGGTCAAAGGAAGCTCGCCTACATCGTTCGTGACGGACACCTATTTTGCTCCAGTTCGGCTAAGGATAAATCTACGACTGCTTTTTATGTATTCCCGTTCGCAATGCTACGACTTGCCCACGATGGATTACTGGCTCGTCATTTCAGCCACAATAAAACCGCTCAAATAATTTTCCGTTATTTGTTTTGGCCCTGCACTTCCAAAGAAATTGCTGAGTTTTGCAATTCGTGTGACATTTGTCAAAAGATTGCGGCAAAAGGGCGAATAACACTTGCCCCACTCCAGAAGACCGCAATTGTCTCGGAGACATACTTTCTTACTTTAGAGTGGCCATAGACTTAATTGGCCCGATTCACCCCCCGTCTAGCAGAGAACACTCATACGTCCTCACGCTCGTTGATTTTGCAACGAGATTCCCCAAAGCACTCCGCCTTAAAAGGATAGATAGTGTGACCTGTGCGGAGGCCCTCATTTCTAACTTTACCCGCGTCGGTATCCCGAAGAAGATCCTGCCTGACAGAGGTAGAGAGTTTACCTCTAAACTAATGGAGTATGTCGGCAAGCTCCTTATGATCAAGCCACTATTCACCACCCCTTTTCTTCCCGGCTCTAACGGTGCCTGCGAAAAATTAAATGGTACATTGAGGACCATTTTGTAAAAGCTGCGCCATGCTCAACCCCGAGAATGGCATCGGTACCTGCCAGTTGCCCTATTTGCCTGCCAAGAAATCCTTAAGAGAACTTTAGGTTTTGCTACCTTCGAATGCTTCTATAGCTGAAGCGTCCGAGGCCCGATAAGTATATTAAATGAACAATTTGCCAATCCTCGCCTGGATCAGGGGATCAAATCTTCGTATTCTTATTTGTTAAACCTCAAGAACCGCCGTGAAGAATGCGTAGATATAGCAAAAAAAAATACGGGCCTAAACCTGGAGAAGTATAGGACCTATATTGACGTTAGGTTAAAAGAAAAGTGGTGACGAAGGTGCTGCTCCTCCAACCTACGGAGACAAATAAGTTTCTGTCAAAATGTAAAGGCCCCTTCCCCATCCTAGAAGCACGCAGCGCCGTGGATTACTTAGTACAGACCCCCTCAGGGAACAAACTCTCGTGTAAACATACTTAAGCGCTAATACTGCCACGAATTCATTAATAATATAATTGCGCTTGACGAAGAGGCATTAATGGAAGCCTCTTATCCCTCGGAGCCGCTTAAATTAATTCAAAACGTATGCCTCGAGTCTGACCATGAATACGTTGTCCCTTCGCTACCCGGTTCCCGTGTTTACTTCGCCTCGACACTCGACTCAGATCTTCAGCTGGAACCTTCTCAGAAGACGCATGTCGTGGTACAACCAGCCTATGTGAGGGGGTGACCTAATCACTTACTGAAATGTGAACCGTTGAAGGAATGTTCGGAGGGATTAATGACCGCTTAGGAAGTCACACTTGAGGTATTGTGTTTCAAATCATTAATAATCGAACAGTGTATAAATGGTGGGCAAGATTTACTTGAATAGGCCGAGAGTATCGTTCAAGGTCAGTGAAAGATGAAAGAACAGAATATAATTTTATTTACAAAGATCAAACTAGAAATAATTATATGCAAAAGGGAATTATTTAAATTAAAATAGTCTCTTGATAATTATTATGAGACGGGATTCTCAAATGGAATTAATTGATTAACGTTACTAGGCTCAAATAAAAGGGGGAACTTGAAAATACTAATAATGGAGGCGAGTAGGGAACTATCCGATAAGGCAAGTGGGTCACGGTCCGAATGAGACAGGAGGGGCACGATCTGAACCAACATTCCGATGAAGATAACCAAACATCAAAGATGACGTTCGACGGGGAATGTGGGAATTCTCGTAATTCCACTGAAAGAGGAATCTTCTTTTCCTCAAAGGTAATCGATGGAGATTTTCTTCGGTTTGATTAAACGAAGGAAAATAGTTGCGCAAATTCAAAGGCTTGTCGATCTGAGGAGCTACCAAGTGAGTAGGATAGAATCATGGCTGAGGAAGTCCTGCCGTCTGACGAACGCTCACGGGAGTTACTTAGACTTGAGACAATGAGGACGGCCTTGAAGTGCGGCTGGACTCTTCGAACAGCAGAATAACCCGAGTATTTGTATGCCCTAAATTTGAGGTGGGAGGGAGAATTTTGAGAAAGGAGTCACAAGCTCCAGACATTTTAATCCGCAGGCGGAGTCGATTAGCAGCGAGATGCAACACAGAGCCGCTCTTTCTCGCCTCCTCACCACTGGGGTGGGGGGCCTTGGGACGAGTTCGCAGAATTGGGAAATATTTTTACAATGCGCTGCAGAGTCTAAAATTCGTGATTGTTCGAACAGGAAATGACGTTGTCTACGGTGGGATACCATCGCACGTAGTCTCCAATAAATGGGGGCCGGAGGTCAGAGGTTGTTCTTTTACAACGCAATTGGCTTTTCAAGAAGCCTGACTGCTCTATACATTTCGAGCATCATATAACTTAAATACCCAGGAACTTATCCGCTCTAAACCATACCCCTTACCCGTTCACTTGCGTTCTGCTTTCAACTCCGAAGTCGAAAACTTGCTGAAATTGGGAATCATTGGACCCTCCACTTCAGATTATTGCTCCTCCATTGTTATGGCCAGGAAGCCGATTCAATCTTTACGCATGTGCGTAGAGTTTGGAAAACTGAACGCCTTAACTGTCTTCAACGGTGAGCCTATTCCTTTAATAGATCAGAACCTACATTTATTTGAAGAAGCTAAGTTTATTTCCGAGATAGACTTGTGTAAGGCCTACTATCAAAGCTCTCTTAAGGATAGTGCTCGGAAATACACCGCATTCCCCACAGAAAAGGGCCTTATGCAATTTTGGCGTCTCCCTTTTGATTATTTATCGCCTGTAGTAACTATAATTGCATGATGCGCCGGATACTCGATGGGCTGACTATTCTTTCGTTTTATTTTGATAATGTTTACGTGGCCACTTGCACCTTGGACCAACATTTGATCTCCCTTCTCTCCCTCTTCAGTAGGCTACGTGAATACAGCCTTACCATAGACCCCAGCAAGTGCCATTTTACCTACGGCACCATTAAATATCTTGATTTGCACATTAGCGAAAATCAAATGGAACCCCAGCGAGAAAAGGTGAAGGCCATCGCCAGCATGCCCCTTCCGAGTACTAAGAAACAATTACACTCCGTCTTGGGATCGACATCCTTTTACAGGCGTTTTGTTCGGAATTTTTCCGCTTTAGCGCACCCCCTTAGCGCCCTACTAAAAACATATTTCCCAACCAAGGAAGCGGCCTTCTAATCCTTCCTTTGCTCCAAAGCCTATCGTAGACAGCCTGGGGTCGGCTATCTGCCGGTGCAAGTGTACGCGCCCTTAGACTGAAAGGGTCTACACCGGCATACCTCAACAGGGCTGATATTACGAAATTCAACTTTACGTGACGAATTTTATCCACGGTCAATTCAATAAACTCTTTTATATAAAAAACAGTTGTACTAATATATAGCTTGAGCCGATATCTGAGATATGAGTTATAAGCAGCTCTTGTAGATATGAAGTATGAGGCGCTATTTGACATATGAAGTATCAGCCGCTACTTAAGATGTGATGTAGTAGCCTTAATCTAGATATAAAGTATGAGCCGCTATTTGATATATGAAGTATGAGCCGCTATTTGGTATATGAAGTATGAGCCATTATTTGATATATAAGGTATGAGCCTGCTATTTGTTCTATAAAATATGAGCCGCTCCTTTAGATATCAAGTGTTAGTCGTTATTTGAATTACATAACAAGCGGGCATTGGAAATAAATTTCTCAATCTTTCTAAGAACAAAAATTACTACATAATTTATTCGGGTGTGTGGGGTCAACCGTATTTAAAACTATGTACAGGATTTGGTGAGTAATATGTCGCTTAACTTCAATTTGTACAGATATATTTACCAAAATTGCATTTTGAAGACTTGAAGGCTTGTAGTATTGAGTTTATTTGTTTAAATCTCCGCCAAGGTTCTTAGACATAAGCTTAACTATGGTGTTGTACTTGGACTTCTTGATCTCTCTTTCTCTCAACCATGTCCTACACATAATAGTCCAGGGGTTGCATTCTAGGGAGTTGGGAAACTGGAAGGGAGAGTGATGTTGTCAAAGAAATTTTATGACAGCTAAGGCTTGGTCTTTTTATTTCTGTGGTATGGTGCAGAGTCTTTCCGAAACACGTACAAACTTCCAGTAGCCAACTTCTTGATCGAGGGCAATATCATATCCTCAAGGCACTTGATCGAGCTCTCTGAGATGAGTCTGAGGCGCTGTGCGAAGATAAACAAGCATATTGTGTCCTTCGTATTTTCCCAGCCGAATGAGCATCGTCATGACAGGCTGACTTATCCAAATCTTTCCTGATCCTCGGCATCGGTGATCTTGGGATTATAGCTCCCAGCCTGAATACTAAATAGCATAGCCTGCCTTTTCCAAATTTCTTCCAAATATTTTAAGAATTGAATTGAGCAATGACATTGCTTCAGTCACAAACAATGTTCAAATGAGTCTCCTAAGATATATATATATATATATATATATATATATATATATATATATATATATATGTATATTCCATTTCAAAAATATCTGAACGGCCTTATTTCTATTGGAATATATGAAATAAATTATCAGTGAAAAACATAGGTAAAAGTTATAAGTAATTAGAATTTAGTGTGGAGGCATTTATTATCAATAATGCGTTGACATATATTAAAAAAGCAACGAATCGCCGGTTAAAAATCTAGCCGAATAGATTAACACTATTAATTTTGATGAATTTCGCCTCATTCTTGAACTGTTTTTAGATTTCTTGCTTTAGACCTTTCTCTAAATCTTCTCAAAAACATTTTCAATGAGATTCACGTCCGGATTCTGTAGGCCAGTTCAATACAGTCATGTTGGTCGTCGTCCAGGAAGAATTCATCGAGTTGGCCTTGTGGCAATGGAATTTATACTACATAAAATTTGCAGCTTTTGGCTTTTGATGTTTGCAGATGGAGAAAAGAATGATGTCGCAGCAATTTCTTGTACACTTGTGCATTCACTTGGGCACGTAAGCTTATAAGTACAATAGTTGCTTCTACTGAAATCGCGCCACATTCCATGAAACTTTCTCCGCCAAACTTTACCTTCCATTTGTGCAATTCACCGACAATCCTAGAACTGTTATTTAGCGATAGAACATCTTGCCTTCGGATCAGAACAAATTGAACTTGGATTTGTCACTGAAGTGGTACTCAAACTTATTACTTGTTTTGGGGAACTTCTGAATGTTTTCAACATTGGTGTGCAAACATGAAGATCGACTTCCTCCATCCAACGTGACACAGTCGGTCTGGAGACTTTGATTGGCCAAAATCTGACTAAACTCTCAAGAAATTTCTGCAGCAATCTTTCAAAACCCTTTGTTCTCAATATGTGAAATGGCTCGGTCTTCACATAATGAATTCCTCTTTGGCTTATCTGTTGGTTATCAACTTAAATATACCAGAATATTATGAACTACAGTTTTGAACATTTAAAACTCTGGTTAATTGTTACGATTGAGGGACCATCTTTATGGCTCAGCTTACGAATAGTATACAGGCAGAGAGTCGCGTGACAGCTTTCTTATGGTTATTAGGTTGAAAACAGCTGTAAAGAGAATCACCACACGGTCACGACGTTTAACTAAACAATTTCAGTTCTCTGCAAAAAACTCAAATGTTTCGATAATTTTGTCCGCCTACATTTTGTACAAAACTGCGTATCTGCTAATCAGTTTTGTTATATTAATCCAAATTATAATAGTATTTCAACATAAGTAGTTTATACTTGTTTATCCTGAGCTAATTTTGCAAACATTGGAGTTTCGCTGTCAATGGTTTTGGAAGTTGTTGTGATATTTTTTGACGGTGCAATATATATATATATATATATATATATATATATATATAAATATATATTATAAACTGTTTACGTAACTTTTACACCTGATAAGAAAAAAATAAATTCCATTTTTTACTCGAATATTACACCGTTATACCTACACAATACACATGTAAAAAAGTGAATACTCAAGTAAACATTGAAAAGTATATTTTCTAACTATCTTAAAAAGTAAACTTTTGCAATATTTATTAAGGCGATTATTAATGAAAACTATTTATTAGATGCTATTAGAAACATCAAAATTTAGCCGTGGGATTCATTTAATTTAAAAAAAAAATCTAGTACGAATCAAAATCCTTAAAAACCTATTTCCACGACCCCTTTAAAGTAAGTAAACCCCCCCCCCTCTCAAATTTGTATAGTTAGCTGGTGGCACATAGGATTATATAGTAAGAATACCACTCGTTGCTATTAAAGAACCAAAACGCGTCAGTTCCAAAGCATTAACATTCTTATTTAGAGGTACGAACATAAATATGCGATTAGTGAGTTGATAATTGGTAACAATGCTTAGTGAATTACCATTTTATTACCTCTTCTTGATGTGCCCTTCCGTTTATGGCTTAGTATCAGTTTAATCTCCCTTTATCCTTTAATTTCTTTTATTGAGCAAATATCATTGGGTATTTTAAAGACAAGTCGTTTTTATGTAGAATAATCTTCAAACGTTCGATTTATTTATATAAACGGATATTGATCCATTTTATAGCAATATATTGTTCCAGCAATCCTTTTATACTCTAAAAATCTTAGCAATTTTACATCAAACCTATGTTTACTTGTAAATTTAGTAAGTAGGAGGCTTGTAAGCGACACCTCTCCATTTTGTCCCTAAACATTTTACAACAATTATTTCACTTTCCTTTCGCCCCAATTTCATTAATAATAAGTAACCTAACACATCATTGAGAGACTGCGAATACTCCCTTTCATGTAGAACTATGATTAGTTTAATTTTAGGAAAAGATAACTAGGATTGTTGCTCAAAGGTTTTCTGTAGACTCAATTTTCAAACTAGCTTCTTGGACACTAGAAATTTGCTCTAGAAATAGATCAATGACATTTATTATTTTTCGATGCAACTCCCCAAATCGTGATTATAACCGACCTGTTTTTGTTCCGGACTTAAATAAATTTTAGTTGTTGGAAAGCCTCTCTAGCCATTAATAATAACATATCAAGGAATTAGCCTCATTTATTTCGATTTAGGCATCATAAATTCTCCTAGAAACAAGTCGAGTCAGTGAAATTTATCCTCTATTTCCTATTTTCATATTATAAAATGGAAAACATTGAATCCCAAGCTTCTGTTTAACCTGAATATCGGTTACATCCAAATGTTCGATAACTTAGCTTACTCTCATCGCTCGATGATTTCTCCATAAAAAGCAAAAGAAGATGTAATTTATTTGATAGTAATTAGATATAATAAGGTACAGAGCCAGGTATAAAGAGATTATACTCAAACAAACTTCCTTCAGCCCTCATTTCCATAATTTGCACAACTTTTACGTGGTCTTCCAAGTTTTCCACCACCTGACACTTAATCTCGTATATTCTCATCCCAACTCTACTTCTATCCATTCTTCTAAGATGCCTACAACAACTCAGAATATCTTCCTTCATAACATCTTTAACAGAAGCTTTCACACAATAAATATCTCATACTGAGACCACGCATTCACTTCAATTTGTCATTTCTATTTAATTTACCCCAAGATCATTGATATTCTTCCCATGTTATAGCTTCTCACCAATATACCAACATGGTACCAAATACTTTCATGCAGCTTCTTCGCAAATCCATCACTCACACCCTTACTATTCACCAACTCGCTCATCCTTCCCCCCTGAGGCATAATTGTTATTCAATACTTGTCGGTCACTATCTCAATCATTATGATTCACTAACCCTCCCTGATACTTTAACCATCACAATTGTTTTAGGTTACTATCAGCGATTTTCTATCAGACCCCACAGGATCCTCACCTCCAATCCTCAATCCATTACTCTCTTCATTATTTACTTTATTTTTTATTCATACATACTCTGTCCACACTAAAAAATCCCTCTCACTCCAGCCATTAGCACCAGGGTAGTAGCATAGAACAACATAAATGTACACATTACACATTATTACTCATCAATCACGAGCATTTCCATTATTCGTTTTGTATCAGTATTAGTGATGTTAAAATATCGAACTTTCCAGTACCGGTATCGATACCTCCGATTTTTTTATTACCGGTATCAATATTAACTGATTCAAAGGTAAAAATACTTTATTGGTTAACTATTTAGTCATAAATTTTCTTTTTTATTCATAAGCTTCAATGAATAAGAAAGAACTGGAAATAATTAATAACTTTTTCAATACAGTAAACTATATCCATAATAAAAATAAACCTTCCTCAATTCAAAACAATTCAAACTACAAAAGAACTGGTTGAAAAAAGTATATAATGCTTTTTTTCTGTGCATGACTTGAATTTCAAAATTAAAGGATGATTTATTATGTTAAGGGAATGTAATTTTCATAATTCAATGAAATAATAAGAAATGAAAATAGAGATTTATTAAAAAAATATCCTTCCTAATACAAAAATAATACAGACTTGAGAAATACATACTTTAGAAATACATACTTGAGAAAACAAGACTATTCAGTGAATTATCTGAAAGATTTGATCTCAATTTCGTGAGGTACAAACCCGCTGCCGACAACGTCCTTGTAGATTCTACATTTGTAGGCTTGACTAAAAGTAATGCATTATGGAGCTTGTTGAGGTTTTCTCCCCTCTTTTTAACAATACTTCAAAGCTCTTAAATTCCATGTTCACATCTAATTGTGCTGAAGGTTTTTTCGTCACTGGAATTGTCTCTAACTCTTCTCTTTGCCCCTTTTCTAGATTCTATTCCAACTGCATATTTGAAGCAACCAAGATATTATTGGATTACACTTTCTCTTTCGTGCTGATCCAACTGTATAGTGTTTTAGGAGAAAAGCCTTTATAAAGTGTATCTGCTGTTTTCTTGAGTAAAACTTTAGAAGGAGGCGAAGAATCTCATCATCCTGAGTTTTTAAAGTTCTAGGGTAATTAAGATATTTAAGCAAGCCTACAATCTCTGCCTGTCACCTTAAATAATAGTATTTAACCATCCTTTCTTTTAATGACTTTCCTAGTGGGGTATTCTTCTTTTGAAAGTTTCTTTATAATGAAATTAAAAGAGACTTCAGCAGTCAAAAGTGTTGCATCTCTTGATCACAGGCTTTTAAGAGCCAGGGATTACGGTTGAGCATTTGCACGACTGATGCAATTCATGAATATCTTATCAAAATATATGACCCAATTTAAGAATATTAAATGATATAATAATAAATGATGCATTTCATGAATATCTTATCAAAATATTTGATGCAATTCATGAATATCTTATCAAAATATTTGATGCAATTCATGAATATCTTATCAAAATACATGACACCATAAATTGCCCTACTTATTTACTTCAGTTTTTCTTGATTTCTGTAAACCTTATTTCAGTAAATCACAGAAAAATTCTAGTTGGATCAAATTGAAATCCATGGTATTACTGTTTGTTTTATATACAACTTGACAAATCTTTCCTGTCAGTTTTCACCATAGGAGTTACTATACTTCTGTATTAGACTCCTTTCTTCCTAATTTACATTAATAAAACGTCCAGTTCTTCCAATCGGCTGAATATAATACACTTCTTTAACGATACTTCTTTATCCATGACTTATCAACAGCTTATTCACTTCTTTTATCTAAAAATAACCTATGGTATTATTACCGAGGATTCTATTAGCCCTACCTGCTCACAAAAACTACATAACACTCTCCTAAGAACATAGAAATTACTTTGGTTGATTACCAACCCAGCCACACAATTTTGAGTAAATTACTTTCCTTTGTCTTTTAAATCTTAACAGCAAATCCAAATTATTTGACATATTTAAATCCGACACGTACTCACTTGTCAAACAGAGGTATATTGCTCTCCCTTCCATAACGCTTATCTTCCAATTCATACAAAAGATAAGACGAGATAAAAGCGATTGGGATATAGTATTAATATTATTAGCATCCTCTTCTTTCACTTACTAATTTATTTCTTGTTTTTTACTTGATTGTGTGATGTTACTTTAAATATCTATATTGGTAGTAATTAATATATGCAAAATATCACCCTGATATATTATCATTTAGTGTGTGACCAATGCAGAAATGTTTTTTATGCCTTACCACGGGTGACAAAAGCTGTCCGCTGGTTTTGGCCATGCTGTTTTCTGTGTAAAATAGGCTGTATTTGGCGTATTTCTTGAGATAATCAGAGCTGCTTTTTAGTGAGAGGGAGAAAGCGGAATTCCGCATCATCAGAAGGGCACAGGTGCTCTTAAATACATTGTAAATTTTAACCGTGCCGTATGTCCGCGGGTTTTGGCCGGTTTTCTCAAATATTTGGCACCTATGAGCTCCAGAGACACAATTTGAAAATTATAAGGTAAGGTTTTATGCACTTTTACACGGTATACTAATCATACGGTTTAAAATAGTGCGAAGTTTTATAGCACTTAGACAAGAAAAAATTCACTAATCAAATATAACTTCAACATAGAGCTCTAATGCTTACACACATTTAGTTTTAAGCCTGTTGGCCAATTACTGTAATGGATTGGAAGTGTCTGCTGTGAAGTATGTATATGATCAGGATGATCATGTTTATTCAGCTGTAACTTTTTTTATCGAAAAAGTAATATTTTTATGAGTTTATAATATAGAAAACATTTGAGATGGCTCACATTTGCTCACGTCTTCCTAGATATAACCAGAAACATTTTTTAACTCTTTCCAAGGCTGTATCACACAATGAATTTGGAAAAAGTATTCTGTTCTAATAAACTTTCAAATTATGAAAGGTTAAAAGTCAAATTAAACCAGGCGATAGTGGATCAAAATAGGTGGTCCCTATCATGTTCAATCAGAAACACTTGTCTTTTTTAAATATAAGATGACTACTTTGCGGAAACAGGACAACGTATATTTGCTGGGAAAGAAGAAGGAGTTTCTTTCGGGCTGAAAGCTTCCATCCGATGGCGACAAAATCTGAGTAAATCTGCATCGAATGGGCGAAAAAGGAATGCTGAAGCTGGAAGCAGCAATGCAGACTATGAAGGAGGTCGAAAGATTTTAAGGAAAGGCCCGCATTCCCATTATGCCTTTTTACTTGCTCTGATGAAGCTTGAAGGCTTTGTGTCAGAATAGAAAGCCTTGAAGAAGAATAAAGGGCGAAAGAGTGAAACAGGAGAAGAACGAAGAAAATTTTTGCGACACGTTGAAAGATCTTTTCGACATATCCCACCAAGATGAATTAAATATGATAAAGATCCCAGAACATAAAGCATTTTTGAAAGCACAGGTGGAGAATGGGAGGCGAGAAAGCATGGCAGAAGTGGACATTAAGCTGGTAATGAAGGAAGAGGAGAAATCAAAACAAGAACAGAGGAAGCTACAGAGCATTACAAAGCAGCAGGACGAAGCTCGTTACTATGAGAGAAGTATCACTGTGGAGGAGTCTTCCTCTAGCTCCTCAGTCGGAAAAGGTGAGACAGAAGGAGTTACTGCAGAAGCAGAACCAGGCACAGCGGGGAATCTAAAAATAGGAAAGAAGAGAATTCTGAGTCCAGACGTCTTTTCAGCCTTGGATCCAACCAAGACCAGTGATCGTCGCGCGGTACACACTCTCCGTTGTGCTCCATGCTTCTGGTCAACTATTTGACGATTTCAAAATCAGCCGATCTTCTCCCCTCTGTGCTAGTCAGCAACACTATAAGAATCAATCTATAGATCTAAAACAAGATTTTTCTTGCGAACAGCCCTTAACACTTCACTGGGACTGAAAACTGATATCTTAACTGACAGGAGACGAGAAAGTGGTCAGGATCCCCATCATTTTGCCTGGAAAAGGCGTTGAACAGTTGCTTTGCTTACTTTAGTTGCCAGCTGGAAATGGTCAAGCAATGGTGGAAGCAATATCTGAAGAGGTGGCAGATTGGGGTTTGAAGAACTAGATTCGTTTCATTAGTTTCGACACAACTTAGAGTAACAGACAAAAAGAATGGCGCCAGCATTTTGTTTCAACAGATGATGGGGAAGAACCTGTTTCACTTGGCATGTCGCAATCATATTCACGAGATACTGCTGGGAGTGATTATTCTTGTCCCTATGCGCCCATAATCCGGTACAGACATTGGTATCTTCAAGAAATTCAAGACTCACCTGCACAAAATATCCTTTGCTAAATACAAGCTAGAAATCAATAACGCTGATGTTGCCAGTGCTTTGGCGAATATGACAGGCAACATGTAGTATTGCTTACAAAACTGGGAGAAGTTCATCCTAGAGAGGATTACCGGGAATTGTTTGAACTTTCCATCATTTTCTTTGTGGGAATTACAACTACAGGAGTTCACATTGCCAAACCAGGGGCAATGCATCGCGACCGCTTTATGGCACGACTAATTTATGCACTGAAGATTTTTGTCTCTCATGCGAACTGCTGAAAGGTATGAAGGAATTTTGTGTCTTTGGAGTAAAGCACTATGTGAAGTCTTGGTTCTGCTGCCGTCTCCCAACAGCTGCGCCAAAAAGTGATCTGGAATATCTAAAGTTCTTGGATACTGCTGATGACAGAGCTGCAAAAGGTGCCCTCAAGAAGCTGTCCAACCACTTTTGGTACGTGAGTGAAGAGCTAGTGGCTCTAGCCTTCTTTGATACAGCTGTCACTGTGGCTCAGAATAAGGGGCAAGTCGCTGCCATGGGCAACGGAGGAGACCAGGAGCCAGCGAAGAAGGTGAATGTGGATCTGCTAACCATGTGAATAAAGAATTTAAGCAATTTCGCCACAAAGAACACTCGAAGAGTTCTTCGATATTCTAGATCTCAGTTAAGGGTTCTTAACTAAATATCCCAGTACCTGGGCCCACAACAGTACATACATCTCCGCAGAGGAGAGGGCGGAGAGCGTGACTGTGACTAAAATCGCGGCAGAGAGAGGCATATCGCTTATCCAGGACTATAATGGATTCTTGATAAAGACTGAAGAATAGACACAGTTCATTATGCAAGTCGTCAGAGAGCACCGAAAGCTGTTTCCGGAGAGCTGCAAGAATTCTCTTGTTTAAGTACTCGTTGGACTGTAGTGAAGATCTGCCACATCAGACCTTATTTTGTTGTTACAATTTCACATTTGAACGGCAGTGTCTTAGTTTTGTTTTAATCAGTATTATAACTCATTAGAGTATTGTATGTTCTACTATTAACTAGTGTCCACCGTCCAATACCGTAACCGGTGAAATGTAATATTGAATTTAAATTATCAGTAATCAGCACTGTATTTCATCGCATTCTGGCAGTTAGGAACAAAATTCAGTTTCATTGAGCACACCCAAAGCGTAATCCAATCTGAATAAAATTGGGCCTACTTCGTTTTTTCATGAAATGGAATAGATTAATTGGGTGAGAGGTACAGATTTCCAAATTCAAAAATAAGAACCGCCCTAGTGCACATAACAATTCAATATCGTCCTAGTGCCGCTGAAACATTCACTGCCCTTCATATTGGCTCAGGAATATAAGGTAAGGCAAGCGGTAAATCTTAGTTTCTGAAGAGAGACTAAGTATGTGTGTGTGTTTTTATGTGTGGTGGGATTGTGGGCTGAAGGCTGAGTGTTGTTGAAGTGTAACACTTAACCAGCAATAAAAAAACAGTGCGAAGTGAAATATTACGGTTCAGTTATTCAAAGCAAGAGACTTCCAGCACAAAAAGACCAACCAATGTCGTCAGTGGTCTAAATTAACTTTAGCTCAAGAAACAAATGTTTGGTAGATAAAATTCTACCCCCATACTTATTTTGTACCAACCACACAAAATGTATATCTCGGCATCCTCATTGCGTAAATTCACGTCCGGGGAAATTTTATGCTCAGCAATAATCTAGACAGCTTGACCCTAGTCCAGATGCACTATAAAACACTTTTAAACTAGAGAAGATTCAATGTGAGTCCATGTGTGATAATGTCATGATGCAGAAAAGCATTGTGAGATTCACAAAAACACACCGCTTACAATTAAACAATCAGGGTAAAAGAAAACACATTGATATGTAGGTGAAAGTGTGTGATATACTCAGCTTTAAGGGAATACCAGCGTACAAACCCGCCCATCATGGTACTGCAGGTTGAAGTTGTAATAGAACGCAAAAAGCACTGCGAGGCCAGACACAAGTGATCCCCTTGCACACCACCTGGCCCTCAGTGCTCACCTTCCAGTGCTAAGAATCACCTGAAACAAGAAATCATTTATGATTTCATATCTAAGATGAATGGTTATGCCTGGTAGCATACGATACAATGTACTTTAGGGGAACTAATTCTGAGGGGGCGGGGGATTTCAGCTCGTCAACCTGTCAGATGTCACACATATTGAGTGACCCCGCCCCCTACATTCGAACCTGCTGAGGTGAAATGTGGTAGCGTGAATTAAAGCAATATGGAAAGCCATATTATAATAATTTAAAATGATGAATAAAAAAATTGGTCGCTATATTATGTTTTATATTGCATAAATATAACTCACATGTGCTTCGTTAAACTAGAGGATTACCCCTTTAATACTGCACGTACACAGGCTGTCTGAATACGAAATGCCTCAATAACATAGAGCATAAGGTACATACCAAGCACTATCAGTTGAGGACTGGAAGTTAAGGCAAGTGCTTCTTGGACATTAGCAGCTGATGCTTCCGCCTGCCAGAACCAAACACAAGAAAGAAATTATCTAAGGGATTCTTACTTCGCTCAAAACAATGACCGAGTGAGTCTAGATGAAATGGCCCTAGAATCTTACAAAGTGACACATTTCCTACTGAGCAGGGAAAGTTCATTCCTTTACATCAGCTTGTACAGATACAAACCAATATAAAAACAATATAAAAAAATAAATCCAAACTTTTTGTCCTACACCAAACATTTGATAACCCGCCTATTAATGTTAAACTTAAAATCAAATCAAAAACCGTGCTTCTCTATGATAGGTGATTTTATCTAGACTTACAGGCAACATACTATTTTAAAAATGAATATACACATGCAAGATGTCACCCACCAGCATCTGAAATTTGTTGGCACCATTGCCACTGTCCTGGCTGTGCAGATCCTCAGATATGAACATGGTTAAGTATTGATAATATTAAGTACCCTCAAGAAGAAGTACACAGGCAATGCAAACAATGCCACACAACAAACATTAGTTAGACAAATATACTCTGTACCTAAAAGCGCGTAGACACTCAAAGGAGGCTGAAAAAAGTGAGGGGAGAGCTTGGACAGGAGAGTTGCGCGTTGCGGTTACCTCTAAGATTTGGTCCGAGAGAGTAGTCCTGCTTTGTTAGAGAGGGCATTTCATCCATAATAATAGCCCCTTAACAAACGACTATTACGCGAGATAAGCTCAGATCTTCCCTTAGGGTTTTGAATCGCGAATAGATTATTTGACCAAAGAGTACGGTGTTGAATCTCGCGAATTCTAGGAGAATACACGGAACTGAACGTGTTCTGCAAAGGTTCGCGCGAAACTAACGGGGGCGTGAAGGATGAGAGATACTCGAGGATGTTCGGGACACAGGCGGTTAAATACTGCTCTCCAAGTCTAGCATCGGACGTTTTATAAGGGTGAAAATGAAGGACGAGGTTGACTTTGGCCGGTTCACGCCGTTGCAAGATAATCCTCAGAGGGACCCTTCGTTCTCTTAACCCCATCTCAAGCTTTCACAATGTCGGGCATCCAGACAGTATGGACTTCGCGATTTTGCGTCTCGTTAGCGTGGATTAAAAAGGGCCGTTCAAGTGTCTCTTCTTTCGCTCTCTCATTGAAAGAGACGAACGCGCGTCTTCTCTCTCCCTCTCCTGGAAAGGGACGAGCTCGCGCATCATCTCTCTCTCTCTGACACTCCTCCATCCCCAGATGGAACGTCAGTGGTGGAAATGACATCGCAAGATACTTAATAAGGGATTATGCCTTATACTCGCGTGACAATAGCGTTTAAGTTGGGGATACTTGGACCAAATTTTCAAACGCAACAAAAATACAAAATAGTGGAACTAATGTTTTTGTTTCTCTCCTTTCTACCGTACATATATGCATATTATATAATGCTACAGCACGATTACCAAAGATACGTTTTTTTAATGATATATTGAAATGGGGCTCACTTGCCCCAAGGCTGTTATCATCCTAAGGTTATACAAAGTTAACAATAAAAAGATACCAAAGGAATTCACAACATACAAACAAAGCAAAAATAAAATAAAAAACGAAAGATATGCGTTCACGTATATTACAGTTAAATATACAAATTTACTTTACGAACAAAAAGGTAATACACAAAATAAAATAAATGGCTCAGAATTAGTTTGGAAGAGGTCCAACGGGTTTGGACTTAAACTATCCGCTCTGCAGTTATCGCTAACTTTTATATACAAAATATGGAATTGGAAATCCTGGAAGAACAAACTCCATCGCATTAAAATACTGTTTTTATTTTTGACGTTGCGCAAGTACAATAGGGCTTTATGGCCTGTTTCGACTACGAATTCCTTCCCTACTAAATACACTTTAAATTTTTGGATCACCCAAACTAGAGCGAGCGTCTCTCTCTCAATCACCGCATAATATCTTTCGCGCGTGAGTAATTTTCGACTGGAAAAAGCTACGGAAAAACTTTAGCCGTTATCCCCAAACTGCAGGAGGACAAATTTTATCCCATTATTCATGGCTTCGGTGCGCAAACCAAACGGTTTGCCCGAGTTAGAGAGAGTGAGCAGAGATGCAGATGCCAGCTTTTCTTTGAGTTGGTGAAAGCTGTGAGTTGAAAACGGCGTCCAATCCAGGCGTTCTGGTGCCTCTTTCACTATGACAACCGGGGAACAATAGCTCTACTCTGAAGGTTCGATGATCTACAATCATAAAAGTTTATCTACCTCGTCATTGAAAGCTTCCTGCAGGTGTATGGGAAGGGAGTATTATTTGGAACGGATGAGTTCTTCGATAGGTAATTCAATGTTGTGCTTAAAAGGGGTGGCACAACCGGGGATCTCAGCGATAACGTCATCAAAGCGTCTCAGGAGCGCTTGCAATTGACTATTTTGAAGAGAGGTTGGCTGGTCGCATATCTTAATTTCCGCAGATGGGGAATCATTAATGCCGGGCAAGACATGCAAAGGGTATTCCCTGTCTTGATCCACGCAGGCGACTTGAATTTCACAAAAGTAGTCCAGGGGGTAGCCAGATTCCATTAGGGATTCTTCGTCAATTGCCACTATCTGGTTGGTGCTCGCGCGTCGATGGTACAGCTTAAGCAGGTTATCATGCAAAAGCTTTCTAGCTGAGGGGGTTTCACTGAGGTAATCTTCGGGGCCATGTTTCTTAACTACGTGGTAGGGGGACTTCCATTGGCTCAACAATTTGTTGTTGTCCGTGGGGAGGAGTAGGAAAACTTTTTCTCCGGGTTAAGTTTCCTTTCCTCGGACTTGCAATCAAAGTATGTTTTATACTTGTCCAAATTGATGTTCGCGTTCTATTACACCATTTCAGCGCACTCTGTCTCAAATCCAGTAGGTATGAGTAGGAGGTCTGCAAGTCTTGATCCAATTTCTGATTAGAATAGAGTTCCTTTAAGATACTCAGGGAGCCCCTAAAGTTTCATATAAAAGCTCAAATGGGGCGCATCCTAACGTCCGGTGAGGAATTGGATGGTAGGTAAAGAGAGCTACTAGAAGAAAACGGTGAAATTCAGTCGTTGATCGGCACAAAACATATTGAGGAATGGCCTGGAGACTACCATTTAGCCCCCTACACATTCCATTCCCAGCATGTTGAAAAGGAGTAGTAAACAAGGGCTTAATCATTAGTAATTTATCTCCTTAATCCATCAATTCTGAGGTCGAATGGTGACCACGATCTGATTGAATTTCCTCGGTTAGGCCCACATGGGAAAAGATGGAAATAAGAGCTTCGGCGTAGGAGATACTGACAATTTTCTTAGGGGGCACAGCCACTGGGAACCTAGTGGCAAAATCGACCAGAGTTAAAATGTATTTATGTCCTTCGCTCGACAGAGGATTCATCGGCTCTATTAAATCGCTAGATATTCTGGAGAAGAGACCAGAGATTAAGGGTCCCTTCTGTAAAGGTGCAAGTTTCACTTGCACATTTTACCGTCTTTTGGCAAATGTCGCACGAAAGACAATATCTCAGAATTTTGTCGTTCGTGCCAAGCTAATAAAATATTGGAAAATCCTTTTGGCGGTCTTCGTGTGGCTGAAATGGACAGCAAACAGACTATTGTGATCAGTTTGAAGAATTAAAGGGACGTCTAAGCAAGGTACACATACTGTGTGATATTCGGGTTCGTTTTCCTTGGTGCACACTCGATAGAGGAGCTCGTTCTTCCTGAGGAAGAAAATCATCTTATTTTCTCTGATGGTTTCGACCGTTTTGTTTTGGGCCTTTGTCCGCAGGGAGCGAAGAGCCTCGCATTCTCTCTGACTTTCAGCAAAGTCACTGTTCATCGTACTCTGGAAATCTGGGGCACACCGGGGTTCCAAAGGTCTATGAGCTTGAGGTTTCTTTTTGCGCAGGAACAGGTAGTAACTGATTGAACCACGGGGAAAGAGATAGCTTGGGGGACTGTCCAATTAGGATCGCACAAAAATTGATGGGGCTGCCATAACTTTAGCACAACCAGTAAAATATGCGCACTCAATATGACAATTAGCAATCGGGAATTTATTGGCGCGCCCCAAGTAATCATGTACTACGGCAAACTTATCGTGATCCGGAGCCACCGGGTAGGGGGTGAGAGTACTTTATCTGAAACAACAATACACGTGCAACATGTACCACGGCCGAGGGTAGAGATCCTGCAACCATTCACTGTTCCTGTTTCGAATTGGAGGGCGTCTTAGGTAGTTTTGTCGAATAAAAGGTTTACCTGGTAGCCAGTGGTATTCGACAAAATTTGAAGAGGAGGAACTTTCATTTCGCGACGGTGGGGGCGTAGAAGTGACGCTGATTTGTTGTACCTGGTGAGAAAAAGTGCTTCTAATCTGCGAGTTCTGGGGGCAATTGGATCTTACGTGACCATCAACTCCACATTGGAAAACATACGATGGGCCTCTATGGGAACGAGGAAGCAGGGAGTTTGAGAGCAAAGAGCCAACGAAGAGAGGGGTTTGGGTTTGGCTAGCCCAGTCACCTTGACGAAACTTTATCCACTCTTAGAAACAAACTTGTTCTTGCTTGCTTTGGACTTGGAAGATAGGGATTCTGACTTCTTCCTTTCTTTCAGGTAGCAGTTTTGGCTAGCAGCGTAGACGTCTGCATCCTCAAAGCATTCCTTTTTTCTTTCTACGCGTCTTTCTCTTTCTTTGCATTCTCTTACTTTGCGTTTTCTTTCTTCGTGTTCCCTTTCTCTTTCTTCACGCCTTTCTCTTTCTTTTTGTTTCTTTTCTCTTTCTCTACTTTCTTCTTCTTGGGTGAAGGCTATAAGGTGTTTTCCGTTGAGTCCGACGGACTCACCTTGGGCCTTGAAAATTCCAAATGAAGACATGTTACCGGTTTTACGTGAGGGATTCGACAATATAAAATAAATTAATGCACGACAATGAATGTGGCGGGAATTTAAGTAACGCACGGACGGAAGTGCGACCAGGTTTGCTTGACCCAACAAAATTACGAAAAAGAAAAGTCTAAAACACTCGTGGAAAATAACGCAATTACTTTGCACAGTGTGGATTCTATCCGTATGATCACTCGGAAAAAACTTTGGTGGACGAGATTTTACCTTAATCCCTTATTGTGATTGAGACGAGAGTTACCACCCACCTAGTGACATCTACACATAGAACAATGCAATTTCTAAATGTACCTTTAACTTATGGCAGAAGAAATGAAGCCTTGGAGGACAACAATTCTATTCCATGGAGAAAGAAAATAATGATGATGCACGGTCACGCAAAATAAATTCACACACACACAAAAAAATTTAAATGGGAACGGGAAAAATACAATTGTGTTATTATTATTTCCTCACCTTTTGATCTCTAGAACCGAACCAATATAAGCTAAATATTTAACAGTTTAACCAAAGTTAACTAATTGCTAAACCAAGATTAACCTCAATAAACCTGACATCAGTTTAATATAATATAGATATTATAATATGTCTTAGGTTGATGTGAGAACCCAACCCTTTTCAAAGTTCTTCAGCCCGAAGGAGAGAGGCCTATGAGCAAATTAATCCGTTATGAGCGTGGTTAAATTTATAAATATAAATCAGAATGCAATTAAGTTTCAGAGTGCAATTTTATGTTGGCTAATGCCTAGCTCTCTTGAAAGGTTCTGGGGGTAATAGTAACGGAGTACAAAAATATACTTAACTACTATGCAGATAATCTGTTTGCGAAATTAAAAAGGTTTTAATTAAGGTATATAAATATAAGAGACGTACACGAGTCTCGGCTTCGAGCTGCTACCAGGGCAGGTTGACCGCCGTACACACAAACGGATAATGACACATGTGACGCTTAAATGACCTTGAGCACACGCAAAGCCAAATGACGGATGGTTAAAAGGGGGTGGGGCAGAGCCTGCACACCAGAGTTGCGCGTTGCTGTTACCTCGAAGCTTTGGTCCGATGCAGTTGTCCTACCTTGTCAGAAACAGCGTAGTGTCCACAATAATAGCCTCTTGACAAACGACTATCACGCGAAATGAACGAAGATCTTGCCTTCGGGCTTAGAATACCGAATCTAGAGTTTGATGTGTCTTGTTCGGTTAACGGGTACCAATCAGTACGAGGTTGACTCTCGAGAGTGCTAGGAGAATAAATGGAGCTTGACAGGTTCTGAAAGGGTTCGCGCGGAACTAATGGGGACGGGAAGGATGGGAGATACTCGCAGATACTCGAGAAACAGGCGGTTACTTACTGTTGTTCAAGTCCGGCGTTGGACGTTTTATAAGGGTGAGACGAGGAGTTTTCCTCTCAAAAGAAGGGGTAGGGTTTCAGTTGATAGATGCTTCGCCGAATGAAGTGGAGTTTGGCCGGTTCACGCCGTCGCAAGATAATCCCCGGCGTGACCCTTCTTGCTCTTAAGCACAACTCAGGCTGCCGCGACGTCGGGCTTCCAGCCCGTCACGGCCTTCGTGATGTTGCGCCTCGTTAGCGTGAATTAAAAGGGTCGGCCTGGTGTGTCTTCTCTCTTTCCTTGAAAAAGACGAGCGCGCGAGTCTTCTCTCTTTCTCTTTCTCTAACATAATGTCTTGGGATTTATGTAACTATACTCAAACTTTCATGAAATTTTTGCAATGATTCTTTTCTAAGATTTTGTTATCATGGAATTATTCATTGAAAATTACTTTTCTCTTTCCTTCCTTCAAATGTCTACTTTTCTCGATAACTCATTCCCATTTTTATTCGTACATGTTCAATTAAAAGATCAACTAGTGGAACGAAATTGCAATTTAAATGAATATTTGAGTATTATTACTATCTTATAGATTATTTTTGAGTTCACTACTCATCCTTCTGATGGCCAAGTTTGTTTTAATGTTATTTGGGCATTCGCGTCACAAAATAAACATTTCGAAATTTATGAATTTAAAGCACTTACTAACCTGTCTCGTTTTTGGCTGATCATCATTTCATTAATTTGCATGGAATGAAGCTCGCTTGGACGCATTTGCCACCACTTTGAATTTTAAACGGAATAATGCATATAATTAGAAAAGATTACATATTTAAACTCTTTTAGAAATGTTTTAAGACAATAAATTGATAATAGGTCAGCATAATGACAGATTAATGAATTATTTAAAAAGAGCCCCATAGAATTTACAATTCAAATGCATTCATATTTAAATTAATTCTCTCTCTTGTGTTCGTTAGTTCATTAAGTGTTTCAAGAGACCCGTTTATCCCATTGACATTTAAATAGGGTAGTTTGGTGTTAAGAAACTCGCGTGTCGAATCGTATTATTTGGATTTATTGTTTACAATATTTCTCCATGTGTGTATTTCCTTCATAGGCATGTGTTCTTACTGATTAACTCATTTCTTTAATACGAGTAAAAAAAGCCTTATGTGAGCACTACTAGAAACGTATTCTCTACACTATGGACATAATACGAGCGTGAGTTCTAAACTTCTCAGACAGCTGTCCTAAAACAGATTTTGCCTTAAAACCTAATAATTTTTGTATACAAGCTCCATTATTATCTAGACATTTTTACAATCTATGTTTCAACCGGTAAATTCCCTACTTGTTGAATTGCTGGAGTTGTCTTTAACACCAAGCAATAACCTGCTTTTTTGCTTCATCTAACGATAGGAATTGGGTGCCTTTCAGGTGTTAATTTAGTTTTAAGAACAGAAAAAGTTTGGTTGAGGCCGAATCACGACAATAAGGGAGATGTGCAAGAGTTTGTCATCCAAATCTAGCTAGCAAAGCTCTGACAGACTTCGTAGAATGCGCTGGGGCATTGTCACTGTGAAAAAAATTCTGGCTTTCACCTTTCCTCAAAAATTTTGCCCAGGAAAGTCTTCAGCTTCTTCATAACACCTTCATAATACCTGGAAGTCACAGCTTTCTGTCCTTCACGGAATTATATCAATATAATTCCATTTGAAGCACCAAAAGTTGTGCCCATAACCTTCTTAACAGACCATTCTGTCTTTGATTTAATAGGACCAGCTGTGTTCCCTTTGGATACCACTCTTATGTTTGAATTTTTTTTTTTTTAATCAAACTGGTAGAACCAAGTTTCATCTTCAGTAAAAAAACGCTTTAAAATTGTGGTCATTAATTCAATTTTGCT
This sequence comes from Ceratothoa steindachneri, assembly GCA_963969495.1. Taxonomy (NCBI): domain Eukaryota; kingdom Metazoa; phylum Arthropoda; class Malacostraca; order Isopoda; family Cymothoidae; genus Ceratothoa; species Ceratothoa steindachneri. Next base: position 126,390,828 of record OZ018326.1, read on the forward strand.
CAAATTTGCTAAAGAAAGGTCAGCTCTTTGATTCTCTTGGTATTTTGGCAACGCTTTAGGGACCAAGCGTTGAAGGCTTACTCAAACCTGGATTTTTAGTGAGAATTGCAAATACTGAACGATGTGAGAGTTTCACTTTATTGGCAACTTCGTCATTAGTGACTCTGCAATCTTCTTCAGATAGATTTCGCACAGACATGATGTTTTCTCGATATTTTGAGATTGAGGGTCTTTCTCCCTGGAACATATTTCTGTTCTCCTCTGCCTTCCTTGAAGCGTTTAATCCAATCGTAACATACTACTTTACATAGTAAAGCGTCCTAATAAACCTGTTTTAAATCTTCAATAATTCTACAGGCCTCCAATCAAGTTTAGTTAGAAATTTAATGTTGGCTCTTATTTCAAAATTCGTCATTTTAAGGGTTGAAAAGACAACGTTAAAAGATGCACAGCGTATGTAATCACTCCCGATATTAGAAGGATAAAACTTAAAGAAATTATTTAAGAAGAATCAAAAATATGTTTGAACATAAGGAACCTTGTAAAATATAGCGCATTTTGAAATTAGGACATTTGTCTGGAAGGTTTTGACTCACTAACGTATTTCAATCGAATAAAAAACAAGCCGGCATTCGTCCATTCTTCTATTGTCGAAGCAATAACGAGACTAAGACTGGTTTACTCTTTTATCGCTCTTTTCTCTGGTAGGAGTTCTGTGTTTTAACATATTAACACTCAATCCCTTTTCTTATACTACTGACTTCTATCTTTCTTTTCTTTATATATCATTTGACGCAACCACAATTGGGGATCAGGTAACATCTGGAGGAGTATGTGCTGTCACACCGCCCCTACCATTCTCAGTTACACATAACATGCACAATGCATGCAAGATGATCTGCAGATATTTATTTTTCACAAATTTTTACCTCTTCTAACTTCTCAACTTTCTTTTCATGGTTCCATATACAAACTTCTTGCGTTATGTGCCCTCGTTTCTCTTGCGCTATAAATTCGAAAAAAGAACTTTCATGAAGAGAGGCGTCGAAATAATTGATCATCTTATTATTTATTCCTTTAGTGACCTAACCTCAAATAAAAATTTTGAAAAAAATATAATTAATTTCTAAAGGGGGACAAAGAAACATCTAATTCTGTCATGTTCGATGACATTTCACGTAATTTCACCTCTACAATAAATCTTAAAATTATTTCTAGAATAAAAATTTAAAAATCTCCTATGTGCAATGAGATTTAGTGATTTTTTCCAAGAAAATCCTTTAAGGAGTATTGGATTAGTCAGATTAAGTCAAATGTCAAAATATTTCAGCAAGAGAAAGAATACCTCGCGAAATTAGATTAAAACAAAATATTTTGTATGGGATGTCCAATTCAAGCTCTGATGATCAACAACCACTAAATTTAATGTTTTAATCTTATAATTCAGGAAATACTTCAAAAAGCTGTTTGTTTATGTTAAATTTAAAGAGGGGTAGGCATTATAATAGCAGAAAGTTTAACACTCATCTCTTTGGTTTGAATCATTTCAGATTAAGTAACTTCTAGTCCACCGTCATGGCGTACATAGATTTTAGCATTAGAAGAGGAGTGGGTTTAACTTGTTTCTTTCTCGAAAAATCCTCACCAGAGGTATATATGTATATACCTATGCTAGACTCCTACATATTTATCATGCCATAATCAAGGATTAAATTAGGTGGTGCAGAATAGCATTAGACCATTCCCACTAAACACCTTTTCAACCAAGATAATTTTAAAATGAGCGAAACAGATTAATTCAAATTTCTCGGTTGCAAAATCACGCACTCGCTTTTAAAGTTTTACATATAATGATAATGAGAAAAAACCGATCACTACTGATATGAATGATTTTTAAGGCCTTTTAATTTTCCAAATAGGATTATCATAAATAAAAATCAATTAATTTTTCAAACCGATCATTGCTCCTCTAATGCATAGTAGGGACACCTCTTTGAACGGTTTTCTTTTCCTGGTATTCATGGCAATCTTTATTGCGCGGGCATTTTACACAAAGAGAAATATAACCTTAATGAGAAAGAGACTTTATCTCTTGAAGAATACGAAGGAACTTTCGCCTGAACGAAAAAGAGCAATTAGGGTTGGATTACTAGAGTAGAAGTGTGTTAGTAATCAGACTCTTCTGAAGATACGATACTTCTAAATAATTTGCTTTGATTATTTTTGCCCCTTGAGTAGAGGCTTCTACGCAAAGAAATATGGATAGCCTAGGATAGCTAACAATGTCTCTACATCTTGCCAGGTTGTTCGGCCCAAAGTTTTCGGCTTGATGGTCATTGGATTGGAAGTGGAAAATCAACAAAAATTCAGTCATTCTAAAGAGATAATGTATCCTCATTTACACATTACGTAGTTGCTATTCATGCGGAATTCGTTAGAAATGTTTATCCCGAAAGGCTATTTCTACTCATTTTTCTGATCTTTTGTCACTTAATTTACTGACTTTAATTATCTGAAAAGAGCTCAATTAATTAATAAGTTATTGACATTTCAGACACGCAATTACTAGATGCTAGGATTATTGAAATAAAAGATTATATTATTTAGGGAATGGTAAAATTCCTGCTCAGGTAGAAGGAGCTGTTTTTGCGTTAAAAAATTGTCTCTAACCATACGGCGATCGGCAATTATGCAATCACCAAGACAAATAAACACAGAGCGAATATATTTAGTATGCCTGTTCCCAACCTCAATTCTATTAATTAGTTTAAACGTAAATTATAAATCACTTTAGAAAATGAAGTAAAAAAAAATACCCGTAAGCTCATGGAGTTTTAGACGATTTAAATGCAGGTGTTTGCTCTGACTACGCTTGATTGCCCTAAATATTAATAAAAGAGGCTATTGGGACCATGTATTAAAATGGGGTAAGATAACTTGAATCTTGTGCTATTTGTGAATAATCCTTATTTTTCTAGTATAATTAGCAGTAAAACATTATATTTCCCCTCATTAACTCTGATGTTATTATACCTTAAAGATATATTTTGCAGAAAATTGCCTACCTGAATGTCTATTTTGATATGATCATTAATTGAAAGTGAAATTTCGTCTATAAAGTTCATGGATGTAGTTAAAAGTCCCCCAATTTTCCTTACATTTCTGTTCAAAATGATGTTATTAGAAGGAGCAAAATTTGAATTGGAAAATTTCAGATAAGGATATGTCAAAAACAAAAGCAAAAGAAGCTTTGGATGCATTCAGTGATTTATTTTACGCCGTGGTAGGTATATTGACATGCGAGAAAGTCGACTAGTTTCAAAATAAACTTTTAGTACTTAAGACTTAAATGAATGCTAGAGAGAGTGTTGCCATTCAGGATAATTACTTTCCAAATTTAAGTATATTTAATTCGCTTAGTGTTTCTCGTAATAATTTTAAAGAAGACAACTAGAGAATGAGCCCCATAAATTTGAAAAGATTTCAGCGCTTAGATTAAAAAGTATGAAAAAAGTGGCAATATTAAATGAATTCATGATTGGTTTAAAGGAGCTTTTAGTCTGTGGGGGTCGAACTAAGTAAAACACTCGAATGAAAAATTTAAAAGGTTCACACATTGAACCTTAGAAATGGGAAGACAAACTTCCCAGTATGTATTATTCTCTTTTGTAAATAGTAAGAGGGACTTCTTGCTTTGTATAAATCTCTTTCATAAATCGGTAAGATAGACTTCCGCTTTGTATTATTCTCCTTCATAAATGGTAAGATGGATTCCGGCTTGGTATTCTTTCTTTCGTAAATGGAAAGAAAAACTCCCCAGTATGCAGTATTTTCTCTTTTAAATAAAGGAACGAAAATATTAGTGTCCTCGGTCGGTGAATGAGCTTACCTAAACTGTTTGCCTCCTCTGCCCTTCCGGGTAGTGAGGTAAAGGGGCAATGTGATCAACCGTGCGGGTCACAGATGGCAAATTAATGAGTCTATGCTACTTAGAGCTCCTGTTATTCTCCTTGTATGACCTCTTATGGTAGCTTTCACGCCATTGATTTCGCTTACTTTAACCTTTACCTCCTTTACCGAGAATATAAATTTGGTAGCGTATGCTGGATCCGATCTCCGTTTTGAAAAAGGTAGAATTAAAGGTGTATAGTCATAATATAGTGGATATAGCTGTTTAGGATAAATTGGTGAAGAGAAATTATTAAGAGTTAGAGTTAGTTGCTGGGTGACCAGCCATCTCTTGGGTTCTCATTGTTTATTTTTCTTTATTAGTCTTCTGCATTCTTTAATGGGGCTATCGGGCATCTGTAATTCTTCAATATTTCACATTTTTTTTGTCTTGTTTTTTTGTTGGGGATTTCCTTAATATATGATTTCTGTATTGACTCTGCCATCTCACACTGTAGTGAATCTTTGAGACGGTTCTTTCCTGGAATCGAGTCTACCGCTTCTAGAGTTACCGCGGTTATTTATTCTTTGGTTATGAGGGATTTCGATCGCTTTTTTTTCATCTTTGTTCATTATACGATCCAGTTTGTCCCACACCTTCAAAGCTCTGTGCAAGGATACCTTTGTGGTTAGAAGTTCTATTTCGTAGTGAAGATCTCGTGTTTTTTTACGTTCTTTCCTTCTTTTATTAGTGATGATATATACCGCTGAATTTTGTACTCACTTGTTTTTAGAAGATGATTCATTGGGATAGCTGGGTAGAGCAACGTGGCTTTTCAGATGGCGCTGTATATTTTCTTTTTGTTTTCGCTCTTTAGATTTCTAAGTTGGCATAGTTTTGTTAGATCTGCTTTTGCCTGATTAATTTTTTCCGCAATGTGTTTGCCATACCCATTTCGGGTGATTTTTCCCCCAAGTACCTTTTCTTAGTTTACGTAGCAGGATCTTTTCTCTTAAATCTCGAATCTTGAGGTCAAGCGCCTCCCTACTGGAATAATGGAAATCTTTTTTGGAGTGGTGCAAATTTTCCACTTTCAATCAAATTGGTTAATATTAGCAATTTCAGTCGCTGTGATTCTGGCCATGGATGGAAGATGCCTGTATGTGCTGTTTGCCACTATCGTAATGTCGTCGGCAAATTGGATATATGTTGTTGTATCGTGGACAGGCCTTGGTAAATCCATTGTATATATACTATAAAGTGTTAGGCTTATACAGCCTCTTTGGGAAACATCTTGAAAGATTTCGAAGTTTCGGCCATCGAAGCCTGCTATTGAAATGAACGTCGACTTGTCTGTTAGATAGTTGCATAGGTATTTGCTTAGAGCGGAGGGTATCCCTAGTCTCTTAATTTCATATTTCAGGCCTATCCTCCAAACTTTATCAAACACCTTTTGGACGTCTCTGAGTATGATGTTTGTATAGATTTTATCGTATTTGGCCTCTGCAATTGATTCGACGAGAATGGCCAGGGCTGTCTCAGGACTTCTATTCTTTCTGAATCCGTTTTGATGGTTTGGAATCAGTTTTCAGTCTTCCAGGTACTCAACTAATCTATCGTTTATGGCTCTCTCCATAGATTTCGCCACTGTCTCCAGTAGTTTGATTGTCTTGAAGTTTCCTGTGGTATTTGATGACTTACCAGGTTTCAGCAGAAAGATAATCTTCGTCCTTTTTAGTGCATCTGGGAACTATCCGGCAAATACAGAGGCGTTAAATACTGCTGCAATTTGTGACAAAAAGGTGACTGTTGCGCGTATTGGGTTTTCTTTTGTTATCTCTGATGACCAGGTGACTTCTGTTTAGGAGCCCTGAGTGTTCTTTGTATTTCTTGTAGGGTGATCAGTTCGATCCCTTGATCTATTAGTAGTATTGGTGAATTAGCTATGTTGGGACAATTTATTGGCGCGTTTGCTCAAAGTCTTCTATCAGTCCTGCTTCGTGGTCGCCATCGAAATTCTCGTGTTGGTTGGGGAAGATAACAAAAACTCTCCTCCAGAGCTATTGGAACGCTTCTTCAATTTCAAGGAGCTCTTTTTCCTTTTCATCTTCATTTTGGAGTTTGATTTTCAGCCCCGGCTTTCTTTTTCCCCTGGCGATGTTAATTTTTTGCCCAGGTTTGGTAGGATTTAGTTCATCGTCTATGGCTTCTACGAAAAGGTCTCACCTTATGTTTATTTCTAGTGCTATTTCATCTATTAGTTGGTCTTTCACGCCCCGCAGTTTTGCACGGTCACCTCTCTAAAGGCCATATGGTTTGATTGAATCTCTTATGTCTTTATATTCCATTTCAAGATTTCCTATTTGGAATGACCGGATTGAGTGCAGTAAAGTTCTATACGTTGTAGTGGAAACATGCCTTTTATCTGCCCTGAGAAGCGTCTCCATTATGTCGTCAATCTCTTGGTCTATTTCTTCTAGTGAAGGCTCAGTTAAGTCTCTCTGGCCGTAATTAGCAAGCTCTTCTTCGTAGCTGATCCAATCAGCGTGTCTATATGATTTCCTCGGTGGGGAATTAACTTGAATGTGATCCATAGATAAAGTCATCACAACCATTTTGTGGTCGCTAGGTGATGGAGCACCTTTCTCTATGTTGCAATTGAACTGAAGGTTCGTGGTTGCCAAAACTATATCTGGTTTCATAACTCTATTTTGCCCAGATAAGTTGGAAATTCCGGACCTAGACGCTTTACTATTCCACTTTCAAATAATAGGTGCAGGTTTCTTCCGGATTTGTTGTAGTTCCGAGTGTAGCCGGAGGCTCTACTCCATGCATTTAAGTCTCCCATGAAGACTGTTTGGTGTTTGTAGCCAAAGATTTCTGTAAAGTTGTGGAGGGGCAAGAAATATTTACTTGTGGGTTGGTAGCCCGTTGCCACTATTAGATTGCCTGTCGTTGTTCTAATGATAATCGCTAGATATGCTTCGTCAAGATCTTTGAGTTTTTTTAACTTATATTGTTTCGGATTGCCATAGCGACGCCCTCATAATCGATGTCATTTGTGGTTTTGTAATTATAGTGTAATTATTTATTTCTGGTTCAATGTTAATCTCGTTTAGTAGAATGATATCCCTGTGGCTTATTATTTTTAATTTTCTTACATGGGCATTATTTATGTTTTATTTCTTCCCGGCTTCCTCTTCTCTCTTCTTTATACATTTTACGCTCAATGGACGATTTTGTCCTTCCACGTCTTTTTTTCTTGAATTCTTTCTTTAGCGTATAACAGATTCAGCTGGATTTATAAGTTGCCTGCTGTAATCATTGTGAATACCTTGCGTTATGTATACGAGCCTTTGTATTCGTATTTATATTGTCTCTTTTGTATACCTTTTGCTAGATCATCGTTGTTATCCTCGAAGGGCTTTTGCTCAGAGGTGTAAATCTTTAGGTTGAAGCTTCATTGTTGCTCATTGCCTTCTTTTCCAAGTTTTGGAGAGGGAACATAGCTCGTTTCTTCTTGGGTTTGGTTTGCTGTGTTGGTATTCATAATGGCGTTGTTGCCTGTGGCGACTTCTATCTCCATCCCTTCTTCTTGTCTTTTTTGCGTGGACTTTGTTAGTCTTGGGTCTCTATTGGTTGCCTGGTTGGTCTCTGTGGTATTCTCTTGGCTAGGGGTCTTTTGCTTTTCTTGGGTCTTGTCTAAATTTGTTGGTTTATCCTGGGCGCTTAGTATGTCCACTGGTGGAGGGTTTTCAAGGAACCACATTTCGTCTAAACCGTTGTTTTTTTAACATTAGATTTAATTCCCGTGAATATTCAACACGTCTGCGTGTTGAATACAAGCTAATATATTCAAAGACTCCCCTTATTTAATTTCAATTACGTTTTTTACCGGCTGGATTTTTTTCGGCCGTAGCTTTAGCAACTTTGGCGAATAGGAAGTTTCTTTTTTTCTTCTTCTGCTCTAGCTTTCTCTCTCTCTTTTATTTTCGATTTGTTCACGCTTCATCGGGCATGCCATTTCCCGGGTGCGATGGTCTCCATTGCAATTAAATTTTGTATGCTGATAAATTCATGGGTCTTTGTTTGATCAATTTGACGGCAGTATACCGTCTCCTGGGCCTCTCTTTGCCGGGCAACTTTAGCCTCTAATCCAATCTTAGTTAGTTCGTCCCTAGCTTTTGCCGAAAGAATTTTATCCACATCTCGGTCGTTTAGGCAAATTGCAATGTAGAAATTAGTGTAGTCTAGTAGCCTAATTATCTACTACACCAAACTGCCCGTAGATAATTCGGAATACGTTTGTCCTGTCGGGTTTTTGCGCGCCTTTCTGGACGCGCAAATGGTACTGTTTAACGGTGTCAATCTTCTTATAAACCGGTTCTTTTCTTTTCTTCATCAGCTAAAGAGAAAAAAGAGAGGAGGTGTGAGGTTAGAGGTAGATTTAGCTTGCTGTTATATCCGTTTATTCTAATTGGCTTATTCAGCTTGCAAATCTGTATTCCCTACCTACCTACCTACCTACCTATACCATAACCCTAACAGTGTTTGCTCCACCGGACTTGTGTCCGCCACTCACATGGGATCAAACCCAGCCAGGGCTAATCTTCGGCCTGCGCCAAGTTAGCCGCTCGGTTCGGATAAGGTACCGCACAAGTAGGTATATAATGAAACTTCAATCTTTACTACTTGACTCGCTCTAAAAAGGGTAGATAGGAAAGTAAGATTGTGTCTTGGTGGAGAGTCCAGTAATTGTCTCATAAGACAATTGAAGTCTCTTTTGTGACTTCTTTCTTGAGTGAAGAACGATGCAAAAACGATGAAACTCGATTTACAAAGTCGAAGGTAAGCTGCTGCGCTCAAAAAGGCATAAATTAAACCTACTATTACCACTATATCAGAATTACCTTTGAATTTATTTCAATCTCATGTCTTCAGGTCAAACAAAAGCAATTAAATCTACTATTACCACTAAAACATAATTATGTTTAAATTTATTCAATCTTATGTCTTTAGGTCAAACGAATGGAATTAAACCTACTATTACCACTAAAACAGAATTGCCTTTAAATTTATTTAATCTTATGTCTTTAGGTCGTTACATCTTAATTGGAGTTGATTTACTCTTTGCATGTGTTTGTACATCAAATATAATTTTACAAGTATTTTTTGTTGTTTTTATTTAAAAATACGTAAGAGTCATTTAACCTAATATTTGAAACTATTCATGGGCTGAAATACTTGACTGTGCGATGGTTGAGGAAAATTATACTAAAAATATATGCATTAAAAAATTCTTAAATCACAACCAGTTGTGTTTTCAAATATATATTCACATAACAAACGTTAAAACAAAATAGATTATGACAATCATTTCTAAAGTTATTTTCCTCCGCCCAAATTATAATTTTCTCATAAAATGTGAATATAAGCGAGTTAGTGGCATTAAAAACAATATCTTTTGGCTGAAATACAATTTCATGGATGTATATTTGGTGGTTAAAGATTATCTATGGAAATAAATTTCGAAAAAAATAGCTTTTCGCTATCTGAATATTTAAATATTCAAATGACTTTGATAAACTTCCTCCTTTAAATGTAAATCATTAAGGGTTTGATTTCAATTGTTCAAGCAAAGTATTTCTTGAAATTTACGGCATAGAAAATTAAAGTTTGCCCAACATTTTCTTTTAAATGTGACATTTATTGAAAAACAGAACGGAAGGATTTAAGAACAATGTATATAGATACAGTTGAAGTCAGAAACTCAAATACATATATCACTATTGACGAGTTTAAATGTTTGTATATGTCGCTTATATTTGATATCGGTAAAAGGAGGGGAAAGAGAAATAAAGACATCTTAAATTAGGTGGTAAAACCCCAACCATTATATATATATATATATATATATATATATATATATATATATATATAGTCGCGGCTCATGCATAGGCACTGCGAAACTGCAGCACCGCTATTTCCACTTGATATTATCAATAACAATCAATATAATGTGTTTTTTTTCTTAAATTCTTTCTTTATACTTAGTCATTATATAATCCTTAAGCTCAATGTCAGTAGTCATCCCCTAGTATATGAAAAATTACAAATTTCCTTGTATAGAACTGTGCGCTTCACAGTTCCAGCGACGCGGTGTTTGGCTGTTGCGAGCATCCCCACATGTCCTAGATAGGAAGCTTTACGCGAGGAAGAAAGAGTACTGTGGCTTAGACCGTGCGACCTGGTCTGATGGTGGAAAGTAGGGTTTCTTTTTGAAACGCGTGTGTGGAGCTTAAATACGTGTTTATGTTCTTGAATGTGATAAAGTGTAAAAGTTAATTCAGTTTTTCCTGGTTTTTTATCAATTAATTGATTAATTAATTAATAATTAATTGAGATGCTGAAATTTATCTTAGAAAATAATCTAGATGATGTTCTTAGTGAAATTATAAAACGGCTAAAAATCCTCTACATCAAAAGCAGAACACTGCTGTTCAACACTGGAAGAAATAAAAACTTTTCTAAGGGGCACTATGAATTCTGAAAGACAAAATGCAATTGTAGTGCTTTCGATGGAGAAAACTTCCTCAGTAGTCATCCAGAGATCAAGAAGAAAATAATTAATCTTTTCGCGCAAATCAAAACAAAAAGAATCGATTTCGTTTTTAAATGACTGGATCAAGCTTGAACTGTAAAAATTTAGTAAAAAATGTTTGATTTTCTTCTTTTTATGATTTTATCAAGTTTATCTATAAATTTTCTTTTTGATTTTCTTTTTTTTTTTTACAGAATATTAAAACAATGATGAAGCCCTAATGTTAGCTTAGGGCCGCCACTGTGTATATATATAAATATATATATATATATATATATATATATATATATATATATATATATATATATATATATATATATATATATATATATATATGAGGAATTAAACCACATTCTCGGAAGACAATGTAATTCAGAACAGTTTCGGTGTATCTCACACCCTTTTTCAACTGACACTGGGTAGAAAATATAAGAGAAGTGCATATAAGCATAACACAAGATCCCCTTTTTTTCATCCAATCCCCTTCTTGTGGCTAATCTGAGGGGGGGGGGGTTAGGCCTAAACATATTGATAATGAAGAAATTGTCATTATCAGGACCATTTTTTCTTATTTGTATTACCCCGATTGGTTCATATGGTCTGCCCATTTTGCAGCTAGGAAAACATTCTATGGTAATAAGCCTTCCCGCACTAACGACTTCAACAAATGTATAACATTGCCATTTAATAATAAATTAAATAGTTTAAAAGACATTTTTGGAAAAGCGGGTATTAATCTAGCCTTTAAATATAATAATTCCTTAAACCAATTGATGATGGCCAGGAAACCCAAAGAAAATCATAACATTGGAGTATATGCAATAGAATGCAACGATTGCCATAAAGTTTATATAGGGGAAACGGGGAGGAATCTAGACAAGAGATTGTACGAACACAAAAGAGATATTAGAGTTGGCAGCAAAAGCAGTGGAATATTTTGCCATGTTAAAGACAAGAATCATACGATCGATTTCAATGTAAGTAAAATGGTATTTAAATCAGCTAACTATGTTAAGAGAAGAATCGTAGAATCGAGCTTGATATCGTCAGTTCCTAATTTAAATCTATCTGAGGGTCAATTTTCTTTTAATCCTGTAATAAGAAAGCATATAAACAAAATAGTTAAATGTCAGCCCTTCAATATGTTTAGGCCAAACCCCCCCTCCAGATTAGCCACAAGTAGGGTATTATGGAAAAAAGAGGGGATCTTGTGTTATGCTTATATGCACTTCTCGTATATTTTCTACCCAGTGTCAGTTGAAAAAGGGTGTGAGATACACCGAAACTGTTCTGAATAAAATTGTCTTCGGAGAATGTGGTTTAATTCCTCATCTTTTCTTGCGATATTACATTAATTTTCATCATATATATATATATATATATATATATATATATATATATATATATATATTTATATAAATATATATATATATATATATATATATATATATATATATATATATATATATATATATATATATTTATATATATATATATATATATATATATATATATATATATATATATATATATATATATATATATATATATATATATATATATATATATATATATATACATACATATAGTAGCACGCGAGGTTTGCAATGAGGGCAATGTCCGGCAGGAAAAATAAAAAGGTGCTTCCAAGTATTTCGAAATTTATTCAGTTCATTCTCAAAGATAACTATATGTATAAATCTTTCATGAGCGTGAAAGAATGATGAAATTAATCCAGAAAACCGCAAATAAAACAGAAAAACTGGATAATTTTTCTTCGGAAAAAGCTTTTTCCTAATTCGAGCAACCGCTTTGATCTCAATTAAATAGTTCTTATGCTGTTGAATATAACAAATCCTTTATAAAACATGGCCTCCTTAAAAAATAAATATATATAAAATAAATATATATATAAAAAATAAACATATATATGTTTATATATATATTTTTTAAAGGAGGACATGTTATATACAGGAATGGTTTAACTCCACGGTTAAAGAGGCATTGTTCAGCTCCTTGACAACTCTTTTGAATTTCCGGCAGGAGAGTAAATCATGAGGGAAAAGGGATCGTAAAAGATTACTGTAATTATTTATTAACGTTCGCACGTGGCTTCCGACCTTATTGATCATCTTCTGGGGCCATACTGATAAGCATAATTTTTAGAGGAGCAACATTTAAAATAGAAAAAGTAAAAATTGAATTGAATTTAGAATGAGAAATCAAAATTTTCTTACCATAAAACAGGAAGAGACTGTGAAGTCAAGGGCAAAAGTAGAGCATTTAGGTTTAGATTTGGTGTTTCCTGGTGGACACGATAAAGGAGGCCTACGTTGTAAGAGTACGAGATATATGGAAGGAGATAAATCCTGATCTCAAGTTTCTCTTGGTAAATTAATACTACTTTAGTCCTTCTCAGACGGTTAAAGTTAGGGTCGCGGTAGATGATGTTAGTATTATCACTTAACGTGGCTCTCGTTAGAGGCGGAAAGTGTTATTCTCTTGAGTGACTTCCTATTGCACCACTCTGAAGACGTGCTGACAGTTTTTTGGAGAGGGTAATAGAGGTCACGCCTATAATCCAAGAGTTGCGTTGAGTGCATTCCTTAACAGGATATAAATATTGGTAAACGATGTTGACCTCATGTAGTTTGCTTGTTTTAGAGAGGCTGCTATTTCTCATGATCAGCGCGAACGTGTTCTTTTTTTTTGTAATACATGATGGGGTGTATTTTGGTTGTGAGTTTAGTGGTTGAGAATTGCGTCGGCAATACTCTTGAGGATTTTTTAATCATCTTTATAACGTGTTCATTGTAGCTCTGTAATATAAGTCTAAATTCTAGAAATCTTCATTTAGGAGAAGATTTTTACTAATAAAATAGTCCATATACATATTTTTAATTGATTTTTAAAATGTACCCAATAGGAATAATCATTCTACTATTTAATTTTTTGCAGGTTTATTAAAACAAAAGTATTTCAATAATAACAACAATAACTGCATTCTATCGCAGAATCGAAAATCGTACTCTGGTCCTGTTTCTGTAGTAGGTAAGTTTCAGTCCTTGGAGTTTTTCTATTCGATCAAAAGACTAAACAATTATGAATATGTGTTATATACAGATGTTGTGTAATTATGAACTATTTATTAATATATTTTAGTAAAAATAATGTTTAATTCATTTTAATCCATAAATGGTTCTTTCCAAACAAGAGCTAGTACAAGTGAACCGTTGGACTATCTCATTAAAATATAACTTACCTTTAAACATTTGGTAGACAGATATGCTATTAGTTTGTGGCACAATAGGGTCGATGGGCGACCATGAGCCCTTTTGTATCCACGTGGTCCTGAGATCAACGCATGGAGCTTTGAAAGCACAAGTAACCTAGGGTGAAGGTGCAGCCTACGCCGTTATCAAACCGCAGCTGTGTTTGCTTAAGGATAGATTTAATCGTCTCCTATGGCCGCCTCTCAGGCAAGATTCCTGCCTCCCGTCATAAGATCGAAATTTGTAGAACATTTCACGCTAAGGTTATCCTCCCCCCCTGAACGCATCACCAACCTTTCCCCCAAATCTCACGTGTGTATGGAGACGGCCGCCAAGCCACTAAAAGCCACCTCACCGGGCGTCTATATAATCCTTCGACTCAATTTCGTAAGCATACTAATAGACTTCCCACCTAACACCGCGAACGAGCTGAAGGATGATCGCCTACCCCCGTAATGGAGAGATCAACGATTTCGATTCACGAACGAAGGTTAAATCAACATTTGTCAACTATGCCATAGTCAATAGGTAAGTATCTGACGAGAATTCCAATCTCCAAATTCCATCTACGAGTGCTCCCTCATCTGAAGCGAGAGGTAACCGGATTTCGCCCTTAGGAGCCATTGTATCCCAATTGCTCTCTTTACTGCAAAGAACACGTGACCAATTGAAACCGTTGCCGCCTGCAAATTGATCTAGAATCTGACTTACACAATCGATCCATTCTTTGTGTATGGAGCCCGGTTTAAACCCCCTTTAAATTACCGACCTGAATCCGACCTCCTTAATGCCCTAATTAACCGATCTGTATCTCGTGTAGACATTTAACTCCGCCCTTTAAACCAAATATTTGTGTATATTTAAATATTATTTTGTTGCTAGTAATAATAATAAAACATCCCCACTGGACTCATAACAATTTGCCCATTCACTAACGGTTTTCAACAAACTTCGTCTTAAAATCCCCAAAGTACCTACGTATATATATATATATATATATATATATATATATATATATATATATATATATATATATATATATATATATATATATACATTTATAGAGAGAGAGGAAGAAAGAGAGAGTCTAGGCCATTACACGACATAATTCCTGAATACATTTGAGCCCTTCCTATATTAGCAGGATTGTAAAACAATCCTACCAAGTTTTTTTACCATTTTTCATGTTGTTAAGTGGTTGAACATTTTCATCCTTTGGAATTTCTCCTCATTTATTTCAAATCATAAAATAGTTTCTGATACATTATTGATGCGAATTTCAATGTGGATTTTTACTTGTTCATTAAGTTGATTAATATTCATTGATAGTGTAATTTGAAAGTTTTTTTTACTCTGTATATCAACTTCCAGAGTGGTTGCTTCGCCAAAAATTGGTCTCTCTTAATTTTAGTTCTAACTTTAAATTCCTCCTTAATGGTGCCGCCATTGACCGCTAGCAACCATGATGATGACACCTGGCAACCTCACGCCGTTTGGGGCCTACTTATTCTGGGTGAGCGAGAAAGACACAACAATTATCTTCCACACAAAAATCCGCTCTCGCTGCCACCCTCGCTTTAAGTCAAATACTAGTCTTCTCATTAACCTACAAGAAGCTTTCCAACTACGCGAGCTACCAACCACCTGACGTGATGCACCCAAGAAGAATTCTAATCTGTCCTTGTTCATAACTAAGAAATTTTCATCGAATTTGTATAATTAACCAGTTCTTTTGTAATCTTATTTAATTTTTGTTTATTTGATCCTATCTACGTCCGTCTTTTATAAGAAGGATTTCATAAAGTAAGCTTCGTTGCAAATTACCTTAATCTGCTTCTACGTTCATTTACTTTAGTGTTATGTTTGTTTTCCTATGTATCGATCTCCATGTCAGTGTTTATTGATTCTTTGAACTAATTGTTTCTGTGGTTATTTATATTCATCATTGCCTAATTAATGGCCTTAACCTTTTCATCTGAGTGATATGATATAGATGCCTAGACTGAGATTAGTTTGCATCAATTAGTTAATTGATATTTTAATGAATAATTCTATTATAATTTAATTGTCCTCTATAATTTCAGTTATTAGTGCCGCTTTTTCTCGATCTATTAAGTGTCGAACTTCAATAGTATATGTATAGTTTCTCTCTTTAATAGCGAACGTCTTCTTCTTTTATTCTCGTATCGCTGAGTCATGGACTTTATATTTAACATCTCATGTTCCTATTCAAGCCTCTGAACTCTAGGATTATTTGTATTTGTATGTAGTACGAATTGAATGGATCAGCCAAATGTTCCAGAGATTACAATATAAAAAGGAAGGTACTATTCAATATTACAAGAAATGAATGACTTATTTTTAAATTAAATTTCTAAGCTTTTTTTAAAAAAAAAATCTAAGGAATAAATCACTGTTTAGCTTAAAGGATTTCGTCTAAGAGGTCTTAAAAGCTCCATCGTATATTTATTAAAATTTTAATGCCTTCTCAACGCACATACATCGTAAACTCTCAGAGGATTCTAAACGCACAATTCTCTTTACATATAAGATTAGCAAAATAACGGGCAACATAATGTACTTCACCCCAAAGATCTACGATAAATATTTAATCTATAATTTCCTCGAAGATTTTCAAATTTTAAATTCATATATACAATTTATTACCATTCGAATATTAGAAACGTACTACTCCTCTCTCCAAGTTTAAATTGTAATTTATCGTCGGTTCCCCCTTTTCTTTATTGAATAACTGAAATAAATATAACAAAAACAGAATGTCTTATGATCGAGATATAGCAATATGCCCCTTTGAAGAAAATTAATCTTCTTCCAGTTTTACTATAAGGTCTTGTGCATATTCAATCCGTCACGTACATGTAAGATATATATGTTCATTTAAATAATTAATGGTTAAGTGTGTGAAATGTTTTATGTGCTTCTTAATAGCTCAGTTTGCTTGTAACTAATTATAAATGTTTTTTTTAAGTATCCCCCTATTTACAGTTTGTTTTAAGTCTTAATTGCATTTTTTCAAAATTCACTGACTAATTTGACCTATGCCTGAATTTAAAATTTCAAGTAAATTTAACATAAATTTAAGTCAGTTTTAAGAATTAGATTCTGCCTTTTGTCTTTGTTTCGCTGTATTTGAAACCTTATTTGGCCTTCCACGTTTATTTGCGTTATAGGCTTATTTCTGGGTCCCCAAAGAAAGAAAGTCATTCCGACTATTTATACTTTATTCCACAACTTTAAAAGTGACCCGGGAAATTGATGCATCACGGTGATTGACTAGTTTGGAAACAGGTGGTGTCTGAGAAAGAGAGAATGTGACAAGGGCTTACGGGGAAAAGACAGAGGACAAAGTGTGGAGCCTTATTTCAAGCTCTTGATAGTACTACCAATTCATAGTCTACAGCAGACGTAGTACTGAATTGAGTGAAAGCCTCGCTCGCGTCATAGGTACCCTTCTTTTTAAACAGAAAAAACCATGGAATTGCCTATAAAATATGAGGTACGTTTTATATTCTTCAAGAATATAAAACATAATGATAAACGGGAAGTCATAAGGAGCAGATGGGGTGTAAGTCGCTTATGTGTATATTTAGAGCTTGCGTTAATTAAATTATAGCTATGGAGTCATTAACATAATTAGAAAACGTGCAGGGTAGTTGCATAAGGCAGCAACAAAATACCTCTTAATGGGTAGATCAAATCAATATCATTCGTTTAGGAACAGTAGGAGAGAATTAGTATCGGTAACCTATGTTGACATTATTTTGGAGTATAACTAGCAAATACACCTCTCTGCCCTTTCGTGCCATGAATCCATGATCATATTCTTTATCACGTTTGACTACGAAGTATAAGTATGCTGAATGCCAAGGGATCTTGGAAGGTCAGAGAAACGACTGGAGTGAAAGTTGCTTTCATTGTCTTAAATTATATTTTCGCACTCCAAAGCGTGAAATACATCCGCGCAAAAATCGAGAGAATTTGCAAGTACGAACAAGATAATTGATATTTTTACGCATTGAGTGTCAAACAAAGTATTTGCTTACAGAAGAGTGTTGCTTGGCCCCTGCGTATGTTATTCCTCCTAATAGATTGAAAATTTGGGTCAAACTTCAAAAGATCTACGCCGTAATTTTAGTGTTATACAACTACTCACGGTTTTTTTTAGGCATTCCAGTGAGCCTTTCTTTTTTTTAATGTTAAAATAAACCATTATTTTTTTACACGGTGGCAACCCTTATTTTGGCCTTATTTCGAAGATTGGTAACCCTCGGGGCAAGCAGTTAAAGGAGTGCGATTTTTGCGAACTTGGTTTTGTTGGACTTCAATACGCCTTTTGCAGCATAAGTGGAAACGAAGCACGGCTCGATTATAATACATAGTGAAAGGTGGAGATAGTTTAGCTTATGTCGTGAAGTGATTATTTATTAGGTAATTTAAGACGACGATAGTGCCGCCGACATTTAGTATTCGCCTTTTGCATTCAAATCTGGCGTTAACCCCTTGAATTAGGAATATTACGATTTATTTTAAGTTGCGGGGGTGCAACCTCCCACAATTGACTGGGGAAAATTGTAGGCAAAGCCCGCCATTTCGAAAATAACAAAACAATGCTAATTTTTGGCCGAAATTGCCTAACTTATGAGCGCTATCGTCTTTATTATTTCGATAAACGCGCAGAACCGATCACATTAATTGTAGCCAAGAAATAGCGCCTCCTAAACTAAGGTATTACACAAACGCATATAAGAATAATCTATAAATAAATACTATGTACGTAAAAACAGTACTAATGGTGTTTGTCGGCTTCACTCCCTTAAAATCATTGATTAAGAAATTAATCCTTGCACAAAGGGTGCGATAATTGGCCTTTGAGGGTCAAACAGCGATGATTCTAGTCAATTAGTAAGGTTAATTGCAGGTATTATAACTCATGGATCCATGAAATTAATAAATTAATGGCATAATTGCCAGCATACTTAGTGATACTATAAATATGACTAGTGTAAACCTATCCAAGCTATCGATTAAGTTGTGTATCTAAGCACTATAATTTTAACTGAATATAAGGAAAATATATTTAAGAGAATAACAAACACATAGACAATTACTGAATTAAAGTGATAAGAAATCAGATGACCTGCGAAAATGTAAGCTACATTTCATTTATTGTAATTGGAAACGGCTTGGCTATTTTTTCCAATTTTCATTTGAATTTTATGGAGTGAAATCTTATCTATAATTGCTAATATTATAATTTCGTTTTGCTAGAGTAATGTGGAAGGTTCATTGATAATCGTGAATTAGCCAAAGCAAAAAACTTTATACCTAATTTTCATTATTCTTATACTGTTAATATTTTTCTATGTAACAATGATACTAATCTTTAGTATGTATAAGAAAATTTGCTAAATAATTAAATTTCATGTTGAAGTAATAAATAAAAAAAAGGTAAAAGCTACATAAAAGAACCCTTCTACCATAGAGTTAACCCCCAAAACAACGAATATTCTATGTCAGAAGCTCGATGAAGACAAAAGAATTAAACAAATACAAGAATTTTAGAGATATGCAATCTTCATCTAAATCTAGCAGGCAATTCACTCTTCCAGAGAAGCTCGTGACCTGAGTTCATTAAAAAATACACTAATGATATCAGACACATCTACGGAAGAAAGAATCCTAGGGATGCGCAAATATCATCTGATGATACCTAATATATTCTCTAATTCAAACTGTTAATCTAACCCATTACTACGAGTCGTTCACTCCAGCGATATTATTATAATTATTTAATCAGTGGATCAAGAGCGATCTGAATTTCAAGCAAACTCTTTCAATCCATTTAAAATTAAAATGATTCCTAAAAATTCCATCGTCTGGTTAGCTAGACTGCCCTTACAAAAGGGCACAGCCAATGTAGTTGAAGAATCTACCAGACATCCTCGTGGTAGACCAAAATGCACCGAAGGTAGATAGCAATCTTTCTCCTGCACATATGACATGGGTGTGGGGCTCCTGTGCTGTGCGAGAGCTTTATCCTCGACTTCAAGTGAACGATGAAGACAATATCTCCTCCTTTTTTTCTGAAATTGGGACCTCAAGATACCTTATTCCGGTAAAGGTTTTAGGACGCAGCCATAACATTTATCTATTATTTCTGAAGCCCAAGTCTTCCTATTAGGTATTGTTTCCATAAAATTTACTATCCCCTGAATATACCACAAACAAAAACGCGCCTTAGCTGATATCATGAAAATGTAGTCATTTCATTTACACCTTCATAGATCTAAAGAGGAACAATAACTCGTCTCAAACTATCGCTTATGGAAAAATGAGGTTTATTATCTAAGCGATTAGCACCACTATAAACAAAACTAAACAAAGAAACACGTCGCAGAGGAAAAAGCACATGTCTATATCTTATTCTATAAACTCAAAATTCTCAAGCTTTGCTCACAACAAAGTCCATACATCTAATTCGATAAGAATTGCTCACTGAGTAATTATGAATGATCAAGTTATCTTCCCATTATGAACGTATCAAGATTTATTTCAAATTAAATGAAATACTGAGGCAGACCTGAATCATTATTTATATAATTACTTGAGATTACTTATCATTATTCATTACATTATTGATTTCTTTGTAGCAAGCATTCTACTCTCCCCACACTTTTGCCATCATTACTCTCCGTTTTGAATAAGTCGCTCATTCATTATTAATCAGTGAGAATATTGCACTTCCTCTTCAACATCACCTTACTAGCACTAAATTGTACAAGATTAACTTTCAACCTTTCAAACTTAATTCTTAATGCATGCCAAATTGATCCATTTGGTTTTGATAAGAGTTTGAGTTTATGAATAAAGCCCGGTGATAAAAATGTAATGGTTCTTCTTCCCCTTTTTTGCTCATTAACTGCGACATTATGCTGAATGCTACTACTTCTATTAATAGTTTTGCGCCATCCGTCTTTTAATAGTAGAAGAGACCCTTGGTCCTGAAGATAGGTTCCCGCTACCAGATAATGAAAACAGAATGACAGTCACTGATGATACCGAAAACACTCGGTACTGTCCTTGTTTTTGTAGGAGAGGTTTCAGGGCATATTTGTGTTTTTGACACTAACTTAATAAGATCTTTCGTCCCCATGAAAGAAGGGTGATCCATTTAGAGAGAGAAGTATGTGGATATAACTATCCATCCCTAAGTTTCTTTGGGACAGAGGAGAATTTTGTCAATTTCTGCTGTGAATACAGGAGAGAAAAGAGAGTGGTGGGTTGATTAGTTATGTGTGATGACTAGTGTAAGATCTAACAAGCCCCGCGAGGGTAAGCTCAGCACGTCCACCAACCTGTGGCCTGAATTCTACTTGCACTGATGCTTGTGTCTGGTCTCACTGGGATCGATCGCATTACCTTGATCTTACAAGACCAATTCCGTATCTACTAAGGCTAGCGAGAGTTCCTTTATGAAAAATTGAATTTAATAAATTGGCAATTAATTGAAATTATGCACAACTACTTAGAATATTCGGGAAATGTGGTAGAAGAGATAAATTATATAAATAATTCGAATGTAGGTCAAAATAAAATGTTTGGTAACCAAAAGAGTACTGGTCTATTCGATTATTTCAGATTTAAATTTAGCCCTAGTACCAAAGAGGCTTAATAAATATGAATAATTAACGGTTACTTTTAATAACTGTTTCTTACAATAAGCAAATATATTAGTAATTATTCAAAATTGCAGGAAATAATTTAGAGTTTCCAAGGTAGCACATGATAATTCCGCCGCCAATCTGGGAAAAAAAATACTTCGCAGTGAATTCAGATGTAAATAAATATATAAATAAATGTTTATATGTTTGATACAAAAACCAAGAAAGTATTTGTGTAGGGAAATACCCCCATCCCCCTCAGAACTGAGCCACTGGTCCTTAACCACAACGTCTTGGCATTGGTGGCGGCGTAGCCCGACTACTTAACCTCCCACCCTCTCTCCCCTCGAATCAAAGAGAAGATGAAAGGCCGCCCAAGACTACAGAATGCACTAATCATCACATGTCAGGCCCCGGTGAGCCTAACATGTGTAAAACAGCAAGATTGACCCTAAGAAGTTGATATTCAATTTCACCGCATATGCAAAATTATAGGAGCGTCGTCCTAAAGCCAGAAGACCCCCTTTAGGGCTAGCTGAAAGACGCCCTGAGAAAAACCGTTAGAGGAGGAGACATAATGGAGCCGTCCTTATCCACCCGCTCCTGTCCCTACCCCCAGTGGGGTGGCGAAGTATATATGCCGATAACTTTGGAAAAACGGGGTAGATTACAATAGTCATCGAGACAACTAAGTCCGGCGAGAGGCCCGGCTATCAACAAAAGGGACTTCGAAAAAGCTCATCCAGAGCCATTTCTTGGTGGTCACACCGAATTTAGGAGTCTGTCAGAGAGAGAGATTACGTTAGACATCGAGACAACTAAGTCCGGCGAGAGGCCCAGCTACTAACAAAAGGGACTTAGAAGAAGCTCATCCGGATCGAGTTCCTGGTGGTCACACAGAATTTAGAAGCCTGTCAAAGGTAGCTCGTTAGAGAGATCTAGACAGCAAAGACCAGCATTAGTGCCTGGAAAACCCTACGAAGGAACTTAGAAGTAGCTCACCATCGAGCCAGTTCCTGGTGATCACACCGAACCTTTACTTAACTTAAATTGAGAAGCAAGTTCAACTAACTCTCGTCAGAAAAACTCCCTCTTCTGGTGTAGCTCAAAACAGAGAGATAGTCCTCGCCACTGAGGAATACCCCCATGGGAAGTCCCTCAAGCATTTCCCTGCGTCAAAGGATTCACGCTTTCGCTCATCGCTTGCCAGTGCGAATTATTCCCAGAGTAACCTGAAGATTACAAGAAACATACCTTCCCTGTCCCGTGGTGAAATCATTTCCATCAAGAATACGTGCTTAACTCTATCTGCCACACCCTCCGTATTGATCTGTGGCTTTATAGCGTTTCTTCCTTCAAAACCACATCTGTAACGGCCTGTCCACGTGCCGACACGGAAACAACATTCTTAAGCTACATAAAAATTCAAGCCAAGGTCAGACTCAAACCCAATTCTCGGGGGTATCTCGAAAGGTATTTATACCCCGGTATCTGGTCCATTGAAGGTCTGTTTGCATTCAATATTAAAGTGAGCTTTGGGTCAACCATTACTGTAAATTCAATTGTGTAATTTAGTAAGCCTCACTTAAATTTGTTTAATTCATGTATGCGTAGTTTGATTGTTAAATTTCAATGTTTTTAATTAAAGGTCTAGTTTTCTTAGAAAAATTTTTTATTTAATCCTCGAAACGCTGAGCATGGCACTAGAAACCTCAAAGATAAAAAATAACATAATAATAAAAATCATAATAAAATATAGCATTCTTAGAGAGAAAACTTAGTCAAGAAGTTTTGTAGTACGTAACCAACCAATACGTACGAAAACCATCACTCGGTCCTTAATATACCACGACAATTTGCAATATAGTATTAGGCTCAGAAGTGCCGGAAAATAAGAAGAAAACATGGTATATGCGTGATAAGTGAGGTAGCACGCATCATTGCCTATATAAATCTACTCCTATCCTTTTTTGTTCTATACATAAAGTTCAAAATCGCTCCTCGCTTTTTCCACGTTAAATTTGCCATTAATATCGATGGGATTTAATGTAATGTAGCATTGCGTTCATACTTTAGCAGAAGCCCTCCCGCTTAGTTTCTCCTTCCAATACTTCTTCTCTCCACAACTACAATACGAAATATGATTCATTTCTTCCAAGAAACATATATTCATGCAGCTAACCAACTGTTCACTAGGTCTTTCATACCTTCGTACATATTAACACTCCGAAGTTTTTTCTCAATTTGATTTCCATAAAATAACACCGCCTGAAACCATACAGTCTCCAACTCAGACATAATCTTTATCGCAGTAAAATACCTCATACCAAGTAGTTCTTCACACATCAACTCCAAGAAAACCTATTATAAAAGAGCAGCAAACTATTATATTACCTCTGCCATGCTTTACTGTAGGCACAAGAAATTGAAGAGATATTCTGTGAAGATTTTTCTTCCCTAAATAAATTTGGGATCAATATAATTCAACATGAGCTTATCTGTCCAACGTACCCTTGTGTACACTTCTATTTCCCCCTCTTGATAACCTTAGAACAAGCTAAACTCTTTGTTCTATTACACTCTATCAATTTCCATTTCTTAGCTTTCACCTTTTAAAATTATAAACTTTCCCTCTCACCATTCGATTCACTACTGTTATATAACTCATTTTGCAGGAATTGTTACACCTTATGCCATAAATCGCGCATCATTTTATTTTATCTTCTCCTTCATTTAGCCATTAATCTAAATTGTTGTATGTAGTCACAGCCGCTGAACAATTACCATTATCTCGTCTTGCTTTTAATATATGTATATATGCATTAATTTCATATATTCATTTAAAGTAGTAATTTACTCTCGTCATCTTTTTAGAAAAAAATACAATATGAAACAATGGTGTCCAGTACGTGCTGAGAGATAATCTCAATATCTATGAAGTGCCAAGAGTGCATTTATTTTGTGAGTAATTTATTACTAATTAATTTTTGCCTAGCAATTTACCTTGAGTATTCGTGTGAACGAGTTATTAAAGCGAAGGTGAACTTGCCTTTGAGATAATTCCATCTGGATTTGAGCGAAATTAATCAAGTTAATTAGACATATGTACCACTTCCCAGGAGAGAAAGACATTGAAGTGAATTTCTTTGATCAAGATTTAAGGAAAAAAAGGTGAACAGATTCCAAATTAAGAAATTGCAAGGTGAGTGAGCCAACACTGAGGTTAGTATTTACACTTCAGAAAAGTAATATTCCAGTTGTCAAAATATAAAAAAGCGATATTAATGACTTGGTGTATATGTAGATGGCTTAGAGTAGGAAAGGGTGCAAAATAAAATAAGAAAGAAAATTAGCGAAGCTAGTTTCTAACGCGCTTCCCGCGTCGTTGAACAGCCTAACGTTAACGAGAGTCTTAAGCCACTCGGGAAAATTAGTGATTGGTAAGAAATATCGACTCACATTAATATTTAATCCAATATCAGCTTGCTATAGCTTTCAACCGAATTTTTTTCCTCAAAGATTTCGTTTCCTTCCATTTCCATTGAATCATTTTTATATTTCTTAAGAAAACATTCTGAATGTTTGAAAAATCGTTAAAACAACTCTTCTGTGTAAAAATGCATTATACTTCCATAAAAATTATTTATATTTTCCTCCATTAAGGTGACCTATATTATTTTATCTATAAAGTGTAATTTTTTTGTTTAGGAAGTACTCATAAAATAGCCAAAATTTAATGAACCCTCATTTTTTAACCATAATTTATCTTGTCGAACGGAATATTACTTAGCTCTGGCACCTTAATAACACAAGCATAGCTTAAACATTTAGCCACAATTTAGATAGTCTACTGTGGTGATGTGAGTTTCCTTTGATAAATCCCTAATGTAAAGAATATGTCAACTTAAGAATTCTTTTTTCATAAAAAAACAAAACAAATTTGACCTTCGTATTTGCCATACTGAGAAGAAAAACATTAAATTTTCTTCAGATGTGTCATATAAGAATCCTTTCCACTGTATTGACCACTAAGGAGAGACTTTATCGTGCTAGATTTTTTGCCGATAAGCCCCTTTCACTGTTAAACTCATTAGATACTAACGGTAGTATTAATTTCTTTTATTATAATGTCTTTTATCTCCAATAAACTATGTGCTATTTTCTATTTCTCGAGAATAATCTTTGAATCTTCCTTCCTTGCAAGGAAACTCGATATTAATAATGCTGGCCCCTGCTTTGAAAAAGCGCGTTGAAAAAGCAGGGTTTACGGCCCGGCATTTCCACTTTGAAGGATTAATGTAGTAAGTTGCCATTCATTCACCTTTGATACTCCTCGGTCCATCCCTCAATTTTGTTCATCACAATTAAAAGGAAAGGACGAGAATCTACTGTGCTTTTTGCTTTCATATTTAACTCATATGCTTTTAAAACGAGGATATCAGCTTCAGAACTGGTGAAATACTTGTAGCAAAAACAGAGAATAATGACTTTGACCAATCATTGTAGCATAAATCATTGTAAATCATATACAGATTGACTCTACTCTCTATACATTTTGTAAATAACTATTGCTAAAGAGTGTTGCATTATTTTCTCTCTTATAATACATAATTATCAGGCTCAATGAATGGTTTCTGCCTAGATTCTTTTTCCTGTTAGCAAGCCCTTCATTAGAATGTGTATAGTCAATAATATAAAAAAATCAAATATGACCCTTTACTCAATATATAACTTCAAATAACCTCATGAGGATACGCCTCTGGCAAGATTTTTGGTCAAAATAAAAGTGTCTAATAGAGTTCTTTTAACTCTTTAACTTCATTCGGTTCCTGTAAAGGGTTTAATGGTAATTAAATTTTTAGAGTAACAAATAGGATACCTCTAATTCATTTTATATTACTTTACTTCGCTTTTTCGCGTTCAAGAACCAAGAAGCAAAAAGATTTCAAGACGTCTAAAGTGTTTTCATTACTCAAGCTTTTATCTTTTTTCTTAAACCCATCCAATTAATCTATTTGGTCTAAAGGGATGGAGTACAAAGAGTTGAATGAGATGAAGGAAACACCTTTGTTAATGCATTTAGTAAAAGATCTGCACAGTATCCATGTTCTATAGTTAAGTCCAGTCTTCTTGGTAGGCTTAATTGTCCATTAAAATGAGAGGAAGAATGGACTGATAGACAGAATGTATATACTAATGGAGGAATATTACTAGAAATTAATATTTTTTAATGCCTATTCTTTCAAATTAATATTTAAAATAAAAAATCAATCAAGATATGTAGAAGGACCTTGCATAGTTATATCGTTTTATGTTATTTATATTTTTCATAGCATAAAGGTTTTGGCGTTGAATTTCATAAAAGATTCCAAATAAAAGAGTGCAAGATTCATATTTTTTTTCAAATTCATTTACCCATTTTCCCCTAAGATGGAATTTATGGTAGATCCATTTTCTTTTAATAAATGTTGCACCTCTCTCCATATGCATTTAATTTAATTCTGTCGACTACACGTTGCTCTACACTTTCGCGAATGCAGTGTTGGGTTCTGAGAGGAACCAACATTTTCAATTGGTACTCGATGGTGCCTGACTTGTCCCCAAAGGGTAAATCTGCCAGTACCATTTTTTCACCGGTAAATTCCTTTAGCTCCGCTAGATGCGCTCTTGCCTTTGGGTTCGGTTCCAAGCAGTCCTGTAATACTTCTAAGAATAGCTCCGGATAGTGCCGGAATTTTTTTTGTCACCTTTGCCGAATACCTAAAAATGACTCCGAGCAGTATAGGTATAGTCATTTACACCACGATTAGTATTTAAAAACCTCAACCTTTCATTTGATTTTGCCGACATTAAAAACAATACACTCCGAGAGTCAGCTATATCATTCTATTTTTTGCAACTATTGATCTATAGTGTTAAATTTTGCTCTTCAAGTATACTGTTCAATCTTTTTGTCCTTTTTGAGTAATTTTTGTAATCTAATGAGGGTTATCGGCCATTTCTATATCCCTGGATTGCATAAAAAATTATACAAATAGTAATGCAATCTTCTCCAATTCATATTGCCCTTACGATGATAAGATTGCAAAACCAAACATTTCCTCTAGTCAGCAGAATCCTATAGTGATTGTCCTATTTTGCTAGTAATACAACCTGGCGTATAATTTCTTACATGTCTGGATTCAGGGCAATGGAGAAGCAGACACCTTCAAAAAGAGAGCCATCACAGATAACCCCCTTATCAAATCAAATAAGACGTCAATAAATCGAAAGGCTCAAGAAAAACCTGAAGAGATGAAGTTGTCCTAGCGCGCTTATGCCTCGGAAACACCAAATTCACACACGTTTTTCGTTTATCCAACTTTTTCCTACCAAGATGCGCCAGCTGGAATAACCAGACATCCAACTCTTACATCCTGCTGACATATATACCACCGATCCAAATAAATTACTTCTGAAATAGCCCAAAGCTTCAGCCAGTCCTCACAGACACTCCTCAAGCGATCAATTCGTTGGTATCATACCTTAAGAATAGCATATTATACAAACAATATCTAATACTCATATTCGATTGATTGATTAAACTTAAATTAATCTTTTACTTATCCTTCTTCTTCTTCTTCTTCTTCTTCTTCTTCTCGGCTTTTTCCTAGCCGAAGTCGATGTTCTTGATAGGTCGTTTCCAAATATTTCTGTTTAATGCACTTTTACTATTTAGTTTTTCCCTCTAATGTCACTCAGAATACAGTCTTTCCATCTCATTTTGTCTTCCTCTTCTTCCGTTTCCCTCTATCTCCATATTCATCACTTCCATTGATACATGCTGCTCTTCATCTTCTTGTACATCCATCCAAAACTCTTCCTTTTTTTCATCCGGAAAACCAACCTCTCGTGTATATACACTGAATATGTTACCAGTGAAGTTTTCCCAAACCAATCTTATCCTCATTATTTAAACATTCTTTCAGTTTTTCCTCCTTTAGATACAATTATTGCAACTCTATTTTTCCTTTCTTGTTTGTTCCACTATATATGAGCTTATAACCCTTATCATATTCTTTAGCTCTATTTCTTATCTATTCGGTTCTCTGTACGCATACCATGTCCACTTTCCTTCTTCTAAAAAGGTAAGCACCCGCAAATCAATTATTTGAGCTCTCTTTTTTGGCTGCCCTCGCTCTGTAGGTCGCTTACTGGTGACGTTCTAGCCTCACTCTCATTCTGTAAAAGACTCGTGCATTAACATTTTGGCAGAGAGTCTACGAGTCTGACTCAAACCCTCTCTATTTATCCGGGTTTGGGACCCGCACTGAGTTGAAGTGCCTTGCCTCCATACAGGCTATCTGTATATAAATATATGTTTATATATAAAAGAAAATTCTATCCCGGCATAGATAGACGCAAAAATGGATAGGAAAGTCAGCAAAACGGTGAAAAGAGAATTGATCATTTTCTTAAAGTATTTTAAGGTTGTTTCACTTAAGGTTCCAAATTGAAAATGTGAGTAGTTTCGCCTGTGGGAACATTAAAAAAACTTCTTTGTTTCCATATTTGGAACGAATAATCTCGGTAGGTTCTCCATCATAGAGCCGAGGCATTAAAGACCACAAATTTGATATTTTATTTCAATTTGTTGCCTTAAATTTGGCGATATCCTAGTTCGCGCCTCGTGCGAATCTGGAGATCCTTTTCCTAAAAACTCAAGCAGATACTCTTTGTTCCTGGGCTTTTCAAGCCTACGTGCACGGTGGCTTCCGCGGCCATTCAGAAATCTCTTGCGGAATTATTTAGTCATTGGCGCTCCCATGCTAGAGTTGGCGGCTCAAAATGGTCAAATCCTGCCACGGGTAAAACGATGGTTCCATCCTCTTCCCTTAATGTGCCCATTTTCCATAAGGTGAAATGGCGCGCACTACCATCGAGTCCTTTGATTCACAAGAGGAAACAGTCCGAAGTTCGTGGTAAGACTATCTTAGGGGACTAATAAAGGTGTTCACCGGAAGGAGCACAACACCAAGGGTGCTTCGGCCCTCTCCCTTCCCCAAATGTTGCCAGGAGGCTCTGAGAAACATGAACGTGCAAAAGAGGAGTCCCAGCCTCCGAAGCATCTTATCTTGCCAAATGTTCCGTGGTCTAGGGAGGAAAAGTCTCGCAGGGAATTCTCGACCTCTACCGATCAGTGCTCGGAGGAGATAAAGCCTTTAGCGCCTTGGCGGTAAACAACTCACGGAGTTCTGCCTTCGGAAAGTGTACGGCTATTTTAGTGATGGTCTACTTAAAATGGGCTCCCGTATTTTTTACGACTGAGGGTCTGGATTGTATATTCCTTTACTTGAATTACTGTGTAGCCAGCGTAAATTGGAAGAAGCTACGGAGGCTCCTCTCTCCTCCGTTTTCCGTCAGCTGTATTTTTACCTGAGGCTATGCTGGTTATGTGTCTCCTCAGCATCCTCCTCGGGTATAAGTATTTTTTTAGACTTCGACGCAGATAACTTCCGCCGGGTCGTCTCGCTGTGGCCTAGATCCTCTCTCTTCCGCGGAAATCTGAAGGAAATGGTAGGTACCCTTTTTTGCGTGGAATACAGGTTCAATGTAAGTATGCAATTCTTTGCCGAACTGATTGACGAGCTGGGGATTGGTTTCTTAAATGAGGATGATTTTACGCATCACTGGCCAACACCCGCTTCATTTAGCTGGGTCTATCAGTCTATTTTCTCTCCTCTGGACAGCCAAATTTTTGTTGGTAAATGGTCAATGACCTTCATTCATTATATTAACTATTTCTCATTTACCTATAACTTGGTGGCCTGCTGCAGCAGGGTTATATCCCTCGGTAGTGCTCAGAACACGCCATGTGGCTTACACTTCAGGAAATGGCTGATTTCTTTCTTGCAGTTTTATTGGGAACTTTCACTAAATAGACACGCCTACAAGAACTATAATCGCCGCCCAAGTGACTGCACTCTCGGAGAATTTGATCAAGTTAGTGGTTGGTGGTTCAGATATGTCTTGAAGCTCCTCTGCTGCTCTGATAGGCAGACACTTGTCTCCACTTAACAGGGGAAAAACCCTCTTACAGAGGGGTGAAAGTAAGCCAAAAGATTCTTGGCAAGTTCTCGCACATCTCCATTCCATTCTTCATGTCTATGAGGCTGCAATCTTGGACTACACACCAGTGGCGGAATCGTTCACAACCACTTCCACTACATTCACTCTCCAAGATCTTGCTCCACTAACATTTATTATACGAGGTCATGTTTCTGAAGTCTGCCGTCAGGACTATAACTCCAGAGTTAGAGGCCCCTCCAATAACAGCTTTCCACCGTGTGAGTTTCATTATGCCCTCATTGCGTTCTACTCCAGACTGTTCAACACATTTTATTTCAGTGTATCAGTCTGTGAAATTGCGCGCATGTTACCTGTCCCTGTTCTGGAGGAGCGGGGTTGCTACCTCTTGTCCCTTATACTCGAGACGGATTTGTTCACACAGCCTTGTCGACAATCTGACATTATGGAAGAGGCTGGCTTCATCCAATCTTTTATACTCTCTTTTTGTTGGGAACAGGCGCGCCTCCTCCAACGAGGGAGCGTCCGTCCTGCTTTTTCTCCCTTATGCATTGTTGTTTTGCTATGCTTATTTGTTTTTGTTTTGTATAATGCTTACTATTCGTGTTTTTATTTTTTTAATTACACCAATGACACTGGAAGCTTGGCATCTTTAGGGTGTACACATGTCTGGACACTACAGTTTCAAGCAAAACATTGATAAGGTTAATATAGAGAACTGGAGCACATCCTGGCGAAATGTTCCAAATTCCGATTCTAAATAGTATTTATTAATTATGGTGTCCGGTGTTGCTCTCTCACCTATATATGTAGTGGAATAGGTTTATCTAGTTTAGGAACGATTCTATTCATTATAACGAAAACCAACAAGGGTAGGTGCAATCTACAAACGAAACATTCGACCACGAATATGATAAAACTGAATTATTTTGATTTTAATAATAGGATACTTAAGAGAATCAATGTTATTTATCAACGTTGTCAAAAGGATATTGAGCAGAGTTGCATAAAGAATTGCTAATAAAAGAAAATACTGAGGATGTTATCCAAGGATAATTGCTAAAATGGAATAAGGCTGGGTGAATAAGCAGAAAAATTGAGTTGGACTTTATGAAATTCATGGAAAAGAAGATGTGTTCACAGTCTGGGTCCATGAGTATCGGTTTCCGGAACAACTGAATTTGGTATCCATATCAAAGACATTGATACAGATTTACCGATTACTATGTCTTAATTGGCAGACATTACTAATTTTGAAAGATTGATGTATTAGAATTTTTTGGGACACCCATATGCCAATGCCACCAAGGGCATAAGCCTAGCTAATTATATTTGCCTATTACACTGGGTTTTCTAGGATTTTCAATTTATCTATGCAATTTTAAACCGCTAATTCCGAAAATGACACCCGTTTCCTCCGATCAGGTCAGATTATTATGTTTAGTTATTTTATTAAAATCGGATCTTATAAGTAAATGAATTATATTTTGGTGACATTTTGGATTGATTTTTGTTAATATTTCTCATTCAAAATAGGATTGTAAAATGAAACCATCGTTTTCTAGTTTAATTTATTGATTAGCTGTTAGAAAAATAGATAGTTCACATTGAGTCGTAGATAATAATAAATGTAAGTATATGTAATTGGATATTAACTCATTATTGTTCCGAACTCAGGGCATGATATTCCGTTTCTTTGAACTCCTAGAATCCTCAGCGGTAGGGTGTCTCTTATTAGATTCAAACATAATCAGCCATTATGAATGAATGCCAGCGTCCCTGATACCTGGTCTCCATCTGTTTCATGTCCTGACTTAATCTCTCCCCTTACTCGTCGCTCATTGATCCCAGCTTCTCAGGAAACCGATCTATATGGAAGAATAAGTAATACATTTTGTTGGCCATGTTTCAGCTGAGGTTTCTAAAAGAAGTTCCTGGCCTTCTTTTATCTAAAATAGATTTTCACTACCAGAATAAAAACCTTCCACGCTTTCAGGTCCACTTTGTTCATTGAGTTTTCAAACTCTGGACATCTGATGTGCTGAAGGAGTTTAAGACCTCAAAGATACTAGCTTTCAACTTCTCCATGGTCAATCTTACAAAAACGTGGCACAAGTAAGTGGAGCAGCCACCATTTTTGTCCAGAGCTTTGGCGTACTGTTTGATCACGCCGAGCTTGATGTGCAGATGTGGGAAAATTATCCTGTCTCTGTCCCCAAGAAGGCTGTTTATGACGTTCCCTACTCTAAAAGACACCATTTTCGCCTACACAGGCCATTATTTCTTCGTGTAATACTAAACTCGGTCCTTACTATCCAACATGTACAGAAAGCACGGGTACTTTGTGAACCCAGACTGTTATCCCATCAAACAGTTCACCATTTTCAGGTCAACACAAATCAACCACTCATGCTAACCATAACAAATTTTTCACAGCAAGTACTTCCTAGTGCTCCTTCATTGTAGTTGATTGAGTGAGAGGTATAGAGGCAAACGAGTTGCCGTATATCAGAAGAAAACATTTCAGCGTTCGCTTGCTGCTGTCAATGAAAAGCCTGCAATCTTCTGGTTGCTACCAATTTCCTAGTCACCAATTTTCATACCAAAATATGAATGGTAAGCACTTGTAACTGGATTCCTGTTAGGAGCAACGGTGTATTCGCAATAGAGTAGCAGAGTACATCTGGCTTATTTTTGCAAGAACTTAGAAGAATCCATTTCATTCACCTGAAAAATAAAACTATTAGTTAGTCTAAAATTGTCGCATAATTCGTATATTTAAACAAATGAGGAAGAATTTTTCATTAGATAAGTATAAAATTCCCGTAAATGTAAAAGAAAACGTAAAAACATCACATGGCGATAAATAAAAAAATGGGATTTTTTTCTTCAGCACATCAAACTTCTTCTAAATCAGCTAGAAAAAAAATATTCAATGAAGTTCGTGTTGGCCCGTGTTATGAGCATAAATAAAGAGAAAACCCAGGATAAGAAGGAAGAACAAGTAGTGAGTAAAATACGAATTATTTTGAAGAGCGATCAGTAATCTGTAAAATATGTCCGCTAACACAAACCTAACAGGAGCGAAAGTCCCACAATGACCTACGGCCTTTTGCAATAAAAAAAATTGATATTGTATTGAGGGTTTCCCTACGGTTGAAATCACTTACAAGTGGCCTTTGAATAGCTAATTGAGGCTTCTGCCACTAGATAGAACCACCCAGCGCTAAATTCGATAGCAGAGTTGAAATCTACAGGGTGAATAACCATATGTCCAATGGTCATATATATCATTTTTTGCACTAAATAGGTACAAATGAACTTTACTTCTTTGGAAAAAAGCGAAGCCTTGACCTGGCGCTTTGCTGCAGGTAAAAAGAGAACCCAAGGCACATTTCTATTAGTTAAAATAAACTTAAGCTATCAAATATCAATGTTTTGAGTACTCTTATAAAATGATCATTACTAGAGACCTTGAGTTCCGCCACAAAATACAAGGAATGGGCAATCAAAAACTATCAAATGAAAAAGCATTGTTTGAAGTGACGAATGCTTCATTTTCAAAAGTTATCTGCTTTGTGTTTGGGAAACCCACAGAGTTTCGTATTTCGGAAAGTGGTAAATTAGATGAGAAGACTCATTTCCATCTCGCAATTTTTTTTTAAATGCGCTCATCTACCAATTGCCACCAAAGGAAAAAGTCAGTAATTTCATCTGTCGAAAATAGACTGGAAGGAGTAAGCGTAAATTGGGCTTAATAGAGTTAGTTAATTTTGATAGCCAAAGTAATTGCTTCTGAGTTTGTTTCAGAGAATAAACGGAGCTAGATTTATACTAATTAAAGTTCTTAGTTATGGCAAATAATGTTCCCAAGCAATAAAATACTTTTCCTTTCTTTCTTTACCATTGGGCTTATTCCTGTTAGTTATATCAATTACGTTTCTGTCTTTTGAATGGTTCGTTTATTCCTATCTAGACGAATTAGTCCACGAATTATTCAACTTGCATTTCTTTGTTTTTACCCGATTCTATAATAAGTTCTAACTGTGTTGATGTATGCAAACGGATCCTCTTGATAATTTAAGTTTAATTTAGTTTATTTCTTTATAAATGGAAGTTTAATAGTAAGCTAATGGTGACATTAATAGTGATTTTTTATACTGGTAAGACTGCCAATTTAACTTGTAGAAATTAACTGATATTAACTCTGGACCCCTCAATTTAAAAAGTAACAGCTAATCGTACTCTGAATAGGCAAATTGATCTATTGTTTGCTTGAATTGCGGAAAAATTCAGTTATAAAATGTGGCACGATTGTCCCTTTTAGACGATTTCTCACTGTCTCGCTTTGCACTTGGGAGGAACCCGATGGCACGGCTGTTACATTCTATAAAGTAAGGAGCACTTCGGTTGATCTTCTATTATATTCTTGATAGATAGAGACTTTCGGGTATGAATTCATCCTCGTTTTCAACCTGCATGATTTTAGCTTTGTGAAGAGTATCTTTTACATACTTTAACTCCTTAAGCATTTGACTAAGCCTCGATTTTCTTACTTATATATCAGTTTTGGCTCAAGATACAAACAATCCCTATTTTTTATGAAGTTTGGTGATATGTTGGTTCACATTTAATCGACACACTGTATAAGGCTGACGCACTATCATTAATATCCACTGAAAGCAAAATGATTTCTTTTTTGATTTTGGATGAGGGCAAACATATACCTTATTAAAACTTGATATCTCCCTTTCGTATGCCTTTTATACCTTTAATAATTTTTTTAGCTCTAATCGTTAATAATATGTGACAATTCAAAATCATGGAAATTTTAGTCATCACTCTGTTTACTATCAATTTATAAAAATCTAAGAATTTCCAGGAAGCACTTAAAACAATAAACGTTTGACGATGGGGGAATAGGTTAGAAAACAGAGCCATATTTACACATTAATGGAAACGCCGTTAATTATTATGCTTCTAACGAACTCTGCAGTGAATGTTTGATAATGAAGATTTTGAGAGGGCTAGTGCGAGCGAGACGAGATCGTATCCATTTCACTGCTGAGGTGATAAT
The DNA here is from genome assembly GCA_963969495.1 of Ceratothoa steindachneri. Taxonomy (NCBI): domain Eukaryota; kingdom Metazoa; phylum Arthropoda; class Malacostraca; order Isopoda; family Cymothoidae; genus Ceratothoa; species Ceratothoa steindachneri. Next base: position 126,426,415 of record OZ018326.1, read on the forward strand.
AAGGGAAAATAGTAAAAATGAGAGAAAGAGGGAGCAACTTGCTACTCAATTCCCTCCTCGCTTTCGAAGCACAACGGAATTTAACTGAAACATGTGACTCTCATCATAGAGACCGAGGTTAGAAAGAAAGAAGTCAGAATAAGGTAACTTTATAAATCTAAAAAAATAGAAGTAATACAGATATTTACCTAAATAACATCGATATTAGAGTATCCTGCAATCGCAAGCATAAGAGTTTTAAAAATTTTCACAATAGTACGTTCCATCTTGTCACCCCCAAATGTAAAACTTTTCACTCAGGCATTACCTGTGCAAAATGAATAGAAGCTGGCCATTATTAGCTCAAGCTCTGGTGCATACTGCGAGTGGCATTTTCTAATTAGTGTTTCACCTGATTTGCCTGTGAAGATTTATTATAGTGAGGCTACTTTTCTACGTATTTAACAAGTGCAATTCGACTAATAGAAAGAAACGAACTCTTTTTAAATAGAAAAGAAATTTCCTGCGCATGAATATTCGCTGAAGGTTTCTCTAAGATAGGAATAAGCGAAGTTTTATTTGGAATAGAATTCATTCACGTAGGCTTAAGGTTGTTAGAAGTAAATATTTTAGGTAAGTTGGGCTAAATTTGACAGTAAAAGACCCTGTTCACTTTATTTATACCGGGTAAGAGCAAATAAATTGCTGAGTGAACTTTGGGGAGTGTTTTGTTTTACTCATGATTGCATGCGTGCAAACTCTAAGCTCTTTCTAGATATAAAGATTCAAATCGACAAGAAGTCTTCAGAGCATATCTGTGGACTTGGAGTTCCCACACATTCACGTAGAAGAGTTGAGAAATCATTAGGAAGACAAAAAAGTGCAAAGTAGCTGCTAAGAGAAGCCGTCGCCACCTTTGGCTTATGGAATAGAATCAAAAGTCTTAGTTTGGGAACGGCATACGAGAATTATCCCAGGCATTTATCAAACCTTTGTTCCGGTAATGAACCAGCAAGGAAATATCGCTTACAAAATCCACGTAAGGGCTCTATGATCGTATCCCAGCTTGCTAAAGGCTTAGGAACCTTGCAATATCAGGAATTAACTTATGCAAAAGGTACTCGAATTTTCGAAACTTTTTTCAGTTGCAGTCAAATCCAAAAAATTCCTGTGTGCGAATTTGCCTGAATAAATTTGACAGAGGAGAGATCTTGGAAGCAAATAACTTATACACACCTGTGAATCTACTAACAATAAATAAGAGATAAATAAAGTGAGAATTAGACGGCAATGAGCTGAAATGTATATGTGTATCAGAGAAAACCTAGCATTAGACATTGAGAATTGTTTTTAAGATGTGAATTTGTTGGCAGAGCGTCTTGGCAAAGACAAGATAATTTGTATGATTAAGTTGCCATTGAAGATGGAACAAATTGTCTCTCTACAGGAAAAAGAGTCGCATTGACCGCCGAGTTTGTTGTTTCATATAAGAGATTAAAACATTCTTCTCTATATAAATTTGGAATAAGCACCTGAGATCCATCTTATGGGGAGAAGACCAATAATATATCGTTGATTTAGAGAGAGTGGTAAAAGGAGAGGAGAATGAGAGTATGTGTGTCTGTGCGAGAGAAAGAGTGTGTGTGTGCGAGAGAGAAACTCTGTGTGCGATACAGAGTGCAAGTGAGTGTGTGTGAGATAGAGAGAGAGTGAGAGAGATGTGTGTATCCGAGAGAGTATGCATGTGTGAAAGAAAGAGGGTGTGTGTGTGAGAGAGAAATGAGAGTGATATGGGAGCAAAAACCACCTGAATATACCTGTCAACACTATGACAGGCACTCACCGTTACATTTCTCATGTTGTCGCTAATTTGACTATGGATGATGTTAACATGTGGTGTGGTCTGATGAGTCATAATACCCCCTTTGCCTGGCTGATGATAGGGATTTGTTGTTTTTGTAGACATAATATTTTCATGGAAACCCATTTGACAATAATATACCATCTAGGATAGTACCTATATCCTCATGGTGTTGATTGTGTTCGTATGACATAGTTTAGTTCCACTGGTCCGTCTATGGATGTCTTAGACCGGTGACTGCTTGGTGACTATTTGCACCTGTTCATATACTTCATGAACCCTAACAACGATGAGATTTCACAACAGGGTAATTCACTGTCATCGAACCTAGTTGTCAAGAGTTTGTTTGATGAGTAATCCTATTAGTGCTAATGAATGATGTGGCCTTCACATTATTTATGTGCGTAGTGACCACAGCTTTTCTACCCACAAAATCTGACATGCACCTATGGACATTTATCGAGACGTCATGGTTTAAAATCCCCTCAAATGTTCTCCCTCCTCTTGTTGAATCGACGCCACGTCAAGTTTCTGCCCTTTACTAGGCTACAGGATGCCCTAAACGATAAGAGACACTACCTGCTGATCTTTGGCACTTCAGGGTATAGGAAAAATGATTTACTTGAGAGAATACATTAGGAAGTCACATCAACAGGTAATCTATCGATCTCAAAAATGTTTAAGATGAAGACCTCAACCCTACTGGCATATGTATAAAGGAACTTATATAAGTTTTAGGAATATTCTTTTTTTTTTACGTTAATTTTAGCAATTGGCTCCACAAAATTGAGTTTTGGTGAATAGGTTTAAAAAATTCTTTAGGGCGGAAGAATCAAAGCTAGAATTGACTAATAGGTTTTCGAAAGACAACCGGGAATTGTCCAACGTGGAGATAATTGTCAGTTGAACTGAGCGAAAAGATATTATGTTAGGTTGTTGCTATCGCAAGTGTTGGCATCTATAAACTGCATCAAATACATCTTGGTTATGCTCCTCATTCACGCTAAGAAAATTCAGGCAATATACCAGGCTTCTCTCAAATAAGAGAATAACCACAATTGGATGTCATAACTCTTACCTTTACTCCGGCTTTACACAAACTGGTGCGCACCTGCCAGATGAGGCACACTAAATGTTACAATTTTCCGATAACTACAATGTACACAAATGTGGATGGTTATAGCTAATTATTGCTATTATGAATTCATATTACAGCTGCATTCATTTGAGTTCAAATCACAATTATAGATTACCTTGACTAGTAGATGAACATTTTATTTTAACCTCTAAAAAAAAATACTCGTCATTATAGCCACTTTCTTAATGCGAATGAAAACCTTCTTTAGTTGAGCCTAAAACAGTTTAATGTGACTAATTATTACCGATTTACCTGCTTCAATTTCATATTTTTCTGCATATCATAAATTTCATATATTTAGTTTCAGACCATAAACTGGTGTTGAAGCACATTGCTCAACCAAAAGTCACAAATCACTAGTACGCACCTTGCTCTCTAGCTCTCTTGTGTCTTCTGGTAAGTTGGATGTTAGTCGTAACTGAACTGCATTATTGCACTTTGAACCTATGTGGAAGCAATTGTCATCGCGTCACTGGTAGATACGTATCCCTACGACAGTGATTGTAAGTTTTGCCTCAAATAATATATATATATATATATATATATATGCAAACTTGGTTGTTGAAGACCATTGTGTATTTTGCCTAAATTAATTTCCTTTGGCAACTTTCTCTTCTTTAAACTTTTTTTTATTCCATCTTGTAGATGGTGGATTACTTGTCCAGTATTCATCTCTTTTTTAAATCAATGAGTTTGGTAAAAAACAGACTAAATTGCAAAGCTTTCGATCTTATTCGATCATCTTCGGAGCGTTTGGAAATGTTCTTGCCTCCGATGTAATGAGTGGAGTGAGGATCTGGCAGAAAGTGAAAGAAAACGATTTTTAAGTGGTATTTATTCCGCCTTGGTTAAATGTAACGTTAGTGTAAATAAATACCCCTTAAAAATCCTTTTCTTTCACTTTCTGCCAGATCCTCACTCCACTCATTATATCGATAAAGGAGGCAAGGACTTTTCAAAACGCCCCGAAGAAAATCGAGTAAGATCGAAAGCTTAGCAATTTAGTTTGGGTTTTACCAAACGCATTAATTTAAAAAATAAATGAATACTAGACAAGTACTTCACCATCTACAAGATGGAATAAAAAAGAATGTTAGTAGAAGAGAAAGTCGCTAAAGGAAATTAATTAAGGCAAAATACACAATGGTCTTCAACAAAATTTGCTTTCAAGAAAAACTACACTAATTTATATATATATATATATATATATATATATATATATATATGTCTTTGGACTTCACGACGTATAGGTGAGAAAGGGTGGAGGAAGTACAAATCCAGAAACAGTCTGGAGTTCTTTAATGACGTATCGCCGTTCAGCTTCTTCAGAATAGAACTATAGAGCAGAATTATAACATATCTGCCTCTCTCTCAAACACGCACACTCAGAATAGAACTATTTTGAGTGTGCGTGTTTGAGAGAGAAGTTTAATTCAATCCTTGCAGAAAATTAAGAAATGAGACCAATCGAAATTTAGGGCCTCTTTGGGGGGGGGGACCCGAAATTAGCAATATTGTAGCATATCATTTGTTCTCTTGTTTTAAGATGGAAACGCTTGACGTTTCCACCCTGTATCTCTCCCTCTCAGCCCCTAACAAGACTTCAGCTTTCAGAAAAAAATAGAAGAATTACCTAATTTGGTTGTCGATCTCTTCTATTTATGGTCTTTTACTGAACTTAACTTTTGTTTCCGTGCGCTTTTTGTCCTAGTTTACTCAATATCTTTTCTTAATGAGTGGAAATAGGGCAGTAGATTACTCTAGTCACTATATCTTATTATAATCAGCCGACCTATCAATACAGAATCTTTTTACTGACGCTAAATACATATAATTTAGAATTTTTCCTTGAAAAAAACGCTATAACCTGAGTTCTGCCGGTATTTATATATCTATTTCGACCCTTCGTATGTACATTCCTTCTGGATTTGTTTTTTTATAATTTTAGGAGCCCTTCTGGCTACTGGCTACTGGCTACTTGGGCATAAGTCGCCTTAATCACGAGAGCCTAGGACTAGGCTATTTTAAAACAACAATATGCCATTCCTTCTTGATGTAAGTTACCAATGTATCGATTTATTTTAATGGAATTTTAATGCAAATCAAATACACTATTAAATAAAATCATTATTATTACTCAGTTGAATTTGAAAATGACTAATTTAAAAACAAACAAAAATGAATTAAAACAAAGATTTTATGATATACATAATATTTGAGAAACCAAATTTTCATATGAAAGATCCAGACATCACTCTCATTATTTCATGTTTAAGGGAAAACTAGACGAATGAAGAAACCTCAAAGTTAGGTCCCGAGAAGAATATTACTACGGAGAGTGTTTAAAACCATTTTGTGATCACGTTAACAGCCATAGAGACTCGAGTTGTTCTGCATCGTTCTTTCTCTAGAACCATATGGACCATTACCGGGGTAACCATTGGAGAGAGTGGTTATGCAGAAATGCTCATATTTGTTTTTTATTAATTTAGGCAGCTTGCGGCTCGCGGGGAAGGAGAGCTGCTTGGAACTTGATGTGAAGGCTGGAACTTAACGAAAGCGAGTGTGTTATGTGACAATGTATTATGATAGTCATCTTTACCTCCTCTGAGTGCTAGTATAAGTAGGCTTCAAACGGCGTGAGTTTGCCAGGGGTTCAGCCTTTTGACGAATTTATTTTCTGTAGCGAGGAGGCGTTGGATTAATTTGCTAATGTGCATATTGTAGGGGAATTTTTATTTATTTTTTACCTATTAATTTCTTTAATCTATGCATTGTGCGATTCTATTTAAAAAATTGCAAATATTAAAATGTTTAGTAGAAATTATTTAATAATTATTTATTCCCTCCCTTCCGTGTCTCAAAATCTCTCGGTCTCTTGATATTTACTATGCTTATAGGCAAGAACTTTCTAAGTCGACCGTACCTTACACAAGTAGGAAAACAAAATTATTAATCTTTCTTTAATATACATTTAATAAATAGTTGATATTAAAAAAAGGGTTTTATTTCACATGACAGACGAATTATCTCAAAACGCGAAAATAAACGATCGTCACAAACATTTATATCACGATTATTAAGAGTAAGAATGCACGAGTGAGGTGTTGTTCAACGATGTAACTTGAGAAATTCAAAGGATAAGGCGATATTTGAATTTTATAACAAAGGTAATCTTAACTACTGCCATTTTAACCTAATGTCATATCTTTTCAAAATTAGTCCAAATATTTTTTTAAGAGTAATTTCTTACCCTACCATCATGAAACAGCACTTGACAGAAAAGCTCGCATTTTAATACAAACTAAAAAGCTTATTGCGGGTAGATAGTACAGGTTAAAAAATGCCTTGGGTGGACGGTTGTGTAATAAATTTATTAAAATAAGGGAGGTACTAGAAGATAAAGGCAAAAGAAAGGGCTGATAGACCGAACAATATATTTACTTTGGGAAGGCGATTGAACCAAACTTGGGAGGCAGAGCGTGGATGCGAGAAAGAGAGACAAAGTTCTGTGCACAAAGAGAGCAGTTGAAGTCGGGGTAGAATTAGCATCAGTTTGTATATAGTTATTATATAAATCTGCCCATTTTTATTTTGCAACTCACTGTAGGATTACGAAGAAGAATATTGATAATCCTTGCCGTCTCTTAGAACTTATGTAATTTAAATAATAAATTACATTTTATTAATTACAACTGTACTTAATCTAGAGAGTATGTAAATATGATGTAGAAATAATTATAAAAAGACCAAGGAAATTTTGATCAACTATTTGAAACGATAAAAATGGGAACAAAGGAGATACTTTGTTGTTATCTGAGCGTGGATGCAAGGTAACCCATCGATATGACTATGCAAGTTTCGTCTTAGTGGGGAGATTAAAGCGCTGAAAGATCTGCTAATGACGTACTATCTCAGCATAGGCGGGTGATATTTTCACAAATGAGCCCAGCTCTTTGCAAAAAAAGGAAATCAACAAATTTACAGGACTTTTGTACAAAAAGCAAGCTCTTTGCAAATTAACAGTGCTCTTAGCACAGCAATAAAACTTGGTACACACTGAAGCGCGTTTACAAAGGAATCGAGTTCTTTTTAATGGAAGAAGCTCTTATCAATACCAAAATCCTAGCACATGCTCCAAACCACCGAGAGTTACTTATATTACAAGTCTTATATATAAATAAAAAACAGCCTAAATTAAATATGCAAACAAACATACAATTTACTCGGGCTTCCTCACGTCCCCGAGCCCCGAATAATACTCAGAGCCCATCATAATCCTGTGTTTATTATAGATTAACCATTTTAAAAAGTCTTAAATCTCATTTTAATGTACATTTTTGTGTTTAAGAATTTTGATTCCATATAAGTTTTTTTCATATATGTATTTTTAAAGATCTAAATAACAATGCATATAAAGCTCTTCCTCCAGTTTCTTAAGTTACAAATATCGAACTTTGATAATGATATAGGTGTGTATCGAAACGGGTAAAGCCAATAGATATTTTGCCTTGTTAGGTGAAGTAGTTTCCTGCTCTTGTTCATTACTACTTTTCTAATGAAATTTGCCAACTTATCCTTGGTTAACTCATAACTGAGAGCAGAATATAAGACAAAGCGAGAGACACGAAAAGAGAACAATTAACGCTAAATTCGATGTCGCATTCAGTAAAATACGTTAATAAGAGAATCTACTGCCTAACTACAATTACATATATATATATATATATATATATATATATATATGTAATTGTATGGGGCTTAATCAAGAAGCCTGCATTTAATATTGAAAAGAAATCCCTGAGCCACTAGAAACGGATGTAACATCATTTATTTTTCCACATAACGTTTCGAAAACAAATTTTTATCTTCAGTCTGAAAATACAAAATCACTAAAATTAATACAGATAAAAAGTAAGAACAAGCATTGGTTAAAATACATTGCATTGTTTTGAAAATGACTAATCATAATCTGGAGGTATCCCCTTAGAATAATATTATTTCCCCACATCCTAAGACAGTACTCGCCACCAGGTCTCCGTGAAATTCACACCGAGGCTACCTAATGGCCGTCTCAATCTTCCCTCCTCTCTTCCTCGGGTCGGGAGTTTACCTTGTAGGTTTACCGTGAAAAGCTTTTATGGCTCCCACCGCTGGTCGCCCGTCTGGTCCACTAATGCCTGCCTTTGACACCTCATCGCAAGGAGACACTCGGGTTGTCACACCCGATAACGAAGGTTAAAGAAGGTCTTCATCTCTCTCCCTGTTTTCAACAACTGCGGGTCCCGGAGTACAGACATATTTGGTTAGACGCGACTTCCCTGAAACGAGTGCGATTCAATGAGCTTAATCCCAAGAAGTGTGAGTGACGGTCACAAGCCACAGAAGAGCTAGGCATCACACCCGTATTTCGAGTCAGGGAGAAGAGTCTCGTAAGGCAACGTCAGCCTTTCTCATCCGCATTCGGATGAAGGATTTGAGAAGCCGTCCTCCGAAGTTCTTCTGATGAACTACCTCTTAAGGACAAGAGACCCGTTAGATCACTCAAGTCGAGTGTTGAGAAGTCATCTTCATTCCCCCCTTCAAAGATCGTTCTGTGACCCCCTGTGGACAGGAGGCCCTTATCTCGCAAACACAAGTCGAGAAAAGTAGCTCCACCCACTGCAGGTTTGTGGCTACCCTCGTGAGTAATCAAGGTCAACAAGACCTCCCCCAAGTTTTCTCCCGCTTTATTCTCGAGTTTCAAAGGAAGTAAATCTTACATTGCCCTTAATCTCCCATTATAACCATCCCTTACCATGGTTATCTTATAGTATTCGAAGCTTAAGTCCGTCTTATTTATGTACCCCTATATATATCAATATTTATTGTTGTGCCTTTTTATTTCGTGTGTATTAAAATCTATTTTTGTCATTGTGTTTGTTATATTCCTTGGTCACGAGGCTGCCGCTATTGAAATCTACTGCATTTAAAATCTTCAATGAGAGTAGATTGTAGTGTTTTATATATAAAGTTTCAATTTTTAAGTTCCTTAAGCAGAGAAGGTTGCTCTTAGAGGCTAATACTTTAAAATTACTGATAAAAATATCGGTTTCACAATTAATGGCGTGTTTCCTAATAGAATATTTTTCCTTTTTAATCAATATTTTGCCCGTGCGCCAACTAATCACCAACTGAGCAAAGAACCTCGCTTCAAGAGACCTAACAGTGCTGCCAATGTAAGAGCCGCCAGTAAAACTGGAACATTTAAATAAATAGACAGCCTAGCTGCGGAAATCCTATGAGATAAGATCTTTAATGCGAAGATACTCCCTATTCATAATTCATTTCTAAAAACTATTTGGGGTTAATTTTGGAAAAAATCTCTTTAAAATATTTAAGAGTTTTCTTTTATAACTATCGTTTAAAAGGTCAATCACTGAAATTACCAAATATATGGGCATTTTGAAATCGTTTATGGAGAGTTGAGGAGTGTCAATGAGTTTATCAAGCAACCTTTTAAAAATTCTATCATACAAGTCAAAAGGAAATAAATTCTTTATAAATATATAAAAACCATCTTATGATGTAGCTGTTGAATATCGGGCAGCAGCAAACAAAGGGATATCAAGACTCACATTGAGAAAAAGGTTATGAGAAGCTGAGCTCAACGGATATATGACTAGAAAGAAACCGTGGTTCTTTTGGGTGAATAAGAAGAAGTGATTGTATTTGGTAAAGGAGCATGAAGAATTGACTGATGATGATTGGGCTGAACTTGTTTAGTCTGGTGAAAGCAACTCTTAGGTAGGTAGCTTCTCTACATTAGTTTACAACAATTTATTACGCTTGTACAAATTTTATTGGATACGAAAAATAATCAGTAAAATTTGTATTTCTCCTGAGATGTTTTAAACTCCTAGACCTGTTTATTATAGTCGAAAGGTTGGGGAAACTTATGATCCAAGATTTGTTGTCCTAACAGTCAAATTTAGAAGTGGCAGTGTAATGGTTTGGGGCTGCATGTCGTCTTTAGGTCCAGGATGTTGTTTACTTGTGATGGCAGAATGAATTCCAGCCCTTACTTCAGAGTCTCAAAGGGTTGGTTTAAACATTTGTGATTACACTTAGGCACAAAAGTTTCTCAAAAAGTGAATTAATAGCCAAAATTCATGAAGAAAGGCAGAAAATTGAGCCAACCATCAATGGCATCTTTCTCTCAAGTATGCAATAAAGAATAAAAGCGGCTGTAAAAACAAAAGGAGTCCACGCAAATATTAATTATTGATAGAATATCTGCAAAACTGTTTATTTTTATTTTGTCAAGTATGATATAAATGAGTTTCAATCATATCCTTCACTTTTTCATACCTGCCCCATAATTTTGGCCAAGGACACAGACTAGTGGACACATACATATATAGTTATGTATATTTCTTACTTACCCAAGGAAAAATATTTTAAGTATACAGATAAAGGAATAACTCCAAAGATAGTAGTACAAATTAGTTACCCTTAATTTACTCTTGATGTTCACTTTATTCATTTCCCTGAAAATATTTTCTCAGTTTTTTAATCAGGCAGCCTAAGTAAATGGAGAACATTCATATATGCTCCCTTATTTTAAAATATTTTAAACACTGCACCTTACTAATTTTATTCCGGTGAGCTTATTTATACGCTGTTGTAATTGATCTCCATCTCAAAATTCAATTTGCACTATGAGATTTAAATATTTCTTAGTTATTTTATTGACCTACTCTCTATTTAACTAATGTATATCAATGCAATTGGAAACCACTTGAATACAAATGTTAGGTTCATGAAATCACGAACCGGAAACTCAAAGAGTTAAACTATATCATGTTCATATAACTTTGAAGGCTCCAGTGTTTTCTGCTATATAAAAAACGTCTAGAACAAATTCTCTTTTATTTCTGCATTTGGCCACCTCTCACTCCTACTTCCTATAACCCTGTAGACACTTGGCTGGTCAGTTTCAAAAGCTTGTATTGGGTCAGTAATTAATTTATTATGCCAACAAGGAAAGGGATGTGTCATCTAGTTAGTTGACTAATTTGATTATTAATCTTAGTCATAATTAAAGGTTCCTCTTAACTGCAAGTCCATAAAACCTATCGTGATGGAAATATTTTACTTCTGATTTTAATACTAAGTTCACACTTTTTAAAAAATATTTTCGCTTTTGAACGAGAATTTTTCTCATCAATATGTCAGTAAGCCAAAAGACCGTCAATGGGCAAAAGTACAAAAGGACGTGATTCAAAATGATTTGTTTATTTTCTTTATGTTCTAGATAGCATAAAGGCATAGTCCAAGTTTTCTAATTTTGGGAGAGAATCACTCTGGATGTGCAAAGCTACCACGTACAAAGTCAAAATGTCTTCCTCCTCAAGTGTTATAGGCCTGTTGCTCCTCTATCTAGTTTTGAATAATCAACCATCCATTTTCTAATCATCACTAACTCTATAATTTAAGAAGGGGATTTCTTTCAGTATTTGAATAATAATTTAATCTTAGTTTGGTTATGACTTATGTTTTTTTAGCAAAGCTATTTCTAATAATTCTTTTATAAGATCAACCAGCCAATGGCTTGCGCTTCGCTACTAAGATTAAAATTTGAAAACAAAAAAAAAGCAGCCATGGTTGAATTTTTATAAGTTTAGTTTACAGTTCCTTTTTAAAATTATTACCATTGGCAAAGTTCAGAAAATTTCTAAAGATTTAATCATGGCTGCTTTTTTTAGATTTTTAATTTTAATCTTAGTAGTGAAGTGCAAGCTAACCCTATAAAGGACAGTGGCGAAGCCATTACCTGGTAATATTTATTTAATCATAAGCAATGTGATTTTTCATAAAACAGGAAAAATAGAGCAAAGACCCTTTCCCTCAGTTATTTGACTTTAAATATTCTTAAATCGATACTTCTCTGTTTATAACAGCACGGTGACGTGTCTGACGAAGTCACCTCTTGCCTGAAATCATCATTTTCATTCATCGTCTCGCAGTCGGTCAAGGTTGACGATGTTTAGTCATATTTCGTGGTATACGGCCGACAGCGTATGTACGTTTGCGGCATACATAAAGAACTTCGTTCCACTTATATCTAAGAGACCTTTATTTTTACATTTGATTTTTTAATCAGGGAGGATTCGTAATATTATATATTTATTGCCATTTGCAGCATTTGAAGGATTTAATTAAACAACTAGGGTAAAAATATTTAAATTTTTAATATAGTTAGGCTATAACAAGATAATCTGAATAAAAATTAATACTACCAATGAGTAGTACGGAATGGAAACTAACGAATATGAATAAGTTTTGGATTCCTTTTGACTTTAACTAAGAAGGAGTCTGGAGTTGGATGACCTGAACGTGAACCTCCTAGATGAGATGATTCGAGACGCATTTGAATGGCTCGGGAAAAAAACAGCTGATCGTCTCTCTGGGTGAAATAGACGCTTGTTGAGGCTATTTGGGAAGAATAGCTGATGTTTATCCCGAGGTAGGTGGGAAACGCGTGGCGATGCTTTTGACTTGAAGATATAAGCGATGGGATTGTGGATGTAGAGTTACTCCAATCCCTGTGTTACACTTGCTGGCTTCTCGATGATGAGACTTGACCAAGAGGTGAATCTTTTCTAGAATAGGCATTCACGTTGGTATTCCTCAATGGTGAGGGTTACTTCTGCTTTTATTCAGAAAACCTGAGATAGGAGATTTCTCTGGACGAGAATGGTATGAGAGTGGCTCGATACCGCAGGTCTACTCTTCTAAGTGACCAAAAGAACGGCCTCAGAAAGCAAAATCCTGCTCAGTTCCACTGTCTTATTCATTCCCGTTTTGCCTCCGGGACTCGTCTTCTCTCGATTGTTTGTCCGATTCTCCTCTCATTTCTCCAGATCAACCTATATATACGTCCATTATACCTAAGGGGGAGGGGAGGGGATACGCGGGCCCACCTTTAAGCCTCTCTCCTAAGGCATAAGCTTTCATCATTATGACTATTCGCCCTACTGGTTTACGTACGGAGAAGTGAAATTTCGCCCATTTGGCGAAAATAGATATAAACAATCGGAGGAGACAGTGAGTCTGTTCATAGATTTTTATTCTAAAGGCAATCCCAGCATCATATGTTTATATTAACGGACTCCCTAATCTGCTGATTGTAATCCTTCTTTGCGAGCGACGCTCAAGCATGTTTGTTGCAGCGGGTAAAGGGGATGAAGGGGGGAATTATCGGCCCATGGTACGTGATTGTTGACCCTGTATAAACAACCTAGTGACTGTTTGGCCTAGGATATTTATCCACACACATCATGGATTGATGAAATCACTTTTGCCCTTCCTTGCCTTCGCATATTTGTTAAATTATCAGTTGCGCTTCAGATATACACCCTCTGAACATGCAAAGCTGGGATCTAGTGGAGCTGGTGAGCAACAACTAGAAGTAAGACAAGTCACAACCTAGGCCGAAAAACTTCTCTATGAGGTAGATTGTGGTCCTAACGTGTCAGCAATTACGCCTTTTGGCTCTGGATGAATCTCCATAGCATTCATCTATTTTGACACATCTTAAAACGAAGTAGGGGGTTTGTATTCAGAATTTCTTCTCTTAACCTTGGAAAAAGTGGTACGCTCAGGTGTAGGGTATATATGCAAAAGTACTTATTTTTAATAGAGAAAATTGAGAAAGACTAAGTAAAGTTGGCATTTTATCCGAATGGAGAAAGTGATGGGGCATAGAACAATAAATTCTATAAAAAATCGCATGAAAGCATTACTGGTTTATAGTTGCCTTAGTAGTTCTATTATGCTAATTAAGAGAAATCATATAGATGAAACGACTGCAAGAAAGTAAAAACAGAATCTTGAAGAAAATAAAAGGATTAATATTTATATCATTTTAGTTATCGCTTGCTTGTTTTAGGTAATCGAATAAATAATTCGGTATTTTTTTCATGTTGGTCATTATTTATAGAGAGAAATTTTTGGAATTATTTTTATTTAAATAAGTATTTATTTAATAAATGATATAATTTCCACGTGCTTCTAACCCTTATCTCTATCTTGCACCTAACCTTTTCTATACCATATTAGTAATAATCATTTTTTCTTTGATTTTAAAAAGTCCTTTAAGGTTGTTTCGATCTCTTTCGTTGTTGTCATCTTTATTAACCCTATGAGATTCAAAATATTCATAATAAGAGGGTAATAGGTTACATCTAGGCTGGGTGAGTATGAAAGATGCCTCAATACTTCTCAATCTAAATTTCTAAGCTTTTCAAAGTTATCTCCTGATGTATGGAATAATGCCTTGTCTGGATTTTTTTTCATTGTTATTTTTAAAAGATCTTTGTAAGATTTCATTGCTAGTCCTGAACGGGATTTATCATTGAGATTAACGTTTACCTAGCAAAAATTCTCAAACTATTACGACACTGGCTCACAATAATTGTTCCGTCACCTCATATCTATTTGAAACAAACTTTTACTTGATAACTTATCATTGTTGCCTTTTCTTAATTATCCAGCCATAACGTTGTGCATGTGCTGATTTAAACCTTATTTAATATTCATCATTTAAAAACAAACCTTTTGATTAAATCCATAAAATAATGATGAACATGAAAAAAAATGCTACATTAATTATTGGATCAGCGAATATAAATCATATATAGTATGAAAAGTAATGATTTAATATATTATATATGTAAGAGAAAGGCTAGATTACATCGACAAAGGACAAATTACATTACTAAAAAGGTAACTATATAAATTTAGCTAATGAAATACACCATCGATACACTGAAAAAACAACAGGTAAAGGAAAATAATATGGATAATAACAAATAAAAAACGTGAGTTTCCATACAAATATTTCATCTTACTTTTAATTAGAGCGTCAGGTCTTCAGTAGCATCGCCGATTTCACGTAATGACATTTTAAAAGGTTTACTTTTTTTAATCAGAACGATTTCTTATTTAAGTGAAATTACAACATTATTTGGGTTCAACGTTAAACAGTAGAAATTCAAAGAAAAAGACCTAAAAGAGTACAATCAATCGTGAAATTATTAAAAGAAATAAATATCCTGGCTAAAGCCTATATATAATATCTACGAGAATAAACTTCGATTATAAGGATAAAGTTTCATCACAAAAATAATGCGCATGATTTAATGAGATACGGGCAAGGTGTTAATAAATATCCAATATATCAGGAGCCCGAAATATTTGTGTCATGTTGTTTTATATTTTCTTATTTACTATTCTAAAATTGATTTTATTTTAAATTTTAATTTTTTTAGCACAAAAGAATTACAAAGAGTAAAGTTCAGAAAAAATTAATATAATTATGAAATGTTTGGAAATTTTTTGAAACAAAAATAATTTCATATGGTTAAGTTCATACAAAAATGAGAAAATTTATTAAATTTAAGTCATGGCTGTTTATATTCCTATATTATACAATTTTATCGAAGTTCTTTCTAAAATAGATTTTTCATTTTAACCTTTACAAGGAGGAAATAGCTACTAGCCACTAAAAACGAGTAAAGCAAGATGAAATCATTACAGTAAATTTAGAACTGGAAAATGAGCATTGCGGATTGTTTTTTCCGTATTTTAAAAAAGTATAAAGATAAGAGATTTTTCTTGGTTTAGCCTTACAAGATAAGAATACACTGAAAAAGATAGGAAAGATTATGAGATGAAGAGAGTACAGCTTCGCCCCTCCTCCTTACAGTAGGAGATTGGGTTTGCAAAGCAGCCTTCGATCTGTGGCCTACGGCCAAGTTCTTCTGAAATATATTTATGACTTACTTCTTTTTATATATTTTCTCCTAATTAAAAACTTTAATCTTGAATAACTTGTTTTTGATCTTCTCTTTTTTAATCGTAATCTTTAAAAAAATATTTTATTCAAACCTTTCTCACCTTCCTACATATTCAGGGTGTAGAAAATATTAGGTCAGAAAAAAGGGTAAATTATAAATTATTTGGATAAAGACTTCAAATATAAGAAAACCTTCCTAAAGTCTGTTTTTTAAACTCTAAAACAACTCTTCGAAATAACCTTGATAATTATAAATGTTATAATCGCTTTAAATATACGAAACAAATCACCGCTGCGCTCTCATTTTTTTATCTCTACGTCCTATTTGACTTTACCAACACCGTTTTGGTCTAACTATTTTGAAAAAGTTTCCAGTACATATCAACTAATTATTTTCTCTTAGTCAATTTTTTTTACATTGATGCTTATTTTCTAGACCTAAAGGACAGAAAAACTTTTATCAGAATTCTTTTTAAACAAGAACAAAATAATGCTAACAATTCTTTATTTCTTAATCTAAATATGCTAAAAGTAATTTATTTTGCTTTAATCGTTTTTATTAGAAATAACCAAAAAATTAAACAAAATACAAAAAAATAATTAAAAAGCAACCATCGTAACTTTTATGAAATTTATGCACCTTACCTTTCTAATTCCTTTTGTTTTAAAAAATTACAAAAGATTCAATAATCATATTTATTTTATCTGCACTATTACCATTTTGTTTTTTCAGAAAACCAGGCAATTGTTTTGCCACTTCCCCCTATGGGGTGAGCTTGCCCTTCGCTACTAAGATTAAAATTTAAAATCTAAAAAAAAGAAGCCATGGTTAAATTTTTATAAATTTTCTGAACTACATCAATTATAATAATTTTAAAAAGGAATCTAAACTAAATTTATAAAAATTTAACCATAGCTGCTTTTTTTTAGATTTTAAATCATAATCTTAGTAGCGAAGCGCAAGCTTACCCGTAGGGGGGATTGGCGAAGCCATTGCCTGGTTGATATTCTAAAAAAATTATTAGACATATCTTTGATGAAAAAACATAAGTCATAACCAAACTAAGATGAAATTATTATTCAAATACTCAAAAAAATCCCCTTCTTAAATTATAGAGTTAGTGATGATATCTCTTAAAAATTTATGCTTGGTCTAATTTTAACATTGATGCTTATTTCATAGCCAAAAAAGTCAGAAAAATACTTTCGTCGGAATTCTTTTTAAATACGGGAAAAAGAATCCTCACGATTATTTTCCTTATTCTAAATTTATTATAATGATTTCAATTTACTTTCCCCTTTTAATTGGGCTAGTAGCAATTTCCTCCTGATAATGATTAAAATAAAAATTTTATTTTAGAAATTACTTCAATAAAACTTTCGATTATATGATAAATAGTAAATAAAAAGGCAGCCATGCATGAATTTTAATATATTTTCTGCACTTGACCTTTGAAACTATTTTTGTTTTAAAAAAACAAACTTTCAATTTTCATATTTATTGTTATGAACATCACCGTTTTGTTTTTCAAACTCTAAATTCTAAATGAACTCTTAGAATTAATTTTGCTAAAACTTAAAATATATACATATATCTCAATGACAATCACTACGATGATTACACTTAGGATGTTAAGTAGACTTTGGGTCGCGAGAATTTTAAGGCAATGGGGTTTGATTCGCAGAAAGGTGACCTATTTAATATAATAAAACAAATTTAGCATTTTCTTCAACGAAATAAAATGTTGGGATAGAATTTGGTTTCGAGAATGAGGCTCTTGGTTTGATATCCGAAATGCATTTCCGAAGAGAGTATAATGATGAAACTTGCCACGCAATTTTTATTCATTATTTCTCGATAATCTGGTCATCTGAGAGACCATCAGGAGTTGGTGCATATAGAATATTATTTTACTCTTTTTCTGGAGCCATAAACGAACAATTTTTTACCTACAAAAATGAAAGAAATCCGTTTACGTCCATTCTTGAATATACGAGCAAACCCATAAGCGAACCTCTATATTAAGAACAGCCTGCTCTACTTCAATCCTTGATGAACTTCGAATTGATGTCCAATTCATTGCTACATGTTTTCCCACAACAATTAAAAATCTATTTTAATACCTCAAAGCACTCTCTTTTTGGTTCGATTACTTTTATTATAGGGTGTTTATTATTTTTTAACACTTCTAATTGGGAAAGTAGTAATAGGCAAACCTAAATTGACGAAAAATAAAGTTAATACAAGAAATTCTTAAAAAAAAATTTAAACCAAAATCTTAGGTAGCTTCTCTTCCTTCTCTAACTAAATGTTGTTGTATACATGTATGTATATGTAAGTGTGACTGAAAATAATGACAAAACAATTTTAGGGCGCCTATCAATTTAAAATGTTCTGTGAAAACGTTTAAAAGTGCACTACTTTCGTATTAGAAGCAAGATGCCTTAAAGCAGGGTTTAAAATAATGTTAATTAACTTGAGTTTTATAATGAATGACCAAAATTTTGAAATTTGATAAATGAACGGTTTATAAAGATATTAAAGGATATATATAAAATTAAGCCATCAATCCAAACAATGGTTAATGTTAAAAAGTGAAATTCTATGACAACATAAAATTTGGAGAAGAAATTACAATTCTAAAAGGATTTAAACTTAAGAAAAGGCTGAGATTAGTTTGGAAAATATTGTTAGCAAAACATAAAATACTAAAATAAATGACCCGAAAACGTATTAAAAAGCAGGAATAGTGGTTATAACTACAGAACTAGGACCAAAAATGAACTTAGTGTCCACTTAAGGCCAGTACGACAGATAATATAGTCAATACCACCTCAACCTCGAGAGCACCGTCCATGCATTTAATAATTTTATACAGATCAGGTTCACACTTATCTACGAGTGTATCTTTATATCATACAATTTCTTACTACGTACACATAAGGGTACCTATTAATGTACAATTTCTGATATGCATACTTCTTGCTGCAGTACAAAGAGCTGTTAGGAACGATTTATTCTCTCTCGCTGACAGCTTCTGCTATTTTGAAAAATAACCCTGAACGGAATATGGAAAACATATTATATGTAGTGATGCTAACAACGGCTAATGGCTGATATCATTAGGACAGGAAAGTTATGTAAAGTGATATTGTTCCGTGCTTTTACAAGGTTACATTGACAGGCGAATATTACTCGTCGAGTCGGTTTTAAATAAGCGATGTTGTAACAGAAACTTTCAATTCAAGAAGGTGGTATTGAGAAAACGCTTTCCAACGCCGTTGGTAGAAAGGGCCCTTTATTGATATTATTATTATCGAGTGTTTGAGAGAAAGCTATAATTATGTAGTAAGTGGATAATAATTAGAATGATAGATGTGCATACCGTCGATTTGTAGAGTAAGAGATACAACAGAATATACCTAACTATCCCTTTGTGTTGGATTGAGCGCAAAGAGGCGCGTATGAAGGACTTTATTGGTGTTGATGAGTGCCAGTTCCACTTTATGAGGAATTTAGTTGTCAATAATGTTGATAATGATGATCACTTCAACCTGTTAAATTAAATCCACTCATTTACACGCAGAGTGCGTAATTTACTTCTAATCTATGTTTAAAAATTTATACAAGCCAGCAATCCATTCTAAATTGGAGTCATCTGTGCACACTCGGACGTTTCCAGTGTGAAACGATGCAGGATACAAGAAATAGGAACGCAATAGTTAGGGTGCTGTGTAAGCTTTGAGAGCAGAGGCGTGTCAACAAACTAACATGTGTGTTATCTTTCAGGGTGGCTTCCTAGGATAAACCATGGTCGCACAAGCCCAAAGGTTACATCAAACACTTGAATGACTTTCCTAACCCTAAATCCAAAATATTTTTTGTATGATTGGTGTCTCACACTGGCATAGGTACCTTCGAATTAGGCCGGGGACGAAATAAAAGATTGATGGCGACTGGGAAAGACGTTGACACGCACGTACAAGAGTACCATGTACGGTATACGGCGTAAGAACATTGGCATTTTATCTGCGTCGAAAAAGAGGCTATCTATAAGGAAGGTAAGGAAGTCACTGAACTTCAGTCTGAATTGGGTCTGGTGGATCAACTCCACATTTTGCAATCGACTTAGAGTTGCTAAGGAATAAAATCTGACACGTAGGCTAGGCTTGTCATAGGAACGACGATCTCTGAAAAGTTCAAATTATAATATTATGAGTACCACCTTGCCTGCATAGCATAGAGGGATTCCATGTTACTTTATCATCATGCGCTAAGATTTATCCATATTGAAAAATATCATGGCAAGGTTCTCCTTACGAAGAGATATTATAGGATCTAAAAAAGAGAGGAATTTACTGAACCCGCTTTATGGAGGACAGGCGATTATCGTTGTACAAGAAATATACCGTGACATTCGCCATTCTCTCCCAACTTGCACACGAAATATATTATAAAGATTGGGCGAGTTCAAACTGAGTTGACTTATCACTTCCTAGTTTGATAAAAGTGCATAAGCATAGTGGCCATTCGCCGGAAATATAAGATGATATAATATGCCCAGATCTTGTGGAAAAAAGGTAACAAAAGGCTCATATCTCTTTCACCCTGCGTAGCAGCATGACATACGGGATATCGTTTTAACCAGTGACAATATCCGTGTACGATTCGAGAGCAGAACCCAGCTCGCTTAGCAAATATAAGTCTTTAAAGTGAAATGAAAACAAAGAAAGATTCCCTCTTACACTATGGCCATCATAAGATGTCCGGAGATGGGATAAAAGCGAAGACCCATCTTCACAACCTCCAAGCTGCTCCTTCCAGAGCCCTTCTGTGTTATGGCAGAGGTAGCAAAGAAAGGGAAGGACGACAGAGGGAAGATGAATATTAAAAAGTAAAGAGATAGCAAATTTGGAAATACATAAGTAGAATTTACAGGTGAGCTAAGGGGTCAGTGAACCTGCATCTTTACGTAAGATCCGAAGTACAGTATTTACTATGCCTTTGCCTGATCATTAATTCTTTTGTTTTTGCTGTCCCAAGTATAAAATGTTCAGTCTGTACAGGATGAAAAAAAACAGTAAATGTTTAAGGATATGTTGAAGAAAGTATGAGATTTTTAGTTGAATGCTAGGTTGTATGGAGGCCATGCAAAACTCTTTTCGCTTAGTATAGTAATATAGGTCTGTAAGAAGTCAGTTTAGCTAGTTATTTCATTGTATTATATCTGTGTTGTTTTACTTTGTGGTTTTGGTGAGCATTAGTCGTTTCTCTGGTTTCAAAATTGTTTCGTAAGGATAATTGCATACTTGAGCTTGGACAGTAGTTTTATCCCCCTTTTTCTCTCTTTACTCTCTTCCTCTCTTACCTTCTTGCTATATATATACATATATATATATATATATATATTTATATATATATATATATATATATATATATATATATATATATATATATATATATATATATATATATATATCTATATATATATATATATATATATTTTTATATATATATATATATATCCAGGTTTTGTGATCGTCTTTTCTAGCAATTTAGTCTCATTCGTGTACCTATATTTTTACTTCAACGTAGATATGTCTATTTCTTCTGAACATTGAAAAAACCTAAACTTGTTCATGTTTGTACTGATTTTCCATTTCCTTTCGTACTAGTTAATCCTCCTTATCTCTTATCTCGTCAATTTTGCTCGCATTTCGACGTTCCTCTAAGGGTATACGACCATTTGAGTGACAATATCAACAAACTAGATATTGAGGAAGTATACACTCTTGGATGTAGTAGGGTGTCTGAGGTATAGGCTGAGTATAGCTTTGGACTCAAACATCCTCCTTGAGGAAGGTCAGCCTCGAGTTTCAATTTCGCTCATTGATGTTTTCTGATCTCACTGAATGTCTATCTTTCAATCACGTAGTCGCAGAGGAGTCTCTATAGCTTATGAGTCATTCCGAATTATATGATTTTGTATTGAATTTCCCTTGCTTAAACTTGTCAAAACCTTCGATACCTCAATTCAGACGTTCACACCGCTGGACTTTTCCCATTTATGGTTTAACGATTTAATCTCTGATGACTGAGATTGCCATTTTTGTGTTTTGTTTTATTTTTAAACCAAATAAGTACAAATTTAGTAGTTCATTTGCCTCTATAAGCTCACTGAGCTGTTTATTTTTTATTTTCTATAACACCTTCCTGACGAAATCATTTAAATAGATTGGTCTGTAACTTTCAATTTAAGTTGGTGGCATTCGTGTTTTGATTTTTAAATATCATTTGAGAGACCATGATCTCTGATCGGAAGTAGACTGTGTTTAGGCAAGCATTTAATAGATTTGCGATTCCATTTAGATTGGTGTTGGGCGCTTACTCATTAGTCCACTTGGTGAGTCCAAATACCTTGGTGTTTGTTATCAAAAAATTATATTGTTGCGTTCACTTCATTTTTTATAAGTAATCCTTGCATCGCTACCACCGTGGGTGTCTCACATGGTATAAACGGAATGCTGGGGAAACGTTCTATCGATGTTCTGGTTAAGTGGAGTATATGAATTGATGTTTGAAATGGTGTCAACCTATAAATTTTCCTTCAAGTTTATATCAATAATCGTCTTCCAATGTTTTGTTATATTCAATTTAATCAAGTCTTCGTTTCGTTGTTGTTTTTATTTTCACTTTTTATTATTTCTGCTTTTCCTTTTATTTGGTTCACTTTCCTCTCATATTCCTTCACTTGTGTGTCAATATCGATCTTTTGGATTGTTTTGTTCTAATTATAATTTTGCTTTTCCGTTAGTTCTGTAATTATTTCTCGTTTTATCCTTCTCAGCTTGGCCTTTATCTCCTCCGTTATGGTGTTTCTTTCAACTGGCTTGATATTTTACTTATAGGTCTGTTTTGTTAACCATTTCCAGCGTTTAGATGAAGGTCTATACCGTCTTGACGCTGGTCTTTGGAATTGCTTGTTCATCGACGGCTTACATCAAGCTTGTTTCTAATTGAGAAACTATTTCGTATAAATTGCTTTATCTAGCTTTATCGACGTGATCTGTGGTAGAGTTTTCTCTTAAAGGGCTAATTTTCTCAAGGGTATAAAAACGCTCGTCAATAGTTGTTGTTCCTTATTTCTTGTTGGGTTCCTAGTCAGTGACCTTTGAAAGTTAAAAGATTACCTTACTCCAGAATTGGAGAGCCGTCCTATATAACTCAATTCTAATTTTTATACCTTCTTGGATTCACACAATCTTCGGTAACCTTAGTAGGTTATAACTAGACCTAAGAGCAATCTAATATGTTTTCCGACACATGAACTATAAATGCTCCCACTTTTATGGCTCACTTTCGATTTCTCCCGCAGTGTTTCAATATATCATAATATCAACTGTATCTCACCTTCAGGTGACAAAGTTATGTAGTACAAGGTTAAAAGAAGTCCGTAATTCTCGCCTTTGCCAATGACGCTTTACCAGAGTTCAATGCACGTAAAAGCACGCTGACTGAGTCCTTCATTTTTTGAATGGTTTCCTGCCTCTGCAGGTAAGGTTGAGTGAGTAAGTGATTTTGAACTAATATATTCGCTCAAAATAAATCGTGCTAAAGACTCCAGTACAGACAACGGGGTTTGAGATAGCCGGCCTGCAGGTAGAAGTGGATGGCAAGTCATAGTTTAATTTGTCCCCTCTATACTTCTGAAAGAGGACTCCTCGCATTAACAGTAGAGCGAAATCTTGCTCTCGCCCGAAGAATTTCACGATCTTCTGGCGGAGAAACGGAAATCCCCCTCACTATCAGAAGATCATTTTATTTATATTTTTATTACATTCAATATTTGGTTTGAAGATATTGGGTGATTGAACAAGGTGAGTGGAAAAGGTGACTGACGGTCGAATCAGTTTAACCACAAACTAGGCAACCCGTAAACTCCGATGGCAAACATTCCTAGTCGTGCCAACTTTATAAAAAAAAGATGGGAGAGTAGAAGGGAGAAACGGTAGAAAGAAGGCAAGCAAGCAACCTTCACCAGTTCCAGGAGGTGAGGTGATGGGGTCAACATCCCCCTCCCCCCGCACAAACAACAGGATCCGACCAGGGTTGAACGGCTGCAAGATGGTCGACGACCAGCCTGCAAAAGTTGTCACCGGCTAGTGGGATAGGTGAGAATCAGCATGAGAAGATTGCAACCAAACTAGTCTCGGGCTAGTTTCGGATATACCGATGGCAATGAGTCCGGAAGCCGAGTTATTTTTCCAGATTTAAGTTATAACAATGTACACGGGACACCAATTTGTATGTGCTCTGTACAGAGGATAAACGTAGCTACGTAGGCCTAATATCTTACAATGTAGGCTTATGGTCTAATTCTGCCATTCACCCGTTATACGGTCATATTCCAAGAATCTTTACCAACTTTACGAGACTAAATGAAACTCTAGGTCTATTTATGGAATTTAATGGCTTGAGACTTGCAAGTTTACAATGTGTGTCCACTCGAGGCAATATGAAGTTAAAAAATCTTTTAAGTGATAGAGGAAAGGGAATAAAGATGTGGATCTTAAATTAGAGGCACATAATGAAGTTAATTGTTGAGTAAAGGAAAAGAAGTTCAAAGTGAATGAAAGAAAAATATTCTCAACTCCAATAATGATATACGAAAATAAGCGAAACTTTGAGATTAACAAAGTACCTTTCACTCAAATAAGAACGGAAAACTTTTCCTGAAACTTTCGAAAGAAAATTTAGGAAAGGTGGATTCTCTTTGACCTACAAAATTCTAGTACCGATAGGGCTGAATTTTAAAGTAGTTACAAAAGGTAAAGAAACATCCCTTGAAAAGCACCTGCACTAAGATCATCCGCTAAAACAACTTCGTTCTTAAACAACTTACACGTATGATACAATCACATAGATATCATAAAATCATAAGACCTGCAGAATGATATAAACACGCTTGGAACTGCCTAAATTCTTGAAATGTGTGGTCTGGTAAAACAGATCAAAACAATTGTTTTGTTAGGAAGAGTGTAATTTTAATGGGAAGGGGAAAAATAGCAACACCTTTTCTATAGTATTCAACCATCCTGAGAATAGAATTTAGAGGAGGCAGAGTAATGGGTTGGGCTACTTTTCTTACGTAAGTATTAGAAAACTAGCGAAAAATAGCGAGAGATCCTTGAGAACAAATGTTAGTCTACCAGCGGATTAGAGGTGAAACGGAAATGAAAAAAGAGAATAACAATCTTAACCTTATTTCGCATGTAAAATCGTTTCAACCGAAAGAAAATGAACTAGCATGATACAAAAAATTATTCATGTAGGAGTATCAAAAGATAATGCAAAATAATTGGAAAAAGCTGAATTATCCTCCGATTGAGGAATTATCGGAATTCGATTCAAGTAAAGGTTTTCGCAAGAAAGAAGACTCGTTGAAAAAGCATAAACAATATTTATTATAATTTTTTTATTTTAAACGATTTACTTGATAAAGAAAAAAAATATTAATCGTAAATCTTGCTGGGAGACTATCTACAAAACTACCCCTGGAATGAAGGCCTAAGAAGCTAGGTTCCGCCCATGATTGAGCTTGCCAGATAGAGGTCAATTAAGATGTGAAATTGGTAATACCATATTTATCATTACTTATTATTCGTATTACTATAAGTTAATCTTAATATTCAATAATTGCATAGTATCTTTTCGCGGAGGTAAACTTAGTTATTTCGTATGTACTGACACTATTATTATGGAGTGAAACGAAACTAAAATAAATATGGCGAGAATTCACGTTTAAAATATATATATATATATATATATATATATATATATATATATATATATATATATATATATATATATATATATATACATATATATATATATATATATATATATATATATATATATATATATATATATATATATATATATATAAGAGCTTAATTAGAGATTTGCAAGGAGTTGCAAACCAAATGCAAGACAAATAAACTCATATATATATATATATATATGGTAAATCACAATAGCACGTGATAAGTGTAGATGCTCATTAACCCCCAGGAAATAAGGAAAGATGCTGCACAATCGATTCCGTCTTCTTTTTTTTATAAGACCAATCAGAGATTTCTTACATTGAAGTTTAAACGAAAACCAAGTAGAGAATATGAGTATGACAAAAATGGTTTAATGATCTGCCTTTTAGTAAGGTCCTAAAGTTTTCTAGATGACCAAAAAGCGGAAAAGGGGTGTAATTCTATACAAAGGGCCGTGGAAGAAGCTGTTTAACAGTGTGTACCGGAAGAGAGAAGAGGTTCTAAACATAAATGGATGACAGCTGAGGTTCTAAATCTAATTAAACGAAAGAGACTGCTAAAAAAGACACAGATAGATATAAAGAAAAAGATAGGGAAGTTAAAAGAAGAGGTAGCGAGTGAAAAGAAGAATAGCTTAATGAAGAGTCTAGTGTAGTTGAACAGATAGAAAAGGTGAGCCAGAAACCGATATATGATAAAATAAAGGAGTTTAATAAGAATAGACAAAAACGAACTGTCAATAAAGGCTGACCAAGGAAACTTCATAATGGATAAGGAAAAGGTTTTAACGAGATAGTAAGAATATATGATAGTATTGTACAATGACACTAGAATTAACCAGCAGCACATAGAGGATGAGATGGATGGACTTACAGTTCTTTAAGAAGAGGTGAAAAATGGCATCAAATGTATGAAAAGTTGCACAGTTGTTGGATAGGAGGAAATTCCTTTGGAAATGATTGAGACAACTCGTGAATATGTGGTAAATAAAGTGAGAAGTTTAGCTAATATGATTTATAATGCAGGCTATATACCACAAATAATGAGGGAGTCAACTTTCATACCCCTACCAAAAAAGAAAGCCACCATGGAATATGAGAAACATCGATTGGTTAGTATCATAAGGCAACTCGGGAAGATAATGCTGAGAGTGATTAACAAAAGAATAAAGCCTATGATAGATAAATCTGTACAGGAAGAGTATTATGGATTAAGGAAAAATAAAAGAACGATTAACGCGATATTCGCCCTGAGAAAGATCACGAAGAGAGCAGTTGAGATGAAGTAAAATGTTTTCATGTGCTTTATTGATTCCGAAAAGGCATTTGATACGATGAGGATGCTCAGTGATATTAAGATGAATGGCAAGGACCTAAGGCTGTTACGTAACCATGCCTGTCCACAGAAAAAAAATGCAGGAGAGGGGGTGGGGGATAATATTGCAATGTGTCGTGTCGTGAGCATTGGCTGTGTTCATGGCCGTCCGCAGGGGGGCAAGGATGGGAATTTTTCCCCCTAGAATTCATGGAAAAGAAAAATAATTGCATGGAAAATACAAAATGAATAAAATATCATGGACATTGTTCAACTGTTTATCTAGTTTTCCACTATTCAAGTATTATTACTACTACGTGAACAGGAAATGAAGTCGTTGGGGATCTCTT
Organism: Ceratothoa steindachneri; assembly: GCA_963969495.1. NCBI lineage: Eukaryota > Metazoa > Arthropoda > Malacostraca > Isopoda > Cymothoidae > Ceratothoa > Ceratothoa steindachneri. The sequence continues at coordinate 126,453,723 of OZ018326.1, forward strand.
CTAAACTTGTCAATGACCTTGTTAATTATCTGTGTGTTCTTGCTTTTCACTTTTTCACGCTGTTCACTGAGCACACAGAGGCCGGTTAAACGTTGATCCGTCATTGTTGGCCTTAATCAGGTCTTCACCCTGCGCATTGTGCTAAAAGACCTCTCCACTGTACATGTGGTTGCAGTGCGATGAGGACAGCCATACGCACAGCAGGGAACAAAGAATTCACCTTCAACAGCTTAATCATATCCAGTGGGAGAGAGAGAGTTGTCATTCAGTGGGCCCTTATGTTTCTACACGTTATGCCACGCTACTGCTTCTTCAACAAGATTCGCAATTTAGTATATTTTTTTGATAGATTAAAAGATGTTCTTAAATTCATTTCTTTCTATTTTCTTCATTTCTCTTGGATGTAATGTAAAAATATGAAAATATTATGTGTTGCTCTCACTAAAGCGACTTTATAAAGACTGAATCAAGGAATCCATTTACAGTATATATATGGTGCGGCGATAATACTCCTCAATGGAGCCTCCTACATTCGACCGGTTGATCTGGCGTGCGCATCGTTGAGGCATAGTCAATTCTATACTAAGTTCTCCTGAAAATATTTTCACCTCATAGATGACATCTTCTGAAAACATACGATCAGCTTCATCCAGGTGATCTCGGAAAGCCTTCATTAACAAGTCAATGTGATCTAGGACTACCATCATGTCCATCTCAACTGCCTGTAGCTGTTGAGTATTTCACTATAATTTTGAGACAGATGAGAAACACTGTGGTAGCTGCTGCACTCCTCAGCTGATGTGCCGTCTGACGGGTACTCTGTGACTCATGTTGGCATAGCTCCAGTTGCTCCAGTTTTGCATAGATAACACAAAAGTTCACTGAAAAGACGCGGATACTTTTGTACTATGCGCTTCATCTAGTGTCACACAACAAAGTTAGATTTGGAACAAGCCTTCTGCGCTTGGGATTGTCACGGAAAAAAAATGATAATAGATTTCACAGTTCCAGTCTATTCCGAATATCTGCGAGAGAATTCAGCTTATGAACCACCAAATTAAGTCGATGCAAAGAGCAATGCACGAAAACGGCTTTGAGATAAATGTTCCTAATACGGGCCTGTAGAACAATCTCTTTTCTCGTCATGGTTAAGCATCTATCGTAGCCTTGACCATGAAGCTTGTTGAGTTTAAGATCAATTCTTTTTGCTTGGTTGATGATAGTATCTGCCATTGTTGCAGCGTCCATCATCTCCAGTGGAACAAATCCAAGGAATTTTTCGCGTATGATGACTGAATCATTCCGTTTATCCTGCAGCTCAACAAATCGTACGCCAATTGACAGTTGTTCGGTCTCTGATATGTCAGCAGTTTCATCAGCAATGATCGAGAATCCATTTTATTTACTTGCAGTCTTCACAATATCTTCTCTTATCACTTCTTCGGAGAGAAGTGTAAGCTCGTTCTGTACACGAAATGATGTGTACCTCTCATTTTTACTCGCACTCTCCATGTGATCCTTTAAGTCCGTGTCCCCTGCTTCTATCCTAAAATGCAGTAGGTCACAGTGGTTTCCCCAATGTACTTTCCTTTCCCCTCAAAGCAATTTCATGACTGCAGCAGAACAGAATACTAGATAGGATATGGAACAGTTTCTCACGGTTTTGAGTGAATGCTTGGTTGACTGCTGGGTTTATCTGGCTTACGATGGTTAGCTCTGGGTTTTTCAAAGTGGGGAGGAGATTTTTAGCATTTTGTAGTGCGCCTTTGTGCCAAGATGAAAGCATGTGCTTCCTCGCGTGCTCATTAAAGTCTTTGTATTGGACAAAAGGAGTCACGATTAAAGCACCCATTAGCCCTCGGTGCACTGATTGAGGAAACAGCACAGAGTATTTGCACAGAGCACCTTTCAGGTGACTTTAGTAAGACAACTATGGAAAATATAGTTTAACCACGGGTGACGGAAATAACAGCAGCCCTGTGAATCTTTTTGATAGATTTAATCTGTTGGTGAGGGAACAATATGTGTTCATCAGGAAATCATATCTTCTATCGTTGGTCAAATGTTATATGGTGTTGACATATAATCTGATATCCAGAGGATAAGGGAAGTCGTTCGCAACTATAGCAAGTGGTGTTTGAGGTGAAATCTGATTGGTTGCTGTGAGTAACTGCTCATCATATACTCCTCTGCGCTGCTCTGCTGGTTCAGCATGCGTCTCCGATGTACCTGGCGTATCTTGATTGTCGTCAGAGTAATCAGATTTACGTTTTTTGAAGAACCTCCTGATATCCATTTCACAATCCTAAAAAAATTGAAATATATAATATTATATATTAAATGATCCATATAAAATTATTTTTAAGTATCTTAGATGTCTTATCATTAGTTTATCAAAACATACAGTAACTATTACATGGAAAAACAAAACTACAGTACTATTAATTTAATAGTATTAATAGTACAATAATTTAATAGTTTAATAATTTATACTTAAGAATTTAATAGTATTAATTGTAAAAACACAAAAACGGAAAAAACAACTGCTATTAAATGTAAAAAAAACGACTGTTATCAAATAATAGCCGCCTATATTTCCTATATTTCACTTATTCATGAATTCTAGGGTGGGTGCAAATGCACCTCCTTGCCCCCCCCCCCCCTCATTGCAGCTTCCCATGTACGTAAACTGGATTGGGATCAAAAGACAGCAGGGAAGATTGAAAATGATAAGACTGATTGGATAAAAATAAACTGAGGTGTCATATAGGGGTGCGTACTACCACCTTATATGTTCTTATTATATGGACAAAAATGCAATGAAGAACTATAGTATGAAGAATGTATCAGAAAAAAAGAAAGGAATATGAATAACCTGCACTATGCAGATGTCACCATGTTAATGACAGACTTTCAAGAGAAATTACAAAGATTCGTCAACAAGCGGGTGGAATCATGTGAAATAAAAGGACTGAAGATGAACATCAAGAAAACAGAGGTCATGGGAATAACTAAAAGACAAGAGAGAATGCTTGTAAATGTTCAAATATAAGGAAGAATTATCCAACAAGGGGAAGATTTGAAATATCTGAAAAGCAATATTTCCGAAAACGTTGAGTGTGAGAAGGATATAAAAACCAAAATTGCGATTGCGAAAACAAACTTTGGAATAATGAGGAAAATTTTGACGGACATCTCTATAAGCACGAACTTAAGTTTAAGAATATTACGATTCTATGCATGGTCAACATTCACATATGGCTGTGAACCATGGAACTTAAGAATATGATAAAAAAAAATGGAGGCAGTTATGATGTGGTTCATGTGAGAAATGATGATAATCCGGTAGGCAGATAGAGTTACAAACGAGGAAGTATTAAGAAGGTCCAGTATAGAGAGATGTTTGTTAAGGAACGTGAGGAGGCAACATCGATTCGTTGGACACATCCTAAGAGGAGACGACTTTGAAAATTGCTGCCTATTAGGAAGAATAGACTGAAGGAAAGCGAGAGGAAGACAAAGATCAAAGCTTATGGACACGATTCTTCAACACCTTGGTGATGGATGAAGAACTGTGGTCCTGATCAGAATGGCTGATGACAGGAGAAGATGAAGATCTAAGGTGGCCGAAGTGACTTGCCTGGCACTCCGGTAAAAGGTAAAGTGAAGTTCAAATAAGTAAAGATTGGGGGAAGACAAAGGTCCAATATAAATAGAAATGTTTTGACGGTTCTCCTAGGTAACTAGGGTGCTTTAGTTGTTCTCAGGCTTTATGCCTTCTACACATTTTCCTCCCACCAAACTTTACATTATTCACCTTATCTTTTTTCCTGAGCTTTGCGAATAAATACCGTCTGTCGCTTTTTTCTTTTTTTCTATCACCTAAATATGCTATACGGCAAAAGGAACATAATGGCTAAAGTTACAAAGACTAAGAATCAGGAATGGACATTAATAAGACAATAATAGAGTACTCGTAGCGTATTCATAGAAATAAAAAAGCAGAGATTGTAAATAAAGCAATTGAGTTGTTCTCTCTTTCAGATCGAGTAAAGATAATACCTAGGACTAAAAAAAACGTGCTTACCTATATTTTTATAGTAATAACTTTTAAATTTGCTTGACAAGAGTGCTTAGCTTCATCTGAGTTAGGGTCGATTTGGTTAGATTAGGTTAAACCCAAGAGACGTAAATTTCCAAGCAGACTGACAATTTGAGAGTGCTTTTCTTGTTCTTGTTCTTGTCCTTGAGTGTTCCTTTATAGTCGTGGTCGTCATTAGGAGTATTTATCTTTACTTCGTCTTCTTATTTGCATGTAAATTTGCTCCAAGGGGACATTAGCAGCTAATAAAATTATTTCTATAATTTTATAAATTTAAAAAAGTTTTTACTTTGTTGAGAACTAAAATTTCCTTAATCTGGGTAAGTTTGATGTTTCTTTTATCCTATTGTGCTCTTTCCCAGAAAGAAATGGAAATAGTAAAACTCTAATAATTCTTAAATACGAAAGTGTGCAATTCCCATCGATATATTTTTATTTTAAAGTTCGTCGTGAAGTGCCTTTCGAATACTCAAATAAGTGAAAATGCAAAGTCTGCCAATGGGTCTATTAATGCGCTAAATACCAAAGAAATATCTTTTTAATTATTGCAGCTGCGTTCCAAAATGCATTATTCCTAAATGGATGCTGACTTCTCGTCGGTATATGTCTAGATAAATCCAATATTCCACGCTCAATACAAGAGAGAAGATAAAGTCGCAGCAGAAGAGTTTTACTTTTATTGGTCCAATTCCCTAAGGGACGCTTTTCAACTTGGTCATTAAAGATCCGAAATTACTAAGATGACATTTGGGTTCCATTAAAGTAAATTAACCTTTAATCGAGCCAAAAGATCTAATCACCTAAAGGTGGTATTTACATCCACTTCCTTTTGCTTAATTTTAGGTTGTAAGGTAATAACTGTTGTTTTAGAATGAAATAAAAATGCTGCTTAGAGACATTAATCTGTCCGAAAATTACACAAAGATGTTTAAAACTAAATCTAGCAATGCAATAGCATTTTATTGATAGTACTAATGCCCACGCCTTTCTTAGCTTTTACTGCCTATGCCTTTTTTAAGATAGGGATGCTTAGACTTTTTAAATTAAAAAGTACGTTTGGGCGCCACATTCCCTCTATTAAGGACAACGTTTACAAATTGTGAATAATATTGCTTCACTCGATTGGCCCAAAATGCTTCAAAGTGTTTCGGGCAATTATTGTTATTACAAGATTAAGCACAGAAAATAATAGCTTGATCGTAAACAAAACCACAATCCTACTTGTTAACGATATCTCCAGCAGTAAAAGGCAAGGCTATAAATTCGTGGGGGGATTTGAAATGTTATTCATTATGAACACCTGAATAATTATAGGCAAACAGTTACCGCTGACCTATACGGATTTGGCAAATGTTATCTTACAATCTGCGGATTTTTATCCTTTGAGAGGTTTCATGGCCATCTAATTCTCATTTTTTTCTGATAAATGAACCATCGTGGTCGATAAAGTCATTAACAAGCAGAACAACCGCGTGGTATCATTCTAACAGGATTTCTCCGCAGTTGCACTACTTGTCCTCGACCAAGCATCACGTCTCCGTGATTATGCTCTGTTTCGTGGATTCGAAAGGCCAGAAGATGCAATCGGTGTGGTTCGCGACGGTTACATAGTCACAACGGCCGATCATTGCACTATCTTGGGCACAAATGTGCTGCTCTGGGTGAGATAGATGAAGAAAAAGTCGGACTATGCCTTTTAGCCTCGGTCCACACGACTAACTCCGATCAATAGTAGTTCGGGTCGAAGTAAACTTCTAGTCGAAGAAATTTTGGCCGCCACAAGTGCCGACCATATTCCGCTCGACTATAACTTGTGGAAGCATATCTGGGGCAAGACCTACAAGGTCTCTCCCAGAATCTCGACGAGCTGAAGTCCTCCGTCAACTGTGTAGGCCAGTACAAAGAAAGACTTCGTCCGTACCTTGTGCGCAACTTTAGATCTCGCCTCGAACGCGTGCTCGCCACAAAATGCAAAGGCATTGATTAAAATTACCATATAAACACCTATTTCTATGTTAAAACTATGAAAACATGTATATCTACATCAAATCTATCATTCTGTTCTTTGTTGAAAGCGTTGTAAGCAATGTAACGGGACTTTTGCAACACCCGGTCAGTTAAAAAATTGCAACGTTTAAATGAAACTCTTAAGAAACAAAACGTTCCTTGTTCAACCTAAAGACCGGTGTCATTTTTTCAAGGTGATGCTTGTTGCCAAAAGGTCGCACGTTTGTTCTAAGAAAAAAATATTGGTTTAAATTGTGAACTTTTCTTCTTAGCCTCCATTTTCTTTTGTCCTTGCACAATCTGATTAACGTTTAATTATTTCATCACAATATTACGTAATATCAAGTACTTGGAAAAGGTTATGTAATCATATATTTCACTAGAACCAAATGAATTCTACAAGGAATCTAGAAGCTATCGACTAGATAATTGAACGATGGAAAGCATTTTCGATAATGATCGAACCAACTTTGCTGAATGTCTTTTGTGGTATATTAAATTTCTTTTAAAAACAAGAAATTAAATTTCGACAAGTTATTATGATAATTTAAATCAGCTATTTTAACGTTTTGCCATATATTTTGAGATTATATGCCTAGACTACCAAAGAAAACCCACAGCAAAGAAATACATAGAAGAAACGGAACTTTCCTTAGAATTTTGGGTTGGTCAAGTTAAGTTAGTAAAGTGTTTAAACGTGTAGTTTGTCGAAATAAAGTAAAATGGGATAGATTAACTGCTAATCATGGAACTAATTAAATGGATAATTAAGCCATGACAAAGTAAAACTTCGGAGGCCTGGTGTCTTGAAATGGAAATACTAGTCATTTCACGGCGAATTAGAGTTGAAACAAGCAAATGAATATTACGTAATTGCAGTAAAAGTTTCAAAGAATTGTAAGGAAGAAATTTATTTACCGTTGTTTTTTCAGACACAGAAATTTTTGCACTTTCTGCAGAAGAAAAGTTGGAATAACTTCTTTATGTCGCTCTTGATTTGATGATGAGGTGAGCATAAGACATTAAAAAAAAGGTTTAAATCGAACTTATTGTACAGGGTGACCACTCCCCAAACGGGCCTCAACTTCCTCCCTCAAGGAAATCTGATAATAGGTCTTGCATAAATCCAATTCGGTGATGAACTTGGCCTTCTCAAAAAGGTGGAAGTTCTGATCTATGTTGAAGATTGGTTCGGCATTTAATACGGTAACCCGATTTATCTTTCTAAATTCGATGCACATTCGATAAGAACCATCAGCCTTCTTTGCTATGACAACCGCGGAACAGTAGCTCGACTCCAAAAGTTCGATGATCTTCAACCTTAGAAGTTTATCCACTTCATTATTAAATGATTTTTCGGAGGTATATAGGCAGGGATAGGGTTTAAAACCGATGGTTTCCAGAATTGTTAGCTGTATATTGTGCTCAAAGTGAGTAGCATAACTCGGGATCTCGGTGATGACGTCATCAAAACGCCTAAGATTCGCTTTCAGTTGGTCCTTTTGACGAGAGGGTAACTGGTCGCATATCTTAGTTTCTTCAGGCGGGGAATTATAATAGTCGGTCAAGACATGCAACGGGTATTCCTTGTTTTGCTCCACGCAGGTGACTTGGATTACGCAAAAAGGGTCCAGAGGGTAGCCAGATTGCATGGGGGATTATTCGTGAATTGCAACTGGTACTGGTTGAGCATATTAATAGGTCAGAGCTCTTTTCCCGAGATGGCTTCAATAAGGTAATCGACGAGGCCACGCTTCTCGACTATGAGGTAGGGGCCTTCTACTGGATACTATTTTTCTATACCTTCAACTTACGGCGCGAGATAAGGCCTCGAAGGACAATAATTTGATTCCGTGGGAGAATAAAATTAATAGTTAAGCACCAAAAAATGGGAACGGGAACAAATACACTTCGCAAATAGGTATATAATAGTTATTTCTCACCTTTTAAACTCCAGAACCGGAACCAAGACTAGCCAACAATGAACAATTTATCCAAGGTTAACCAATAGATTGATCAAATTTCCAAGGTTAACCCAATAAACCTGATACCAGATTAATATAGATGTCGTAGGTTAACCCTACCCACCTTACACCTGTTTAATATAGATGTCGTAAAATGGGGTCAAGTTTACCCTTCTGCTTTTTGAATTCGTGGGAAGTTTACAATATGAGCAGGATGACCTTGGATAGGCCCTTGTGGCTTTTGTCATCCGTGTAATTATGTTATGTTATGTTATGTTATCAAAGTAGGTTGGCCAATAGTCGACTATCTTGGAGTTACGGGATAACAGAAAACGGGTACAAAAATAATTTTACTAGTATGCAAATTAATATTATTCTACAAGGTTAAAAGGAGTTTTAGAATAAGCTATACATTTATTAGATTTACAAGGGTCTCCGCAGCTAAGGGAGGGGAAGACGTGGTGAGGACAGTCACTGTACAAACAAACGGACCATATTGACCGAAGGACACTCGAACGAACTTGAGCGTAATTAAGCCGTTGATGTGGCTTACACTGGGGAGGTGGGGGGGGGGGTCAGAAAGAGCACTTGCACAGTAGATTTGCGCTTTGATGTTACCTTGTAGATTTGGTTCGAGTGAGTAATCCTTGACTTAGCGCAAATAGTAAACAATAGTCTCTGGATCATGAATATTACGGGTGTGAACTTTAATCTTGCTTTCGAGTAACACGAATCGAGATTAAACGCTCTGCCTTCGAGAATCGTGGGAAGTGGGTCGAAGTAGTCTCACGTGAAATAATAAGAATACCGAAAGCCAGAGTAATTCTAAAAGAATTGTGCAGAGTCCAACGGTACGCGAATAGCCGGTACCGACGGGGACGGAGAGAGAATTCTGATGGAGCAGGGAGGACGGCGGATACTGACGGAGCTGGGAGTACGGCGGATACTCCCTTCCAACTTTGACGCCGGAGGATTTATAGGGGTTGAATGGGCTTTTCCCCCTCCGTCCAAAGGTAAGGGTTCTAGCGTGTACCGCATCGGTAGACGAGAATAGACTTGGCCTTTTAGCGTGAGCGCGAAAAGGTTCTTAAGTTGGCGAGGCGAACTTTGTCCGACTTCAGATGGTACCTTCTGGTCTCTCACACTTGTCGCAGCTTTCTGTGATGGCCGCATTCCAGGTCATCGCGGCGTCTCAGGGCGTCCAATAACTTTGCACCTCTATTAGCGCAGACAAAAAGGGTCTCCCAGGTGTCTGTTGTCTCTCTCTCTATTGAAAGGCGAGGCGGCTTGTATCTTACTCTCTCTCTCTCTCTGATCTTTGACATATACTATGCTATGCTAGTGTCGGCTAAAGTGTAATAGGCTAGGCAGGGCTATACTCTGCTATGCTAGGTAATACTATGTTAGGCTACGATAGGCTAACTAACCAAGGCTATAACAGGGTAAGCAATGCAAGGTTATTCTAGTCTAGGGTATGGTATGCTATACTAGTTTAGGATATAGTAAGCTAGGCTATAATATGATACGCTTAGCTATATTATGTTAGGTGTGGTTAAGCTAGTATAGGGTATACCAAGCTAGCATATAGTATGCTATCCTAGGTTATAGTATGCAAGGATATATTGGCAAGGCTATAGTAGTCTATTCTATATTGGCTATACTAGGCTAGGCTACTCAAGGCGACGCTAGGCTATCGTCTGGCATGCATTGCTAAGCCATACCTAGTTAGGCTAGGCTATAATAAGTTAGGCTAAACTAGGCAATGCTACGCTAGGCAAGGCTATACAAGGCTAAGCTATGTTAGGCTATACTATAATATCCTAATTTAGACTAGGTTCTACTAAGCTAGGCTATGCTCTATTAGGATACGGTAGGCTAGGCTATACTAAGCTAAGGTGGGGGTAAAGTAAGCAATTCTTTCCTAGGTTATACTAGGTTAACTAAATTAAACTCTTATGTTGGTTTACATTCTCTTTCGAATGATAGAATTTCCAATGTCCTCCCAAGGTTAGTCCGGGAATTATTGAAAGTTTTGCAGGTCTTAAGGTCATAAATCAGAAAAGTGAGAGCACGCGACTTTTTGGTCAGCAAACCTTGTTTCAATAAATACCTAACTAAATAAAAAATAAATAGTACCATTGCATTCACTGTAAAATAAAACATTATAAAGTTATTTTAATTTCTGCATGTTCAACTTCTTTTTTCAATAGCGAACAAACCTGTTTTAACACCCACACCCACATGCACATGTATATATATATATATATATATATATGAGGAATTAAACCACATTCTTCAAGGACAATTTAATTCAGAACAGTTTCGGTGTATCTCACACCCTTTTTAACTTACACTGGATAAAAAATATAAGAAAAGTGCATGCTAACATAACACAATGGCCAGGTCGTGAAAGATCCCCTCTTTTTTTCCCCAATCCCCTACTTGTGGCTAATCTGGGGGGGGTTAGGCCTAAACATTTTGAAGGGCTGACATTTTGCTATTTTTTATTTGCTTCAATATGTTTAGGCCTACCCCCCCCCCCCCCGATTAGCCACAAGTAGGGGATTGGAGGAAAAAAAGAGGGGATCTTTCACGACCTGGCCATTGTGTTATGTTAGCATGCACTTTTCTTATATTTTCTATCCAGTGTCAGTTGAAAAAGGGTGTGAGATACACCGAAACTGTTCTGAATTAAATTGTCCTTGAAGAATGTGGTTTAATTCCTCATCTTTTCTTGCGATATTGCAATAGTTTTAATATATCTATATATATATATATATATATATATATATATATATATATATATATATATATATATATATATATATATATAAATATATATATACATAGAGAGAGAGAAAGAGAAAGAGCGAGCGAACGAGAGAGGAGCAGTAAATGACTGTAAACATTTAATGGCCGGACATTTCGAAACTCAGCTGGTAGCATCATCGGCCACTATAGATAGAGGGTGAAAATATGAACACTATAATTATTAAAATACATTAATAATTGCTAAATTTATATATTGAGTTGCATGTAAATCAAATGACATAGTACGGACAATTACTAAAACAAAACGCAGGGACGCCAAAAAAATGATTTTTTGCAGTACCAAATGAATGAAGTTAAAAGAATAAATAACCCATTATATATTATAAACAAAAGACATATGTCAGTAAACAGCTAGAAAATAAAATAATGTATGGGGCATACTTCTCCCGACACTCTATTAATCATGTTACCAACCTGTTGTTTGCAATCTAGAGTATATTTTAAGATGACCAATCACATAAGAAAGAAACCAAGGTAAATGGCAGTTTCAGTATAGAAAATGCAAAATAAAAGAGAGCCCACAACGATGACGAAAGTAAGAGTTATATTGAAAATTTATTAACAAAGACGAATAAAGACAGTAGGTTAGCCAAAATGTGGATTCCCAGCTTAAGTAAAATATTTGTAGCTATTCTGGTCATAATATATCTTTAAATTATGTGAATAAAAAAAGTAATAACCACTTTAAAAGCCAAGCATTCATGTTTAGGGCATTTCACTGATTCAATTTTATTTACTACACAGAAATGAATATTTATGGTCATTGTCCAAAATTATTCAAAAATAAAAATCTCATTGCCTTTTCTCTTGAATTGCCATAAGTGAATTATTAGACAATCAACAATATAAAGAGCGATTTAAAAAAAAAATAGTAACGATATTTACTACCCTATTAAAATAAAATTAATTTAAATTGACATAATAGGAAGAGAACCACGATAATTTACTCTCGTGTTACTTGTCCATTGCTCGCAAACGTGCATAAAGGCGAAATGATTATTTATGGTCATTGTCCAATTATTTATAATAAAAAATGCCATTGCTCCTTCTCTTAAATGGCCAGAAATGAATTATTAGCCAATTATCAAAATAAAGAGCGATTTAAAAAAAATAGTAACGATATTTACTACTCTATTTAAATAAAATTAATTTCAATTGACATATTTAGATGAGAACCACGATAATTTACTCTTGTGTTACTTGCCCATGACTTGCAAACATGCATAAAGGCGAGTCCACAAATATCCTCTTTACGCTCGCTACACAACCTGCGCTCTGTGAGGGCTAACAGCCTTGATGGTCGTATTATAAATACCTATCATTATTATCATTATTATTACTTCCGCTATAACTGGTGATCCCTTTGTTCGAAGGAAAAGAGAGATCGGAAGATGGACTCGCAGAACGAGCAACGAGCGGAGTATAAAGAAGCGGAAGTCACCAACAGAATCACCATCAAGTCTCCCGTTTTTAATGAAGCAACAGGATCGAGATGGCTTAAGATAGTGTAACCTCAATTGGAAATAGATACCTGCAACTCGTGGTCTTTTTATCAACAAATTAAGCAAGGCATAGCAAGCATACTCCACCCTACGACAGGGAACTCCTGGCGGCGTATCTCGCAGTGATCCATTTCAAGCACATGATCGAATATCGTCATGTGACACTGTGTACGGACGAAAACCGCTGGTGTCAGACTTTTCTTAACCATTATAAGCCATGACAAAAAGGCAGGTACTTAAATGGAGGGCGATCTTGGAATATGTTACCGATATAGCAAAAGTACCTAGTTAAGTTAAAGATAACGTAGTTGCTGATCACACATTACGGAACGTCAATTCGGTCCTAATTGACTCATTTTACCTTTGATCTCTGGCAGCAGCACAGAAAAATGATGAATAAATGAAGTCATTAGAGTCCGTTTTAAAATCATTTGCTTTTCCAGGGAACGCAAAACTACGGTGTTAAATAACATCTGAATGCCCACGACCGTTTGCATCTACAGTTTACAGGATTGTAATTTTCAAGAAATAACATAACTTATCTCATTTTGGAGTTAAATAATCTCTCTAAAAGTTCGAAACAAGGTATTTTGGGCCTAATATGGACAGAGAAATCCGCTCTTGGGCACGAGAATGCCTCTCCTGTCAAGTTTCCAAGATTAATCGCCATACCAAATCTCCAATTCTGCCAATTAATATTCCAACGTCAAGGTTCAAGACGGTAGACACATCGATGTTGTTAGCCCACTGCCACCGTGCAAAATGCCTGGACAATCCTACCGGTCGCATAATCGCTACCTCTTTTCCTAGATGGTTGTCTATTCGTATATATAACACTCCTAAAAGGTTTAAAGAACTCCAGGAGACTTTACTCTTACCTACCCGCATTGACTAGAACGTAATTTTCCATTTATCAATATATACGAGTGTGTATATATATATATATATATATATATATATATATATATATATATATTGGCTGTCCTCCAAAATGACGAATTTTTAAAAAAAATGAATACATATCTCACTAACCTTCCTAATCATGACAATTTTCTTATGCAAGATACTTTCAATCTTTCTTTTTCGAATGCGAAAACGGAATTTAGATTTTTCTGGCACTTTGAAAAATATCGCTGGTAAAAAAACGAATATTGAGTGTAAAGAAATAAATGATGATAAATTTAACTTACCTGCAGTAAATGATCGATTTGACCACGACTTTGATGAATCACTAATTTGAATCTTTTTTCCACATACACAAACTTTTTCTCATTTGATTAATGCCAATTTAGGGTCTTTTCTGTTTGGCTGCAATCGGATCTTTTGTACCAAATTTTTGACAATAATGCATTTTTGAATACTGAATACGAATATAACATTTCTTTTTTGGATAAATGAAAGGAAGTATCTAAAATAAAAAAAATTTCAAGCTGTAAATTATGGTAGTTCGATACATTTTGAGAAAAAACGAAATGGAGATGAAACGCCCTTAAACTCCCATATGATTTCCCAATATTATTGTTCACTCCCTTTATTATTTCTTCAAACATTCATATGCATGTAGATATAAGTATCCATAATATTTTTGCAAACAAATTTTCATTCCTATTGCGTTTCGCCACATAAATTCACATAAGCAGGAATAGAGCATCTCGCGGTGGGTACCGCCGTGTTCCAATATGTTTCACCGTTTTGGAGTAAATTCAAGGGGACTGCTCATGGGGGGTTAGCACTGCGGGGCGACCGCTCTAAGATGATCCTGAGTTTCAATCCATTGAAGTTGGTCTGAGGGGCACAGCCCCCAGTATATAATTATAATTGTTTATAGAATAATGTTCTAAACTAGTACGCATTAAATTTTGTTTTTTTTTAATATCTCCTTTCATTTCTCCCCAAAATAAATGTTAAATCGTATTCAGCACTCAAAACTGCATTATTGGTGAAAATTTGGTACAAAACATCCGCCTACCACTAAACGGGAAAGATTCCCAATTTATTGCATAGATTCACGTATTTTGCTTTTTAATTCTGGCCTTTACGGTGGCCACTCATTTTCAGTATTAATCTTGGCGTATTGCTAATCAGAAACAACTGTATTGCATGGCTTGTATTTGAAGATGCTCAATCTTGTTGCCAAATAGCCATTTTCTTGATACAGGCGACGACAATCAGGCAAAAACTTTGTTTTCAAGAGTCCAATGTAATTAGTATAATTCACTTTGGTATTTTTAGTATCAATATAATGAACATCTGTTTTGTCATTCCAAGACATCCTTACAGAGATCATAACCTTTTGGGAAAATCTTGAAGTTTCATGATAAAATATATTTTTTGGAATATCACACGTTTTCCTACGCCCGTAGATAAGATCATTTTGGCAGTTTCGTGGAATTTCTAAGGTGAAATCTTTTTCATTTGTGAAGACAATATTTTTAACATCAGTGACAGACAATTTATCAAATAACTCTGCATCCTATTTTTCTTTTATCCTTAACAGTACCATTTTCTAGAAGATATTCTTTTAACGACTTTTAGCTTTTGCGTATTAATTAATCGTGGTACAGAACTCCTTTCAATATTCAAGGGTTTAGCAATTGTTCTATGCGATAAATGACTACCTGGTTTATCGTATTGAGCGCAGATATTATCGTTAATGTAATTCACATTTTCCGGTTCTGAAGATGTTTTAGGTCTTCTGTTTCCGGTTTTCTGTTAGCACTTCCCGTTTCGCGGAATTTTTTTAACAGTCTTCCCATAGCTCTTCTTTTCTACATTTTTCTAGAAAATTCTTGCAATACTCTTTTATAATATCAAAAAACAAAATGGTGAAGTTCAGAAATAAATATAAGTATCGAAATTTTGTGAATTTTTTAAAACCCAAAGAATTACAAATGGCGAAGTTCAGAAAATTTATTTTTATAAAACTTCTTCTATAACTATATTTTAGCAACGTGATATTTTGAAAGGGGTGAAATTTAGTTTAGAGTTCCTTTTTAAAATTACCCGGCAATGGGTTCGCCACTCCACCTTACGGGTAGCTTGCGCTTCGCTACTAAGATTAAAATTAAAATGTTAAAAAAAGCAGCCATGTTTAAACTTGTCTACATTTTCTGGAATATACCAAAAAAAAAGGAGATATCGTTAAATTTTTATAAATTTTCTGAATTTCACCAATCGCTTTAATTTTAATAAATATTCTGAGCTTCACCAATTGTGATTCATTTTCTTTTAAAACATACGTAAAGCATTTACTGATCATATATTTATCTCTGAAGTTAACTATTTTGTATATTCAAACTAAAAAAATTCATAGAAACTACTTTGTTAAAAATTTAAATTATACTTACATAAGTCATTACCAAACTAAGGTGAAATTATTATTCAAATACCTAAAAAAAAACTTTCTTAAATTATAGAGTTAGTAATGAAAAGGTTGCTATTTTATTAATGGAGAGAGTTATTAACACAAAGGATGATTTTTACCTTAAATTCCGTGTCTGTTTCAAGAGGCAACAGACCAACTAGGAGAATCTTTTTCGAGAATCATGGATTATCGATTCGTGCAGAATTGAACGCTTGGATATCATAATTCTGTAATTCTTCTGAAGCAAATGGAATTTTATTCATATACTGTAGAAAATTGCGGTAGAACACATGCTAAATTAGAACTTCACTATGTCAATGGGAATAAATTATTCAATCAATAAACATCGGGTCAAATCACACACTCTCGTACAAGCGTCACCTTCTTGTCCCAAGAAGGGGTTGTTTGGTAAGGCATAGGCCAATATGCATCAACTGACATTTCTATAAGACAGTTCACTCCAGACGACATAGTCTTTAAACATTTTCTCCTACTCTAACTTAACCAGTTTTATACAAGTCTTTGCAAACAAACTTCTACCACAAATTCCCTCGTTGATTTTCTTTTTATTCCACTCCTCTTTTATTCCACTCATATAGGTATTGATTGCTATTAAAATATAAGGATTGCGAGTGCTGCCAATGAGTGGAATTCTATTCCACTTATAGATGACACTTTGACTAAACAATGCCGGATTTAAAGCAAAGCTAATAGTGTGAATCCTTAATTTATAACGGATATCCACTTAATCAGTACCTGTCACAAAATAAATTTGAACACATTAGCCATATATAGAACCATATATGTGACACCGATAGTTCCTAATAGTTTACTCGTGTTGTGAAATATCGAAATTAAAGCTTCAAAGAGTAATGGTGCAAACCCAACATTAGGCGAATGAGTAGTTTACTAGGATCCCTTTATTAAGAATTGCAGTCAATGATTTAATGAAAAATGCTTAAACCAAATAATAACTCTAATGTTTATCCAAATGATTCAACGGAAACATTATTTTTACCTACTTAAATAAATAAAATTAAGGTCAACAACAGCACTTTCTCTAAAATATCTTTGAAAAGAGATTCAGGTAAAGCTTGTAAAATTAGGGAAATTAAAAAGGTGTAGAAGCTGTACAGCCCTAGTGAACTATTCAGAGTTCAATGAAATGAGATGGCAGAGACTTTTATCGAACTTGCCTCTGTGATGCCATGTTCTCTGCAATTATTTTGAGCAAGAGCGACTTAAGAGGGAGCAGCTTTCATTATAAATAAGGGACATAGGGGCTGATTCGAGGTCATTACCACACACGCGTGATTTGTATCGCGATACAACAATTTATCCTCTCTTTATGGTTCGTCAGTCAAAATTTACCCACCTAAATGATTAGCGTGAGAGAATACGATATATTTCAAGGGATATAGCCCAGTTACATTTCTTTTTTATTGAGAAAACGTTTCCCTCTCATTATAATTGACAAATTTTGGCAAACAAAATTCTGTTTGAATAAAATGGGAAAATGAATTAATCTGAATGGTAGTGTATTAACGTGACAATGAAAGAAATAAAGCTGAGAGAAGGAGATTCTAGAATGAACATATGCAATATCTTGCGTGTTGAAAACACTTTTTCAATGCAAGGGTGTGTATAAATACATATGGGTTGGGAAAATTTAGAGAAGGAAAATGTAAGAGTATGAATGACTTGTTCCAAGTAGGGAATAACATCCTGCGGAAGTTATTTAATGGAAAAGCTATAAAATCTTTAGTTATGGGCACATTTGTTCAAATCCTTTGCTATGAAGGTTAGAAGAGACGAATAAGTTGGAAAAATGGAGATAGATCAAATTAAAGCAAAGTGCTTAAGAAACTAAAGGTAAGTCGCGAAATAGGTTTCTGTAGGTAGGCTAGAACTGGAAAGAAAAAAAGAACGCTGAATGATGGATTAACAGTTAAATGTGGAGTGTAGAGCGAAAAGGCGTAGTAAATGCAGATACTTGATAGTGCAGAAGAGAATATCGGAGAGCTGCGTATGAATTTGTACAATGAAGCTAAAAAAAGTAAAACGAGGGATTAAAGAGGGTAAGTATGGTAGCAGATAATGCATATAGGCGGAAGATAAATGGGGGATGCGGACTGAAACTTTAATATTGTATGGAAAGAAGTGTAAGAGGTGTAAAACCAACAGATGAATCGTCATGAAAGCATCAAAGTTAAAAATTCCAGCCTCTAAAGAATGCAGAATTCAAAATTAGATAGCGGGAGTACTTTGGCGAGTTACATAATTTTTGTATAGAAGTTGAAACGAACGTGAAAAGGAGTAGCTTCTAAGATGTAAGCCAGATGCAGTATCCTAGAAATTAAGTGCGATGTATGATAGTTTGTAAGGGTTGTAAAAGTTCTGGAAAAAGAAGGCAGTTGGAGTAAATGACCTGGCTGAGATGCTTAAATATGATGGTGACTGTGTGTTGGAGTTGCTCTTGTGGTTATATTGCATGGAATTTGAAAGTGTAATAGTGCACAAGGCAGTTGTATCGTTGTAGAGGAGTAACTGAGAGAAAGCTGAACGGAAGAACTACAGTAAATAAGTCTTTGGAGTGTTTTAGGAAATGAGTATGGAAAATATTCGATTGTCTGTGTGAATAAAAAATAAGTGATTGATTAAGATGAATAATGTGGGATTAGAACGGATAGGAGTTGTATGGATCAAGTATTTGCACTGAGTCAGGGAGAAAATATGTCATATGTATCCTAGGTCTGCAGTTAGGCCACTTCCGTCTACATCGGGGATTATTCTTGTGAGTTATTACTCATTGACACCATGTAACTAACTCTAACCACGTGCTTTCCATGGACCAGGAGCGTCCCCCAGGCGTGCCCGAGACAGTGTGAAGGTAGCTGCTCCCTATTGCTATACTACCGAACACCATCACCGCCTATATTGCCGTTTACCTTGCTTCTACCATAGCTTCATGGATCTGGATAAAGCTTATGATCGTGTATATAGGGATGCAGTATGGCAGGTTATGTGGATCTATAGAGTGAGAATAAACTGTTAGATGGGTCGAAATGATTTAAGTTAAAAGTATTGTGCAATTCAGGCTGAAATATGGCCACTATTTTATATACGGGGGGGTGGAAGGAGTGGGGTGGTATGTCGGCATGGTTAGTTTAATATATTTACGGATGAAGTCATGAAAGAAGTTAAAAAGGGAATTATGGTAGTTCAAGCTATGCTGGTATATGGCATGATTGGCTGAGATTAAAAGGGTTTGGTAAATGTTGATTGAAGCTTGAGACGGGGTATATACGAAGATGGAGCTAAGAAGTAAGGTAAAAAATAATAATAGTGATGATATTTTGGGGTGAGCACGGAGTGGGGATTCATATTATAGTCTGTGGTATAACACAAACAATTGCTATCTTTTAATTATCTTAGGTGTATCATGAATGGTAGTATTGAAATGAGTCGTTTTCGTCGTTCGTTGTAGTCTCTCAACACATGAGTATGATTGCTGGGTCCAGTTTCCTGGGTAATGAGCAATATATTTGTCAATTCTGGTGGGTTTTCGAATTGCTAATTATTCCGATTCTCGAGGAGTAAATTCTGGGAGAGTTTGGACAGGCTTTTCTCTTCGCCCTCTATTCTGCCAGACGGCAATCGCTATTTCCAAAAAAGGTTTGCACTCGCCTCCTGACTGCTGCTCCCCACTGATTGCGGTCGTCTGCCATATCTTCCCAGGTGTGATAATTTATTTCCATTTCCTTTAGTTGCGTTTTATTGGTGTCTCTGTAGCGTTTCATCTGTCCTCCTGCTCTTCGCTGGCTTTCCTTTAGCTGGGAGTATAATAGTTTCATCGTAAGTCTTTGGTCGAGCATTCTTCGCATGTGGTATATCAATCTTACCTGGACTTTGATGATCATCGCATCGATGCTTGTTGTCTCGGCCTGTAAAGGAACAGTGGAATTAGTGCGATAATCCTCTCAAGTGATGCCCATGATAGAACGGAGCATTCGCTGGTGAAAATTTCCACATCTTTCAAATGGCAGCTGTAAGCGGTCAAGGTTTCACAGTCATACAACAATGTTGGTAATACGACTGCATGGTAGAGATTTAGTTGTTTTTTTTTGGTGCAGCTCCCTTGTATAAAAAATCAGCGGATACAACAGGTGACTTCTTTGTCAATCAAAGATAGTTTGTATAGCATGCTGTCAAAATATTGAAAGTCATCCACCATTTCAAGAGGTTCATAATTGATTTTGATGACCGATACAGGTGGGCTTGTGCTGGGGGCAGGTTGGAAGAGAACCTTTGTCTTACTGGTGTTAAGATCTACTCCTAGAAGTGCGTATGCATCGCTACACTTAGCTAAGAGTCGTTGAATTTCTTCTATTTTCAGTGCTAATATGGCAATGTCATCTGCATACTCCATGTCTATGATGTTGCAGTTGGTAGACTTTGTTCTTGAATGTAACCGCTGGAGATTGAATTGTTTTCTGTCCAATCGATATCGTATAACCACTTCTTCTGGCATCTCTTTCATGGCCTGATGAAAGAATGCAGCAAGAAATATGGAGAAAAGGGTAGGTTTAAGCGCACAGCACTGCTTCACCAAATTTATGATGAGGAAAGGTTCTTACATGCTTACATAGTGGTAGACTTTGCTTTATGTGTCGTTGTGTAGCTCCTTGATAATTTAAACGGACTTATGATGACATTCAAACTACAGTAGTACTTTCCATAAGGCTTCTCTCTTGACAGAGTCAAAGGCCTTTGCTAAGTCAAGGAATGCAAGGAAAAGGTCTTGTAGCTAACAGGCTGCAAATATCATGTCTACTGTGCCGCTTTATGGCTAAAATCCACACTGGGACTCAGGCAGTATGTGTTCAGCATGGTGAACAAGTCTGTTATTAGCGCTCTTGGCTAGGCTTTTGCGGTGGCAGACAAGAGAGAGATCCCTCTTTGATTGCCACATACAGATCTATCTTAATTTCTCTTAAAAATAGCTATGATGATAGAGTCCTTTATATATTTTTGAATGCTTTCCTGTACACGCATTTGTTTGATCAATCTGTATAGGTGATGCTTCGAGTATTCGCCCCCCCCCTATTCTTATAAAGCGCAGCTAGAATGTGATCTGTTTCAGTGTGTCGTAGTATGACATTATATTACATTAATACCATATTATATCTATGGGGAAGGGAACAATAACTTACAAGTGAACCGATGAAGGGACATAACATCACTAATATAAACGGGCTGAGTAGCGTGAGAGAGTGCAACGAGGTCAGGTAAATTATGGACAATGTCCAAGCTCAAGGTTATTTAAAGAGGCATGACAAAAATATAATTTTATTTACACAAAAATAACGAGAGAATTGATGGGTAAAATTACCTCAGAAAATTCAGGGACAAAATCACATCAGTAAACTAAGGGGGAAATTGTAGTCATAAATCAGACTATGAAGTTAGAACTTAAGGTATTACAGGAGGAGACTATTCAAATGGGAGGGGAAGAATTAACTCAATTGGGTTACTGAAGGGAGGGGGGTTGGCATACGGATGTCTTCAGCACGTGGGGTAAGGCCGCTCGGAACTTCTGAGCGGGAACTTGAAGTGATGACGGTTCTCCAAAAACAGGGGGGGGGGGATAACTTCCAGTCCAGGGGAGAGTATTTCGGCCACCCGGAATAAGGGGCGAACCAAGGAGGGCTTCGACAGGAGTTGACGAGAGAAGCCGGAAAAATCACTCGGTGGCGATCGATAAGTAGAATTACCCCACTGGCTGTGGCTAATTCCGAATACACAAAATAGTTCGGCTGTCACTTTGCTTGGTTGTTAGCACCTGACTTGGAACTATGAAAATCTCATGGGGTCTGGGCGAGACTTCTCAACTCTGTGTCTCTTCATGGGAGTCGAGCGCTATTTATGTGTGAGGCTCTCCTCGTGGTTGGGGAGTGGTAAGCGAGGAACAGCTCTACTTCGAATGGCCTCGAATCTTCTTGCAGAGGCTATTCTGCCCGTGTAAAAGTGAATCATGGTGCGCATGGTTCGAGGCTACCGCTTGTGGAAGGGAGAGGGGCTAGGCTTACCAATTTAGCCCTAGCCGGGCCTTCGGCAGCGCATGGAAGTTCCGTTCTGCTCAAGAGAGTCCACGTGGGGTTCCCTCACACATCTCCCAACCGAAAGATGATGCTTTACAGAGCAGTTGCGTAGGAAATAATCATCCCAACCCTTGAAACTAGAATTATCCCGTGGGAAGCAGCATAAGCACCTTCCCGCCAGGCTTAAATTTTCGTTCTCGTGACTCAAGGACCAATTAAGTCTCAATCCTCTTAATAAGTCCTTCTCCACGGGATACGAGACTCGTTGTTACCTCGGGTGGACTCAGCCTCGAGAACTTTAGTTTTCTCGCAAAGGGAGATGAGAGGTACCGCCTATGTGCAGGTTTACAACTAGGATCTCCCAGCTATCACCTTTGCTTGATTTAGTCATTGTTTGCCAATAGCCGTAGGACTTGATCTTGGGTGATGGTGGTAAATTGATAAGGTAATGAAGCTGGATGGCTTCTGCGTGTGAAGTTGTTTAAAGGGAAAAAGCAGGTGCGCAGTCTTCGACACAACATACTTTACGCCAATAGTCCAATTCCAGAGGCACGGAAGACCGAGACGCCTAGAGATATTCTGGCTAAGCAGTGAGATGCCGGAATCCCAGCTACTCAGTTGAGTCCGCCTTCTCAAGAAAGTCAATCCGGCGTTGAGGTCTTCACAAATTTACTCATTTACTGGGGCATGGAGTAACAAGTCATGTTGCAACAACAGTTTCAAATGATAGGAAAGTCAAAATGATAGGAAAGTCACAGCGGTATCAGAGCATTAAGGAATGCCAATGATTGGATTGAAGTGTGCTTGATGCCTCAATGTTAATATGCCTGTGCGAAATATAGTGTTTGTTTGATTTCGCTTGAATGAACTGGCTTGAACGAGATACAAGAGCGAAAAGCAGCCTATCGTTATAAATTTGTTGTTTGGAAATAATGGGTGACTGCATTTGATATCGAATAAAGAAGTTGAGAGTGGGGCTCGGATAGTTCTTTTAACAATTTTGATGTTGGAAATCTGTTTTGGATGAAGTTGACGTGCTTAAATTTTCTTGAAAATGTCCTACGTTTCTGATTGGAGTTTGCATTCTGGATTTTATTCGCGCTTGTTATTCGGGGTATTTAAAGCATATTCATTTGCATATTTCGCTCTAAAACTTTAGAAAGTATCAACTAGATCATAATAAGCTAACATAATTATTAAAAATTGGTCCATTAATAACTATCCTCTGAAAAAGATTTCCTTTTTCTCAGATTAAACGGAAAGAAATTACTAATAAATTGTTCATTATTTTTTCTCCTTTTTCGCGGCTTTCATTAATGATCCTAATTAATGGATTTTTTAAACTTTAGAGAGCTTCTTTATTTGCCGCCAAAGAGGATACAGACAGTCAAATTAACAAATAAATGCTATTCTTTGGTTAATTTAAAATAATCCTAACAAGTTGCAGCAAACGAGAACTTAAAAAACAATAACATAACAAAATATCAAACAACAAAGTAAATTTTTTTCGGAAAAAAACAAGTCACGCTCACTTAACCTGCTGAGGTTAGACTTCTTCAGGAATCCAAAAGAGCCATAGAAAATTAAAAAAAAATAATATGGAAGAAGCCCGCCTCCTCCAAATACTAATAAATAATGTACAGGAGCTGGCCCGTAGCACTAGGGATGGGCAAGCACTACCATCCCTGCTCGCCGCTTTACAAGCTAAGGCGCCATACTGAAATCTTAATCACACAAGGAATATCAAAATATGGCACATATGGTGGAAAACTAATCACTTTTCACATACGAGTATATTCATGTTCAATTGGGCGCTTCATCTTGGGGATATGTCCACCCGAAAATTGGGCTCAATGGCGCCCAACTTTGTATTGCCGAATTCCATCACCCACCTTCTTTGCCATTCATCGAGAAAAGTTAATCGAATCCTTTCCAGGTAGTGAAAGTGAGAAAAAGGGAAGCTGTGGTCTGGATATTCAGTCTCTGTATACAACCTGGTCTCCTCATCAACGCGTTCGTTTCCAACAACTCTTACATGTCTATGACCCCGAAAAAGACAATAATACGCCATTCTATCTCGCAGTTGCCATATTGTCACGGATATTTCGAACAAGGAATGCGGATATTTCAAAACTTCACCTGCAGTTTTAGTGTCAAAAATACTGAGAGTCAATGGATTTGGAAAGTCCAATGCCTCAAGCTCTCTTAGCGCGCTCTATAGATATCTACAAGTTTTGCCGCGGAACAAATGACAGCCGGTAACTGTCATGTACAAGTGCATTATGCACAATTTATGCGAAAAATTGAGTGCAATCTCCTCTTGTGTCTACAAGAAGGATCTTGGGGTTGATCATGCAGTATGCACCAGTAGCTCATCGGACACACGCCTGCTGATCGAATCCACCTTCAGCCAAATAAATAAAGGAAAAACTCAGGTATGGTAGCCATATCAGAATCCCTCGTGACGATCTCAGAGAGGGTATAATATTCATGCTGCAGGTCCAAGGGGCTCTAAACCTGCTAATGTCCACTTGAAGCTGAGACGTGAGTCAAACTTAAGACCAAGTAATAGGTTCGGTTCTAGTGAGTCTACGAAAGCTCCACTTAGAAAAAAGCTATGGGTCGGCGCCATGCACTCATTACTTTTATGTTGATGAAAGAAAATCGAGATCTGTCAGCTTCAGCATGAGAAACACTATTCAGAGCATATTAAAATCAACGCTCTTCGGTGAACATCAAACCTGATAAAAAAAGATCTATATAAAGTTACGCTGAGGACAATTTTCTGCTGGGCGCTCTCACATTACCCCTCTTGTTCCGAAAGTGTTTCCTCTACTCGTACAAGAAAGCGACGATCTCCTAAAAACTTAGACATCAAAAATAGTAAGCATCACCTTGATATAAATGAAGGGCTCTATCATATCTTATCGAAAAGGAGTATTACAGGCCCTATCCAATTTCGAGAGATACTAAATTGAAGCAAACCTTCGTAGATACCAATCCCCAGCCTGAAAAGGACATTTGACGTTGAATGTTACTTAAGGAAGCCACAGCCAGTTGAGAATATTATCCCGTAACCTTGTCCAGAAAATATATTACCTAACATTTTTCAATTTCTCTTACAACTTCTAGATGATTGAGCTTAGAGAAATTAGATAGAAACCAGCCTAGACAAATGATCTCTCCATATCTTAATATAAGCATACATGGTATCCATTTGCTATAACTCTGGAAAGAAACTCTACCACTGGATTATCCTAACCGAAGCTGGCAGAAAGGCTAAATTTCGCTTATCGAGATATCTAATCAAGATGTATGCTAAATAATTTAGAGTATTTGTCGTGGTATGACATTATATTATATCAATACTATATTATATCTATGGGGGGGAGGGACCGATAACTTCAAGGCGAACCGACAAAAGGGATGGAACGCCACGAGTTTCAACGGGTGAAAAAAATAGATAAGAGTGCAACGAGGTCAGGTATATTATGGGCAATGGCAAAGGTCAAGGTTATTTAAAGAGGCATGTACAAAAATATAATTTTATTTACATAAAAATAATGAGAGAAATGATGGGCAAAAATTACATCAGATGAACGAGGGGGTGATTGTAGTTAGGAATCAGACTATGAAGTTAAAATTAATGTGTTGCGGGAGGAGACTATTCAAATAGGGGGAATTAACGCAAATGGGTTACTAAAAGGAGAGAGGAGTTGGCTTATGGAGGATTCCGGATGAGACGTTAGTGTAAGGCTTCACGGATGTCTTCTGCACGTGAGACGAGGCCGCTCGAAGCTTCTGAGCGGGATGTTAATGTGATGACGATTCTCAAAAAGGAGGGGGGGTAACGTCCGGTCCAGGGGAGAGTATTTCGGCCAGCCGAAAACGAGGGACAAACCAGAAGGGCCTCGACAGGAGTTGACGAGAGAAGTCGGAAAAATCACTCGGTAGGGATCGTTAAATGGAATTACCTCACTGGCTGGGGCTAATTCCAATACACAAAATAGTTCAGCTGTGACTTTGCTTGGTTGTTAGCACCTGAAGTGGAACTCGGTGAATTTTGGAGGGTCCGGGCGAGACTTCTCCACTCTATGTCTCTATCATGGGAAACAAGCAATATATATGTCTGAGGCTCTTCCCGCGAGGGGGAGTTTAGTGGGAAACTGCTCTACTCTCTAATGGCCTCGAATCTTCTTGCCGAGACTATTCTAGCCCGTGTAAAGGAGAATCTTGGTAGACGCGGTTCGAGGCTAGCGCTTGTGGAAGGGGGGGAGGGTAGACATTTATAAGTGGTAACGATGTAGGTTAGTTTTACAGTTTCCCCTTCCGCCTTTTTTTACCTACTTTCCGTCTACGTGAGGTCATCTGGTTGCCTCTTTGTCTTCACATGGGGTTAAACAAGCCACTCGTTACATGATAACACCTGGCAATAGCTATCCATATATGTCTCTTCTGAATTTATCTTCTCTATCATCCTTATCTGTCCTACACCTTAGCCTGTGCGCTGGAATTACACTTCGGTTTGTTCAGTGTTAACCGTTAGTCCCATTCGTGTATAAGCTTCACATACAATTAAGGATGGTCTGGAGCCCTCATTCTGTATGGCTGACAAAGCCAGCATCATCAACATATTGGATCTATATGATTGGTTGGTGTTGATTATTTTTTTTCCTTGAAGGCGGGAGAGGTTAAAGAGATTCTCATCTAACCTGTAGTTTAAAGTGACCCCCACTTTGTCTTCAATGATGTTATTGTAGACGATTTGGGTGACAGCAGCTATGAACAGGCTGAATATGACAAGGGCAAGAACGCAACACTGTTTAACTCCAACACCCACTTCAAAAGGAGCAGATTTTTTACTCCCTGCTACAAAAACAGCGTTCACCCAGCTGTGTAAAGCAGCAAGTATTTTGATATAATTGGGTGGGCGGCCAAACTTTGCAAGTAATTGCCATAGTAGTGTGCAGTTTACAGTATAAAAATCTTTCGCCAGGTCCACGAAAGCAATGTACAGGTTTTGGTGCTGATCTCTGCATTTTTATTGCAATTGTCGTGAAACGAAAACCATATCCATGGTTGACCTTTCTTTTCGAAAACCACACTGTTATCCTGGCAAAATCTTTTCTAAACACTTGGGTAAGTAGTTGTGTCAGCATGATGTGGGTTAGAGTTTTCCCAGCATTAAAGAGGAGTGTGTTGCCACGGCTATTGTACATACAGTTTTATCTCCTCTTTCCTATGGATGGTAACAATTTTGCCATCTTTAAAGTCTTGTGGTACGCTGCCATTTTCCAAAGCAGACTTTAAGGAGTTTGTGTAGATGGTTAGTGATGTTGGGGCCACCATACTTAAGAGGATATTACATTCATTTTTTAACTTTATACTACGTTAGATTATCATATATTAAATTAAAGTTGATTAAAAGTCCTTTTATTCCTGCTAAAATCATAATAACCTACGGTGCCGTTCTGAAGATACAGAGAGTTCTTTCAGAACCCCTCCCCCTTGAAACTTGATATACATATAATTTACATATGATTTACTTATCATTTGAAATCAGTTCTCTTTAGTTCTAGTAAAATCTATTTTAATGGCGGACTGAAAATATATATTTTTCATATATGGTCAACTATAGGCTTTGTTCTGAGTTGGATGGGGGGTGTTAGGTGAATAGTTTGGGTGTTCGGAATGCCTTGGAATTTAATTCAATCTATATTCGAATGATGCTAAAAATAAATCGCATGGTATACTTTTGCATTTTGTTCACAAATCAACTTTAAAAATCTATGGATAATTTCCACGAATGTTCTAGTCATGTTGCTAAAAGAATAATTATACCATAAAAAAGTGCAAAAATTTGCAATAAAATGATATACAAAACCAAACAATGCGAATTTTAAACGAAAGAATTTGAAGAGTAACTAATGAAAAAATGTGGCATCTCCTTAAGTAGTTCAGCAGAAATATCGTCTGGTCCTGCAGCTTTGTGGTTCTGGAGACTTTCAGTTACTTTTGTGACTTCTGCAAATGTTAGAGTTGAGTCCAGTTTTATGATTTCTGGGAGCTGAAGGATCTCGGCTCCATCCTCATGTAGGATGGAGAGGTACACTGGGTTTTTTCAATTTAGCAGCTCCTTAAAATGTTCAGCCCATAGATCTAATATCTTGTGGTGCTCAGTTATGAGGGTTTTCTTCTCAGCGGTACGCACGGGGGTGAGGCTGTTTTAAGCGAGGAATAAAAGTTGTCGAGATCGCCATTGTCCATTTGTGTTTTTATTTCTTAAGATAGTTTATCCCATCAAGAATTTTAAATTTCCCTTAAAGCATTCTGGACATTGGTGCGCAGTGGAGAGAAGTGGTTCTTGTTTCTTGGTGATGGGTTTCGTAGGTACTGGTCATGGGCAGCATTCTTATGCTTGATAAGAGTGTGAATAGCTGTTGCATTTTTATTAAACCAGTCACGATTCTTACGTCTGATTGGGCCTAAATTTCTTGTGCAATGTCATGAGTAGTGGGGCAGGAGCTTTTCCATATTGGGTTGAGAAAATCTGTTGTGCATTTGTGTCTAGGTGTATTGCAAAATCTAGTAGTTAAGCGAGGGAAGACTGGAATGCTGTTTTGACTTCAGGGTCGTTGAATGCTGTCAGATTTAATTTAGGTTTTAGGACAATTTTCCTGTCTGGTGGTCTTATTCTTATATTGAGCTTAGTTCTCACTAATCTGTTATCAGTGAAGGCTTCAGCTCCTCTCATTACACGCGTGATTTGAACTTCACTCAGGTCTCCCCTCCAGAATATGATGTTATCCAATAGATACTAGTGGCGAGACCTGGGGTGCATCCATGAGGTTTTATTTTTGTTTGGGAGCTATAACATGGTGTTGGTAATTGAGAAGGAATGCTCTGAGCAATACTTCAGCTCCTCCAACAATCATATGTTCTGAGCCGCCTGTCGTGCGGCCTGGCAACTAGAGGCATCCAGTCGGTCCAAGGCCTAACCAGTCCCTGAAAAGACCATCGTCGCCGGTCTTTTGGTCTTATAACTAAATTATATGGATAAGCTATTGCAAGACTGTGCGGATGAATGAGCAATGCGTGGAGTGATAACTTGCACGATGATGTTTAAGGTGGAAAGTAAGTGTGCATTCTTCAGTCCACCATCTTCACTTTCCCTTGCTGACTCTAATGGCAATGAAATGATCCAGGACGACTGGAGCAGGTTTAAGTTGCAGTGCTCTGCCGAAAAAGTGCCTCCTTGGATTATCTTCTAATGCACGAGCAGCGTGCAGATTTGATATCCAGGTTTGCTCCTGAAGCCTTGGCCGATCCAAGGGCTCCCACAAGGCAGTGGAGTTTGTCGGATTATACCGCCAGGCACGCGGTCGTTAAACGTACCTTCAGGTAAAAGTCAGGGTGACCACGAGATGGTAGTACTCCAACAGTTGACAGGCAGAGGCTAAGTAACCTTATCTTCTATGATTTAAGATTAAGACTTAAGGCTAGGACTTGAGGTTATATATTGATATACTTCTCGGTATGAGGCTCTTTCTAACGGGAATATTTTCACTATTACTCTTCATTCTTTTAATTATTAGTATTCATTTTCTCTAGCTCATTTTGTTTCTCTCGTTTTCTTCATTTCATGCCCTCTTGGCTACCGTGCCTCTTCGGAAAATATCCCATTAAATTAACTATTCAATAGTAAAAATTATTCTTATATATAAAGGAAGGCCGAAGACGAAAGGCGTCGGAACGATTCCCTTGATTGTTGAAAAACTATCAAGTAGACCAATAAAAGTTCTAGTTTTGTCATCACAAGACACGAATGTTATCGCCCATTTATAGAGATTTCTATGTATTCCATAACCCCAAAGCCCATACTTTTGTTGCGAAACGAGAGCTGGTTCGGGAGAGTGTTGCACCATCCTGATCGAAAAGGTTAGACTTGTCTCCTCGTATTTTTTATGTATCAAAAAGTGTGTTATTTTTATGAACGTAGAAGTGGTTTGCTGATGATGAACCACTAGTAAATTTCCATGCCGTGGCAAGGCGCATTGAAAAGGACTACTTTATGAATAATAATAATCGATTTCCTTATCAAGGCAATTTCTGCGACGGATGGTGATCAACACTATTGGACTATTTCTGGAAGCTACTTAGTTTAGAATGGGTAATTTTTATAAATGATCTTGTTTAATTAAAGAGCGTGAGGAATTTGAAGCTATAAGCTTGAGATTAATATGCGATTATCTTTATCGTGAAATAGGGAGAAATAAGTCATATGGTTTACAAATACGTATCCAGGTAATTTCTAACTTTATTGAGAGGGTTCTTAAGGAAGATTTAAATAAATATTGGGAAACTTGAATATGAATATAAAAAACAATAAGAGAAGAAATGTAAAAAGAAAGATGATATAAGAGCTAAAAAAGATGTATAAACGTACTATGTGCTTGCAAAAGTAATCATTTTTACTCCTTCCTCTCATCTCGGTCATCACTGGTATGCAACTAGAATGAATCCCTTGTTAACTTCAAATAATAATGAATCACATCTTCATTTTTCCTGACCAACAATGAATTATTCTTTAGGGCTATTTAAATACATACTGAAATTCCGAATAAATTTAAATGAGAAAAGATCTCTAGGCATACGAGAAAACTTTTGTTCTATGACACAAATTATGAGGGAGACAGACGAAGGGAGAGATTGGATAAGAAGAAAAGAAATAATATATTAATCTGATAATACAAAAGACGGCAATAGAAAACCCTTTTAACTCTTATTACTTGGAATAAAACAGTGCATAATAAAGGTCAAAAGATGTTCGCTCAAAAAGCAGAGGAATTTTGCTATAGCTGACAATTGCTTAGAACTGTTTTCCCATGGTAAATGTCAGGTGTCATTTCATCGGAGACGATTTTCCATATCACACTCATACACTGACCCAAATTGACTTCTTTACCCCAGTCATTTCCATCCTAAGATATTTTTTAAAAATTTTAACGATCTTGACCTAAAAAATACCAAGCTCAAAGGCTAATCCTAAGCCACTTAAATTTCCTGCCTGTTTTCACTTATCATTGTTATTCGACCATGTAAGGTAATCTTCTGTTTCTTTATTTAGTTTTACCTTATTGTATATTCTTTTCAACTCTGATTCCCTTCTCCCCTTTAATCTCAAGTTCTGTACCGTTACGTTTATTTTGTTTGCATTTGATTAATATAATTTAGTTTTAAATATTTCCGAATGTTGATGCTTCACTACATGTGTTCGTTTGGTTTTCGCTAACATAATGTTCATTTTAGTATTTTACCACCATTTGCGTCAATTTTTAATTATATTCTACTTGTGCCGTAGTAGATATTTAACTATATTTACATATATAAGCCAAAATAATGTTGTTAGGATTAAACAGCATAAATCAAATATTATGTCAGGATCAAATAAATTTTTAATTTTATGTGAATCTTTAATAAAATACTCTCTCTTTGATCAAATGAATAACCATCATCATCACTAACTATATAATTTAAGAAGGGATTCTTTTGAGTATTTAAATAATAATTTCATCTTAGTTTGGTTATGACTTATGTTTTTATCAAAGTTCAAAAATAATTATAACTATCGAAATTTGGGGGAATTTTCTTTTTAAAAACCTAAAGAATTACAATGGTGAAGTTCTCAAAATCTATTTTTATATATCTTCTATAACCTATATTTTAATAACGTGATATTTTGAAAGGGGGGAAATTTAGTTTAAATTTCCTATTTAAAATTATTATAATTGTAGAAAGTCAGAAAATTTATAAAAAATTAACCATGGTTGCTTTTGTTTAGATTTAAAATTTTAATCCTAGTAGCGAGGCGCAGGTTCCCCACGGAGGGGGGGGTGTTGCGAAGCCATTGACTGGTAACTATATATAAATATCCTCCTCCAAATCATAAGCAGAGGACAGGCCTTCTCTGATTTGATATTGAGAATGAACATGAAAGCCAAAATGGCGGCCATAAGATAGGCGCTATGAGAAGAAAACAATAAAAATTTATCAGTTTTTTAATTGTTTCTACAAAAGAAACTACCATACTTTACTTAGAAACAAGATCAATTATATCTAAAACAAGAGATATAAATCATTTGACAAAGAGAACTAACCACTCAAATTTCACACCTAAATTAAAATCAATGTCATTGTAATTACACTAGCAAACATTATTAATAAATTTAATCATCAAGTGCAGGAATCATTATTAGAAAAGTGCAACAATAATACAAGAGAAGAAATTAATTTTAGTATTCCTTTATCACTTTTTATATAAATAAATACAATCGGAGATTTGGTTCATGTAATTGAAGATCTAATCTCTATTAAATATTTTGTAAAGAGATTAGCCACTTATTCAGCAATACTTTCGTTTTACCATTGAAAGTTTGATTATAAAGCCATCTTTTCCAGCCGCATTACCATTTTAATGTTCTAAAGAGCCAATTTATAGGTATAATTCCATCTGTTTGCGTAATTTATTGTTTTGCAATAAATATTGACTCGATTTTTATTGGATGATATACCATGATTCCTCTTAATAAGCTAGTTTAGTTCGCATACTATGTCTCTCTTTATGTTAAAATGTTCCCAGTTTAGGATTTGTTTTGTTCCTATTGTGTTGTTTCATCTAAAAATGTATACTACCTAGATAAGAACTTTTATTTTTTGGACACTATCAATCACACGTGTTTTTCTTCTTATCAATAAATTTCTTTTTACTGTCACTGCGGGTTATTTTTAAGTTGTGTTGTTTCCTAATTCTCTGAATTGTCTGCAATTTATGCGTGACCTTTCAGGGCCGTGTCAAAATTTCATCTCCATAATTTGAAATTAGTAAGTTTCAGGTACTTTGCGTTTTAGAAACGGATACATTACACTATTAAAAATCTAGCTATTGTTTGCTAATATTCCTCAGCTCTTTCTTTCTTAGATGATTTTTATTTACAAGATGAAATGTGCATGAGACATAAGCTCTCCGAAACGTACGTATTCTTGTATTTGCTCGAAAATCTGATTATTAATCCTCTAACACTCTGTTCTGCGCAATTATGATCATTCTTTTTTTCTTTAAGAAGTTCATTTTCAGACCAGCGTTGACAGTGGTTTATTAACAAATCTACTAACATAATATCAGCAGCAAAACAAGATAGCGAAGGAACATAGGGATTCAAGCTTCCCTGGACAGTGTTTACAACAGTATTTGGCGAGATTATCTAGACCTAGAGTATGTAGGTAAGTGAAGAAACTACAGAAGATATCATAGTTAGAGAGGAAAGCGCCATGAGGACGGAAATCTTCCCTTTGAGAAGCCGACACACTTCCGGCGAAAACAAGAGCGATGGATGGACTGAGCAAACTGAGGATAGCGGCGGAAGCTCCGCCAGGTCGCGTGAACCAGGCTAAGGTTCTCTTCCGTTGGCACCGCGTCTGATAAGGCAGACTTCCTTCTGGGACCTCGGAGCAAATCACTTCTGGCGATCCCCGTATAAAATATCAGATGCGGGCCTCAAGAAATGAGTATCAGCCTGCCCCTTGAATGCGACACGTAAACTCTCGATTCTGCTCCCCACCCCTTGAGTTCAAAGGGAAGAATTCTCTCTAGATTAAACGATAGTCTATCAAAAGGTGACCATTATTCTGGAATCGGCTCAGTTCCCATCTGGCGTAGTATTCCCTCGAGGTTAAACGTAGCGATTGCAATTCCTATTTTACCATCTCTCTCTCTCTCTCCGACAACTCCGCAGAGCATACGGCTAATTTTTTTTTTTTTTTTTTTTAATTAAGGGGCTATCTGGCGACTGCCGACTTAGGCATTAGTCGCCGTAAACAAACAGCCTAGTTCTAGGCTACTTTAAAAATTGACCAGGAAACAATAAAAAGAAATAACAATAACAATAAAAAAGAAATAACAAAAACAATAACAAAAACAACAACAACAATTAAACTGGGTTAAATGAAAGGGAGAAGGCCAGCCTCCCCCCAAAAGTCAATAAGTCCACTAGTCATGGTGCACGCACTCGTCCCGAGTACAAGGGACAGGCGGTAGCGACCCCGCCCATCCCAGGACCGGGACAGGTATCGTGCGCGAAGATCACCCAGACTGGGACATCCGACAAGAATGTGCCGAACAGTCTGGGGGACGACGCAGTCATTGCAATAGGGCGCAGGCTAGCGCTCCATCAAGTAGCGATGCGTCACACGAGTGTGTCCGATTCGAAGACGACAGAAAGCAACCTGAAGCCGCCGCGGCATTGGGGGATAGGTCCATGGGAACAGTCGCGGCGCAATGGCACGCAACTTTAAGTTCCCCTCGACCGTCTCCCATCTTCTTTGCCAAGCAGTCCAAAGAGCTGCCCGTATTCCTGCCATGTATTCAGTGTGAGGAAGAGCGAAACGCTGGTCTGGTCGCAGAGTCCTCGCGGACTCTTTGGCGCCCTCATCGGCGCGCTCATTCCCCGCAATTCCTACATGTCCAGGAACCGAGCAGAAGATAATCTCGACATCTTCCCGGCTCGCCAAAACCGTGGCGTCACGGATTTCGCGAACCAGGGGATGCGGAGATTCCAATGCCCCGAGAGCAATCAGGGCGCTTTGTGAGTCGCTATAGATCACAATCCGGTCTCCGAACCGGGCACGTCGCGTAATCTCCCGTACCGAGTGGTGTATTGCCACCAGCTCGGCCGTGAAGACAGACGCAGCGCCTGGTAGAGCCCCGCTGACTTCAAACAGAGGTGATACGGCGTGGAAGCCGACCCCCTCTTGGGACTTGGAGCCATCCGTATACACTGGCACGGTACCAGCGTGACACGATGTGTGCTCCAAAAAGGTCGAACGCAATACTCCTGGCGCAGTACAAGCTTTGGGAGCAGAGGCGTGGCGACAAATAGCCAAATGTGGTACCCTCCAGGGTGGCGTCCTGGGCAGAACCAGGGGCGCCACCGGCCCGAGAGCTATATCTACCTCTCGAAGGAGTTTCCTGGCCCTAAACCCAAAGGGCTTAGGGTATGACTGGCGTCTCTCGGCGGCATAGGCACCATTGAGATCAGCTGCGGATGCAGTGAGAGCTGTTGGCGACTAAGGGAGGCGCCGGGCTCGCGCGTACAGGCGAGTGATGCACTGCACGCGGCGCAGAGCGAGTGGCATCTTCCCAACATCGACCAACAGGCTCTCAATGGGGGAAGTGCGGAAGGCACCGGTCGCAAGGCGAAGGCCGGTGTGGTGGATCGAATCCACCTTTCGCAATAAACGCTCGGCTGCGGATGCATAAAACTCGCATCCGTAGTCGAGCTTCGAGCGAACACAGGATCGATAAAAAAGTAAGGCGGTAGACCTATCAGCGCCCCAAGCGCTGAACGTCACGGAACGGAGAATGTCCATGGCGCGAGTACAAAAGACCCTAAGGCTGCGAATATGAGCCTCCCAGGTGAGGCGTCGGTCGAATACAAGACCAAGGAAACGGTGCGACTCAACCACATCCAGGCGCACCCCATTAAGAAACAAATCTGGGTCGGGGGGAAGCCGTGGATGGCGGCAGAAGTGCACCACCTTAGTCTTGGCCAAAGAAAACCGAAACCTGTGCGCTTCGGCATAGCGAGAGACGCGGTTCAATGCCTGTTGGAGTCGACGCTCCAGAGTTGGCATCTGGGCCGCGCCAAAAGAGATCGAAAGGTCGTCCACGTAGAGCGTAGCGAAAACATCTTCCGGCAGCACCGAGGTGATGCCGTTGATGCTCAGGGCAAAGAGTGTGACACTGAGGACACTTCCCTGCGGGACACCCTCTTCCTGCTCTTTTGGGCCGGAGAGGGCTCCCCCTACCCGTACGCGAAATCGACGATCTCGCAAAAATTCAGATATAAACATTGGGAGGCGTCCCCTCCCCCCCATCGTGTGGAGAGTCTCCATGATACCGTATCGCCATGCGGTATCATAGGCCTTCTCCAGATCAAAAAAAACACCGTGGCGTAGTGCTGTCTACGAAGGAAAGCCTCGCAGACGGCATTTTCCAGTCGGAGAAGAGCATCCGACGTGGAGTGGAACTTACGGAAGCCGCACTGTGCAGAAGACAGATAGCCTCCGCTGTCCAGGAAATAGGCTAATCTAACATTTACCAATTTTTCCATCAACTTGCACACGCAAGAGGTTAGAGAGATTGGGCGGAAACCGGTCGGAGTAGAGTGATATCTCCCCGGCTTGCGAAAGGCGAGCACAGTAGCGATTCGCCAGGAGTCTGGGAGAAGACCTTCCACCCAGATCCTGTTGAACAAATCTAACAGAAAGGCCATGCCTCGCTCACTTAGGTGTCGAAGCATGGCGTACGGGACATCGTCCGGACCATGAGCGGTGTCCGCGCAAGAAGCGAGAGCGGAACGCAACTCACTCACAGTAAACTTGTCGTTGAAGGGTTCTCCGCCTCTGGAGGTAAAGTCCAGCCGGCGGCCTTCCGCGACATCACGACGTGCATTGAATGCTGGCGGAGCAGCATCACGGCTAGAGAATGCGGAAAAAGCGGTCGCTAAGGATTCCGCCACGGACGCGGGGTCCGAGATTGCGGTCCCATTCTCCTGGAGAACGGGAGGGGGGTCCTGCGAGAACTTGCCCCGAATCCTTTTGACTCGCTTCCACACCTTAGCTAAAGGGGTCTTCCCGTTAAGTGAAGACACGTATGCCCGCCAAAAAGAGCGGCGGGCGTGCTTCGAAATATACCGGAACCTAGCCCTAGCCCGACGAAATTCAGCGACAGTGAAATCGTACGGGCGGCGCTTATAGCGCATGTAGGCAATGGGCTGCCTGCTGGCTTTCTTGGCAGTCCCCTTGGAAAGAATAGAGGGGACTGCCGCTGGGAAAAGGGAGGTGCCCGAAAGCACCTCCAGAGAAGAGGGTGAGGGGGAGTCCCCTGCACCCATAGGCGAAGGAGAGGAGTAAGCCTCCTCTCCGGTTAGAGAAATATGGAGGGTCCCCTGTGCAAGCACAGGGGGGGGGGGACCTCCATTTTTTCGGTAGAGCTGCCCGAGGGCGGCTCCGTCGATGAGCAAGGGGGAGTTAAAGGGGTTTGAGGTTTAAAGAATTCATCCATGGGCATGGTGACCCTATTTTTGCCACGGGACGCAATAGCTCATCACCTCTTGCAGTTGCCCGCACTGCAAGAGGTGCTTACAGGCCTGGCAGAGCCAGGCGCCGCCATTTCGGACCACCCCTCCCGCCTGGTGGCCTGGCAGTCCATCGGCATGGCGGCTCCACCTTAGACACGGCGTAAAAAATATAGGTTGTGAAGAGGAGAGGAAAAGGGATGTGCGGAAGGTATGGGTGGGGATGAAGCAGGTTGTTAAAAACCAGCCACCCCAGACCGGGGCTCAAGGGTTAGGGAACATTGTCCCCCACCCCCTCAGCGCCGATGCGGGACGGTTGGCTGAAAGGAAGGTCAGCATCTACCCTGTGAAATTAGAGGCTGACCAGAGAAAGTTGTGGGAGAGGTTGTGTGAAAAGAGAGGAAACAAGTGTTTTAAAGGAAGGAAGAGAGGCTAAGCTGGGGCCGGACGGGGTGCGAGTCCCGTCAGCACGGCGGCCAGGATGGCAAATCGCCGCGCCCCTTACGGGGACCATACGGCTAAAAGTAGGTTTCGATTGTAACTGTCGTGTATTCAGTGTCCCGTTTTGTTTCAATTTTGTGTGTTAGTTTGTTGGCGCGCCATCTGCCTCCCATTGCCCCTTTAACTCCAGAGGTAATCTGACCTTACAATTGTAACTTTGCGAATCCATTCCTTTACTTATAATTTGCCTGTAGATAGTAAAGTATATTTTTGTTTCCCCAGTTTATCTGCACAGAATCTCTAAGAAGTTATACTAATTTGGCCAACCGCACTCTTAAGTAATTTTATTGAAATCCTCGCACTTCGGAGTTTCAAGTTCCCCCAAAGTTTTATCGCGCTCCATCTGGCCGGATCAAGGCCAGCGAAGGTCACATATTTGACCTTGACCTACAATATAAGATTTTCTAAGAAATCTCAAACTGGACACTTTATACATAAAATGACACAGGAGATGACCTCACAGAAGATCGAAGAAATTCTCTCAATGATAGGAGATAAGTGCACGTTAAAAGACTTTACATTGTTAAGACGGGAACTTTAGACAGTTACGTCAGGTTCGTGACATTAAACCACAAAATGTCTACCTTATCACTTTAATTTACAAAACAGTACCAGGAACGAGAAAGAACATTCCCCAAATCTCTGAGTCTCTTTCCTCTTTCGTAAAAACCCCCAGAAAAATTCATTTATGAACACGAGTAAATAGTATGGGACCAGTGGAGAGAATATTAAGCAAATACAAAGTCAGAAAATATGATTCAATACATAATTCTTTTAGCTAATCGCTGCATTTAAAATAAAGAAAGTAGAGAATGGAGTTACGATGATATGATTTAAAATTTAGATAAAACTTCTCTAGATGCATAGGAATTTATGATAATGCAACTTTTCCATTGCCGCCTAACTCATCCTAAAAGATGATAAAAAGTGTTTGTGATTTGTGCGTAAATTAATTCCAGGATAAATCGAATGAATACTTGCAGGTCAAGCATTTTAAGATAATGAGGTTTAATGTTGTATTCTTTCTCATCCTTGTTGTTCTTCTTGCCAATTCATTATGTTTTTTTCATTTACTTGTCGAAACTTCAGTTTCTCTTCTGTGGATGTTAATCACTTTGCTGTAGCATTACAAAAATCCTTGTGGGAATCATTGTTCGAGTCGCTCGTTTTAATTAAGTATTTCTTAGTAGACATTTCCTTAAAATGGCAGTGGAGAGATTATTAATATTTAAACTATTGGGGTCATAAAACCACTGCTAATTTTCATCCCACATTTTCATCAGAACTCTAGAAGCTAAGCAACTTAGAAAACAATTGTTGGGTCTCTTCTCTCTACCTAAGGTTTCTTCATAAAACTTTAATGGTTACTGTCTATTTCATATAAGAAATCTTTAATTAAAGCGATTTCAAACAAGAGAGAATTAATCCACTAGGATTTAACATTATCCTTCTCACAAAACCGGATTATCAACATAATAAGTTTCTGTCTCTCCAACGCAGTCTTCAGCACTGTAAATCGTCTCCTTAATTAGCTTTCCACTTTATATATCTTCCTCACAGTTTCCTTTAACAAACTTCAAAATTTTTATAGTGAAATCCTACAAACAATTTCAAGGAAGATAAACAATTTTCATTTACACTTTTTTTTTAATAATATACACCCTTTTCCTAAACGGAATTTCTATTCTTTTATATTAATGGTAGCGAAAGACTTCAATTTTCAGGCTCTTTATGAAATCCAACTTAATTCATGTCTACTGCCTTAACTGGTTATCCTTATTTTCAACCCGAATGAAAAGAGAGCCAAACAACGGGATGCCTATGGGGACCTTTGGTTACAAGTGCCGAACCAAAGGTCCCCATAGGCATTTAAATAAAACATCTATTTCACGCTTGTCAAAAAGGAACCTTATATTTAACCCTTATAAATGAAGCTTGTAAAATTAATGTAGAAAGATATCCTTTTCATAAGCATTTAATAATATTACTCAATGTGAGTAGTAATAAGTAAGGGGTTTTCTTAAGTTAGTATATTGGACGTTACACTTAAATATGCAAGCGGATTTAATACACATATCCCCCTGCTTAATTATGGAAAATACTAAGTCTATGCAAAACACAACGAGTATTTCATTTCTAAAAATTAATAGAACAAAATTATACTGTGCTTTTGGTTTAGAGCCCCCAAAACATTTTATAAATAAATACATTGAATCGATTCGCACAATGAATATTTATACTGCTGTCCCTTTGTCTTGAAGATTAATTCATTTAGTTTACAATGGTGGAGACAGACACTGATCCATGTTTATGTTTATGTTAAAATATTACTTGTATTCTGCTATTCAGAAGGACTTATGTACTAATACAAAAAATATATGAAAAACAGTTTCTAAAACGCTTCCGATCAAATGTATCTTAAATGTACAAGGCTAAAATGCAGGTAAATCTGAAAAATTAATATTGAATTCAGTATTATACCTTAGCTGTGTGGAAAAGAAAATCTCATCTGATAGAGTTGTGTCCACTCCCGTGTGATATACTGTTATTTATTATCAATGCTGTGTAAGATAACACCGGGGAACAATTTGAAAAAAAATTCTGTTGAGTTAGATTTTTGTGCTGATTTAGACTAATTGTAGTCAGCCTTTTTCCAGCACGACTATTTTTTCTCCACAGCTAACCACCATAAAAATAAATTCCACTGCTTAGCAGTAATAAGGTTCGCCTGCTGATTACGATTGAATCCATCTACAGCTACTTGGCAACATGTTTTTGCAGTCACCATTAAGAGAGGGCGGTGAGAGGTGTGTTTTGTACGTCCTATTTCGTTATATGCTGCTTTTTTAGCTTTCAAAGCTGGTAACTATACCTTCTTAGTGTTTTATTTACATAGGTATATATTTCCTTTGTTTCAGATCATGTCTGCTCCTGTCACTTCCCGTCGTAAATGCCTAAACAACCCTGACTCCTTCTGCTACATTTGTGGCAGGTTCACCATTCTAATTCAGAGGGCAAACATCAGCGCATTTGTCAAACAAGCATATTTAGCATATTTTAAAGTATAACTCAGGGATCAAGACAAGCCATGGACCCCTCATAAAGTGTGCAGGCAGTTTTTCGAGAGTTTACGGATGTGGAACAAAGGAACACGTGAAAGGTTGGCATTTGGTAACCCCATGGTTTGGCGAGAGCAAAAGGAGTATTGCACAAACTGTTACTTTGGTTTAGTGAAAACAGCAGGATTTAACAAGAAAAATAAAAGTAAAATAAAATATACTTATCCACCGTTAGCTATAAGACTGATGCCTCATTCAGCTGAAATTCCAGTGCCAGTTTTTGAACAACTACCTTCTCTAGAAGATCTGAGTGATGTTGACGAACGCAGTGACAGCAATGAGGCAGATTTTGAAATTCACGAGGATTTGGTTCGTAGGAGATTTGATCAGCACGAGTTGAATGATTTGGCACGTGATTAATGCCTATAAAAAAAAGCTTTAAAAATCCTAGCATCAAAACTGAATAAGAAAAACTTACTTGAACAAGGAGCGAAAGTATCATACTTTCGAACTAGAGAAAGTACATTTCTGCAGTACTTTCAAAGTGACAGCGGCTTTGTGTATTGTCATAACATTCCTAGTTTACTGAAGGAATCAGGGCTCTCAATCTACAATCCAAATGAATGGCGAATATTTATTGACAGCTCTAAACGGAGCTTGAAGTGTGTCCTTCTACACAATGGCAATTTATTTGGTGCAGTCCCTATTGGGCATTCTCTCAGTCTTCATAAAGAACATAGAGATATAAAGACGGTCATTGAGTTATTGCAATATAACAAACCCAATTGAATCATCTGTGTTGACCTTAAAATAGTATGCTTCCTTCTTGGTCAGCAACCTGGGTACACAAAGTATCCCTGCTTTCTCTGTATGTGGCATAGCAAAGCTCGAGGGAAGCATTGGGTTGAGACAAATTGGCCTCCAAGATCTGATCTTAAACCTGTAGATCCCAACATGCTACATGAGCCACTTGCTGACAGGAAGAATATAATATTCCACATCCCCGGCACATAAAACTAGGTCTCATGAAGCAGTTTGTAAAGGCATTGCCAACTGATGGCGACTGATTTAAGTACATCATTTTGACATTTCCTAGTCTGTCAATTGAATAGATCAAGGCTGGTGTGTTTGTTGGTTCACAAATTCGAAAGCTCATCAAAGACAAAAAGTTCACCGGGACTATGTCAAACCTTGAGAAGAATGCTTGATTATGATTCAAAGATGTCGTCAAGAACTTTCTTGGAAATAGACGTGCAAGTAATTACAGAGAAGTTGTTCAGAGTGTATTGGACAGCTACAAGGCGCTTGGTTGCAACATGAGTATTAAACGACATTTTCTGCATTGCCAGCTTTCCGGATAATGTCGGTACTGTTAGTAACGAGCAGGGTGAACGATTTCCCCAAGACTTGAAGGTTATAGAAGAACGTTAGCAGGGTAGATGGGATGTACATATGATGGCTCTCTATTGTTGGAGCATCAAATGCGATAGTCCTCAAGTTAAACACTCTAGAAAGAGCTATAAACGTAAATTTTTACCTTAACCACTTGCACCTAATTATAATTATATAATTACAGTAGCCATATTCTTTGTTAAATAAACATTGCAATCATGACTGTTTCTTTCATATT
Source organism: Ceratothoa steindachneri (assembly GCA_963969495.1). Lineage (NCBI taxonomy): Eukaryota > Metazoa > Arthropoda > Malacostraca > Isopoda > Cymothoidae > Ceratothoa > Ceratothoa steindachneri. The sequence continues at coordinate 126,495,919 of OZ018326.1, forward strand.
TCATTGTACTCGTATGTCAATATTTGAAAAAGTTCAAAAACTTGACGTGATAGAGAAAAATGAGATCATTTTTGGATTCAGCACCGAAAATTTAGTTAAAAACAGCTGTCAGACCTAACTCAACAAAATTTGTGTTCCCCAGTGTCATCCTTATTAATGTTTATTGACATTTTCTCATACTGCTTAGAGAAAGGAAACTGGGGTAGCCCCTGGCCAAATAAAAAAAATTATATTGGATCAGCCATTGGGTGGGGACCGAATTTTTAAAAATCTGTAGAATTCAGGTACCATGGTCATAACAATTCAGTTATTTTCAGGCCCTCAAATTTTATTGCTTTTGCTTCGTGAAAAGGTGTGCCATAATACTGAATATTACAGTCATCATTACCAATTTAATCCTTAACTGTTTGAAAAAGGTGCTGATGAAGTAGATTTATGCTATTATTTTGAGGTATAGTTTTATCGGGACAAATTATCAATGCTCCAGTTCTCTTAGATAAAAAGACACCCTATACATGTTTAGTATCTTGGAAACGACAGTGAAATTGTGAAAGCGGTCCCTTTTTCTCTCTTACGAGGGATCATCTAAGTGTCCAAGCAAGCGAAAGGGATATTCATTCGAGAATATTACTTACAACCTGTTTTTAACAGTCCATTCTTTATAGTTCCTTCAACGTTGAAACTATTCTTGAGGCTCATTTTGGTAGATATAGCTTCTGCGTAGCTTTGTATTTCAGACCACGTTAGTGCAGAGCAAAAGTGATTGCACGTTTTCTTTGGAAGAAAATATTTCTAGAAATTAAAAGATTCAAGCAATTATTTTTAAAAATTATATTTCAAAATAGATCATAATTACTTATCATTCATTCAACCCATATTTATTATTATTTTGCCATTTTGATGGAAGAGCAAGTCTACAGGGACTGAAATACGCCTCCTAAAAGGAGAGTAACTTCCCCTTTTTTTGATTCAACAAAGTCAGTCACTGTTTTCTCTTCTGAAAGTGCTGAACTTTATTGATCCTTCTGTGCTCATTCATCCTAACTTATAATTGGATAAATTTCCAATTATTTTGTAAATACATGTTTTGACAAAGATTGAAATCTTTGCTAAATGAATTACTCATAATAGCAATATTTTTTCTTTGGCACTTCAAATGCCAAGGGCTAATCGACTCTTTAAACGAACGCTGCAAGGAGGCCAAATTATCACATTTTGAATAAAGGTTTCTGCAAAACTGATCCTAAAGCCTTTAAATGAATCTTACTCGCTCCACAATACAGTAAAACGGGTTAGTCTGTCAGCAATTTTCATCCTAATTAGTCATTTTTATTTTTCACGTTTTAAAAGTTTTCTTTCCTGCTATTCTTCCCTGAAACAGTGCTAATGCTGATTATAGGAATAAGCTAACGTACCTTTTCATTCGCGGTCTTTAGGATTCATAAGATCTAGCATATTGCATTTACTTCTTCCCCGAATCTTTTAATCAAACTCGAATATTTCTCGTTCCTTCTAATTCCCTTTGAATTTTTATTAAGTATCAGTAGTCCCGACTCTTGGCAAAAAGAGAGCGTTATACTCAGTCATAATTCTATTTCTTATTTACCCAGACCTAGCTACTTAAATAAGTAGCACTGAAATAGGCTTCGGTTCATTAAAATAGGCCTGGCTTAAATAGGGAATATTCCTGGCGAATGCATTACGGCTATTTGGTTATCATTTACAAAGTTCTATCTCGCAACTCACACTTTTGACGTCCCTTGCAACACTTTTCTTATAGTTCTGGTAACTTGCAACTCTCGCATCTTACCTCTTTTGTAACTTTTAACAAATACATTTCTCACATTGCGTCTTGTCTAATTATCGACTTACAACTCTTTTTCAAGTTTTAAATTTCAACCATCACCTACTTATGGGTTATCTGGCAACTTCCATGGTTTTCGCTTCCAATGAAACTTTCAACTCCTACCTTTAGGGCATTTTCAAACCTCTTTTGCAACTTTGCCCCTATCATTTTTTCTTCTATCCTCTCTATTATTTTTTCTTACTTTTTTCCCCTGTTCAACTTCAATCTCTTACTTACACATCACTTGCAATTTATCTTTACCCTTCTTTTCAACTTGAAACTTAATTCCCTCCCTAAAAAACATTCAACTCGCAACTTGCTTTACCCACATCTAATTTCTCCTTTGTTTGTCTCAATTCGTCAGATGATACAAATTAGAAATCAGTTAAAACGTCTTCTGCAAGAAATCGTAGGACCATATGGCGGAAATCAAAACGTACTTTTCAAATGATATTACGATATTTAGACATTTCTCATTAGTCGCATTATATATTCATGAAATTACAATAATAATGCGAATTGATGTAAATTATTTAACAGTTTATGAAAATTACCAAGCATACTTAAAATAAAAAGACAACGGGAGAATGCGCTAAGCATTACGAAAGAGAACATGTAAAATTAATATTATTTTTTCCTAAGATTTAGGAGAATCATCTCTAAACTACATAGAAAATCAAAATATTTATTACTTTAGGTTAAAGGTTAATCCCATTGGAGATTCTTTTTTTTCCCAAGAATATTTCAAATCATGAATATTTTTTTATTTTGAAGTAAGTAAGACCGAATGCAGAATATATATTTACTTGTCTTTTAGTACAATTAATAACGAGAAATCATGCAAAAAAACACCTTAAGTATTATTTCGAGAATTCTCGTCCTCCTTGTGATAACCAAGAGGGATTTGTGTTTTACAAGATTCATGGTTTTTAAATGTAAGGATCTAAATCAAGGACTTATTATGGTTCTAACTAATGTGTTACAAAACATTACTGATTAAAAAGGGCAGTAAGAGCCTATTTATCAGAGAAAAATATTTTCAATATGGTACGTAACTAAATATGATCTTTTTTTAAATAAGGTCATAAAATATTTGCGACTTGCTTATATATGGTCTTATTTGATATGCGCTCTGACTAAAATGGTCTTTAATAATATGGTTCGTTATTAAATATGGTCGTAAATTATATGCTTCTTGATTAAATATGGTCATATAAAATAAAGTCTTAATAATATGATACGTGAATTTATATGGTTTCAAATAATATGTTACGTCTCTAAATATGTTACAGAAAAGATTTGGCAGCGACGGACCATACCGAAGGAACAATAGTGTTAGAAAGTTGCCTTTGTGTCATTAGATTAGTGACTTGGGTGATGAAACCTGGCTAAAGGACTTAACCTTCACTTTAGTTATCTGGTTCTGTTGAGGAGAGTCGGCAAATCGGGTCCTAATTCGAGATCAGCACAACGGAGATCCGACAGAGTTTTAAGCAAATATGCTTGTTTCAGACTTTGTTCGCTCCTGTATTAACCCCTTTTTCTCATCGTATTTTCTTCTGCTGGTCTATCTTCTCTTTTTCCACTTAAATGAACCGTATATACTAAGTAGCATTTGTCTTTGAAGTCAAAAAATGATAGAATTTACAGTTTTCGTTTATTTTCATCCAAAAAATATCGTGGTGTCTGGTGAATAGACAGTTTAAAAATTAAGCTTGCCTTCTTGATAAAACTTCTATATTCGTTTTATAGAAAAATTCCGAAGATACCGATGTAAAATTCATATTTATATGTAGATATTCATTTGTTAGACGAACAGATCCTTAACATGTACAAATTTAGGCTTTAGTAAGCACAATATTTTGAAAAAGGGGAAGTAAAAATCTTCTTATAAAGCATCATCCTTACTTGAGTTTATTTTCGCAAAATTCAGCAAGACTAGAAGCCTCTTAGGTAAAGCTGGTCTCCCTAGAGACAAAAACTAGATCCACAAATCCAATTATTTCAAAAAGTTGATAATTTGAATGCCGATCTTGTAAGCCGTTTTTCAGAAAAGTTTGGGAGAAATATTCAATCTTTTACACATAAAAGAAAATATATCTTTCAAAAATTGCGTTTTTTAGCCCAATGGGAAAGAAAGTTCGAACAAGAAAAAGATATTGGATATTAATGATAGTTAAAATGCAGCGAAATTGGTTCAATGTACATTATATGGATGTATATGGACTAGACATTGAAAAATGACCTTTATTTTGATTAATATCATTTTAATTTATTTGAGAAGGGCGAAAAAAACGAATGCATCTTGTCCATGAAGCGTCCACTTAGACGAAATTGGCGGTGAAGTTAGGTGAAAATATAATGAATGAAATGTACATAATCCAAGTAGCCTATCTGAAATGCGAAGGACAAGAAGGTGCGCAACTCTCCTATATAGACATACGTTCCATCGCGATGGAAGAAATGATAGGGTCTCAGTAGAGCAAAGAGACTTCTTTCATCATAGAAGATATTATTTCACTTACTGGAGAATGGATGAGGCAAAAGTAGCTAAATAAATTAAAAGAGGAGAGAGGTGTTAAGCTATATAGGTTATGGTTAGTCGCCAGATGGAGTCAATAGTCGGGAAGAATCGACATCACCATCAGGAAAGACAGAAAGATATGACGTCACAGGTTGACCCGTAGACCAGGGAAGAGATCCGTCCTTGCTTTTCTCCAATCGTCAATCAAGGCCAGATTTCATTTGCCTCAGAGCCACAAAGAGAACGCTTGGTTTCCTTATATATGCGCATTTCTTTCATTACTTTGTAAAGCATACATCAGCCATGGTAAAATCTTGTATTGTATCGACTTGCACAGAATTTATAAACTACAGCAAAATGTGTACCTGTTTTTTGTTCACTAAAGGTAGTGAAACAGTACAAAACTGAGTGCATGCAATTAAATGAGACCAATTTACCCCCACAAAGCACATCAGAATAAGTATTAAACCCCTGCTTTAAATATGCTACCTGATCTTTTTTCATTATATTAGTTATTGTAAGAGTTGATAGTGTGAATACTGTATGAAAAAGTAAGAGATAAAAGTGATAATATTTACGTACATGTGTATTTTTATTTTTTGCTTAAATACAAATTAGATTCATTCGAATCTAAAGAGCTCTCACTCTAAATCAAACATTTGATAGCTAAACCTCCGTTGACGCAACTGTGGCATTTAGGCGCGGTCCTTTCTATCTATCAGCCCTACATTTTTTTCGTAGTGCCCCGGATCGCTTTGTAATCCTGAGACCGATTTCCTTTTCCTCAATTAGAAATTATCGATATTATGCTCCAAAAGTTTTTTAAGTGCGAATCCAATAATATCTCCACCCAAAATATGAAAATTCTCCTCACTAATATTACTAAACAAAAGAATGACTTCTCCGTTTTGGTTTTAGAAAATCTCGAAATTGCTAACAAAATTTCCAATCACCTTACTTCAACTAATTGAATTCAGCTACCTCGACATATTAAATAAAAGTGTTTAGTATTAAATTACCGTTGTGATACATTAATATTTAAAAATAGTGATGCCAATCAATATATTGCCTAGATCAGGAATAGAAACCCTAATCTCATTATTGACGAAATCTAATTGTTTCCTTCCAACAAATCCTTTAAATTTACCTTTCACTACCAAGTGATGCCAAAATGTACGCAATGCGGTCTTTTTCTTTTTATTTCCATTTTGCTCCGGGTAAAATTAAATTTAAGTATTCCGTTGTTACGATTTCAATAACACTTCCGTGTGCCGTCTAAGTGCCAACTATACTATTTGTTCTAAATTTTCCATTCATCACATAAATATATTGATTGAAACAAAGTCAACTAAATCGTATTTTAACTGTTTTAATATCTATTGTTTACAATTACCAGCTTGTCCCATTATTTCTAAAATTAATAGTAGACAAACGCAAGTACTTTTCCATCAAACTCTCTTAACTTAAAACCTAGTTTTTGCTTAAAAAATGAATCTTCACAAAGTAGAACAATCTAAATTATTTCCAATAGGACTAAATGAATTATCAAGGTCTGAACTTTTACTCGACTTCAATAGACCTAATTTAGCTGACTTATCAATAAACAATCGTATGCCCAAATCTTTGGCCATGCCACTAATGCGTCAAAATTCAAAACATATACTAAGGATCCTGACCCTTTGATTTCCTCTGCCATAAGACCAAATATTCATTTGTCAGTACTCAATATAATTAAGGAGAAAAGAAAGTGATGTCTTAAATTAACAAGCTATCTATATCTAATAAAACTACCTAAGGAAGAAAATTCTTTATCAAATTCACTTTCGAATAGGTGAAAACTCTTTAGTGCCTTGCCTGTGATCATTATATAATATCTCAATTTATTAAGATCACTTCAAAGGAATCTAACTAAAAAATCCCAAACAAAAGTGGTTTTTACCGCAAATTACTTTTCCGGTTCCGAATTCAGCTGAAAATATTTGTTTTTAATTAAATATAGGTGGTTTCGACAAAGTTGCGACGAGTTCTTTGAATATTTAACCCAAATTGATCTGCAACAGGAAATAATAATTTTACAGAAACAATTTCAAAACTTTATTTCTTTGATATTCATAGCTATAACTTCTCTCATGTTTAGAGACAGCAGAGGTAGAGTAGATTCTATTTATGTTTGAAACTCGCATAAACTTCCTTAATAACCTTAATCTTTTATTGCTGAAATAATTTTAATATTTCTGAATTACTCTCAGGACTTTGTGAATGAAAAGTTTGGCTTTCAGTGTTGTTTACGGTTCCTTGAGTTACGGATGAATGCAATTCAAATATTTCCTCATTTATAACATTATTTTGCAACTTAAGTGGCTTTATTCAATCAAGTGATATCGAATCTTTCATAGCATTGAAATATCCTAATATAGATATATTGTTATCTCAGGGAATGGGCCTACATAGGGCTCTTCTATTCGTTTTAGAATGCGGTTAAATACGACCTCAGCGATGAGTTGTATCTAGTAGGTCATTAATTTATATAACTTAGATGACGAGTATAAATTCAATCGAGCTCGGATCAATTTGATTTCTTCATCTTTTTCTTGTGAGATTGCTATGGAACGGAGATTAAACCTGTCTATTTTGAGTGAGTCAACAGTCCAGGATAGGCAATATGAACTACATTGTCATGGATGGAGGTATGTGTAGTCATTGATATATTCCAATATAGCAATCCAATTATGTTGCTGTTTGTCAGTCTTTCCGCGCACTGGCGATAAAAAAGTGGTATAGATATTGGACCCACTCTATTTGTTCTGAGATGTTCCTTGTCATACATCGAGTATATTTGTTGCGTTTTGCTTAGGTTACAGAGAAAAATATCACTGGAAGAGGAAAACCATTTTCCATTTGTTGGAAGTAGCACTTACTACAAACTGTGAGTTATCAATGATAATTTGATATGATAGATCATTTGATATTGAGTGATGTAGCTTTAACGCATTCAAAGTGCACCCTCTGTGTCATCGTACACATCCCGAGCAGCAGCATTCCATATTACTTCATGTCAAGTTGTAGAAGTGAAAGTTCAGTTAGAGCAGCAACAATAGCAGCAAAATTTGGAATTAATCGACGACCATAGCTACCCATACCTATGAATCGATATAGTCCATTGTATCCTGTCGGTAGTGCTATTTTCTCCATTATGTCATATTTATCAGATTATTTAACTCCAGGATTTTTTTGCAAATCTCTCTAGATGTTCTCTATGACTATTAATATCAAGAGAAAATCTATATCTTATCGATCTGCACAAAGACGAAATCCAATTCACGAAATAAGTTATCCAAATAAGTTATTTCAAATAAACCAAATGAAAATTGCAAAATTAGTATTTTCAGTATCACCTGAATTAATCAGTATTTGGTGATAAGCAGGATCTAAATCTAAATTACTGCAAAAAGGTTTACCATAAAGATACAGTACTTTGAATTCGAAGTAACGGATAATGGTCCGGTCTTGTCTTGGCATTAAAAGACCAAAAATTACCAACTGCTCAGTATTCTTTAGGAGTCTTCTTTTGGGTTCTGTGCAAAGGTGATGCCCATAGCGATTTGGATAGCCTAAAGGTCTATTTTTAAATAGAGCATCAAAATTTGCTTTAGCAGCTTTGATATATCTTGTAGAAGTATTCTATGATGAGCGAACTTTGGTGGGGAACTACTTGCCTTGATTGATGACACATTAACTAAATTTTCATTATATATGGCTTCATATCATAACAGAACGGTCTTAAAATTAGGCAGATGTGAAAGGTAGTTAATTAGTACACGCGTACTAGATTGAGGAAATCTCGAAAAGAGACGTGTTTGGTTGTCAATAATAACGCTGTGAGCACAGTCCATAATAATGTCAAAATGACCACAAGCAATCATCACCTAATAATCGCGATGTGTTTTCAAAACTGCAAAAACAGATCTGAACAATAGCCGGAAACTTAGAATGACATCTATGTAATTGCACTTTACCATCAAATTTTACATATTCTTCATTAGCATTTAGAATATTTATGCTCGAATGAAAGATTATATAAAATTTCACCTAATTTAAATTTTACAATTATTTATATGAACAATCGCTGCTACAGTAATCAAAGAAGGCAGACTGTCGTCTTATATACCACGGACTGCCTTGTTAGGATTCTAAAGGAGCTGTAGGTGATGGTCTAGATGATTGTTGCATATAAACATTGTCACCCAGTTTAGGCTATCAACACCAGGGTTAGCAATATTTGGTATTAGGACCGTAAAAAAAGGGGACACGACAAAAAACTGGATTCTGATTAACATGATAAAGCCGTACGCACTCCTATAAGCATAGTTTTGTACTATTCTGCACTGAAAGAGCAGTATGAAAAACATTGCTGGTTGGATTAATTGGCACTTAATTTGCATTATAAAATATTATTGCTTGGATTAGAAACTGATTGAGCAACAGTTTGTTCACCATTAAAGGTAATGCTATTCACTAAATTGCTACTATTATTTTTATCACTGTCACCGTAATTTAGATTGTAACCTTTGCAAAGAAAAATGGCTTTAATTCTGTCGTAGAATTGCTCATAGTCTGGTCCAATAATTATTCTAGTCCTTGATCTGTACATACTGCTTTTGTTTAGGTCGATGGTATTGACCCTATGACTCAATCTACGATAATATATATATATATATATATATATATATATATATATATATATATATATATATATATATATATATATATATATATATATATATATATATATATATATATATATATATAGGCTTTAATTCCTACTGAACGTGCAAAAGCTGGTTAGAGGCGGGTTGTGCCGCAGCTAGGATTCTCACTATAAAAAGTCCCACTTGTTACTGGGGGGGAGTTTTGTGATTTTTGAATTCTAAGAGTGCATAATACAGGTTGAATAAATTAGCCGAAGGGATTCTTAATTAAAGTCTTGCCAAGGGTACGTAAAAAAGGACGAGCCACAAATAAACACACGTACCCAAAATAAACTTTACTTTACACAAATATAATAATTAGCAATAGTTAACTGGGCGAGTATGTACGTTCCATACCCTCACACGCCTACCACTTTCAAGGAACATTATTCCGCCATGAAATAAGGAATAATGTGGACATTAACTTCACCGGAGGAATTTGTAATTACCTTCCTCGACTCGAACAATGGAGTCGGTAATTTTATCAAAACCGTTAGGAATTTACCTTAGTATCTAATAGCTACAAAATACCACTGTTACGTCAGTTTCTCTAATTTACATATACAAAACAAAACAAAACATATACAGAGTACAGGCAAGAAATAATTATTTATACAAAGAGATACACCCCCCAAAAAATAATTGACTATTAATCGCTATCTGAAATTGGGTTTCTCGAAAGGCTATCTGCAAGTACATTGTCAGACCCTTTTAGATACCTGATTTCATAACGGTACTCCGCTAGCAATAATGACCAGCGCATTAGCCTGCCGTTTCGGATTTTACAAGTTTTTAAGTAGGCTAACGGTCTATGATCAGTCTCTATGAGGAATGGACGACCTACCAGCTACATTCTAAATTTTATAATCCCAAAAACAATCGCTAGAGCTTCCAGTTCTACCGTAGCGTATGCCCTTTCGCGAGCCGTCAGTCAGCGACTCGCATAGCTTATAGGAGCGGGTTCTTGGTCTTCTTCGTATTTTAGTAATACGCAGCCAATACCCGGTTGAGAGGCATCTGTCCTTACGCCCAATTTCTTTTAAAGGTTCGGCAGTTTTAACATTGGGGCGGAGACTAACTTCTCTTCGATCTCTTGAAAGTGCGCTTCGGCGTCAGGGTTCCACTGTAGGGGGTCCGGGATTTTCTTTTTTAGCAGATGGTTTAGGAGAGCTGCAACAGAAGCGAATTGGGGTACGAAGCGGCGCCGAGGAAAGACCAAAATTGCTTCTTGATACGCGGTAGAGGCATATTAACAACAGCCTTTACCTTCTCTTTCTGTGGAGCTTTATAACTTTCGCCTATTTTAAATCCAAGATATTCTATGGATTTATAAGAAAAATGGCATTTTGAGGGTTTAATCGTTAAGCCATGATGCTTTAAGCGTTCTAAAAGCGGGCGGAGGGACAAGATATGGTCGTTCCATGAACGTGTAGCCACAAACACGTTATCAAAATAAAAAGAAACGTTTTTTAAACCGTCTATTACACGGCACATTATGCGGTTGTAGCTAGTGCAGGCAGTGACTAGGCCAAAAGGAAGACGAGTGAATTCCATTAAACCTTTGTCTGTAGGAAAGGCTTTTAGCTTCCTCGCTGATGCCTTTAGAGGGATCTGATAATAGGCCTCACATGGGTCTATCTCAGTGATGTAGGTGGCTCCTTCGAAGAGATGTAAATTTTGGTCAATTAGGAGGAGATGCTCGGCGTTGAACAAGGTGACGGTGTTTAGCTTCTGAAAATCAACGCACATCCACTGGTCTGGCTTGTGGACCATGACTATTGGGGAACAGTAGTCGGACGTAGATGGCTCGATAATCCCTAATTGTAAAAGATTGTCGACTTCCTCATTGAAAGCGTCTCTTATGTGCACCGGTACTGGATAGGGATTACATCGCACAGGTTCAAACGTAGTGAGGGTCATATAATGTTTGAACTGAGTCGAGCATCCTGGTGAATGGAAATGACGTCACTAAATTCTTCCAAAAGCGCCATCATTTGGTTCCACTGGGTAGGGATGAGGTCGGAGTTTACATCCAACTCAGGAAAAGGTTATTTTATGGGGGGCAGCTTGGACGGAGGTTAGGGGAGGGGACAATCTTCGCTTGACTCTACGCAAATCGAATTAACAATATTTAGGGGGTTGTTTGGGTGAACGGCGTCAATTACCCTTTCTTCGTCGAAGGCGACTATATTGTTTATACAGGCCCGTCTATGATACCTTTTTTGCATGTTTATGTGATATGACTTATCACCTGTGGGTATTTGTATAACGTAATCGACCGATGCGTGGGTTTTCTGAACGGGGTAGGGGCCTTTCCATTGGGAGAGAAGTTTATGGGAATCCGAGGGGAGTAAGAGTAGAACTTCATCTCTGGGCTTCAGTTTTCTGTGTTTGGCCTTTAGATCAAAGTATGTCCGATACTTTTCCATATTAATTACGGAATTTCTGACTGCTAGGTCAGAACACCTTTTTAATCTGTCGCTTAGTTCGAGGACAAAGGAATAAGTGTTCCTTAATTCTGGACACAAACGAGAATTTGTCCATAACTCCTTCAAAATACTGAGGGGCCTCCGCACGTTTCTCCCGTACAGGAGCTCAAACGGGGAAAATCCTATGGTCCTATGGGGAATTTCGCGGCATGCGAATAACGCAACTGGCAAATATCGGTGCCATTCTTGGGGTTGTTCCATGCAAAGCTTCTTGAGGACGCTTTTCAAGGTCACATTGAACTTTTCGCACATGTCGTTCGCGCTCGGATGGAAAGGCGTGGTAAAAATAGGCTTGATTTGGAGCAGGGTGTTCACGTGTTCCATGAACTCAGAGGTAAACTGGCGGCCTGTATCTGAGATAATTTCTTTGGGCAATCCTACTCTAGAAAAAATGGAAATAAGGGCTTCAGAGCAAGAGATACTATCGATCCTTTTTAGAGCGACAGCCTCTGGGAATCGGGTAGCGCAGTCTATCAATGTTAGTACATGCGTATGACCTTCGGCGGTAGGGGGTGAATTGGTCCGATGAGGTCGATGGCGACTCTCGAGAAGGGCTCCGAAATGACTGGAGTTCTTTGCAGGGGAGCTGGGGCTATTCGACCTTTTGCAGTGGTTTTCTGGCACAAATCGCACGTTTTGCAGAATTCTGCAATATCTCTAGCTGCACCGAGCCTAAAAAAGTATTTAAATACTCGCTGAGAAGTTTTGTTATGTGTGAAATGACCGGCCATGGGACTTTCATTTGCTACTCGCAGGATTTGGTCTACATGTGTACGCGGAATACACATGACCTTGGAAGATGGGTCAGCCTAATCCCGCGAGGTGCGAAACAGAAGGGAGTTGTTAATGATGTACCTTATGGGACGGTTTCCTCGAACGATCACCTCTTCATTCTTTCGGGCTTTTTCCCAAAGGCATTGAAGTAAAGGGCAGCTCTGCTGAGCTCTGAGGAATTGTGCATTACTTGTTGGGACCTCTAAAGAAGCCTCTGGGATAAAAAGGCGTGTTGGGGGAGAGGCCTTGCGGCTAGCTTGCGCTCGAGTGACGACAGCTTGAGTCACTTCACTCGGGGAGAGTAGTGAGCTCTGGCCAATGAGTACCGAGCAAAATTTGATGGGGGCTGCCACTACGTCGGCCCAACCAGTGAAATATTTACACTGTACATGGCAGCGGATTACCGGGAATCTATTTTCTCAACCCAAGAAGTCGTGTACAATTGCGTTCTTCTTATGTTAGGGGTCGACAGGGGGGAGCAATTTGTCTGACACCACAATGCATGTGCACCCTCTGTCTCTGACAAGGGTGGCACTTGGACACTTTACAGCCATTGATCGAGCTAGTTTCGAAATTTAGTCCTCCGTGGGAACTCTTGTTGAACAGGAAGTTCACTTGAAATTCCTGTGGGGATGGAGACGAGGGGGATGACGTAAGCGCGGCCGGCTGTTCCGGGGGAAGGGTAGCGGTTACTTGCTGACCTTGTTGGCTCTGGGTGGGACGTAAACTGGAATTCTGTACACATTGGGACTTATAATGGCCAGGGGAACCGCAGGAGTAGCATATAACCTGCTTATTCTGTTGCTGGTTATTGTAGGGGGTATTGAAGACTAGGGGTTTTCTGTCTTCGTGGGCTACAAAAAACTTATTCTTGTGCCTGAACGGGGCTGTGGTCTTTATCAATGGAGGGGCTTCCTTTGTTGGGACTTCCATTGACTAAATTTATTCTTCGGGGACGGGGGACTATTCTTCCGGGTATCCTGTGTGTATAGGCGATAATTTGTCGCATGGAGATCAGCTTCCTCGAGGCATTTTGGAAAGGTAGACGCTCGGCGGTCTTGCACGAATGCTCGGATCTCCTGGGGGAGGGTGGACAATAGCTGGTCTTTTAACATAAAGTCAATCAGGGTCTCATACTCCGATTCGACTTTGAAGGATTCTAACCAGAACTGGAGGTTTCGCTTCAGGATATATCCAAAATGTCGGTAAGTTTGACCGGGCTGGATTTTAGCCGATCTAAACTTAACGCGGTAGAACTGAGGGTTCAAGTTGAAGGCGGATAGCAATTCGGCCTTCAAGGTGCTATAGTCTATTGTAGCTTCATGTGGTAACGAGATGAAAGTTTCTCTCAAGTGCGAACTGAGCAATGGGAGCAATCTACTGACTCCTTTGGATTCTAGGGCCCATCCGTTTACCTCGAAGATCTTTTAAAAATGTGTTAAGTATGAGCACAAATCTTCTTCGTCTCTATATTGGAGAAGTTTCATAGTGGGAGCCTGGGGTTGATGATCACGGGATCCAACAAAACTGACTTCAACTTGGTCTCTGCTTAATTCCCTTTCATGTTTTCGAATCCTTTCTCTTTCTTCCAATTATAACTCTTCTTTTCTTCTTCTTTCTTCCAATTCTAACGCTTCTTTTTTTACTTCCATTTCTAACACTTCTTTTCTTCTCCTTTCTTCCAATTCTTCTTTCATTATTTTCATTTCACGTGCTCTTTCCTCTCGCTGTTCCCTTTGGACGAATTCCTTTAGTTCCTGTCCTGTGAGACCGAGAGCTTGTCCTTGCTTGACGAGAACTTCGAATTCCATTCACGACAATTTGCTTATTGCAGCGCCTTCTGGACAATCTCCATGGTATCATGAAGAAGGCAAATAATAATAAGGCTTCTCTGTGTATATATATAGGCCTTCTTTTTTCAGACTTTCTGTCACCAATTAGGGGGAAAGGTGTGGGGGGGGAGGAGACGTAGGTCAACTCAAACGACCAATTTCTTTCGTTTCCACGATTGTCTGGCGGCATGCGAGTATCTACGTTCCATACCCTCACAAATTCGTTTCTAACTTTTCTTAACTACGCAAAAGTCAAATTCTTTTGAGCAGCAATATTAAGTGCAATTTTTGGAGTTATACACTGATTAAACTTGTTAAACATTGTCCACACTAACTCCCACTTGAAGTGTAGTTGAGCGCAGCTCTTACAGATTAATTGACGGCCGTCTTGTCATAAAGATGTAATCAACTTCCTGAAGATATCTGAGTTTTTCCTTTCATAGCACCTAATAAATTCGGTTCAAAATTCAGAATAATTGTGAGGAAATGAGCTCTGCTGGAAGTCGATTGACTGTCTCTGGTGTCAAAGCCGCCAAAAGATGGCATAATTTGGAGTCCTTTCGAGTGAGTAGTAAAGTATGAAATTGGGCTTCGACATTGTTGAACCATCACTCTACAGAAACTTGCTGAAGGAGGAAAGGATGATAGTCGGTATTAGCTATGTGATCTCTTTGATTAGAAAAACTTGCTGGGAGATGATCAAAAGCAAATTGTTGCTCTGTTGAATCAATCTTCCCTATCTTGATCCCAAATGTTCCAAGAAAGCGACGGGTCACCAGTGTAAAAGGTTTGTAGTTACGGGATATGGAGACATGGTTTTCGTAATATCGGTTACTGCATCAGTACTAGTATATTAAAGGTAAAACAGTAAAAATATATCTGTTAGGAAATTTACTCTGCCTAGAATTCAAAAGAAAAGTTGGGTAATGGAGACCCTTTGATTGCTTGTTAATGGATATAAAATCTTTTTCAACTGAAAACATTTTTCAATAGAGTATGGAATATGAAGTTTAATTTGAGTATTGAATAAAAATTTAAACGATTCTATAAACATAGATACTTCATTCGCACAAATGGCAAAATAAGATTTTTTCAAAACTATATTCCATATAAGTAACATTGATTTTGAAATGTATATATTATCATATTTATAGTTTGTTTTATTTACAAAGGTTAGAGGTTAGTACCGTGAAAATTATTATCAACTTTAGAATAAAGTTACAATGCTATTAATTTTCAAATAATTCCATGTAACTCCATTCGTGCTTCATATTTTTATTTATGTATAAGTATTTTAGCTTAATAACTTGAATCAGTGCTAATCTTATGAAATATTTTGGGGTTTGTTTTTTTATTTAATTTTTTTTCATTATATAGATTTTAATCTAATCCAATAAATAGATTGTTATATTGAAATATTAAGAATTAAATCAACCTATAATTTCAGCCATTCTGCGGACAGTACTTCTCCTTGGATTTTCCCAGGTAAGAGCATTCTTTTAATTAAAAATACATTAAGAAACATTAGGGTATATATTTCTAATCTTTCTAGTTTTTTTCTTTCTAAAAAATGTACAAAACTTCATTTATTTTTGAATTCCCTTTGACGAACTGATAATTTATATACATTTTTAAAGTTCAAATTCTATTGTAATAACAGATCTTGAAAGTTAAAGTTAATCATATGATCAAAAACGATTACAAGTTCCTGGAAAAATAATATATATATATATATATATATATATATATATATATATATATATATATATATATATATATATATATATATATATATATATATATATATATACTTTATATATATATATATATATATATATATATATATATATATATATATATATATATACTTTAACAGAAAACGAGAATGTAAATGTTCCTAAGCTTACAACGCTGTTGTTCTGCTTTTAGATTACCGGATCGGCAATAAATGTTTTTTCCTAACAAAAAATTCAATAACCTGATTTTTCATGTTATTGAAAAGGCGACGAGACGCTCTAGACGTTGTTCTCGTATATTCTCGATAAGCAGAGGTTTTTCTACCCACCTCAGGCTCTTGCTTCTATCCTAGTTGACGGCCCTGGACTATGTGACATCGACATGTTCTTCTTTTTCTTGAGCTTAGTAATTTTGAGCTTCAGGCATTTTCAAAGTTTTCACCGTTCTTAAGCTTCTCCGCATATCTGTGGACGGTTATCCGCCTGACGCTGAGTTGCTTCCCGATATCGAACATGTTGTAGCCCGCGTGCAGAAGAGCACAGATCTTGCATCCTTTCACTTTCATCACGACACACCTGCACATACTGGAAAAGATGTTTTAATGACCCATGATGGAAAGGTAGAAATTTGCTCGACGGAACTTTTTCTATCACACAAGTAAACACCTTGGTAGATAAAACAACCGAGTGTAAGAAAACGTGTGCCAAATCCGCTTGGAGTCTGAATCTCCTTAGCTGTATTTTTGGCTGACTTCCTTGCTGGTCTCGTCGAGGTCGTCATAAGTTGTTTGAGGTCGTCCGCCAAATGCACAAGGGATATCTTCTCTCTGCTTCGATAGAATGACCAATCATTTGTATACATAGTGTAGAGGACTGTGGAGAGATAGCTCTAATGAGGGAGTGCATCCTTGGTTTTAAATTTTGGGCCTTCAAAACAAGCTAGTACCATATAGGCCTTCCTTTCGCTTATGAAACTGAATAACAACATGGTATTTTCTCCCCGAGATTGATCCTTACCAACATATACTACAGTCTATAATTCAATACCATGACAAACGCATACATCTCATGCAGCCAAGTCCACCATCTCACCATCACTCTGTTTTTTCCTACTTCTCCATTATTAGCACAATTTCCATATCTCTACATATTTTCTTCTGAACCCGTACTGTTTGGTTTGAACCTATAAGATTCATTTCAAGGTTGCTCTATTAATTTATCGCATAAAATTCTTTCTAAGTCATTGGCGATAAAATTGAAGGGCGAGAGGATTCTATATTTGCTGATGACTTGTCTTGTTTTAGAGCAAATAGCATTTTGGCCAGCTTATAATCTGTTAGGGATGTAGAACGTAATTCAGGAGCGAGACTGTACTCGTTCTTCTCAGTCTTAATAGCCCTGAGGATAGTATTTTAAGGCTTTGATTGCCGTTTTTATTTATTATATACTTATTTTTCCAGTTCCTCCGTTATCTTATTCTACAGTGTTATAACTCGCGATCCTGTCTAGCAGATATAAATCTTCCAGTTTAAATTTCAGTTACTCTATGACCTTTGTTTTAGGATCCGCGCCGAATAGACATTTTTCTCCCCGTTATGTTGAATAACTCGCTACAATAGTCCCAGAATGGCTCTTGTACAGGGTCACCCACAAAAAATGGGCCCTCATTTCTTAATTTTCTGCAAGGATTGAACGAAACTTTGGTGATAACTCGTTTATTGTGTATAAAAACATCATATCAAAAAATATGTCTTTGGACATTACTTCTTTATTCTAGAGCACGTGTTCGAGATGACCTCCATTTAGCTCTATGCATTTCTTGAGGTGCAACACAAAGTTGTCCATGACGTCCTTACAAACCAACGTAATAATGGCTCTAATTTCCTCCCTGATTGTTTGCTTAAGTTCCGTGGTGATCCTGGGGCTCCATGCGTATACTCTGTCTTTAAGGTAGCCCCAGAGAAAGGAATCTGCGGGGCTAAGGTCTAGGCTGTGAGGTGCCCACTCAAAATAAGTCTTGAGACTGATCACAGATCATACCATGCATATAGGGGGGTTTAGGGGCTTGGTGGCTACCTCATTTGGTCTGGAGTTCCCAAGAAGACATTTTTCTTCGAGTTTATCTTTCCTACCAGATGGAAGTGAGCTTCAACTGAGTTCCAAAGGAGTTTAAGGAAAGTTGGGGTCTCCTGAATCTTCTCCAGTATCTTGACTGATATAGCCTTTCTCTGCCCCTTGTCTGAGGCTGTAAGTGTCTGGTTTGTTTGTATTCTGTATGGGTAGGCCTTTACATTCATTACTAGCACTCTCCTGCAAGTCTCACGGAATTCCCAAAGGACCGACTTCGCTTGCGCAAAGAGCGTTGTAGACTCTGCTGAACAGAATCTCTCACGCTCTCGACCATGTCAGCTGTACGCTTCCTGGCTCACCCTGAATGGCTTAGACGGTTGTCCCCAGCTGTATTGAGGTTCTTCACTGTGCCCCTAGTTCTCAAAATGGTCCACCCAGTCCTGAATTCTGCTCTTGGAGAGGGCTTTTTCACATTCGACCTGATGCACGAAAGTGTCCTGCACTTTCTTGAACGAGCCTGTATTGTAGTAATGTTTGACGTAGTATATTCTTTGCAGGAGCTCCCATAGAAATCTAGTTGTGTTCATAGACATTGCTTCTGTTGTCTTGCAAAGTAAGGGTAATTATTGATTGAATGAATGAAGGATATATCACAATAAGTGTGTACAGGTCCGTTTTTAAGGGAGTCACCCTGTATTACCAATTTACTCGTTAGATACGCGTTATCTTTTTGTATTAACAATTTTATCTGTGATAAGTTACCTAGCATTTTCTTTATTGATTACCAGAACAGTCTAGCTTTTCCCATCACTGTCTTAAGCCAACCAATCAATCCATTTTACAGAACCTATCTTTCTTTCAACCTTTTGCTTACTTTCTTTTGGAGCTCTCATTTCCTTAATACAACTCTGCAGTTGGACTTATTCCTCTCGTTATTTGTTTCCGGGTTTCGATCTCTCCCATTGCCATTCTTATCTCGGGTGACCAACTTAAAGCAGGGGGAGTTAGCTTTGCCACTTTAGGTATATATTTCTCCTCCGCTTACCTTAATTTGACCTCCATTTTTGTAGTTCGCGGTTAAGTTTCTTTACTTATTTACCTACCTATAGTGAAGGAATGTACTCCTCAAGCATGTTTTAAAATTTACCGTAATATGCCTTTGAATATTGTTCCCTAACCGCTCTTGGATCTTGGATTGGGTTAAGTGCCAGCAATACCGTTATGGAATTGTAATCCGTCAATAATACAGGGCCCAGTTGGAGATACATGTCTCAGTGCAAATTCCTATTGGTCAAGATAATATCTAGCTAAACTGTCGGTGTTTCCGTTACATACGCATGGAATTCTGATTCAGCTCTTACTACTATACCCCTTGTGAATAATCAGATCCATGTTAATCCCCCTCCTGTACTCTGAATTACATCCTAAATGACGAGAGCCCACATTCAGGTCGCTAAGGAAAATGATCAGAATGTACTTTTCTTAACAGCAATTTTTACCTTGTCAAATGTCTGATTTAAGTGACTTTTTGTGTACGTATAATGATTCTGCAGCTTCAGCTCACATACTACTACTATACTACATCAGCGTTCTCACAGAATAGAACGTTCCAAAATAGATTTTTTTTCTTATTTAACCTGTTTATATTAACCTCAACTATTTTTAACTTATTAACTGTACTAACAATTTTCTAGTTTACACTATAAACCTCTTTGGCTGACCATTCCTTATTTTCTTGAAATTCTCCATCCTTACAAGATGGCATGTCTCCGCTGTAATGTGAAATTCACCACAATTGCGCTTGGCATACAACGTCCGACAAGGACTCGGATTGATGTGACTACTTGATTTTCCTTCTACAATGTCATCTATGATCCTCGCTACATTCAGGTGTAGATCCTCCTTAACACATATTGTTAATTCCATTTCCCTCTCAAGTTTATTGCCTTGGCCATTTTACTCACTTCTCTTATTTATCTGACTTTGATAAATTTTTCCTCTCCTGGGTTCTCCTCCTATAGACTCTCTTCTCTTTCGGATTCTAAAGTGGAGCCCTCTGAATTTGAATCTTTCTCCGTCGCCTTTTTTACTTCTTGCACTTTTATTCTTGCCTTTATTCTTAATTATTTTTCCTTGTCTTTTCTTCACCTTTTCCGCCATAATTGCTAGTGCTTCCTCTTGAATTATTTTAAGTATATCCTGTGCAGGAGGATTTTCCGGTAACCGCAGTGTTCTTTTCATTCGATTCATCTCTAGCATGGCATTTAACTCCTTCGAAAAGCACTCATGCTTATCTATATTGGTCATATGGACGTACATAATCATTGGTAATATCTCTATGCTTTGGTTTTCTACCATGAGACAAGGCATCTGATTGTCTAATGGTAGTTCTTGGGAGGAACGTTTGCCTGTCCCTTCTGTTTACCCCTAGTCCTAGATAGTTACCTTTCTTTCTTCCTCCTCATTAGTTCTTGTTTTGACCACCAACTCATTGTCATAATACCCTGAGAACTTTGGAAATTCACTCACTTATTTACCTCATTCTACACATCTAAAACCTTTGTCCCTGTATTTGTAGGGTAACTCTGTTCTGTCAACAAAACAAATAAATTGAAACGTTTCAAGCCGGCAGGATCAATGAAACCCATTCGGCTTTCAATGAGGAACCTTCACATCTTAAAGGATCACATGCCTTTATATATTATACTTTTGCATTTGGATGGCTATTCAGCTTTCTCACTCTTTACGTGGCATCCAAGGGAAAGATAGACTGAACACAAACTGGCCTTTCGCAAAAATTACGAAGGAAAGGCCCATCTACTAAGCCATAGCATCATAGGAAGTGCTGTGCTCCTATTTTTTAGTTTTTTATCTCTTATCCCAGATTTTCGGCATTTCCATATCAGTTGGATATTCCTTGAAAGTAGTTTCTGCTAAGCAATGCGAACTCCGGTGAGAATACTGAGCCCCTGTGCTACATGGGCATCCATCGGAGCAACTCCATTTCGAATTATCTGAGCTCTCATCTTAGGTACTCATAGAAACAGGATCCTTGGAAATATTTCTACGTGATGGGCCACTTACTTGACTTTAAAGAGGGATAAACCTGGACAACAGCACACCGTCGTCAAAATAGGGAATGTGATAAATCGTTAGTTGAGCTCTAAGGAAAGTAGTCGCACTACGGTCTTAATATAAGGCGGTTGATTATCGCAATTTAAAATAGAGTAACTAAAACGGAGCAGGCCACTCTTGAGAGCTAGGCGAGCCCTTCAGATACCATAGCGAGGAGCTAGCTCAGCAATAGTGATGGTTCAGTGGATGAAAGGTTCCTAGAGAGGAATAAGTAGTAAAAGGGGAAGCCACTTTACCCAAATAAATGTGTTCATGGAAACCTCTAAACTTTTATAAATAGCTCTTTTACCCTAAATAATTTTAGTCTGCTAAGCATTTTTGATGTGCCAACATTGAGGATTCTGATCTACTGATTTTCTTGGGTGCAAACCCTAAAGGTACGCTCCAGGACACTAATCTGAAGCGTGTTTTCTTAGGGTTCCGGTTGACTCGGCTGACACCACACTGGGCCAGCTGTTTTAATTTTGATGTTCAAATGCTCCGTGGGGTAGTACGCCTCAAGTAACTGGAAGTAACACGAAAGAATTACAGAATTACTAACCATCAAAGAACGTAGACCTACTAGATACTACTTTAACAAAGAAGAAATGGGGTGAAAGACAAATAAACACTTCTTATTTCTCTAGTTAAATTTTAAAGTAATGTTTATATTTCCCGTATTGATTTCAATTTCACTCCTAGGCAAGTTATTCCATCTTTGTTATCTTTATATTAAGATTGCAACTTTAACATTCTATTTGTCACTTGGTTATCTACCACAAATATTGATTAGTTTAGTAATTAATTTTGTCGCTTGAATCTGGATAGGATCCCATATTAAAATGCCATTTCGATATATGGAACTATAAGCACCGCAATTCTGAATGGGAGCTTAAAAGCGCTTTATATAAGGAAAGAACAATATGTTTAGTTTTCAACACAAAATATCCATTATTCTATTCCTTATGTGAAGCTTCAGGGTTTTGTTTTGAAAATTTTAGACGACTCGATATTGACTCACCTAAATCCTTTTCAATGTTGACTGTTTAAATTCTTGGTTTTGTCTCTGAATGAATGGACAAGAATTGATTTCTATGAGGTGTTAAAACTTTTAAGAAAGTGTGGCTTAAAAGTAAAGTGAAATGTCTAGAAATAATGAATTCAAGGTAGTTTCATTTTAGTTATGATTGCTTCTCTCAATTTACTTTTGAGACTGCCGGGCCATAAGGAAATGAAGGATGTGGTGCTCTTTCAGTTTACAGATGTAACGTCCTGTATGATCGAAACATCGCCTAATACCGCTCTTGGGAAGGTCCTTCCCCCGAAGTTATATGGACGAACTCCATAAATTCGTTTAAAAATAATCTTAACAATATGAGAAGAGCCGAGGCACATTGAAGGATGAGATACTTAACCTTTATAAATCCCAACTCATTCAATCTTAAAGAGAAATAATATTGAATCTAACTGCAATATGTCAACTTTATCAAGTTATATTGAATCACTCGTATGTTCTCATGTTTGATTTTCATAATATTTACAAGCCCATCGTCATATACGAGCATGCAACTAAAATTTAACGTTTCTTTGTTGTTTTTTTTAATCCTAAAGCATCCTCTACTTGAATAAATTTAGATTTAACTTATCGTTCATCTTTTCTTTTTAAATTTAGATCATTTTTATTTGCATCAAACATCTTTTATCCATTAAGTTTCAATTACTTTAGACACATGAGAAAGCGTACCAGAAAAAGTTAGGCTCTTCCTAACAAATCTAACCTACTTGTAATTGACAATTATCCCCAAAATGAACTCACTAAAGATTCGAATTAATTATGCACACCAGAAAAAGAAAATAACTAACGAGTGAACCTGACTCAGGACTGGGGCTTCTGGTAATTTTACGACAGCAAAGCCAAAATATGGCGACTATTCTTGCCGTTCAATTAGTGGAATCTTAACTCACGTGAATACGATGAGCTTAAAAATTAATATAATTGCCTATTAACAAAAAATATATTGTCCTATTATTTTTGCATGAATATTCTTGACACTTGCAACTGTATAGAGTGGATATAATGAACTTTAAGGAAATAGCAAAAAGATCAGGTAGGGTGGATGCTTGACAAACCCAAAAACCTGGCGTAAGTTCTAAATATATATTTATATATATATCCCATCACGTGACACCAGTTTTATGTCGTGGTATGATCAGTGTACGACGTTATACGCACACAGGCCTACTGGCCGACTGAAATTAAGGCTCCAGATGGGGATGGTTCTAAGAGGGCTTTACATACGCCGTGGCTAGACCAAGGAATATTCAAACACGGTAACAAAAATATACTTTAATAGGACTAAAGATTACATATACATACAGGGCAAGTTAAATGGTTATGCAATTAATTATTGACGGTTGACGCTTCACTGCTAAGATAATTAAAACTATCAATTAGGTTTAACCGAGGGATAATTAAATAAGTAATGATTTTACAATTATGCAAGTTCTAGAGCAAAGGGGATCCTTAAGGTTCGACGCGGTAATGGTGGGTGGAGCGTGACGAAGCGGAGATTAAATCCCTTTTACCTTGATGTGCGGCGAGTAAGACTAGGTAGGTAAGTTCAACCTTGAACTTGTGGGCGTCTCACGGGACGCTCAATTCGACTTCAAGAAACTGAAGTTGGGGAGGGGGGCTCTTATCCTTTAGAAGCAAACGGAGGGTGCTTCGGGGTTGGCTTTTTCGATCCTTAAAATCGGAAGACGTGGTGAGAAGGGTTGAAGCGCGCTTAACTATTTCCAGGAACAACACTGAGTGACGACTAGCTCTTCCTTGTCTCTTTAACAATCACTCAATTCTTCTCTAAACGAGTATGTAGTCGTTTCCTCTCTACTAACAAAGACATTGCACCTAACCTACTGGACTGCGGCCTTAGACACAATCTGCATGTGAATATTGAACTGTCGAATATATACCCCGAAATTATCTAGACGGGGAGAGAGATTGATCGCCAACAGACTTCCTTAATTGTTTTAGGTGACGATAAGGTTCTATAAAGTAAAAGTCGCTTTACTTACTTAATGGTCTTTCAATTGTTCTAATTTTCACAGTATATAGGACAGACGAATTTAGAGCGGTCAACGGCGAACTGGGGAAGTCAGAGCGGGGGGAATTCCTTCTCTCTCACATTCTTCTACATCTTTGTTTGGCTATAAATTTAAAAATTACAAATAAACTGGGATGGTTTTAAAGAACAGATAATTTCTTCTCTTATAATTTTTGTTTCTAGAAATCAAAGATTCTTAAACGATGTCAAATGTTTTTAAAAGCTTTTGTTGCCGGAAAATTGCCACATGCAGAAGTCAAACACAGAAGATATTTCTGTCGTTAGTATGTTTTGGAAAAGAAATATTTCAGTTTCGCTGAATCAGTTAATTCTGATTTGTCAATTTTGCCAAAGGAAAACGTGGGCAAATGTTTTCGAGGTAAAGATATTACTCTCTACTTATTTGAATACTTCAAATTTTGATAAATAACTGAATTCAGTTGGTTCCCCACTTTCAAAGGAAGAATTAGTTTTTGTCATTAGTAAATAGGAAGAATTAGTTTTGATATTAGTAAATGCGGTATTAATATTCAAGAAGAGGGGCTTTCAAACTTGACGAACTAAAGCTTACGTCATTACAAAGTTTCACTTTCCTCACATGAAATCTGTCGAAAAGATAATGTAGCTTTATTATTCTCCTTTTCCTGTGTTCTATTATTTTATTATTCTTTTATTATGGATTCATATTTATAATTTTGCCTAGCTCTTTAATTTGCTATCATTTTAATGCTAATATATTTATAATCATATATGTATATATTTTCTTGAACACTGATGTTTTTCTGTTGTTTTATATATGCACCATAAAATGCTACTAATTTAATTCATAACTCGTAAAGGGAAAACGCCTGTATGTTGCTCTAAACTTTATTTAATGTATACTCCTGAAAACAAACTGTTAACATGTAAAAAAATTCCGGTGGCAAGAAAACTAAGGAGATTAGAGATGGTAGATCTGTCTTGGCTTTCACACACCTTGACTGCCAAATATTTGAGTCATTTTATAACCATCATAAATATAAATTTAATGTAAGTCACAAATAGGTTCATTTCAAGTATTTTTAGTCCTAATGCATTATTCGTATTCTTACCTGGCTTGTATATTAATCTGTAACAAGAAGAAACTTTCACCTTGGATCGGAAATTTATGTGTGTCATTCGTCAACCACGACAAGCAAGTGACTATCCAATAGACCAATAAGGACCCAAGAAGTGAATATTATTTGAAAATGCTGATGTCGTGGGAATCATTGTAGAGCAATCACCTTCGTTGTTTGTTGTTTTAACTTAGAGGATCTGAAAAGATATTCAGACCGTAGTAATAAATTAAATTAGAAACGTGGAAGATAATTGTACATTGAGAAAATGAGAAGTGATAGCTCGATAGGGCAAATCAAGTAGAATTCTTTTAAGGAAAAGGTCTTAAATTTGAATGCAAATGGTCGTTTGTTGTCACACGCAACCAAAACTGACTAATGATATTCAGTGAAAAAAACCCCAAATCCTCGCAAATGGTCTTCTTCATTCCTCAAACTCTAAGGCAGAGACGAGATCTGTCACTCCCTCAACATTATTTTTTATAAGTTTAACTTTGATTCACCTTTGAGGTCCACCGTAAATCGCACTAACAACCTGCTTGTTAATAAAAATTAATTATAAATTCATGTGCTACTATTTAATTTTAACCAATAATTATCCTCTATATTTTAAAATGATTAAATAGCACAGAATTAGTGATCATTGACACAAATAAGGCTCAACCGCCCAACCCCAGCTGGAGAATCAATGAGAATTTTCAGACTTTTGCCTTGATATCTTTTAGATTAAGTTTTCATTGTCTAAATAAAAGACTTTCCGAATCCCAAGTTTCTTTAGTTTAAAGTAATTAAAGTACTTAATTTTCCTAATGTGAAGAAGTAAATATTTAGAATAAAATATTAGTAAAAATAATAGTAGCA
Source organism: Ceratothoa steindachneri (assembly GCA_963969495.1). NCBI lineage: Eukaryota > Metazoa > Arthropoda > Malacostraca > Isopoda > Cymothoidae > Ceratothoa > Ceratothoa steindachneri. The sequence continues at coordinate 126,522,114 of OZ018326.1, forward strand.
AAATCATTTCTAGTTCTTTAGGCCGGTTTAAATTAACATATCTAAAAGTAAAAGGGGTTGAAGATATAAGGACCTCGAACAATTGCTTACATCTTATCTCCCAGTTGTTGCTAGTTAGTTGTTTATTAATTTATGAAATTATGCTCATTGTCCTTTTTTTCATAAATTTCTCTTAATTGTGAGGTGATGTAGTTCTTCCTATATTTGGGTTATTGGTAACTGAGCCTCACACAATGTCCCACAAACAACTCGGAAAGTGGGTTTGTGAGTGCACTTCCTGTCACAAGCGCTTTATCAAAATCTTAACTATTTATTGATAGGTGAAAAAGTCCGTTTTTTAACTATATAGTATAATTTATAAAATTAAAACTATGAGGTAAACATAAATAAATGAATGAGACGTCGTTTGATTTTTATATCGCCCATCTGGTGACTTTCTACAATAGCACAGGCCGCCGCATTTATGTACAGCTTAATGCCTGGCTATGTTAGAACTTAAATGAACCAAATTAAACACAAAAGTAAGAGCAAAACACTACAAAAAAGACCAGCATAAAAAAATCAGGAGCATACGACCAGCTTTATTATATCTGAAAAATCAACAATACAAAACATATCAGGAAGCGGTTTTGCAAGAGCTCTGCCTATTTACATTCGTACATCTAGTAAAAAGTGCAATAAAAATTAATCATCTTCTTGCAATTTAACGTACCCCATTTTTATTCACTCTATCACAAATTCACGTGTAGTCGAGATTAGTAACACTATATCAATTAAGCGAATGTCTTCTAAGTTAGTCTATCTTAACTTGTCCAATTCTTGAATTTGTTATATAGACCAATTCAGCAGAATATTGAGCTATAAATCAGCTTTAAATTTCAAATATATCCGCATCCACTAAAAAATATACGAAGTGCAGCAACCTAGTTAGGCTTTCATATGCGTATCTGATTAGTTGATTGATTATTTTTTACCACCCAAATATGTGTTATAGCCAGAAAAGTAAAATTTAAGTAAATAAATTGATTAGTCATATTGGTTACCGAATCGATAAGGGTTTGTTTCCATGTTTTAGCTACTCACTCGCATTTGAGTTTCAGCTTCTCTTTGTGGAGCTACTTTAAACCTCAAACCAGTCTTGCTTCCATCTAAGGAGCGCCCATACTCAATATTTCTATGCCTTCCAACCCAGCCGGTAGAAAGAAGATTTAAGTAAGATAGATTTTGGTCAGGCTGAAAGTAAATTTTTTCTAGTAGATCTAATGAAATGCCATTGCTACTTTATATTGTTTTATTTTATAAACCACATTTGCAAATGAGTTCATAAAACTTAAATATTAATATTGTTTGTTAGATTTGTTATACCGTTGCTCATTCATGTAGTGAGAAGTTTTCCAATGAATGTTTCAGATGGGAAAATTGATTCAATTTTCCTCCCTACAATCCAGAGCAACAAAGATTACTGGTCATTCTGAATGTCCTTCTTTACCAGTAGTAGCGTGAGTACTCATTATTACCTTGTCCAGTGCAGGCAAAAAATATTCATTTGGGGTTATTTATTATAACTAAACTATGCAGATACATTTTGTTACAAGTACTTGGGAGAGTATTTTTTAAATATGTAAGGAAGTAGCGAAAAGAGAGGAGGATTGATGGATATAATTTATCTAAAGATAAATGAAACTGGTGTAGCGAGTGAGTTTTCACTCTCTAAATAGTTATGTGGCAAATTGGTAAAGAATACAAAAAGATGATTAGAACAAAATGAAATAGGAAAAATTGATGAATTACTAAGTGTATAATAGCATATTTGCCCTTAAACATTGGGTATTTGTATTAGAAGCTATTGGACCAAGAATTTATATGCAGAAAATGAATTGAAAAGATAAAAACAATTTTCTTAACAACAGAACAAGGTGGCTAGATAGAGATAAGTGGAAAAGTAAAAAATACAGGGTCACATACAAAAAACTGGCCGCAAATTTTGATAGAACTCATTTCTTAATTTTCTGCAAGGATTGAATGAAACTTTAGTGATAACTAGGTTATTTTAATTAAAAACATCATACCAAAACATGTGAGTCTTTGGACTTTTCTTATTTATTCTAGACCACGTGTTAGAGATGACCACCTAGCTCTGTGCATTTCTTGAGGTGCAGCACAAAGTTGCCCATGACGTCCTTACAAACCGACAGACTAATGACTCTGATCTGCTCCTCGATGGCTTCCTTGAGTTCCGTCATCGACCTTGGTCTCCTTGCGTACACTCTGTCTTTAAGGTATGGCCAGAGTTTGAAATTTAGGGGGCTAAGGTCTATGCTGTGAGGTGCCCACTCAAAATCTGTCTTGAGATTGATCCCACAGCCACCAAGGTTCTCTTTCAGCCAATCTCGGGACAGGTTTGAGGTGTGAGAGCCTGATTCATCTTGGTGGAACCAGAACTTCCCCTTAAGCGACGGAAACAAGATCTACAGCTACCTTTTAAAGGTTTTAAGGACCTCAACATACCAGTCCTTGGTGACTGTCACTGTCGCGTCAGATTCCTCGAAGAAAAATGGTCCGATGATGCCTCTGGCTGAGATTACAGTCCACACTGTGCACTTATCTTGGTGTATGGGCTTGCTGTCTACCTCATTTGCTCTGTAGGTTCCCCAGAAGATATTTGTCTTCAAGTTTACCTCCTCTTGAAGATGGAAGTCAGCTTCAACTGAGGTCCAAATGAGGTTAAGGAAAGTTGGGGTCTCCAGAATCTTCTCCAGTATCTTGAATGCCATAACCTTCCTGCTCCTTGTCTGAGGTTGCAAAGGTCTGTTTCTTCTGTATTCTATATCAGTAGACTTTTACATTCATTATTAGCACTCTCCTGCAAGTCTCACAGGATAAACCGAGGGACTGACTTCGCTTGGGCACAGAGCGTTTTGGACTCTGCTGAACTTACTCTATCACGCTATTGGCCAGCTTAGCTGTACGCTTCCTAGGGCGTCATAAATGGCTTGGACGGTTGTCACTAGCTGCATTGAGGTTCTCCACCTTCCCATAGTGCTCAAGGTAGTCCACCTAGTCCCTAATTCTGCTCTTGGATTGGGCTTTTTCACATTCGACATGATGCACGAAAGTGTCCTGCACTTTCTTGAATGATCTTGTCTTGTAGTAATGTTTGACGCAGTATATTCTTTGGTAGAGTTCCCATTGAGATCTAATTGTGTTCACAGGCATGGCTTCTGTCATGCCCTGCAAAGTAATGTTGATTAGTGAATAAATTAAGGATATATCTGAAAAAGTTTGTGAAATCCATTTTTTTGGGGGGGTGAGCCTGTATTACGAATGTACAATTGCCCCCTCCCCCCGGTATATGAAATGTTCTTTTACGCTAGTTTTTATCTTTAAAAGAGATTCATTACCCTGTGTGATAGAGAAAGTTCAGTCAAGAACTTTAAAGTTCTCTTTCCGGCATGTGTCTTTAAAACGTACATATTTTCCATTGTGTATAATGGAAAAGATATCTGCTTTCTTATGAGCGGGACACAACTAGTCAGACATCAACAAGCAACTAAACGTCAGCCAAATGACCTTGAAAAGATTCACGGATATGCTGAAAAACAGAAAAGACCTCAAAGATCCACCTGTTCAGGCAGACATTGTGTGTCAACCGTTTCGATGTGAGAAAGGCTTTCAAAAGTGCTCTGAAGCTCAAAATTGATGCACTTGCTAAAGGAAAATCTCAATGGTCACGGTGCCCAGTGCCTTCAAGGATGAGTGCGCCAAGATGTTGATATGAATCGAAAGGCCTCTACTTACCTACCCGATGAAAAATAACTTCGGGGGTGTTTTTTTCGCCTTCTCAGCAATTTAAACACATATTTATAAGTTAAAACAATAAAAACCTGACTATCCACAGCAAAACTATCATTATATCCTTTGTTGAAAGCGACGTAACAAGTTTAACATGACTTTTACAATACCTGTTATAATGCAACCATATTAACTTTAAATAATTTTGTTAGATTGCCAGATATATAACACACAGGATTCTAAATCCCACAGTCATACATAAAATGACCATTTATTGGACCATTCTCCCCTTGTCCTACACACACTTTCACGGAACCTCCGCTAGAATCACACTTACTTTCCAAATCAATTTTCTGTATGTACATATATGACTGCATCCATCATGCACTTTTGTATGTAGCTTCTAAAAGCTCTCTTGCAAACCAAATAGATGATATATGAAGACACGCAGAGTTATAAAGCCTCCCAATTTATCCTTAAACAAATAATCCGCAACTCTAAACAACCAACCACTCAAAAACTGATGTCGTATATATGCAAACAAATTCCATCGAAGATGAGGCTAAAAAATAAGGCCGCCTCAGTGAGGATCGGGAGATATATTAGTAGCCACAAAAAAAAATCATAGTCCTCTACTTCGAAATTTCCAATTAGTGGCACAATATTTCGTCGAAAAATAACTAACTAAGCTTTAGTTTTCTAGTACTGTATATTCCTTAACCATTCATTGGCTACAGGTGTATTGTGTTTTATGAAAATCCACAAAGGTCAAACCTTAGATTAAATGAAAGAGTATTTTGAATAAAACATAATCGTATAATTACCTAAATTTAATAAATGATTTGAATACCATTTGTTTTACGTACCTCTTTGCAACATTTTAAATAAGATATAAGAAGTTTTCAAATAATACGGTGTTACTCGTATATTACATTTCCTGATGAATTTTGTTTTCAATTTGATCACTAAAAACGCAGTCAAGTGATTAGTTGCATTCGAATCAAGGTAATATTTTGCCCGTTGCTTTCTATCAAAAATGGCGATCCCAAATTCTTGAGGTTGTTGTTTCGATACAAATTGATAGAGTTCATCATATTCAGTGCTTTCCAATAAAGTGATAATCTACTGTCCTATATAGAATTTAGTCGCGGGAGGACTAGGTGTAAAAACTTACCTATTGTCCAGAGATGGCACAAATATAAAATAAAATTGACTTTCAATGGTTATAGCATATAATTTGGCATCACGTGGCATAGATTTAAGCTAACCATAGAGTGATGAATCGTCTTATCTTGTCTTTGTAATATGATTGTAGGAACCTGACTGCAACTTCATCGATTCTTTCCGATGCTTAAAGGAGTGATATCATTGTTTTTCTGAAACACTTTTAAAGGACATCCTTGCCATCAAAAATTGCCTATTTTACCAAATTCTCAGTATTTCATCTTTCATTATGAGGAAGTTTCCGCTCAGAAGTGTTGACATTTTAAACATAATGATTTATAATCTGAAACATAAAACAAATTCATCTTTAACCGTGAATAAATTCCCGTTAAGCTACTAAATAAGGCTGTACCCCATGGCTAAAGGTTATGAAAGATTATGTGTAAGATATTTTACTTAATTTTCTTTTGAACCTTATGCAATCTTTCAGTTGTTCTTTGATTTATTATCATTAATAGAAAATAGGATAATTATATAATTTATCCTATAGTTATTTAAAAAAATTAACAAACTAATAACTGGCAGGTAGTCTAAAATCTTTTCTTAATGAATGTCTTGAAAATGGGGAATAGAATAATTAAGATAAATAGTCTGAATACTCAACTACGGAGACACTAGAGTATCAGAGACCTGGAAGACGCGCAATTCTATTGAATCAAACAATGATACGCTAAACAAAAGGGTTCAGATAAAGAATCCAATCTACATAACTGATAATTTCAGCTGGTAGGTAAGACCTTTTTAACTATTAAACTACTTGTTAGAGATTAAGTCAGTAACAAGAGTATTTGAAATGTGGCTAAAAGCTTTTCAAGTGTAAATGAGTTATTTAGAGCTGTAGCTATTGTAAAACGATCAGAAAGCATAAATGTTTATGAATTTAGGTAAGTAATTTAATAAATGCCATTCTAAAAGTGTTAGCAAATTAGTTCAGTGAATATATTAATGGAAAAATTAAACTGCCATATTTTGATACAAATTAAAAAAGATACATCCAAAAATCAACCAAAACGGGTATCAGAATATCATAGTATAATGAGGGTGTGGGAAGCGTTACAGCAAACATAGTCATTGGTAGTTCCAGAGTAAGTAGCTTGTATGATTTCAAAATATTTACCAGCTCTAAATAATAGAAAATCTCCATTAGGCATTTGGTATTCATGATTAGATTTTAATTTTTTTCCTATTTTGTCAATTCGTTGTTCTCCAATTTAAAATGACGAGTTCATTCTAATGATTGCATGTGTCTGAATATGAAAGATGTATGACTGTGCGCAAGCATGTGTATTTTGACTAAAGTATAAACAAAATTACCGAAATAGATATAAAAAGAAAAGGTACTTTGAAATCTTCATTATTTGCATCCTCAATGGAAAACACAAATAGTCAGAGAGGCGGAAACTCCGAATATACTAAAAGATACAAAGAGACCTTTCAATAAAGATGAAACTCAAGGTTTAATATAAATGCGGAATCCGAGAAATCCGAGAAATCAGATTCATTTATATTCATGATGTTTCAGATCCAGGCAACCATTATTAGAGATTGAGACAAAAAGGCACATTCCCATTCGAGAGATTTTAAACTTAAGTTTATTCTTTCCATTTTTGTCTTTATCTTCAAAGCCAGTTTAAACTTTTCTCATATTATTATTCTATGTTCCGTAGAGAAAATTCTTCTGTCTCTTCTTTCCACTTAAAGCTAACCTTTTCCCACCTAAAGTTGCTACCCATTCGCTGTAAGTTTGTGGATTTATTTGCTAACTTCGCTGAAGCAAGTAATCTTAAGCCAAAGCCTTTAACTTCTTTAATCTCTTGTATGACATCATCAGCCTTTTAGTAAATTAGTGAACTTGTAAGGAAATTATTATTACTCACTTTGAAATTGTGAGTAGCGTAGTACATATTAATCTCAAATATTACGTAACAAAATATTTGGATGATTTAAAATATTTTAGAGGTAATTCACCAATACTTAATGAAATTACTTTGAGACGAAATAGCGGAGTAAACACATTATCATTTAAACTTCAGAATTTGTTTTAGATGAAAGTACTAATTAATCTCCTTGATATACTGTGTGTAAACTTACTACTCACAGATATGTGTTCATTTGAAATCCATTCTTACTGGCTAACCTATAGGCAACTAATTATTTGAAAAAATGTTATATTTATATTATTTAGACATAGTGTACTCACAACTTAATTTAAAATTTTTCTAAGAAAGTTTTCATAATATCTTTGCTACAAACGAGAGGCTAAAGAGCTTAACATGTGCAAGTCTTTCCCACGCTTGAACTGAAGTTCCATGAACTATGCATATATTCGGTGCATCCAATAACTAATGCGGCATTTTTTTCATGTTTATTATTTTGTTATAGACATAAATAATAGATTACCAAAATTAGGTTTTAAATTCTATGTTTTATTTCTATCCCCAAAATAATGAGACACATAAAAATTCTTTATTAGTTATGGAATGACAAAATAATTATATGTTATCATCAAAGGATATCGGAATGTGTTGCCCATAGAGGCACTGTTGCTAGATGTTTTAATGTTTAAATTTAAAAACTTGATTTTTAGGCTTTCCATTTATTACATCATATACCTCTGATATATTTAAGTTTTAACAGGAAGAAATCAAGTTTTACTGCTTTTAAATTCGAAACATACAGTCTGAGGTAGAGAACATGAGAAAAAAGTTCTCTCATTTATTGACATAGTGGAATCTCGATTTAGATCCTTAAAACCTAGTAACATAATATTAAATTACTGTTAGTTGATTTGAACAACTAAGAATTCTCAATAAATTATAATATAAATTTTACCACTCCTTTCATTTGTGCTAAAAGCTCTTCCATATAGCACTTTGATAGAAATGAATGATTATTGTTTACAATATATCCACAAATATGCAACAGCTCTTTCTTACTTAGAAATTACGTATTTCAACTAACATGCAACTATCTATGATATCCTCAGAGGAAAGAGATGATATGCAATGTCAGAACTTAGCTCTTTTATCAAATATTTATGGTGTTAGTTCTCTAAATTATTGAATAACTGTTAATGTCAAATTAATTTCAGAGTTGTACATAGGTTTTAATGATACCAAATTCTTGGTAAAAAAAAATACAAATATGCTTGCACTTAAATTTTGTCAAACCCACCAAATCTTTAAAAAGTTGTCTTAATTTATTAAACTAAACATATATAATCAATTGCAAGTTAAAAGTTTCAATATTGATGTCTGAATTAAATTTAAAATATACCTATTGAATTTGAACAAGCCAGGCCTTAAATTGAAAACTGGGAACTTAATAATAAATGTAGATTCTATGATATTAGGTTCAATAGTCTCTATGTTATGACGAATGATTTTGGCTGAATTCCAATCAATATTATGATTAAGATGTGACATATTTACATAAAATGAGCTGCTTTCTTCTCCACGACCGACATTATATTTATATTAGGATCTTCGTTAATTTAATCATTTACCTTATTGCTCAAAGTAATATTAAGAGCAATCCATACATTTTACGCAATATACATTGCCAGTAGTGGAATTGTTGTTCTGGAGTAAAAGTTTGCTATAGTATTATTTTAATTAAATACTATAAAAATGCTTGATAATTTAAAATATCAGGGAGATAAGCAAATGATTAATTAAAAGGAAGTTTAAGAGTATTCTTATTATTAAAAGGAGACTGTGGTGCCAGACGGTAAAACGACTTTTTAGTTAGCAAAGATTATGGCCCATATTAAAAATTTGGAAAAGTTCGGCGTCAAACAATTAAGGACTACCTAGACGAAGGGCGTTGAGAAACATCGAGATCAAAACTGATCTTTTGACTTTAATATGATGATAGGAGTAAAGATGAATATAAAAGGGAAAAACGGTAGGTTTCCGATAGACATAAAATTTGAAACGAGAAGGAGTGCGGTGTATTAATAAATCAAGGAAAGGAATTGTTGCGTTCTGTTCTCTTTCCAGGGTAAATTTTACAGAAGGTACAAGTGGCTTAAGTTGGTTCAATAAAAGGTTAACATTTTCAGAATTGAGCCAACAAGCAAAGAATATCATTAATATAACGAAAACAAATAATAGGGAAATCTACAATTCAAGAGTGTAAACACTTTGGCTAAAGTTAAGGCGAAAGAATTTACCATTGGAAGTAAAAGTTAAATCTTGGGTGCAGAGTGAGATAACTTCTAAAGATAAATTAAAGGGTAGAATAATTCAACGTTACACAATTTAATTTTAAGAAAATGAAATAGATCATCGACCAGAAGTTTGGTAAAAAGGAAGCAAACATCAAAGCTACAAAGGTGAAGTCTGAAGGGTAAGGGATGTTTTTAAGCTTTTCTATTATGCTGGAACTATTGACTATATGGGAATCAGAAATGTATCCTACCAGAGGGGTATTATAAGTAGACAACCATTTAGACAAAACATATGCGACAGAGCCTACAGATCTAACAATGGGGCATAAAGGATTAATGGGTTTGTGGGTCTTGACGCCCCATTGTTAGTTCTGTAAGTTCTGTCTCTGTCATATGTTTTGTCTAAATGGTTGACTACTTATCTTAACTTACGTTACTATAAATCCTGCCACATTCATTGTAGTGAGTTAATTTATTTATTGTTGTCGCTTCTCTCGTGCAAAACTAGTAACATCTCTTCGCCCAAGGTGAGTCCCTCGGACTCAACAGAAAAGACCTAATAGCATACATACAGGAGGAAGAGAGAAGAGACAGAGCCAAAGAAAGAGAAAAGGAACGCGAAAAAGAGAAAGAGAAAGCTAAGAAAGAGAAACAAAACGAAACAGAAGAGAAAGGATTCACTCCCACGAATCAGAGATATGCAGAGCTAGGAACGAGACGCCTTCCCTAAATCCTAAAAGCTCCAGACTAGACACATCGCAGACAGCGACCAAAATACTCCCAGTATTCCAAGAAGGAGAAGACTTCGGGTCTTATCTCAGCCACTTCAAGAAGATCTTCGAGATGAACCCTTGCGACATTGAGACGGACAAGGAAACACAATTATTGCCCCTGCTGAGTTCCCAACTCAGGGATATTTTCATACCGTTCCTTCAGAGGCAACGATTGATTACTCTTCGTTGAAAGCCAAGTTGCTTGCCCTCTACATATAATATGACCCAGGCCTTCTACCAAGATAAATTTAAGCATTGTCGCATTCAACCAAACAATACTGAGGGGGTATCGTAAGTGTAAACTTTAGATGCTGTGAAGTCAATTACAAGCATGTGGCATGCGGGCGAGAGAGAACCGGCTGTGTGGTGCTAATGAAGTGGGAAAGTAAGTCTTCCCTTGGTTGGAGTGAGTTTAAAGCGATTAAATCTTAGCGAGTGCGTAATTGTTGGAGGGAAAGTTCTTTAAATGCCAAGTTTCATTTAAAGCTATTGAAAGATTAAATCCCCAAATCAAGGTTTAATTACAACAAAAAGTAAATAAATATGGAAATATACGCACATGGAAAAATTGAGAAATAATGTCGGGTTCAAAGGAAATAATAAGTCAATGACTAAAGAAACATTCAGGTATAAATGCTTGACTTGGTCAGAAAGGAAAATAATGTAAACTTGACTCCAGGTAATGGGGGGTGGGGGGAAATTAAATCTCAGATTCTTAAGGGGGGAGATAATCTTGTGACACGGGCGAAGTAATCTCAACGGCCTAATCGGTTTACCTCGGGCACGAGTGAGGTAATCTTGAATGCTGGGCGAATTACTCTTAAAAGGTGAGGCGAGATATTGAATGAGATATTGAGACGCTCTTGGATAAGTGAATAAGTAATCTAGTACGAGGGGACGAAAGAATGTTGAAAACGGGATGAGATGAGTGGGTCGCACAATTCTGCGAAGAAAATGCCGCTTCGCGAATTTGCCTATTAACTGTGGCCCAAATTAACGGCAATTAGTCTAGCCGACGAAACCTTCTAACTCTGAGGTTCGACTTGAAACCAGGGGTGTGTATCTTCGAAAAAGCGGGCGGTACTCTCTCTTGAGTAACAGGGGACCTCAGATTAATGGCTCCGACGGCTAGCTCTCTAGAAGGCCTCCAGAGCATGGCAGTCCCGGGGGAACATATTGGCACCGTTATTTGTCTACCAATACAAGATAAGACATGGGATGACGCTCGTTCTGGCGGCGATCTTGGCCTCAAGACATAGAGGTAAGCTGGAAACTCGTGTTTGCGGGATATTAGTATGTCCACAGGGCATGGGGGTTGGGTGCGGGCGTCTCAGAGGGAGATCGGCCAGCTTAAACCAACACAGCTATGGACAGTTTCGTTGGCTGTTTCCAAGTGAGAATCTTTTTTTCTTCTTCCTCGCCTGTTGGAATCCTTCTTAAAGCCAGGTGGCACCTGCCAGAAGGGGTGTGTGGTCAAGGTTTTCCTAAGAAATCATCCTTTAACACCCCTCCCTCCCGAAAGATAACCTTTTCTTGGAGCGACTAAAGTATACAAAATAATAGATGAGCGTCAAAATATCTACATAGAATATGTACATATGTATGTATACTAACCGATTTGAGTTTTATAACGCGAGTACACAGAATCAAGAAGAAAATTTACTTATAAGGGGAAACATGAGGGGGCTAACTGCTCATCTAACTGCTGATCCCAGACGTTGACACTTCCTCGTAAGGAGGCGCTCGGCTTATCACGCCAGATAATGAAGGTTAAGATGGTCTTGATCTCTCTCGCTCTGTTTCAAATAGCTCCAGTTATTTATGCACCCGCTCCAGGCTGACGAACAGAGTCGGTTACACGCAACTTCCTTGAAAGGATTGCAATTCAACGAGCTATCTCCCAAGAAGTATGAGTGACGGTCGCAAGCCCCTTTTATTTAGTGTGTATGAAAATCTTTTTTTTTTTATTGTGTTTGTTATATTCCTTGGTTACGCGGCTGCCGCTATCTACTTAAATCGCACTCTTAGAATCAATAACATTTGTTGCCTTGCTTGGCCTAACTTAGAGCCTGTGTGCGCATATTCACGCACACTTGTCCATACCTCGATATAGAGATATTTGGCGTCAGGTTTTAGGTCTTTCCAATCTGATTTTTGAAACAGTAAGTTCAATTGAGGGTAACTGCATTATCAAGATTATTTCAACAACAATATTTTAGGACAATTTTCTTTTGATTAACAGGTGCCAACCAATTTTGTAAGCTCATTCTTGTGTAGTGTGTTGACAGTTTTTCTAGTTCCTTAAAAGAGGATATTAGCTAAGCAGTAATTCTCATCGTCTTTTTTTTTGTGTCGTGAGACAGATTTCCCCGTTAGTTAGTTATTATGTTATTTTGTGTGTGTGAGAAACTTTAATAATTTTTGGGGTAGAATTTATATTTATTTTAGGATAAAGCTTCAATACCTCTGGCAGATTTTTCGTTTTGCAAAAGCCGGAAGTAGCATATCTGGGATGGCTTCATTCGATTGTTTTCATAAGCAAGGACAGATCTGGAAAGATTTAATCGCTTACGCCCAGGAAGAGGAGCGTAGCGAATGTGCGGATAGAAAAGCAAAGAGAGAGTAAGAAGCAAAAAAAGCAGACGCCGAAGAAAGAAAAGCAAAGAGGAAATCAGAAGTCAACGAAAAAAGAGCAAAGAGAGAAGACGAAGCAAGAAAAGCACAGAGAGGATCAGTAATCGAAGATAAGAAAGCACAGAGAGAGGAAGAATCAAGAAATGCACAGACAGAAGCCGAAGAAAGAAAAGTACAGAGAGAACAACAAGAAGAAAAAAGGGCAGAGAGAACCAGAAGAGAGAGAAAGAAAAGCGCAGATAGAAGCAGAGGAGAAGGAAAGAATTAGGCAGCCTTTTTTGAGAGATAAGTCGTGACCAAGTAAGATCTCGAAATGAACAGGACCAAGCGCCGTCATTAAAACTCCCTGCATACAAGATGGAGAAGATTTTTGCTCTTACTTCGAGAAGATCTTTGAAGTCAACAATTGAGACTTAGATGCAGATGGCGTCTCCCGGTTACTCTCATCATTAAATTCCCGGAGTGCGACATAATCGTCTCACTTCTTTCCGAGGCTACCCTTGATTATCCAACCCTAAAGGCAGAACCTCTTTCTACCATTAATATGACTCCCAAATTTTATAGGGTTAGGTTCCGCTCCGCGCGAATACAGCCAGGCCAAACCTACAAGCAATTTGGATTCACGCTTCGGCGTAATTTCAAATTCTGGCGGGATTCCGCCCAAGTATCAAATGATAATAAGTCGCTAGTTGACTTCATCCTAAGGGATCAACTGATGTCGACCATCCCTCGCAAACTAAAGGCCTTCATAGCGGACGGAAGAGAGTCCACTTTCAAGGAGTGTGTGGAAAAAGTCGACCTTCACGATTCAGTCATGACCTCAGCCCTAGAAGGTCAAGAAGAATCATCCCTCCTCCCCCAAACACAAGTTTGAGTTTAATTGAAGCCCCCTCCAAATGCAATAACGGCTTCGTAAAAGTGCAGGCTCCGAGCAAGTACAGGCCTTACTCGCCGAAAGAGAAAAAGGACGTGAACCCCTCGTTACTGCCTTCCATGCCAAGCAAATATCCCCGTAAACCAATTGTGTGCTGTACATGTGGCACCCCTGGTCACTTAAGTTACAATTGCCCCCAAAATCTGAACTGAGGACCTAGTCGAGTCACCAGGTGTACCAAATCTCTGCTACCCTCTCGCCTAATCTGCCAGCTGCATCGCCAGCGGTCCCTCCTCCTTCTCCTCCGGATCAACAAGTAAATTTCCTGTTTTCAAGAGTTCTCTCGGTGGGCTCCAGTTCGAGAGTGGCGCAGTAAACGGTTGCCGAGTGTCAACCGTCGTGAAAGATAGAGGTTCACCTGTACATATAGTAGTTTATAACAAACTACTATCCCCCGTAAGTCCCCAGCATAACAGGTTTGCGTTGGTGCATGACTTTTTAGGTGATGCTACCAGGTTCTCAGTAGTACGGTGCCATATTCAGTGCCAGTACTTCACCGGATGGGCTGACATTGTCGCGGCCCCGATGAAAATCTGCTGCGTCCTCATTGGACAGAGCGCGCAGCTCTCCCAAAACCCAATTTCTCAGCTGGTCGTTAGCAGGGCCCAGGCCGAGAAGGAAGAATCGCTTACGGTACCCATATCGTCTTCAGACATCAACCTTGCCACCAAGGTTCTATGTAACAAGGCGCCGACGAATTTCCCCCTTCCCCATTACAACCCCTGTGGAAAAGGAAAAGCAAGAAGGAGAATAAAACGGTGCGAGGCACACGAAAGATCGAATATACCGTGAAAGACGCGTTAGGATACCGTTCTTCTGTTGAGCCTGAGAACCCCCCCAACCAACGCGTTTTGTGTGCCGAGAACGAATATCGAACCTGTTCTAAAGATGGCTCAAGATGGCCTTATGGCCAGACACTACAGCTATAACAAAACGGCAGCGCGAGTTTTTAAATATTTCTTTCGGCCAGGAGCAGCCAAAGGAATTAATACTTCTTCAAGTCCGTTGACCTTTGCTAGAAGGTCACATCCAAAGGGCGTGTAGCCCCCGTTCCCTTCAATAAATCCTGATAGCGCTCGAGCCCTTCGCCTGGGTCTCAATCGGCCTAATAGGCCCAATTCTTTCCCCGTCTAGCGAGGGAAACATCTACGCTGTTAAACCAGTGTGTCTGGTCCATACTGTGCGCGTAGAAGCAGACGATAAGTATCTCTCGCCGTCTCTCCGTACCCCCAAGCGAGGCCTCACTCCGACGTGAACGTAAACAACAATCTCGCTCCTATTCAGAGGGCGCAATTCCTTGCCTTATTGGCAGGCTTTCCAGTGTCATTATATCATCGTTTTGGGCCGAATTTCGTTGCCATAGCCGCGTCGCTTCACTTCCTGCTAAAAAAAATGGTCTGCATCCCAGTCATTTGGACCCCTTCCGCGAAAGCTCGCTTCCACCAGTTAAAAGACAAATTAAACTCTGCCCCTATCTTGAGATTACCAAATGCCAATAAAACATTCGGTGTTTGTACCGAGGCCTCCCATGATGGCGTAGGTTGTGCTCTCGTCCAATATGATAACGAAGGAGTGGGATATCCTGTAGGATATGTTAAAAGAAGCTGATCCATAGAAAAAAGGCATATGCCACTGAAGAGCTTCAAGCGTTAGCCATAGGGTGGTATATTTATATGTTTATGATGTATGTTCAAGGCACCGACGACTGCCTAGCCGATATCTTGGGTAGGAATCCTATAGAAAACCCCCTGAAAAACTTGCGTGTACAGTAAAATTCGCGGTTGATTCATTTTTTTTTGGTAAATACTATTTTACTTTTTGGGGGGTTTTGCCTTGTTGATGTTGTATGTGCATATGTATAGGTTAAGTTATCTGTGGTTACACATATGTAAATCCCGTGTAGTGTTATGTTGGTTTTTCTGCTAGCAAACATTAAATTTGTAACTTTATAAGTTTCCCTCTTAATGAATTCATTCTAGACATTTTTTTTCGCTCGTAAGTGTCCTTCGCTATAAAAATGTCTTTGGATAGGCAAGAGAGTGGAGGAATCCCCTTTGAATAATATTACTTTCCCACATCCTAAGACATTATTTCGAGAGAGAAAGTGAGCCGTTATTTCCCCTACCGCTTCCAAGCTCTCCTTCTTTTGCCCCGTTCTAGTTTCCCGTAAAATTCACACCGAAGCTAACTCCCGGTCGTCTCAACCACCTCCCCGCCATCGGGTCGGGAGAATGCTTTGAAGACTCAACGTGAACCGCGTTTATAGCCCCCACCTATGTCGCCCGTCTGGTTGCAAATCCCAGCCGTTGACACTTCCTCGTAAGGAGGCGCTCGGTTTTTCATGGCCGATAACGAAGGTTAAGATGGTCTCAATCTCTCTCTCTCTCTCTCTGATTGAATCGCTCTGGGTATATATGCACCCACTCCAGGCTGACGGACATATTCGGTTAGACGCGACTCTCCTAAAAGAAGCGCAATTCAATGAGCTCTCTCCCAAGAAATGTGAGTGACTGTCGCAAGCCACGAAAGAGTTGAACATCACCCCCCTGTCTTCGGATCAGGGAGAAGAGTCTCGTGAGGCAACGTCAGCCATTCTTATCCGCCTTCGCATCAAGTATTGGAGAAGCCGTCCTCCGAATTTCATCTGGTGACCTCTTACGACAAGAGGCACATTAGCTCGCTAAGCCGAGTGTGAGAAAGTCATATCTCCTACCCCTTTCGAAGTTCGTTGGATGACTTCCTGGGTACAGGAGGCCCGAATCTCGCAAACGCAAGTCGAGAAGAGTAGACCCGAACGCTTAAGGTTCTGTGGCGATTACCCGTGAGTAATCAAGGTCACCAAGACATCCCTCTATTTGCCCTACCTTACCTTCGAGTTTAAAAGGAATTAAAACATTCATTACCATCAAGCTCTCATAATAACTATTTCCTAACTATGGTTATCTAATTAGTATTCGGAGCTTCAGTCCGTCTTATTTATGTACCATTTATATATATATTTATATATATTGTTATCCCCTTTTATTTCGTGTGTATTAAAATCTATTTTTGTCATTGTGTTTGTTATATAATTTGGTTACGCAGCTGCCACTATCTACTTAAATCACACTTAGAAACAACAACTTTTGTCGCCTTGCTTGACCTACCTTAGAGCCTGTGTGCGCATATTCACGTACACTTGGCCATATCTCGACAATCTTGCTCAAAACAAACCACTTGCAGAACGTTAATGGAGACGGAGGGGTAATAAGCTTCCATAACTGCCTCCTCATCAATGGTGACTATATTATTTATACAGGCATGGCGGTTGTATCGCTTCAGCATGTTCACGTGGGACAGCAAATCGCAAGAGGTGGTTTTAATCAGATAATTCACGGGGCCACGAGTCGCGAGGACGGAGAAGGAGCCTTTACTTTGATTAAGGAGCTTAATCAAAGAATAATACTTCATCGTCGGGCCTAAATCGTCTTTCATCGTACTTGATGTCAAATTAGGTACCATATTTTTCTATATTTAGATCGGTGATTTTATAAGGGATATCCGCGCATTCCTCTACGCTATTGCGGAGGTCCAATAAATAAGAATAGGAAGATTATATTTCTTCATCTAGGAGGGGGTTTGTGAACAGCTCATTCAGGATACTCATGGGGCTCAAATGGAGCAAATCCCAGGGTGTGATGAGAGATTTTCTGGCATGCAAATAGAGCAACGGGCAAATACCGATGCCATTCTTGTGGCTGAGCATGGCGCAGCTTCTTTAGTTTGCCTTCCAAAGTCCCGTTTAACTTTTCACAGGTCCCGTTCGCAGAGTGGTGAAACGGAGTAATAAACAAGGTTTTAATCGACAGGAGCTTGCCAGACAAGATCTAATTTGGTGTACTGACGTGGGAGAAAATAGAAATTTGGGCCTCTGCACAGCTCACGATATTTATTATCTTGAGGGGGACCGCCTCTAGAATTTGCATCGCAAAAGCGACGGAGGTGAGAACGTAGGAGTGTCTTTCGCTTGACGGGAGGTTAATCAGATCGATTAGGTCAACGGGTAATTTAAAAAAGAGCTCTGAGTTTATACTGCTCTTCTGTTGTTGCAGCTGGTTGTATACGCCCTTTTGCCCTCGTCTGCTAGCAAATATCACAAGACTTGCAAAGTTGAGAAAATTCCTTAGCAACGACGGGCTAAAAGAAGTACTGGAATTTTATTTGCGACGTTTTGTTATGGGTGAAATGACCAGCCAACAGATCGTCGTGTACGAGTTTGATGACTTCGTGGACGTGAGATCAGGAAATATATAAAGATTGAGTCCGAGTGCTATCCCGTTTTGAATAGTGGCGGTAAAATAGGCCCTCTTTAAGGAGATAATATACTTTCATTTGTCCATGGGTTGAGCCTTGTTCGTGACTCCTGGATTTTTCCTAAAGGAGCATGAGAGTTGAGCATCCCTATTGTGATTGTGCAAATATCTAGTTGTGGAGTGCTCGGAATTCTGGGTAATAGGGGGCCTCCAGGGGAACCGGAGATGGGGAATTCTTCTGAGCCTGGGCCTGGGTAAAGAAGGGCTGATCCCCCGGATTAGGGGTACTTTGAGGGCTCTGGCCGACCAACACAGCGCAGAATTTAATCGGTATTGCAATTACCTCAGCCATGCAGTAAAATAGTAGCATTCCAAGTAGCATTGAACGACGGAGAAACTTTGCCAATTATAGGTAGTCGTGGACCACAGCGTAGTTGTTATGGTCAGGGCTTACTTGGGGAAATAATTTTTCGGACCCAACGATACAATTACAACCAGTGTCTTTTATAAGGGTCGACACCCTGCCTCCGTTTAAAGATCCGTGTCTGAAGTTTACTCAACTGGAGAAGGTCTTATTAAACAGAAAGTTCGCCTGGTTTCTCGGTGGAATATTCTTCGAGATATTTCCGAGAGCTTGCTGGTGAGAATGCTGGAAAGTTGGAGCAGCGTTGATCGGATGAAATTCATGGTTGAGTGGCGATTAGAAGTCTGAATTTTGGAAGCAGTTAGATCTCACGTGACCCTTCACGCCACACGAAAAACAAAGGATAGGGCTTCTGAGGTACGCCGACGAAGGGGAAGTTGAAATAAGGGACTTGATATCCTTTGGCTCAGACGGGAGAAGGTTCCTCGGTTTGGAGGGACTTGGGACCTTCTTAAATTTAGCAGCATTCTTAGGGAGGTAGGGGGGAGATCGAGAGTTACTAGTGATGTTTTTTGGGGATGGAAGACGTGATTTCTTGTTTTCATTTGGATACAAGTTGAGAATTGCCGCGTACACATCCGCCTCTTCAATACATTCTTTGATAGTAGTGCATTCTCTATTTTTGACAAATTCAAGGATTCTTGGGGGCAGTTCCGCCATCAACTGGTTCCGATGGAAGAAATCGACGAAAAGATCTTATTCGCGGGTAATCTAGGCAGACTCTAGTCATGGTGAAACCAAACTGATGGAATGTCTGTCTGTGTTGAATTCTTGCGTGACGGAATTTAGATCGATAAAATTCGGCATTCATATTAACTGCCGATAGAAGTTCCGATTTAAGGGTGGAATAATCTATTATTGCTTAGGCGGGAAAGTAAATAAAAATATCTCGGAGTTGGGTATTGAGGAGCGGGCGCAATCTGGCAAAACTGTATGCCTGTATGTCCCAGTTATTGACCTCAAACATTTTTTTCCAAATGGGCAAGACCAAAGACTTTGCCATCTTTGAAGACTCTCAACTTGACTGAGGAAGACTATGAGGCTTTAGTTCTTGTACGTACGTAAAGGGTTTCTAGTTGTTTGCGACTGAGTTTGCATTCATGTTGTCAAACTGTTCCCTTTCATCCAGGGGCTCTCTTTCACTTATTTCTGCCCTTATGTTTCTTGCTTCTTCTTGAACGTATGCAATTAAATCCTTGCAGGATAATCCTGCGGCTTCTCCCTGACTCTTGAAGCGTTCAAATGACGAAATTTTCTTAGCGTGAAAGCTTGTTCAACCGCCTCACGCGCAAAGAAACTTTGGTTACGCACGTGAGGCTCTTTCGAAAGCAAACCTTTAATGAAAATTTACCCAATAGAGTTCCAAAACTGAACTGCAAAAAAAAAATAATCTATATACGATTAAAGGGCACTTGAGGTTTTTAATCCTCCTCGGTGATTAACCTTATTTAGAGAGAGACTCGTCTCCAAAACATGCACACAAAAGGGAAAACTCACGGTCTCAAGGGACACACAAAATTAAAATCACAAAATTAAAGAACGTTTTACTATCTTAAAATAACTCGAATGTACTCGTAATTGGCGATAAGAAAACCAGCAAAAACCTGGTGAGGGAGATCTTTAAAAGACAAGATTTCTTTAAAAGTTCTTTGGAAAAAAAGAACCCAACCCCACACCTGGCACCAGATTTTTAATATATAGGGGAGAACCGGGAAAGTCTGTACGGTGGGAGGATTCAGACAGCTCCACTCACTCAATAATAAATATCACTTAAGCGTTGACTCTTACTTTTGAAAAGTGGAAATCATCATATCAGTCGATGCTCAGACTTTGACGAATGTCTTGTGGCAAAATTTTCCGCAGGTGAGAATTTCATTTTATAACATTTACGATGTAACTTTTCGTGGATCTTATGTAAGGTGTAGCTCCTCCATTTTTAGCATATTTAATGATTTTTTTCTGATTCTTTATTTATGAATTGAGCAATTTATATGAAAGATATCGCATGCAGCATATAATTTTGAAATGAGTTATTGATAATTTTCATGAAAAATGCGGATGAGTGAGGATTCGTCCAGTTGTGTCCGGATCCTCTTGATTCAAATAAAATTAAAAAATGCATGCTTTGCAGTAAATATAGATAAAAGTAAATGCTATTGCACTGAATGTCTATATTTATACTAGCCTATGCACTTATAAATGAGTGTTTCGAAATGTAATATATGTTTTTTTTTCAGATGAAGAAGAATTCGCTGATGAATTTGAAAGCTCTATAGTCGTTAGGCAGTTTGTTAAAAAATCACCCTGGAAAGATGATTTTGTCTTGATTGAGTAAGAGGTAAAGAAGAAAGTAAATGTTTGTTATGTAGGCAAACTGCAAAGTAATGAAGATGATAACGGGGATTTCAATGTAGCATATCTACGACTATCTCAAAACTGTGGCACAGGAAACACATTCAGATATCCTGATATTCGGGACGAGTCTGTGATAAGCAACACATTTTGGGAGTGCTTCCTACTCCTCATACTCAGAAAACTAAAAGATCTTCTGGTTTATATAAATTTGGCATTTATTTCAAAATTATACTATGAGATAGGCCTAATGTTTTCTGTACTGAAATTACAAAATGAATGTCGAAAAAAATTATTTCCTTTTTTATTACTTAAAATGAATAGAAAAATTATATATTTTCTCATTTTTTATGGCAATAAACATTTATGCCTGATTTCCAGTTATTATTTCCTTCTAAGTAAAACATTAGGCCTTCTAAAATTAGAATGTTACTTATGGACTGACCCTCCCATCTAAATGTATAGGACCCCCCGCCTCCTCGGGAGCATCCGTACAATATTTTAATAATTTTTTAGAAATCATCATTCTCTTATTTAGTGGTATAAGACTACATCATTATTGCACAAGTTAAAGAAAGGGTAATAGAATATACGAATTAAAAAAATAAGTCAGAATTTTATTTATAGTACTATTGCAATTATTTTGTTGAAAATCGTATGGACCTCACGGTTCTCCCATATATATATATATATATATATATATATATATATATATATATATATATATATATATATATATATATATATATATATTTATATATGTCGTGGTATCGTAAGTGTTTACCTTAGCAGCTGTGAACGCAATTACTCTCACGGGGGAGGCGGCCAAAAGATGACCAGCTGTGCCGGCCTAATAAAGTGGGAAATTAGGTCTCCTCTGGGTTCGGGGTAGTTTAAAGCGATTAAATCTAGGTGAGTGTGTAATTGTTGACCGGGTAGTTCTTAAAATGCCAGGTTTCATTCAGGATTAAAACCCACAATAAAGGTTTAGTTACAACAAAAGCAAGATAGATAGGGAAATATACACATAGGGATAAATTGAGAAATAATGTCCGGCTCAAAGGAAATGAAAACTCAAAGACTAAAGAAACAATAAGGAGCTTAATGCTTGACTTTGTCAGAAAGGAAAATAATGACAAAAGAGGATAATCTTTGGGACAGAGTATGAAATGTGAATATAATTTTACCTTGTAGACTTGACTCTTGGTGAGGGGGACGGGGGGGACCACAGCTCGGATTCTTACGGGGTGAGATAATCTTGCGGCACGGGCGAATTAATTTCAACGGCCTGATTTGATTACCGCGGGCACGAGTGAGGTAATCTTAAATACCAGGCCTCCAAGGCATGACAGTCATGGAGAAACATATTGGCACGTTCTTGTCTACTAATACGGGATCAAGCCTCGGGAAGAGATTCGTTCTGGTGGCTATCCTGGCCTCAGGGCATAGGAGTTAGCTGAAGACTCGTGTTTGCGGAGTATTAGTATGTCCGCGGAGCATGGGCTTCTTGATGAAGGCGTCTCAGTAGGGGATCGGCGAGCTTAAGCCAACTTAGCTTTGGAGAGTTGGCTGTTCCCACACGAGAATTTCTTTGCTTCCTCGCTTTTGGAATCCTGCTTAAAGCCACCTCAACTCTGCTCGAAAGGCCGGGGGGGCAAGGTTCTCCTTCGAGGTCATCCTATAACACTCCTCCCTTCGGAAACATTACCTTTTCTTGGAGCCAAAGGGAAAGAAAAGGTCATCCCCTTAAATTGTAAAGGGTTAGTGCTTGGATGGTACCAACGGATGGAGACGTGAGATTCCTAGCCTGCTTCGAACAGGTGCACATAGTATCAATATCTGACTGAAGCAATTTGGGTCTTCACTACAAAAGGGGATTATAATTTAAACCGTCATTGAGGCAAACCAATTAATGACTACTGGATTTCATTTGATCCTGGGCGTTGATTCTTTATTCGGTATTGATATATACGAAAAAAACTAATTGATACAGTAGTTACCAAGGCGATAAAAGCAAATAAAAAATAACATAACATATACAAAGAAACACTAGAGAAAATCACATAAACGATCAGACAGGCAAAGGGTAGTGGAACGGAGTAATAAAAAAGGACAAATGCATATTATACATACACAACGGACCAAAGCATACAAAAAAATACATGAGCGTCAAACGGTATACATAGAATATGTACATATATATGTATAATGGCTGAATCGAGTTTTATAACGCGAATACACAGACTCGACAAGAACATTTATTTAAAGGGGGAACAATAGAGCGCAGATAATTCTTACTTTTACTAGGAGGGTACAGTCGGAGTTCCAGATCTAGTTCAGGGGCAGAATCTTCTAGGGAGGGGGGTAATGAGGGGAGATAATAATCATTATACTGTTCAATACAAACGACTGGCACTACGTTAAGGGTGCCGGAGGGGTAATAGGCTTTCATAACTGCCTCGTCATTAATGGCAATTATATTTTTTATACAGGGGCGGCGGTTGTACTGCTTCAGCATGTTCACGTGCAGCAGCTTATCTCCAGAGGGGATTTTAATCAGATAATCCACGGGGCCACGAGTCGCGAGAAAGAAGAAGGTGCCTTTCCTTTGATTAAGGAGCTTAATCAAAGAATAATACTTCATCGCTGGGTCTGAATCGTCTTTCATTTAACTTGACGTCAAATTAGGTACGATATTTTTCTAGATTTAGATCGGTGTTTTTATAACTGAAGTCCGCACATTCTTCTACGGGATTGCAGAGGTGCAATAAATAAGAATAGGAAGATTATATTTGCTCATCTACATGGGGGTTTGCAAACAGCTCATTCAGGTTACTCAAGGGGCCTCATACATTTCGGCCATAGAGGAGCTCAAATGGGGCAAATCCCAGGGTGTGATGAGGGATTTCATGAAGGCAAATAAAACAACGGGAAAGTACCGATGCCATTCTTGGGGCTAAGCATGGCACAGCTTATTTAGTATGGCTTTTAAAGTCGCGTTTAACTTTTCATAGCTCCCGTTCGCGGAGGGGGTGAGACGGAGTAGTAAACAGAGGTTTAATCTTCAAGAGCTAGCCGACGTACACCATAAATCCTGAAGTAAATTGTCTACCTCTCTCGAACAAGATCTCCTTCGGGATACCGACGAAGGAGAAAAAAGAAATTAGGGCCTTTGCACATGCCACGAAATCTATTCTGTTTATGGGCACCGCATCTGAAAATCGCATCGCCAAGTCGACGAGGGTGATGACGTAGGAGTGTCCTTCTTTGGATAATGGGTGGAAGGTCGGGATCGTCCTATTAGGTGAAGAGTAACTCGCTCGAAAAAAAAGGCTCCGAGATTGTTGTGATCTTCTGGAGTGAGGTTGCTTGTATACACCCTTTTGGCCTCATCATCTGGTAAATATCACAAGACTTACGAAATTCGGCAATTTCCTTAGGAGCGCCGGGCCAAAAGTAGTAACGGAATTTACTTTGTGCCCTTTTGTTATGGGTGAAATGACCAGCTCTCAGACCATCGTGTGCGATTTTGAGGACTTGGGGTACGTGAGATACCTCAGTTTGTTCCCAGGCAGAGCTTTGTTCGTGCCTCCTAGATATTTCCTAAAGGAGCAGGAGAGTTGCGCAAAGATATTTAGATTGCGCAAATGCCTCGCTGTGGAGTGCTAGGAATTCCGGATCAGGGAGGGGGGGCCTCTAGGGGAACGGGAGACGAGGAATTCTTCTGAGCCTGGGCCCGGGTAATGACGGGCTGAGTCCCAGGATTATTTGAGGGCTCTGGTAGACCAACACGCCGCAGAATTTAATCGGGGCCGCAACTAACTCAGCCGATCCAGTAAAATACTGGCATTCCAAGTAGCATCAGAGACGGGGAAACGGTTTGCTCGTTCAAAGTAGTCGTGGACCACAGCGTATTTGTTATGGTCAGGGCCTACTTGAGGAAGTAATTCTTCGATCACCACGATACAGGTACAACCATACACGATACAGGTCCTTTACCAGGGTGGACACCCTGCTTCCATTTACGGATCCGTGTCCCAATTTATATCCACCAGTGAAGCTCTTATTAAACAGAAAGTTCACCTGGTGTCCCAGCGGACTATTTTCGAGAGTTTTGCAAGAGCTTCCTGGCTAGAAGACGGGGAAGTTAGAGCAGCGCTGATCTAATGAATTTCGTGGTTGGGAGGCGATCGGAAGTGAGGTTTTTAGAGGCACTTAGATCTCACCTGAACCCTTGCGCTAGACAAAAAACAAACGATGGCCTTCTGGAGACCACGACGAAGGGGAAGTTAAAATGAGGGGCTTGATATCCTTAGGCTCAGACGGGAGAAGGTTCTTCGATTTTGAGGGACCGAGAACCTTCATAAATTTGGGAACCTTCTTAGGGGGGGGACTCGTATTGCTTCTAGGGGATGGAGAAGGTGATTTCTTGTTGTCCTTTCTTCCCGGCACCTTCTTAAGGTTTCCGGGAGATGAATAATAGAGGAGGCTCCTCAAGATCCCTCGGTGTCGTTCCCACCGCTTGCCTTCGCGAACCATCTGCTTCTCACGTCTCAGAGTCTCCTGAAGAAGAGGAGGACCTCCCGCCGGACTCGGGTGCGGTCCTCGAGGAGTCAGTTACTTCACAAGAAAGTAGGTACATGCTCGCCCCAACCCTGGATAGATCCTCTCCAGTCCTTCCTGCGCGACGGGTGCTGCCCCTCGAAAGGGGTGCGTCGGGCCCACCCGCCTATGACCAATTTCCGGAGTTAAGATCTCTCTCCCTTGGTCCACGCGCTTTCCCAGCGGAAATACCCGAAACCCCTAGGTCGCTGCCGCGACCCGAGCATCATAGTCAAGATCTCCAAGAAGAACTTCCACAACCTACTGCTGTTCATTCGGGCGAACCCCCGTCACGTGCGGTAGCTACCGACATCCAGAGGTACGCCGCCGCTAATTGGCCTTACGTCATTCAGCAACTCAAAGACAACATCGCATCTCCACACTTCAAGCATCGTGACCGTGAAGAGCTACATTCGCTCCTGGCTTTGTGGCCTTTTAGGTACGCAATTCCCTCATCGGATTATCACCGTCTCCATCAGCGTCTTCGCCTCTACTTTACGGTGCTTAAATACGGGTGGTCGACTGCCGTGCAAGATGCCCGTTCTTAATCCACCATCGAGTCGGGATTCGAGTACGATCCCCAACATCTCCGGCAGCCGTCAAGGCCGCCACCCGCCTACGGATCCTGGTACGCGCGGGGTGCCCCCCGGCGCGCTACTAGGCGACGCGCTCCGGGCAGGGCTCGAGCGGGCGCAAGAATTCCTGCTAGGCGTTAGAGCCTCCCTCGACTGGCGTTGGGAGATGCGCATCTCCCGCACCCGTCGTCACATGGGCTTCGACCAGCGTTCCCTGTCCGATACTTCGGATGAATTCCGGTCCATCAGCCCCCCCGCCTCGTCGATCCGATTCCCTTCGCCTTCCCTCTCCATCGATTCGGAGGCCTCACTCTTTGACATCTCTAGTGCCTCGTCGACTACCTCGTCCTTTGCTCCCTTGGACAGAGGTCACTTATTTGGGACGACAGTTCCCCCCTTGCCCCCCGCCGCCCAACGTTTATGGGGCTTCCAGTTTTTTCCTCCGTCCAACGTCCCTGGTCATGATTATGACCCTTGGCTTCGCCGCCACTGGATAGACCCCCCCCCTCCACCTGCCCTACGTCCGCCGTCTGAGGTTTCGCTATCGTAGGTGGAGTTACTTGAAGATCTCGTTTCATCAGTGGATATACAGCAAGACATCAGTGTTTACAGTGATAGTGCCCCTTCCCCTGTGCTTGGCCGTTCTCATTTCCCTCGTGCTGGTGTTTGTTCGCCTGTCTTTCCCTCTAGGAGAAGACGCGGCCTTCTCAGTGCCTTTTTTGATTCTGCCGCATCCCAGTTAGGTGCCCTCCGTATCGAAGAGCCCGCTCCTTTGAGGGATTTCTTCGTCTCTGCGGCAGAAGAACTAGGTGCCCTCAGGATCCGTTCGCCTTCCCCTCTCGGGATCATCAGCTGCATACCCCTCCCAGGCCTCGCTGTCCCTTCGGTCATTAATTTCCCCCCTCCGTCGCCCTCCGTTAGCTCCGCCATTTCGGAAGACACTAGACCCCCACCTAGCCCTGGCTTCTTGCTGGATCCCGCGAGTGGCCCCCGGATATACTCAGAAACGACGACAACAATAACGAAGAAAATAACGACGAGCAGCAGAACAACAACAACAACAATGCCGGTAACAACAACCCTCAGGAAGGAAACGCTGATCAGGAATGGGTTAGTCCATGTAATGACCCTCTACAGCAAGAAGCCCCGAGGGTAGACGGCAATGTTCCCCTGGACGTGGAACAGCCCGGGTCCTTTGACTCCGCGACGCCTTCCTCCCATCTTCTCAAGGCCAACATGGACCAAGGTATCAAGGTCTTCCTCAACAGGAGATACAAGTGTTGGAAGTCGTCGTCATCCTCCTATATGCCGTGGGTCAGCCACCTCTTAGAAATGGGCATCCTTGAGCGCGGTCACATCCGCTGTGCACATAGGATCTTTGGCGTTGCCAAACCTAACGGGTGCGCCAGACTCATTTACGACATGTCCCCGGCATCGTGGGCATATGAGCCTCCCTCCTTCTCCCTCCCCTCCATAAGAAAAATCTTTGACAACACACAAGGCGTATGGGCGATCAAACTAGATTTAAAAGACGGATTCTATCATCTCCGTTTACATCCAAGTGCTAGACCGTGGTTTGGTATTCGTCTTGGCCAAGAATCCTTCAGATTCACCCGTCTCCCCATGGGCTTCAGCGGTTCCCCCTTTTTGATGCAAATGGTGACTTCCACGGTCATCAGCCAGTGGGCCCTGACTGCTGGGGTCAAAGCCTTCACATACATGGACGACGTGTTGGCAATTGGCACGAAGAAGGCCCTCCGCAAGTTCCTCAGAATTGCGGACACAAGCTCGGCTAACATTAACTGTCGCAAGTCAGTATCCGTCCCTAGTAGGAAACTGGGCTACCTGGGGTGGAATATCGACCTCAAAAGAAAGAAGGTCCAACTCACCTGCGCGCTCAAGGAAAAGACTCAGCGCGCCCTCCGCACTCTTTCCTCCACCCCGGTCAGCAACAAATGTTGGCAAAGATTGGCTGGCCTCCTGAACTTTGTTCTCCCCCCTCTTCGCCTGCCTCACTGCTGGGTTCAGCTCTGTCATTTCCCGCCCTTCCGTGAAAACCCTTCCACCTTAGTCTCCCTGGCCCCTTTCATCCATCAAAAATGGACTTCCCTCCGTTGCCCCAAAGCCAGCGGTCCGGGCATATTTGTCGATGCGTCCACAACAGGCTTTGCCTGGTGGTGCCAGGGTGAAGCGGTGGCCTGGGATGTGCGCTCTTGGGAGGCATCTATTTTCGAACTTGAATCCCTGGCCCTGACTACCGCCCTCATCGCTGCCCCGCGGGCTCTCCTCTTCGGGGACAACCAGGCGGCTTTGTGGAATCTCAAGAGGGGTAAGCTCCTCTGACCTTTAGTCAGTGGACTAATATTAGTCCACTGACTAAAGGTCAGAGGACCTCTCTTTTATTTATTAATTTTATAAGATTGGTGATCATATTTATATGGATCTTAACAAGAAACAAAGTATAAAAATGGTGATCATATTTATATGGATCTTAACAAAAAAGGGGGGGTTTAAACAAAGGATGGACCGAAACGATAGGGTCTTAATGAAGGAGAGGGGAAATCTATATAAGAATAAAATAAAAGCAAGGGGAACAAGGGAGGGCGGGAGAACGACTTGTCCGCTCAAGATCCAGAAAACGACCGTACAGATGCTTGGGCGCGCTCGCTTATATAGTCGTCAGCGGGGGCGCCCACAGCACGCCTAAAAAGTTGCGAAGCTTCTGGACGGTCGATCTGCAGGATTACGGGCGGACCTTACGTATGCCAAGTTTCTAGAGGCTTTCCTGAAAGAAGCTGTGAAGGCCACAAGGGCCCGCGACGAGAAGGCGGCGAGAAAGCGGGGAGGGAGCTTACCCCTCTTGAGATTCCACAAAGCCGCCTGGTTGTCCCCGAAGAGGAGAGCCCGCGGGGCAGCGATGAGGGCGGTAGTCAGGGCCAGGGATTCAAGTTCGAAAATAGATGCCTCCCAAGAGCGCACATCCCAGGCCACCGCTTCACCCTGGCACCACCAGGCAAAGCCTGTTGTGGACGCATCGACAAATATGCCCGGACCGCTGGCTTTGGGGCAACGGAGGGAAGTCCATTTTTGATGGATGAAAGGGGCCAGGGAGACTAAGGTGGAAGGGTTTTCACGGAAGGGCGGGAAATGACAGAGCTGAACCCAGCAGTGAGGCAGGCGAAGAGGGGGGAGAACAAAGTTCAGGAGGCCAGCCAATCTTTGCCAACATTTGTTGCTGACCGGGGTGGAGGAAAGAGTGCGGAGGGCGCGCTGAGTCTTTTCCTTGAGCGCGCAGGTGAGTTGGACCTTCTTTCTTTTGAGGTCGATATTCCACCCCAGGTAGCCCAGTTTCCTACTAGGGACGGATACTGACTTGCGCCAGTTAATGTTAGCCGAGCTTGTGTCCGCAATTCTGAGGAACTTGCGGAGGGCCTTCTTCGTGCCAATTGCCAACACGTCGTCCATGTATGTGAAGGCTTTGACCCCAGCAGTCAGGGCCCACTGGCTGATGACCGTGGAAGTCACCATTTGCATCAAAAAGGGGGAACCGCTGAAGCCCATGGGGAGACGGGTGAATCTGAAGGATTCTTGGCCAAGACGAATACCAAACCACGGTCTAGCACTTGGATGTAAACGGAGATGATAGAATCCGTCTTTTAAATCTAGTTTGATCGCCCATACGCCTTGTGTGTTGTCAAAGATTTTTCTTATGGAGGGGAGGGAGAAGGAGGGAGGCTCATATGCCCACGATGACGGGGACATGTCGTAAATGAGTCTGGCGCACCCGTTAGGTTTGGCAACGCCAAAGATCCTATGTGCACAGCGGATGTGACCGCGCTCAAGGATGCCCATTTCTAAGAGGTGGCTGACCCACGGCATATAGGAGGATGACGACGACTTCCAACACTTGTATCTCCTGTTGAGGAAGACCTTGATACCTTGGTCCATGTTGGCCTTGAGAAGATGGGAGGAAGGCGTCGCGGAGTCAAAGGACCCGGGCTGTTCCACGTCCAGGGGAACATTGCCGTCTACACTCGGGGCTTCTTGCTGTAGAGGGTCATTACATGGACTAACCCATTCCTGATCAGCGTTTCCTTCCTGAGGGTTGTTGTTACCGGCATTGTTGTTGTTGTTGTTCTGCTGCTCGTCGTTATTTTCTTCGTTATTGTTGTCGTCGTTTCTGAGTTGTGACTGGACGCGTACAGATTCGCCTCTTCAAAGCATTCTTTAAAAGTTGTGCATCGCCTATTTTTCTAGAATGCGCTGATTTCTGGGGGCAGCCCTACCATCAATTGGTTCCGATGGAAGAAATCGACTAGAAGCTCATATTCGCGGGTAATCTGGGCGGACTCTAGCCAGAAATTAAAGTTTCTTTACAGGGTAAAACCAAACTGAGGGAATGTCTGTCCGGGCTGAATTCTGGCGTGATGGAATTTAGATTGATAAAATTCCGGCTTCATATTTACTCCCAATAGAAGTTCTGATTTTTTGATTGAATAACACAGGGAAAGAATGACTATTATTTCTCTCTGGTTAATACTAAAAGGATTGGCAAGAAAAATTGGCAAAAGATCGACTACCCCATCATTCCCTCGGCGATCCAGACAGTACCTTATTCTGAGGATGAAAACTTTGTACGAGATATGAACCTTCACGGAATTGCCTCAGAGGCGGCAGATTCATCATCAGATGCTGAACAGTCATTAGCTCCTCACTGTTTCAATAAGGGGATTTGAATGACTTGCTACGTAATTTGGTGCTCTTCAAGAAAGCTTCAGATCTTTTTAGCCTCCAGGTTGAGTGAAAAACATATGCTTGGCAGTTTGATACGGGTATCATATTACTGAACAAAGGAGAGAACAATGGTTAAGTATTTCTCTGAAGACAAACAATTTGTATACTGCCACGATGTTCCTGGTCTGTTTACCGCGTTGGAACTTAGTACCTATAGCCGTGCTGAGTGGAGACTGTTTTTTGATACTCCGAGCGTAGCCTCAGGTGTGTTCTTTCTCATAATGGCAATGAGTTTAGTGCAGTTATTCTTGGTCACTCTGTCCATCTACGAGAAAATCACGATAACATAAGAATTTTCATTGATTTACTTAACTACCATGAACACAATTAGATCTTATGTGTAGACCTTAAGATTATCAACTTCCTGATTGGCCAACAGAAGGTATATACAAAGTTTTCATGCTATATCTGTATTTGGGACGGTCAAACCCATGACAAACATTTGTCTTAAAAGATTGGCCAGTTCAGGAAACTTTGGAAACAGGAATTCCAAACATTGTTAATGAGCCATTCGTAAGTCAAGAAAAGATCGTTTTCCCTCCACCTCATCTCAAACTGGGGTTGATGAATCGGTATGTCAGGGCGTTGACCACTGACAATGATTGTTTTCAGTATATATTATCCGCGTTTGCTGCTTTGTCATACGAAAAAATAAAAGCAGGAAGGTCCCAAAATCCGAAGAGTTCTCTGAGTGATTCTAGATTCGTGAACACCATGAAAAGAAAGAGAAGGCAGACTGGCTCTTATTTTCTGCAGTTGTTCGTAATTATTGGAAATCAAAAAAGCGCATAGCTACGAGGATTTGGTTACTAATATGCTTTTATCAGATCGTGATCTGGGATGCAACATTAGTGTGAAGCTGCATTTCTAAAATAGTCACCTCGACCGATTCAAAGAGAATCTGGGAGCCGTGAGCGACGAACAAGGGGAACGCTTTCATCAGGATTTGATGACGAAGGAAGAATGCTACCAATGTCACTGAGATAGACACATGATGGTGAACTAATCCTGGATGATTAGCAGTGATCAACCAGAGAAGACTTAGAAGAGAAAGAGTTACAAACCCAAATTTTTGCCCGATTGAATTCAAGAAGAGGTCTTCCAGCCTGATATACTGTCATTAATAAATTAACATTTATTTGATTACAGTATTTGTAATCTTAATGTGTAATTCAAGTTTATTCTCATATGCAATAAAATATTTGTTTAAAAAAACCTGCTTTAGTATAAATAACTAAAAAGAATGATTCAAAATTAATTAAGGGCATGAGGATAGGCGTGATAAAATGGAAATTATTGTAGAATATTAGTTATTGTTATTACGAAAAATCTGTAGCATTTAATGCGAATCTGATTTCAGATTTGAATTCAGTATGCTAGATTTAGCTTGTAAAATGTACTTTTGTCAATTCACCAAATACATTGTTTCTCAGTGTAATCTATTGTTGTTTTCCGTGGGACGGAAATAAAAATATCTAGGAGTTGGGTATTGAGGAGTAGACGCAATCGGCGAATCTGTTTGCTTGAAGGTCCGAGTGATTGAGTCCAAATATTTTTTTAGAAATGCGTAAGGTATTCGCCAAAGTCTTCACTATTTTTGAAGACTGGCAACCTGATATAGAGGGACTATTGGGATTCAGTTCGTTAATCTACCGAAAGGGTTTCTAGTTGATTGCAACTGAGTTTGCCTTCGTGTTGTCGAACTGTTTCTCTTTCTATCCAGCTGCTCTATTTCTTTTTTTCCTGCCCTTTTGTTTCTTTCTTCTTCTTGAACGTATGCAATTGAATCCTTGTCGGATAATCTTAAGGCTTCTACCTACCTTGAAGCGTTCAAATGACGACATTTTCTTAGCATGAATGTTTTTTCAACCGCCTCATGCGCAAAGAATCTTCGGTTACGCACGTGAGGCTCTTGCAAAAGCAAACTTTTAAAGGAGAATTACCCAATAGAGCTCCTATAATTAACTGAAAAATAAATTTAATTCCTATACGATTAAATGGAACTTGAAGTTAATAATCGTGCTCTGGGATTAACCTGATTTTAAGAGAGGCTCGTCTCCGAAAATGACACCCACATGGGAAAACTTTAAAACTTACGGGCTTACGGGGCACACAAAATTAAAATGACAAAATTTAACATCGTTTCACTAGTTTGAAATAACTTGAATGTACTTGTCGATAAGAAAATTAACAAAATCTGGAGAGGGGCAACTTTAAAAGACAAGGTATAAAATGTGAAAATGCTTTTACCGTGTAGACTTGAATCTTAGTGGGGTGAGAGGAGTGTGAAAACAAAGCTCGGATTCTTATGGGTCGAGATAATCTTGCGACACGGGCAAATTAATCAAACGGCGTGACTGGATTACTTCGGGCACGAGTGGGGTAATCTTGAATACTGGCGAATTACTCTTAAAAGCTGAGGCGAGATATTCTTGAACTAGTGGCGAGATACTCTAGGATGCGGGCATAAGTAATCTTGAACGAGGGTGCGAAGTAATCTTGAGAACGGGATGAGATGAGTGAGTTGCACGATTTTCCGAAGAAATGCCGCTTCGTGAATTTGCCTATAAGCAGTTGCCAAAATTTACGGCAATTAGTCTTGCCGACTAAACCTTATAACTGATAGGTTTGACTCTAGACGAGGAGTGTGTAGCTGGGCGAAATCTGGCGGTACTCTTTCTTGAGTAACGGGAGACCACATTAAATACTCCGTTGGCTTTCTCGCTAGATGGTCTCCAGAGCATGGCCGACTTGGGAAGTCGCTCCATCTGGCGGCGATCCTGGCCTCAAGGTATGGTGATTAGCTGGAGACTCCTCTCTGCGGCGGATTAGTATGTCCGTGGGGCATGGGTTTCTCAGTGATGGTGTCGCAGTGGGGTATCGGCCAGCTTAAGGAAAAACAGCTGTGAACAGTAGCGCTGGCTGTTCGCACGTGAAAATTCTTTGGCTTCCTCTCTTTTTGGAACCCTGTTTAAGGCCACGTGGGGTGTGGTAAAGCTTGTCTTCCGAGGCCGTCCTCTCACACAGACCTCTCTTGAGTTTGGCTACTCCCTACAGCTTGACTCTAATCTTTGGATTTATGGATCCAAAGTGCCTCATGAATACGACGCTCTGGAAGATTTCGTCCTCAAGGACCAATTTCTTCCTTCGCTCCTTTCAGAAATCAGGTCCTTCGTAAAGGATCTGAAGTGCCAACTCTCAAGGAATGCAACGCGGAGGCAGATGTCTACCCGGCTATCCAAACTGCTATCTAAAATAAAAGGAAGATGACAGAACCCCCATCTCCCGAGTCCAAAGCAAACAAGGAAAATTTTGTTCTTAACAGAGTCAAAAAGTTCATCAAAGTGACTGGGACCGCTAAACACAAACCCCTCTTCTTGTTGGACCACCGTGATGGCAAGCCCTTTCCGCTCCCACCTCCTGCTTTGTCGTTGCCCACGAGGACCATCGTTTGTTTTTCCTGTTCCTGTGGACTTGAGGGTCACGTAAGGACCAATTGCCCTCATAACTCGCAGTTTAGAAGCACTTCATCGTGTAAACCTTGTGTTTGATCAACGTACCACTGGTGCCCTTCAATTCGAAGCTATAAGCAGTGAATGGTTGCATGATCTTCACCCTTGTCCATCATACAGAGTGCAAGTGTATTGTTCTTTCATATGAACTACCTCCCCTGTGGCTTCGGATCACGATAAGTCTGCCGTAGTACAAGATTTCTTGGTGCGCGCTAATATATTCCCTATTGTTAATTTTTATATTGAGTGTGTGCATTTTACTGGTTGGGCTGAAATCGTTGTAGCCCCTATCGAATTTTATGCGGTCTTAATAGGTCAGTCTCCCCGGGTATTTTCCACCCACATGGCTACCCGTTCCCGTGTGAAGAAGGAACTTCAAGCCCCTAAACCTATGGAAGTCCCGTGTTTCTTGAATTCCAGAATGCGATGAGCCGTGACTTTGCTAAAAGTCAGAGAGAATGCGAGTCTCTTCGCCACCTGTGGACAAAGGCTCCGAACAAAACGCGCGGAAGCATCAGAGGAAATAAGGTGATTTCACTCCTCATCAATAACGACCTTCTCTATCGCGTATGAACCGAGAAAAACGGCACCGAATCACGCACACTATGTGTACCTCACTCCCACCTCCTTCCAATTCTTCAAAATGGTCACGATAGTATGTTTGCTGGCCACTTAAGCCCCATGAAGACCGCCAAAATGATCTTCAAATATTTTTTGTCCTGACAAGACCGACGGAATTCTGCGATATTGTCGTTCGTGCGGCATTTGCCAATGACGGAAATACATGGCGAGTTAAATCTGCGCCTTTACAGAAGGAACCCCTAATCTTTGAACACTTCTCCCGAGTAGCTATCGATTTAATTGTGCTAATGCATCCTCCCTTCAGCGAATTCCATAGCTACGCTGTAACACTGGTCAATTTTGCCACCAGGTTTCCCACAGCTGTGCCCCTCTAGAAAATCGACAGTATTTCCAGTGCCGA
This sequence comes from Ceratothoa steindachneri, assembly GCA_963969495.1. NCBI lineage: Eukaryota > Metazoa > Arthropoda > Malacostraca > Isopoda > Cymothoidae > Ceratothoa > Ceratothoa steindachneri. Next base: position 126,557,175 of record OZ018326.1, read on the forward strand.
AGCTTTATTTCCATCTTTTTCCTTGTGGGCCTACCCAAGGAAGTTCTATCAGATCGTGGTGGCCAATTCACCTCCGTATTCATAGAGTACGTCGGTAAATTATTAACGATTAAGCCCTTGTTTACCATCCCTTTACACTTAGATGGAAATGCAAGGTGTGAGAGGCCAAATGGTAGTCTGAAGGCCATTCTTTAAATGTTGTGTGCCGATTACCCACTGAATGGCACCGTTTTTTTCCGACAGTTATCTTTGCCCACAGTGAAATCCCCCATTGTACGTTAGGATTCGCCCTATTTGAGCTTTTATATTAAAGGAAAGTTAGAGGCTCCATGATTATCCTAAAGGAACTCTACTTTAATCAGAAATTGTGTATCAGAACGCGACATCAAATTGAACAAGTACAAAACATACTTTGATTTCGAATCCAAGGAAAGGAATTTTAACCTTTAGAAGTGGTTTTACCACTCCTAACTACGGACAACAACAAATTTTTGATCCAATCAAAGGGCCCATAACAAGTAGTCGAGAAACGTGGCACTATCGATTACCTTTGTTTTCATATCGGAAATGCCAGTTTATCTTCCTAGCAAAAGAAGATCCGGGCAATTGTGCATATGCCCCTGTCCGCTTTCAAAAAGAGGTTGCGATCCTTTATAGATTCAAAGTCGTTCTATCGTCGCTTTAACTCAAACTTCGCGTCTATATTCGTCGCCCTGTGCGAGCTATTAAAGAAGAAGTCCTCCGATTGCCTCGATTGGACGCCGTTGTCGACTCACAGCTTTAATCAACTCAAAGGAAAGCTGGCATTTCTTCCTATCTGCCGTCTCCCTAATCCAGAAAAACCGTTTGGCATTCACACCGATGCCAGTAATGATAGGATAGTATGTGTCATCCTTCAGTATTGGGATGACGGCGGAGGATTCCCCGTCGCTTTTGCTAGTTGAAAATTACTCGCTTGCGAAAGAAATTATGCGGTGATTAAGAGATAGGCGCTCACTATAGTTTGGGGTATCCAAAATTTTAAGTGTAAATAGTAGCGGAGGAATTCGTAAGGGAAAGAGACCATAAGCCTCTATCATACTTGCTCAACGTCAAAAATAATAACTGTCGTTTAATGCTCTTGAGTTTTTTCATCCAGGATTTTCAATTCCTCATTTTATATATAAAGGATACCGATGACTTTATAGCCGATAGTTTAAGTAGAAACCTGTTGGATCCTCTTCCAACAAAATTCTGAGCCATTCCTTTTTCTTTGTATTAATTTTGGCTCTTAAATTCAATTTGTATATTTAACCCTATCTTTATTTTAGCCTATCTTTATTTTTTTAATTTTATTTTTGCTTTGTTTGTATATTGTGAATTCTTTTTGTATTTTTTATTGTTAGCTTTATATAAGCTTAGGATAACATTACCATTGGGCAAGTAAGCCCATTTAAGTAATAAGGAGTAACAAGGAAAGGAAGTACTCTAGGAGACGTTACGGTCCATTCAAAGAGGGTACCTTTGGACTAGCAATCGAACGGGCACGTGGCTGCTCAATTGTTTTGCATCCCTAAACGGCCACTTTTCAAGACCTTGTCTAGTCTTGACTTGAACTGGTCAACAGATTCACTGTTGACAACTTCCACTGGAAGTGCGTTCCACTTACCGTAGATACTGTACGTGAAAAAAATTCCACACAGATTGCGGTTGTAACGTTTCAGTTCAAGTTTGAAGCGGTGATTGCGCGTTCTGTTCTCACTCAGTGTGAAAATATCCCGGTAGTCAACATTGTCGAACCCTCGAAGTATTTTGAAAACTTTGATGAGCTGACCACGCAGTCTACGGGTTTCCAGCGAGAACAGATCTAATTGCCTTAGTCTATCCTCATAACTTTTATGTCGGATAGAGGGAATCAGTTTGGTTGCCCTGGCTTGTACGCGTTCCAACTTTGCGATATCCTTTCGAAACGAAGGACTCCAAAATTGTACGGAATACTCCAGGTGCGGCCGAACGAGGGAGTTGTACATACAAAGTACTATCTCCTCGTTACGGTATCCAAACTGGCGCTTTATGTAGCCTAACATCCTTTGGGCTTTTTTCTCTGCCTTGATGCACTGTTTCGAGAACTTGAGGTCGCTAGTAATAGTTACACCCAAGTTCTTCTCAGTGTCACTCGATTCAAGGGTAGTGCCCTTAAGGATATACTAAGATTGGGGATTTCTGTGGCCGATATGCATTACTTTGCATTTGCCCACGTTAAAAGGCATTTGCCACGTGTCCGACCACTCCCCAATCTTCCCAAGATCTTCCTGCAAGCGGGCAGTATTTCCATCCTTTGCAACGTTCATACCAAGCTTGGTATCGTCGGCAAATTTGGAAATTTTGGCAACCATGTCACCATCCATGTCGTTGACGTAGATGATGAATAGTAGCGGTCCCAGGACAGAACCTTGAGGCACCCCGCTAGTAACGGGCACCCACTCAGAAGCCTGTCCATTCACTACTACCCGTTACCGTTTGCCACTTAGCCAGTTCTTGATCCAGCCGGCTACTTTTCCGTCTATGCCCAGCGTTCGCACTTTCCGGAGAAGGCGGCGGTGTGGTACCTTATCAAAGGCTTCCTGAAAGTCTAAGTACACCACATTCACCGCCTTGTCCCGATCGTGCTCCCTGAACACGAAGTGGAAGAATTCCACAAGGTTCGTGAGGCATGACCGTTGCCTTTGAAGGCCGTGCTGGGAACTCCTTAGTAGCAGGTTTGACTCGAACTACGACGTCATTTTTTCCACCATCATGCTTTCCATGAGTTTGCCGACTATCGAAGTCAGACTGATAGTTCGGTAGTTTGACGGTTGTCTACGATCTACTTTCTTGAAGATAGGAGTCACCTCCGCTTCACGCCAGTTTCTAGGAAACGCATTCGGTCCCGATTGACATGTTGAAGATTGCGCTCAGGTGTCGTGACACATGATGGCGGGCCAGGTGACTTGTTCGTCATTGGGTCACTGATCTTCTTTTTTATTTCTCCTTCGGTAAAGTCCATATCCTCCAGCTTTTCCCCCGAGTAGGAATCCATTGGCTTGGGGATGAGACCACACTCTTCAGTAAACACTGAAAAGAAGTAGTCGTTGAGGAGGTTAAACTTTTCTGCATCTGAATGCTTCAATGCCCCCTTCTCATTTTTCATAGGGCTAATCGTTCGAAGAATTGGTTTACGGCTGTTCACATATCCAAAAAACTCCTTGGGATTCTCTTTACAGAGTCTCGCCACTCAGAGTTCCTCAGACCGCTTAGCCACCCTTATGCTGGACTTCATTCTCCTGGCTAGCCTCTGGTATTCGTCAAAGTCGCCCGAGATCTTAGATTGCCAGTACACACTTCTCTTCTCCCTAAGCAGTTGGCCGATTTCTCGATTAAACTACTTTGGTTTAACGGAAGACCGACGGGGACATTTCAGGGGGATTAAACGTTATTGAAGACTCATGAGCTTATTTTTGAAACTGTTCCACGAGTCTTCAACAACATCGCCCTCTTCTAGCCTCGCATCAGTCAGTCCAGCACGAAGAGCTCCAAAGTCTGCTCTTTTCAAATCTAATTAGTCGGTGGTCACTGCCACCCACCTCTTCACCAACAGAGAGGTCCTCAACGATGTCCTTCTCAGAGGTGAAAACCAAGTCAAGGATATTGTCTCCTCTCGGTGGCTCTCTCACCCATTGAGTCAGGAACTCGTTGATTGCAAACTCCAGGAGTAGTGCGTTCTCGACACAGGGTTCTCTGGTTTCTCAGTCAACTTGTGTGTTGAAATCCGCCATGCCGATACACACTCTGTCTTCGAAAAGTTCTCCTAGTAGCTAGTACAGATCTCTGTCCTTTTCAGCGAGTTGGGCAGCAGGTCTATAAAGCACCAGGGTCCTGTATTTGGCAGGACCTATCTCTAGGTCAACACCTAGTAGTTCATGGTCGGATACGATGTTGCAATCCGTCGAGTTAAGAGTATCCTTTACATACAACATCACACCGCCACCCTCTCTGTGTATCATTGAAAAAACCTATCTTTTGGCAACCGTGCTCTTGTATTATATAATCTGTATATATGTACGGCACAAAATACTTCCACTATTTATTTTTTTTTGTTAGGTTTGAAAATTTGTTCCAAGTATCCTCAACCTTAACCACTATTTTCACGCAAATATAAGGTATAATCCACTATTAATTATTTCCTGATGTCACTTCATCCCCTGAAGTTCCATCTTCGGATAGAGGAGTTTCAGAGAGAGAGAGAGAGAGAGAGAGGGAAGAAATACCTCGAAGACCCTTTTTAATCCACACTAACGCGGGGCAAAATCGCCAAGGCCATGATGAGCTGGAGGCACGACTTCGCGAAGCCTGAGATGTGCTTAAGATCAAGAAAGGTCTCGCCGGGGATGATCCTGCGATGGCGTGAATCGGGTAAAGTTCACATCGCCCAGCGAAGCGTCTGTCAACTGGAACCCTCTCCATTAGGGCGCTGGGTAAAGCCCCTCCGTCTCACACCTATAAAACGTACGACGCCAGAGTTGGACAGCAGTAACTGCCTGTGTCCCGAGTATCCGCAATTATCTTTGATCTTCCCGTCCCCATTAGTTCCACGCAAACCCTTTCAGAACCCTTCATGCTCCGTGTATTTTCTTAGAACAAGCAAGAGTCAACCCTGCACAGGGTAGTACCCGTTGCCCTAACACGACGGGTCAAATTCTCGATTCGGTATTCTAAACCCGAAGTCAAGTTCGTAGTCATCTCATTTTATATTCTTTCGTCAGGAGGCTATTATTTTGGACTCTACGCCGTTTTTAACAAGGCAGGATTACTACTTCGGACCAAATCTTCAAGGTAACCGTAACGCGCAACTCTTCTGTGCAAGCCCTCTCCCCACCCTTTTTGTAAGCCTACGTCATCTGGACTTCGCGTGCGCTCAAAGTCATTTGACCGTTCCATCTGTCATTGTCCGTTCGTGTGTATGGTGGTCGACACCGCCTAGGTCACTCTTCCACCCGAGACTCGTGTAGGTCTCCTATGTTTGTAAACCTTGCATAAGCCCCTTTTAATTTTGTAATTATATTAGTTTTATAGTAGTAAAGTATATTGTGTACTCCGGTTCTATTACCCAAGAACCTTCTAAGATAACTCAGCATTGGCCAACCTAAACTGCACTCTGAATCTTAATTGCACTCTGATTTCTATTTATAATTTCGCCCACGCTCATAGCGGCTCTTCCTTTCATAGTCCCTCTCTCTCGGGATGAGGAATTTGGAAAAAGGTGAGATCTAACATCAACCTACGATAGCGATCTTAATCAAAAACCAACCAAAGATGATCAACCTAATTTAATAAAAAATAGACGTTTACTGGACAAGGTAGTATTTCATTTAGCTTCTTTAATTTATCTTATAAACTAAGGTATATCAAACCTCTCATCTATCGTTGCTTCTTTCGTCCACTTCCGTATACATGAAGAATTTGAATTTATCAAAAACCAAAAAGAAGAAATAGACTTATTTCTAAATTTCTGAATAGACTATTTAACAGTCAATCTTTCATACAATATTCTAAAAGATTGCAAATATTTTTTCATGAACTCAGAGGAAAGTTTTCCAAATTTTTTCCTTTTTGGCTAATAAATGTAAAATTGGCATTTACTTGAGACAGAAGGATAAACCTCCCCATGAAATGTGAAGTTGTGTTATATACGAACTTATGGGCTTCACTAGCCTAGGTTGTCTTGAGACAAGGCCTTTTTTACCCACCGGCTACCCCCTAAAAATCAAAAAAGATCTCTTATTAAAATAAATATTTATTAATTTAAAAGTAATTGGTTGTGAAACAAATGTATAATTAGTTGAGAATTCTATAGTCCCTACACATTAAAACTCGGTTCCTTACTCTTAATTCTGAATTATCTGATGATCCCTTGATTATCATCTACCCAAACTTAACTTCAACACTTCTAATGCGTTTACTTCACTTCTCTCTGCAATCAGATCAATAAGAGTTAGATTTTTGACTATTAATGTTCCTTTTTTTCAATATATTTAGTTTTACTAACTTAATTTATCATAAATGTGAATACTTAAATTCTCTTATAATATCATTTCAAAAAACTTTAGGACCAAAATTTCAATAACGTAAATTGTAGTAACTTGCCTAAGATTTAATCAATGTTAAATCTATACACGTCATTTGTCAGACCCATTTTAGATTTTGCCACTCCTTTCTGTTCTCCACAATTAACTAGTGAGTGATGTATAAGATATAGAACAAATACACGTCGCAATACTAAAATCATTAGGAATATAAAACATCTTTGCTACAATGATAAGTTTAAATTACTCAATCTCTTTTGCTTCGAAGATTAAAAGAAAAAGAGAGAACAAAGCAAAATATACATAAATTATTGATTACTTTACCCGATACTGCAAAAAATACTTAATTCGACAGCCACACGAGAACACGACAAATAGATGAATAAGTGGGAATTCAAAACATTACCTGGGAAAATTTGCCTTTAGTAACCACATCATTCAAGTCTGGAACAATCTCCAACAAAAGAGGAAATAAAGTTAAATAGCTTACAAATTTTATTGGGTATGCCACCTGAGTTAACCTTATTTCTAATCACACCTACCATCTATGAGCGTTTATGTTTCTCTCTAGGTGAGAATAAAATGTTTGTTTGTTTAAGCATATTTTGTATGTCGTTTATATTGTTTTAAATGTCTCACTTTTTAGAACCATACGATATTGTTCAACCCGAAACGTAGTTCAATGCAATGAATCAAGATGAGTATTTTCAGCTTTTCATGTCATCTCTCTCTTTGTCTAATTGAAGATCCGTCAGGCAATCAGCATCTCATATATTGCCAAATTACGGACGGATAAAGAACTTGAGATCCAATAGAAACCAATCTGTGTGATGAAACGAAGAGAGGAGTGTAGAACAGAGTGAAGTTGAGAATTGGTAATACATTGTCAAGCAGCTAAATGCAATCTTAATTTATTTACGATCTTAACTAATAAGATTTAATCAGTTATCTGTACTGTGCGCTTGGTTAACTACCTAATAATTGCAACACATACAAAGTATTCATGAGACCATTTAGGTATTTTGAGTAAATTGTTGAGTCAACTGCGCTAACAAAATTTATCAAAGGGAGCAAATTCAAATCGCTCAGTCGTACTTTCTATATGTATTATCTCAGTTTGGTGATTAATTTCTTTAAAATAGGTTGAGTACTTTGGAAATTTAATGTATTTTCGCAGAAGTGAGAAAAAAAGTTACTAAAATATTCTAGGTTAGGTTTGATAAGCATTTTATGTAATAGAAAGATAATATCTTTCGATGCCAACTTAACCACGTTTAGATTATAAACATACAAGAAGTACAATCTCTGTGTGTGGATGATCAATCTCTTTTCGATAATTTTCAGCCCAATTTACTACTAACGATAAAATATCTGACATTTTTTGGAAGAATAAATTCCTCTTTTGAAATCGCCTTTTAAATAAGCTAGCTTACATAAATAATATACTTAATTCACTAATGTTAGTCCATTAATAAATTGAAAATTTGTGCATAACAAATTATTTTTAAGTTTTTATATGGAGATTTTAAAGAATAATTTTAAATTAAGGGAATTATTTCTTTAGGCAAAACGATATTTGTGAGCGGCACTAGCTGGAGTTAAATCCATTTACAATGAGTCTGCTTGAATGCAGTCCATCAACCATTTCTCGTTCCATTTAAAGGCATTTATACTTATGCACTTTTAACATTATCAGAATTATCTTATGCAAAGCTATATCAAACCAAACATATGAGTGGGATAAAATATATCTCAAAACAATACAGGTATTACCGGGTAACCAGGAATAAACGGGCCTGCACCTACTTTTGTGATATATCCTTGATTCATTCACTAATTAATCTTACTTTTCAGAACATGACAGAAGCAACGCTTGTCAACACAACTAGATCTCAATGGGAGCTCCAGCAAAGCATGTACTGCGTCAAGCATTACTACAAGACAGGCTCGTTGAAGAAAGTGCTGGAAACTTTCATGCATCAGTTCGAATGTGTAAAAGCCGACTCCAAGACCAGAATTCAGGACTAGATGAACCATTTCGAGAACTAAGGGACGGTAGAGAACCTCACTGAAGCAAGTAACAACCGTCCAAGCCCTAGAAAGCTTACAGCTAAACTGGTCGAGAGCGTGAGAGAGTCAGTTTAGCACAGTCCAAAACGCTCTGTGCGCAAGCGAAGGCAATCCCTCGGTATATCCCGTGAGACAGGCAGGAGAGTGCTAGTAATGTATGGAAAAGCCTACCCATACATGATATAGGAGAAAACTCTTAAAGCCTCAGAGAAGGAGTAGAGAAAGACTATGGAAGTCAAGATGCTGGAGAAAATTCAGGAGACCCCAACTTTTCTTAACCTACTTTGGACCCCAGATGAAGCTCAATTCCATCTTGAAGTAAAGGTAAACTCGAAAAAAAATTTGTTATGGGGGACCCCCAAACCGAATGGGGTAGCCGCCATACCCCTACACTTCCATAAGTGCAGAGTATGGACTGAAATCTTAGCCAGAGGCATCATCGGACCATTCTTCTTCGATGAATCTGGCGCGACAGTGACAGTCACCAAGGACCGGTCTGTTCAGGTCCTCAAAACCTTTAAGAGGGAGCTATAGATCTTGTTTCCGTCGATTGAGGGGAAGCTCTGGTTTCACCAAGAAGGATCAAGCTCCTACACCTCAAACTGTCCAAAGATTGGCTGAAAGAGAACTTTGGTGGCCGTGGGATCAGTCTCTAGACTGATTTTGTGTAGGCACCTCACAGCCCAGACCTTAGCCCAACCAGATTTATTTCTCTGGGGCTATCATAAAGAGAGAGTGTACGCAGGGAGACTCATGACCATCACGGAACTCAAGGAAGCCATCAGGGAGCAGATCAGAGCCATGAGTCGGTTGGTTTGTAAGGACGTCATGGACAACTTTGTGCTGCGCCTCAAGAAATGCGCAGAGCTAAGTGGAGGCCATCTTGAGCACGTGCTCTATATTAAAAAAGAAAAGTCCAAACACTCTCAAGTTTTGATATGATGTTTTAAATCAGAATAAACTAGTTATCACTAAAGTTTCATTCAATCCTTGCAGAGAATTAAGAAATTAGGCCTATCGAAATTTGGGCCCATTTTTTGTGGGTGACACTTTATTATTCATTACGTTTTTAGATTATAAATGCTTAATGATTCGCCCTCAAATTATAGACTGTAAGAAAGTTCTAACAACTGAGGTAAAGGAATTGGTAAAAAATGTCTGAAATTATTGTTATACCTTTACTTTGAAATGGAAATCACAATTTTCTCTTTAAACTTGCTTGTAACCATTGCTTCATTATTTTCATTGCTATAAATGTTACAAATAATTTTACTAGTTCTGAAACTGGCACTCTGAAATTTTTTTATATAAAGAGTAATTTTATTTTAGCTTTTATTTAGGAATATTGAAATGAGTAGTTTAATCATAAAAATGAATTACCTCGTTAATTATAGATAATTTAATGGGGTCTTCCATGATAAAGTCTTCGGCATAATCTTTATTTATATTGGGCTGGTCTTAATAAGACAATTCGGTGATACATTCTCTGAATGACGATTATTAACGTATTTTAAAACTCTTTCTCGGTTTGGAGTAGATTCTAGCGTTGGTTTCTTTTCTCTTTTACAATTAACTAGCATTATAGCATACTTCCCAAGGCGTGCTCAAGAAATATCTCGGGTTTGATTCCCAACCGATTTATGAAAAAAGAAATATTATTTTGAATAATATACAGTCTCTTTATATTCCAAATAAAGTAAACGTTTGAGAGGAAAAGTTAAAATTGATCCTGTGTATCCGCGAAGGCACTCTGGAAAGCATTGTGAAAGTGAGTAATTTCAAAATATGATAGAGCTTATTGAAGTTAAGTTATCCCGTCCTTGTTTCTCTATAATGAAAAAGGTTTCTTTAATTTGATCTCACTTCTTAAATAGGTCCATTGTAAATAAAATAGCACTGTTTGTGGTCCAATTTTCTATTTCCTTCTATTATTATACATGTATATTTAGATTAAAAATCTTTAAATATTCATTTTTTCGTCTATATTGAACCATTTTCAAGGGCCGTGATATTATTTCCTAAATTATGAGGAGGTTTTAATTCTAGCTCCTTTCTGACTTTTTCCACCCCCCTTCTGCTGACGTTGAGGGTGTCTGAAGTCTCCTAGTTTGTCTTTCCTGCGAGGATTTCAATGAGAAATCCGTGGCTCTTCCACAAATTACATAGAAAGGGGGTAAAAATGTCCATAGTCAATTATTCTGAAAAAAATAAAGCAAATATTATTAGTATTTTAAAGGAGAAAAAGACCAACAAATACGGTGAAATATTTGCATAAAATTAGCAGTTGAAATTTGCAAACAAATCCACACCCTATATTTAGCCACATAGAAAATAGGGAAAAATTCAAGGCTACTCTATTATTTAATTTATATTTTACTATAGAAGTATAAGCTTGACTCCTATATTTTTAGAAACAAAGTATAGCTCAATTAATATAAGCTATTTGCACATTTAATAGCAAAAAGGTTCTTTTCTTTTGATTTCGATTTCTTTCTTGTTGAGAAAATGAGACAGTTCTTTAGAAAAATTTGTCTCAAGACTAGTTTCAGATGTCAGAGGCTTCCATTTTCACTCTAATAAAAGGATACCAGAGGCCAAAGGTTTCGTTTTTTAATATAGAGACAGTTCTAAACAAAAAATACAAAGTGAAAACTAGAAAACAACTAATTGGCTTTAATCTGAGGAGTGTATGATAATACGTTAAAATAGGCACGCTGTTTTTATCTACCAAATCCATCAGACTTGAAGAAAATGCAACTCGAAAAAACCCCAAGCTGTAGGATCAACCAGAGATCCAAAATATTTGAACAAATTAAGGTATGTCTAGCCAATAACACACGGCAAAATGTAAAGACAAATTACCTTATTTCGCATCATGGCCGCCTGTAGCATATCTCTTAGTTTGAACTAGAATTGAGCTTACTCAACTTACTGTGGATATTATTATCCCAATATAGTGCTTTATGCTTCTCCATTTCACCTTTTAGGTAAAATAATTTCCATTGCTGAACATAAGTTTTTCCATCAGTTATGGAAAAACGGTTTCAAACTTCACTACCATACTAGAACTATGTACTTATTATATTTGTCGCATCATACAGGTTGCTTTTAAATCAATATTTTAATGAATTTTAAATTACATATATTAAAGGATAATCTATATCAATTAAATGGAAATAAATGGATTATCGCGGTCAAGTGGATACAGTGCTGATTCCGGGGAATTAATCAATAATTTTTCATATGAACTATGTAAGATTGCATAGAAAATGTGATATATTTACATAACTTAATATAATTTGCCGTTAAATTTATAGTATTACTAAAACTAACCTAAGCAAATTTAAACAAAAATCGATTAATATTGACAAGCTTATCACTTATACCAAGGAGATTGATAAATATGAAAAATTACCGGTTAATCTAAATAATAATTGGCTAATGTTGGTCATATTAAAAGAACAAACGTAAAATCATCCACATTTCTAAGTAATATTTATACGCTTTCTTGTACGGATTTAGCCTAGCTAGTATTTTTTGATGTATATCTAAGAAATATTCAAATATTTGCCTACATTAGCTAGAAAAGGTGAAATTTATCCTAGCGTCCTGAAATTTTTAGTCACCTGAGACTCTATGTCTCATTATATAGGTGGTCAGTCCGTCGGTCCCCATTTTGCTTTGTTTTTGTTTTGGTAATAACATTGTAACTATTGAAAACCTTATGTTGTTTTACATTTTCTTTCGAATGGCATAATTGCCAAGGTTCTACGAAGGTAGGTCCTAGAATTATTAAAAGTTTTGTAGGTCGTAAGGTCATAAATCAAAATAAGTGTGAACAGCAGACTTTGTTAAAAACAATGACCCATTCACAAGCTACTGAGTCTTTCTCGAAAAAGAGTATCGTGATTTGCTTGAACAACGACCTATTGTTAAGCTGTTCTATCTATCATTCATTGAGAGTATTTTCAAAAATCAGTGATTTATTGCCAAGTAAAAGAAACTTCTACTGAAATGATATGATGTCCCTGGCCAATTGAACCGTTGAAAACGCTAGGAAACCATTAGGAAAAAGCTAATGTTTTTTCTTGGTCCCCTTGCATCTATACAAACTAATTTATCTTTCACTGGAGTGACAATGTGATATTTACTGAAGGATTTACACGGTAACAAGTCAGATCATTTATTTTAAATTGGCATTTCATTATAACCCAACAACGATAGATTAACAAACAATGGAGTTTGTGATGAAAGGTTCTGTGATGTTTGATAGCCAGGAAACCCTTGCAAATCAGGATAACTTATCAAAGAGGGTAGAAATCAACTTTTTTGCCCATTTTTCCAATTTAAATGTAACTAAACAGTTTAGAGAAAAGTTATTGTGATTTTTCTCCATACTGTGCCAGTTGCAATATACGGAAGCTTCCACCGAAAGAGTGAAACGATTGACCTAGATCCATGAAGTGGTTAACAATCCAAGGAACCTTTTATTGAACGGATGACTAGTATAAAACTAGATGTGCTTTTAAATGGGACGGTAATTTTATTATCCTGACGAATAGAGCCGTTAAAAGTTACTTATCTTTAAAAAAACAGGTAAGGCGATTCTCATTAGGGATCGTCACGTTGACAATCAAATATGACTTTAACTTAAACGATCATTATCACTGGTCACCCAAAGTTTAAATTACCGCTCATATAGTTTTGATTACCAATTGACTCTTTAACAAGTAAATGTGAATTTTCTTAAACGGTGTTCTTATTACTTGAATAATTTCCCAATAATTAATTACCTGAATTTAAATAAAAGTATATCTAATTGCCATTTTTTTCTTCAGACTTGATATCAATTTGTTCCACATTGATGACATCTTTCATTACCTGGTTAATCTATTAACCAAGAATATATCTTTTGTCAAATAGATCGCGCAGAACTGTTTTGCATAATGTAAATTGTAAGAATATGAGATGTATAAAGGTTTATATTTAAATTCTTTAGTTCCTAACCAAACTTCATTGAAATCTTCGAACTCTGTTAGCTTTTTTAAATTTATCGATCTATTTATTGATCAATTCTACAGCTTGGATTAATCTTTCTTTTCAGTTGCTCTTTTGCAACACAAAATAATGTGATAAATGAATTTTTGGGTTCATGTACAAAGTTTCAAATTTTGCAATTTTCTACATCGGGATTCCCTTCTTATATTATTAGCCACTGAATAAGTTGTTTGAAATGGTTTGGTTTCAGTTTAAAGCTATTTTTTCTCCATAGTGTATTTTTTTTTTCTTCATTATTACAAAATTAATCGGAAGCTATTAAAAAATGCCCTAACTTACAGATAATAGAGTAACAATTACGAAATTTATTAGCTTTTATAACTAGCTGTAACTTATTAATAAGGCTATTATTACTTTCCAGTATGATAAATTTAGTAGTGACAATACGAAAATGACAATAATCCACTCTACAATAATTAATCGATAGCATTTTTGTTTAAAACTAGTCACTGCTTACAGTTCTGTTGTCATGGCTTCTCTCTTACACAGACGATGAATACTGATGTCAATTGAGGCGTATCCTGATCCTTCGGCCTCGATGTACCGTCATCTATAGATTAAGCAATAGACTTGAAAAAAGCAAGCGGAGAATTTTAATAAGTATCATTGTTGTTTTTTCGACTCTAAAATACAACTTTAACTGTCCTAAGAAGATTTGTTGCGAGTCCACGAACAGAGCAGGAATTGATTCAGTAGTGTAAAGCCAATGGAAAGCATAAGATCTCTAAAAGTTACTTATGACTGTTTTTTACACAAGTGGGTTTACACATACATCGGTATAGATATTGTTTTTTACCTTCAACAATTTTTTAAAATAAAGACTACGATGCATTCTCTCTAAACATAGCCTTTTGGGTTAAAACGCGTTCATATTGTAGCTTTTTCTCTTCATGATTTTTTACAAGGTTTGGCGTACATTTACTAGTAGAAAATTTGAAATGTGCTAGAAAATGAACAAAATAAGAAGCATGCTCTTATTTTAGCGAACCATCAAGACTACTTCTTAAATTCAATTTATCCGGACCAGTTCCTGAGGCAGAATAATAAATTTTCAATTTCTATTCATTGGCTCTCAACCTTTTCCAATTTATATACCCACTTTTTTCTAAACTAATGAAATGTGCTCTATTTATTTTAGGAAAGCAATAGCCATTTTTAGAAGAGAAGAATTTTTTTACTTGATGTTGATGCATCGATTTCTATTATTCAATAGTCACCGCAATTTCGGCTTTGTAGTTGTACAGTATATTAATTATATTTATCGTTAGTAAAATCGTGTAATCATGTGGCATTAATGAGAGTAGAACAATCGCCTAAACCATGACAAGCATTCAAGTGAAATATAGGAATTGGATAGATCTTCTTCGGCTTTCTATTTACTTGTCTTTCACCTGAGAAAGAATTACTCATCTAGACTGTTATGCTTGATACTAGAGGGAGAAACCCGGCATTCTCTAACTAGATTGAGACTACCTGTGTTTTACTCCCTCTACAAATTTATATTTAAGCCTTTTTCGACACTCTCTATACAAATTCAATACAAACTCTTATTTGGTCTAGGTCGGAGAGGCCTACTTACATCTCCCTTTTGGCCCCGGAGAGGAGGCTAGGTAACAAGCCTGCACCCTCCCCCCCTTCCTTCTTTCATCTTCTGCTTCGATCTTCTTTTGCAATCCCGAGGGAATATCTTGTCTACCATCCACAGCTCAACAGAGACGGAAATATGGAAGATTGTTTGCCTTTCCTGCCCGAATACCGGAGGGCGATAAAAAATCATTTTCTGGGATAATCCATTATAAAAAACAACACTTTTTCACTGCTCTACACATTAATTATCCAGAATTTCTAACTCATTGTGGAATGTAATGAAGATCAGCAGAGTTTGCCTAACCCCTCGCATTTAATACATTCAATGGATGATTTTGAGGGTAAGTCATCACTAATATTACAAACCTTCGTTAAAAAATCGCCTTTCAAATATGTGCTCTATTTTGCTTTTTCTAAATAAATAAATAAATAATTAACTAACGTATTTTGACATCGCTTAGCATTTATTTTCTTGGGCTTTTTCTTTAGGGACCCAAAGTATTAAGCTAGATGAAAACTACGGGTCTCACCATGTTATCAGCCAATCAAAAGTTACCCAAATAGGATTACAAAATAGAAGGTAAAATTATTTATAAAAAGAAAACTTCAAAAAAAAATATGGATGTTCAATAAGAGGATTATAAAATCAATTTAAATCAAGATTCAACTTCAAAAGAATTTAAATCAACTTTAAAATGAGAAACTAAACATAAGTTCGAGATAGCAAACGAGTGAACTTCTATAGGAAAAATTTCGTAAAATTCGAAAGTGATCTTTCAAGAAATTAAAAAAAGGAAGGCCAATGATTTTTTAAAGATAACTTGAAAAAATTAAAAAGAGGAAAATCAACTTAAAAATAGAGATTGACTCGATTTTTTGAGCGAGAAGTTAAGTGAATATAGAAGAGATAGTTAATGAACCCTTAAAAGAGAACATGAACGAACTTACACACACTTGAATTTCAAAAAGAAGAGGATCAAACTTAAAAAAGTAAACGTAACTGAAATTTACAAAGAGAAGATATATGAACTTTAAAAAGTAAAACTCGAATAAAACTTGAGGCAAACTTGAGGATAGTAAAAAAGTGAATAAGAATAAGCTTCATTAGAAAGTTAGCTTGAATAAACCTTTAAAAAGAGAACTTGAATGAAATAAAAAATATAACTTGATTGTACTCTAAGAGAAAAACCTTAATGAAATTCCAAGAGTGAAAATAAATAAAGTCTATAAGAAAAAAAGTAAACCTGAACGAATATTTAAAGAGAACTTGAATGAACCTTAAACAGAGTACTAGAACATGACTTAAGGGAAATTTCAAAGAACAAAATAGTACTCTATGAAATGAAACAAGAAATATTGAATCTCTAAATCAATAAATTAAAGCAAATATAGACAGAAAAAAATGAAGGAACATGAAGAGAACTTGAATGAACCTCAAAAAATTTTAAAAAGTTATGCATGAAGAAAGGTAAAAAAGTTGAATGAATTTCGAAATTGAAACTTAATGATTGGAAAAAGAGAAATAAAGGAAATTCTATAAAGTAAATTATTTTCAAAAGAAGAACTTGATTTGGGTCCAAATAAAGAATTGAATAAATTTAAAATCATAAGTTTAATTAACCTAAAAAAAGCAATTTCAATTCTCTTCAAAAGGAAAAATAGATCAGTTTTTGTAAGAGATCTTGAATAAATTTAGAAACAATGAGTAAATTAACTTGGAAAAATAGAATTTACATTAACTCAAAAATTAGAACTTGATTGGACTTCAATGAAGAGAACTTGAATAAAAAATTTAATTTCAACTTGCTTGAAATTAAAATAAACATCGAATGAGCTTATTAAAAGATTACTTTAAAAATAGAAATGTATGAACGTAAAAATGAATTTAATGAACTCCAAAAAGGTAAATTGAATTAATACTAGTAGAAAAATCTGAATAGACTACAATAGTTGAACTTGAATTAACTGAAAAAAAAGTTTAGTAATGATCTTAAAAAAACAAACTTAAATGAACCCTTAAAAAGAAACCTTTAATAAACCTTTGAAAAAATACTTGAAGCAACTTGAACAGAGACTTTGAATTAAGTTAAAAAGAGAGAAATTGATTGAGCTATTAAAAATAGAACTTGTATGACCGTGAAAAAAGTGAAACGACAAATATAAAATGAAGTTTAAAAATAATTTGAATAACTTCAGAAAAATCATAGAAGTAAATTAATAATTAAGTTCAATGAGCTTAAAAACCAAAGCTTCATTCAACTTTAAAACTAGAATTTAAATGAATTTTTTAAAATATGATCTTGATTAAAACTCAATAAAAATAGATTAAATGAACTTCAATACAAAATATTAATAAAAGAAGAAAACGAATGGACTTAAAAAGGAGAACTTGAATGATCTTCAAGAGGAGAGCTTAGATTAAATTTAAAACCAGAATTTAACAAACTTAAAAACGAGCTGTATGAACTTAAATTTATAATACGTGAGATCCAAATTTATAATACGTGAGATCCAGAAGAAAAAAATGCATGAAATTGAAAAAATGAGACAATAATAAACTTAAAAAATAGAAACTGAATGAATTTTTCCAAACGAAGTTTTATTGGACTTTAAAAAGAGATAATTGAATTATCCTAAAAAAGAGAACTTGTATGAGCTTTTAAAAAAATAGAACATAGATTAACTTCTGAAAATACTTGAGTGAACTTTATAAATAGAACTTGAATACTTGAATATAAAAATTGAATGAACTTTAAAAAAATAATATATGAATAAATTTAAAAAGAGAGCTTGAAATAGCTTTAATAAAATATATTAAATGAACTTAAAAAATGACAACTCGAAAAACGTCCTACCTTGACTAAACATTTATCCTTGTCACAAAGGAGATTACATTCATATTTGTACTGTCTCACTTCCCTGAACAAATATTTTTCCATAACACTTAAATACACTGCCTCGTTTCCAGCGCTAAAGGTAGGAAGGTTCGGCTATTTCTTGTTTTTCATCGCTCCCAGCCAGGAAAGACTGAAGTCGTAATCAGGCGAAAAGACCGCGAAGAAATGGCGCGAAACGTGCACAGACAAGGAAAATCTCATCCTCCAAAAGGTTTTCAATTGACACTCATAAATGCTTTGAAAGAGAAAGTTGTTTGTAAAGAGGATTAACAATGTTTGAAAGTTACGTATTTCTCCCAAAGTACATACTTCATTAGCTGAGGTGAGCTAAGTGTAAGATGGGTAACAATGTCGCAGTTGATATCTGGAGAGTTGCGTAACCTTCAGGGTTTAAAGTCAGTAGGTTTGTGCAGGGGATTCGCTTGTTGGTTTTCAATTTAAATAATGAAAAAAAATCCAAATCCTTTTTAAGCATACTTCGTGGTGAGATGCCTTCGTTGGTGTTTTTAGCTCTAGATCGACATAAAGGGTTCTACTTGGCATTTCGAGCCCCATTAATATCCAATTTTGGGGAAAGAAGGCGTTGAACTCTCACCAAATATAAAGCCAAAACGAACAAGGCATAGAGGCCGGTAGGACATGCAATTATCTAGATTTCAGCTACAATATGGTTTGCCCATGTTTCACCCAACGCCCCCTCACGAGTTTCCAAAACAAAATATAATCACTTAGAAATAAATGATTTGCGGAGCGTAAATCTGTTATTTCCCTTCACAGACAACAATTTTCTCTATTTGCCAAGGGCATAAAATGATTTTAACTAATGAATCGTGGTCGGGGGAAAAAATGCTTTAAATGTGCTGGTGTCTTGATGAGTCGTGACACTTTCTAATTTATGTAATCTGGAAATGGGATTGTGTATTTAATGGGAATTTCCTGATATTGTAAAACTGATGACTTATAGCTATGCTTCTTTTCCAATAACTTCAGCGGTCCCATACTCACGACAGAATAAAAGACGCCGCCGGCGTATATGAAGTGAATTCTTCATAATGGCATCCCCTTAATTTGCTTTGAATTATTTTGGGTTCACTCGTTAGATAATTCGATATTCTCTCAAGACTTGCATGACTTAAAGCAAAATATAATCTGGTTTTCGATTTAAATTCCATAAATTGATTGAGAAAATTTCCAATGAAAAATCTTAATGGAATCTTCAAAAGTTGGCGTTCAAATCAAAGTTACTATGGTCTATGGTTACTGCTCAATAAACTTAGCATAATGGCTGTTTGTTTTTAGTCGCGTGCTACTCTACATCTCCCTATGGCGGTTGGTCGTCGGTCCCTGTTTTTTTTTTGTGATACCATCCTAATTATTCTGCCGATTATAACAAAATGTGTAACCCTTATGTTGTTTTACATTCTTTTTCGAATGATATAATTTCGAAAGTACTCCGGAGGTTAGCCAGTAAATTATTTTGTTTGGGCAATAGTATCGTAACTATTAGGCCAATTCTAACGAAATTTGAAACCCTTATGTTGTTTTACATTCTCTGTCGAATTACATAATTGGCATGTTCCTCCCAATGTTAGTCATGGAATTATTGAAAGTTTAGAAGGTCGTAAGGTCCTAAATCAGAATAAGTGAGAGCACGCGACTTTTTGGCTAGCAGACCTTGTTTTAAACCAATCTGAATTGGCGTAAAATAAATGAAGCCAAACTGATTCTAAATTCTTAACGAAATTCAAAGTGAATAAAACACTAAAATTATCGCATAATGGTGGATCTTGTATGGTCGCCAGATTTCATAAGGATTACGGTCGTCGTAAACTTCTACCGCAGGGTTAAGAGTGACTAATATTTTAGAATGAGTCGAAATGAAATGATTCGTAGATGGTGAGATTGTTCCTACTATGGATAACAAAAAAATGGGGACATGATAAAATATAATCCTTAAAGTATATTTTAGTTCTTGAAATCAAGTGATTCCTTAGAGCAATTTTCCTTAGAATGAAGATGGGTCACAGAAAGTGGAATGAATTCTTAAATAATAGAAATGACATCAGTGATTTCCTTGCCTATTTCTATAATCGTTAAGAATATATTGAAAACAAGACGCCTATAATATAACTACGTTTTAAAATATCTTAATTAGAGGGCATCCATTAAGTCTGACGGATATATCATATTAATAAAAAGGACGTTGGAAGGAAAGAGAGGGCAACCTCAGTTTTTCCTTATAACTTATGGAGAAAGAAAAATAGATTAGTATAATTATAGTTTGGTATCCACTAATTAAAAAAATATTAGGGCCCTAAACTTACAAAAAAACAAATACTAGAACGGATGTTGTGGTACAACCACTTTAAACCATACACTACTCCTCTGTTATGTAGGGTAGACTTAATGACTTACTGAAACGCAAATAGTTGTAGGACTGTTCG
The DNA here is from genome assembly GCA_963969495.1 of Ceratothoa steindachneri. Lineage (NCBI taxonomy): Eukaryota > Metazoa > Arthropoda > Malacostraca > Isopoda > Cymothoidae > Ceratothoa > Ceratothoa steindachneri. The sequence goes on from OZ018326.1 coordinate 126,577,332, forward strand.
CAGGGATTAACGACCGACTAGGAGGTCATACTTGAGGCTTTGGGTTTCAAATACTTAATAATTAAACAGTATGCCTAAATGGTTAGCGAGATTTACTTGCATAGGCCGAGAGTATCGTTCTAGGTTAGTTAAAGATGATACAACGAAATATAACTTTATTTACAAAGATCAAAATAAGAATAGTTATATGCAAATGGGAATTATTTAAATTGAAATATTCTCTGGATAATTATTTAGAGGAGGGATTGTCAAATAGAATTAATTAATTAATGTTACTAGGCTGAGATCAAAGGGGGACCTTGACAATACTAATAATGCTGTGGGATTTCAGGCAGGTAGAGTACGATTCGAGCTTATCTTCTGATGAAGATAGCCAATCTTTAAAGATGACTTTCGACGTGAAATGTGGGATTACTGGTAATTCTGCTGGGAGAAGAATCTTCTTTTCCTCAAAGGTAAACGATAGAGATTTTCTTTTGTTTGATTAAACGAAAGGAGACTATTGCGCAAATTCAAATGGTTGCCGTTCACACAAACTACCAATTCACTAGGGCAGAATCACGGCTGAGAAAGCTGCTGTCTGGTGAACACTCACGGGACGAGACAATAAGGACGGCCTTGATGTGCGGACTGAAATCTTCGAACTACAGAATAACCCGTGCATTTGTATGCACTATTAATAAGGGGAAGGCGGAATTTGGAGAAAGCAAACACAATCTCCAGACATCTTAATATGGAGGCGGAGTCGATTCATCATTTAGCAGCGAGGTGTGAGACAGTGCGGCTCTTTCTCTCCTCTTTCCTGGGGAAGGGGGAGGAGGCTTCGGACGAGTTCTTAGGATAAGAAATATTTTTCCAATGCGCTTAGGAGTCGAAAATTCGTGAATGTTCGAACAGGAAATGACGTCGTCCACGGCGGTATACCATAGCACGTGGTCTCCAATAAATTGAGGAGGAGTCAGAGGTTGTTTTTTTTTAAACGGCTGAAAATAGAATGTATGAGAAAGAAATATAAATAAATACAGAACATAAAATCAACCCTGAAAGAGTAAATACATTCGCGGAATAATTCTGAACGAACAAAATTTTAGAGAACGAAAATCCTTCTGATGGTCGTGAATAAGGCAGCATTCTTAATAATTGACTCGAATCGAGCGACCTCTCTCCTGGATTGACTTAATGCTAATTCTTACGCATGTTGTAAAAGAGTAGAAGCAATTATATGTATGGAAATATCATTACCTTTATGAAAAAAATAAAATTTATACTTAAATATTATTTACAAAATTAATGTCTTTCTTACTTGAATATAATAATTTCCTTCTCCTAAAATTAAAACAAAGATATGGATATCAAAGATATTTTAATATATTTTTCCTCAGCTCCAATAATCAATTACGAATCTCGTGCAGAGAAAAAGAGTGGAGTTCATCTAATCGTCTAATGCAGCCATTGTTTTGGCCATTTCAATATATGAGCTAAGTTATGGGTTTGAATGTTGATTATTAAGGACAGTCAAATTATCTGCCATTAGTCCTTAGCGTTTCGCTTTACGGTTCAATTTGAATTTACCTTCCGATTTATATAACACACGAACACGAATACCTGAAGTTCATCGCTTACGAATTTAGTTATCTAAGCTAATTTTGTTCATTATCTTTTATATTTTCCTTTGATTTTAGCATAAACCTAATTAGGAATTAGTAAGAATGGTCAAGAAAAGGTTTAAAGGTAGATCTACAGGGTGGTCTGAAAGTTTTATCACCTCCTACCCAAAAGTAACAATATAATAAAATTAACAATATAAAAGGATCAATATAATAATATCAAGCACATGTATTGGTTTTAAGGCATTCACTTCCAATAGATGAACAATACAATAATATCAAACCTATTTACTGGTCATCTGAAATATAAAATTTAAACAATATTTTCATGTGGTTACAATACTTTCTGACCAACATATATGTGGTATAATGAATAACCAGACTAGGCCTTGGATGAAAATCTTCAGTGAATCTAAGGGAAACGATAAACCGGCTCCAGTTAACCGGCTGCAGTATTTCAAGTCTCCTAAATTCCTGAAATCATGTTCTTCCATAGTGTTTGATAATGAGAAAGATGAATGCGAATGTATATGTTGCACCGAAAGATAATTTAGTTGCACTGATAAGAGGCAACATTTACATCTTACATTTCACCGTGGAGTAAAAATGTTCAGCAGTATGTGTGGATTAATTTCATAGTAGAAATATCCTATCGTTGTCTTTAATTGGCTGATACTCAATTATCTGTCTTATCACTCAGGCGTCAGATTGGATTATAAGGGGAAGGGAAGATTTACTTTGAATTTTATTTGTTAAATACTTAAACTTTTTGGTAATTTAACTGGGCTCGGACAGATGCAAATGGAAACATTGCCTCTGAATCTGAGTCAATTTATGCCATATGGTGGGTTTGGAGAGTCGCCGAATGGAGTCACAATTTAGACGGTTGCCGCCTCCTGTAGAGAAAGTGGTTCGTATCCTGCGTTAAACAGTAGATCCTGCCTCATTGAACACAGTGGTAGATGGGCGCTAAATGGAGGAAAAAGAAGTGTTGATTACTTTTAGATGAAAATTAGTAAATGAGTCTTTAGATTTTCACTTTTCTTTAAGTAATGCTACCAGGGTATTTTTAAGTTGTAAAGGGTCTTTACACAAGGACGATTAAGCTTTGTCAGGTGATAGTGGCCGTGTTGTTAAGGCGACATCTGGCAACCTCGCTGTGAACTGTTCGGGTAGTATTTGGCAAGTCACGATGGAAGGTTATAACGTTAAACAGCGTGTGCAAATCATAAAATGTTATTATGAAAATAAGTGTGTCTTTCAATGGTAAATATTTTTTTAATTACTTCAACAATTAAAATTTGGATGAAGATACTGACTGTATTCAACATACGCTTTTTTTCCTATTGAAATTATCTTTAGTAAAAGAAATGCACTAGGAACTAGAGCTACTAGTACTAATAGTGAACTAGTGTTAACTGAAATGTGTATTATCTAAAAGAGCATATAATCATACATTAAATAATAAAATGTCTATATTTCTTTTGTGGTTTTTCTGTATAGTTTTTAATTCCATCGCCCCCGAAAAAACTGCTAAAATCCAACCTTAACCAATCATTTCTTTACAAATTATTATTGTTTTTTACTCTTTTCATGTTCCCTTACTCTATATTTTCAATCGATCATTTTTACAACTGCAGAGGGGGGGCAACAATAGTAATGTCTTTACGACAGCTGGTTCCTAGATTAGCCACAAGCCCCCGACCCAATGGCCCCAAAAGAAACGTACTCTTTGTTAAGACATCCTTTTCATTGAAGCCATAGTTTTGTCCGAATATACAAAAAAATGCTAATCTTTTATCGCACTATCGAATATTTTCCAAAATCCAGCAACAAAAAGAAGCTCAGCTCTCCTCTTTTCCCTTGATTTGGATATTGAAGGATCAAAGGAATTTTTCCAAAGATTTTGGGCTCTTTATGTAATTATTAATCTCTCTATTTTGAAACGTAAATTTAATAAGTATTGTTATAGCTTTTCTTTGCACTTTTCTGCATTTGTGTTTGGATTTTGATATACGAATCCTGGATTGAAAAATTGGAAAGAACTTTCTAATTTTTAACTGGAATAGTAGTAACCAGTCAAAGGATGTTTTCATCTTCGACGAATAAGGTCGGAAACTCGGAATCTCACTTTGCTTGAAGACAGAATAATAATCCAATGAATTGGCAGAGAACGAATCGAATTACAACGCACTCTTCTTGAAGGAGGATTCGGCTGATTCTAAAATGCATTAAACAGTTCTTTTTATCAGTACTGTTATTCCGCAAACACTGATACATTGATAAGGAGAACAACAGAAAAGTCAGGTATATTTGATTGTTATATTATACAATCGACGAGCTGGAAAGCTTGAGAAATAGTTGTTAAAATGCGGGGAAGAAAAGAGCGAAATAAAATGTAGGACAGATATATAGCTAACTTTCTGAGACATTGGGGCCTGGAAAGGACAGAAACCTCCAAATATCAGCTGCAGCTTGCTGGCCGATACCACAATTGACACCTTGCTTTGAACAACCTGGACCCGAAAGTGCCTGCTATTCATTTCTGCAGGTGGATCAAGAGCTTCTTCGTTGCTACATATCCCCGTTACTCGATTGAGGGAGAGAGATGGTGGAAAAGAGAATAAAGTACGAGACGTTATAAACACCCAGATTTCCCTAAAGTGTAACCAAAGCGACGCAACATCACGCATCCAATTTCTTCATTAAAAATAGAAAAAGTCAGAGCAATAAAATGATATCAAATGACATTCTTATTCTATTCCACGCCTGACATTGCCCTCATAGAACACATGCGAGAATACAAGATAAATGAACACATGAGCGACTTTGTCTAATCTTTCCCTCTTAAAACGATCATAAATACCTTAACTTAACCTTTCAGGACACATTAAATCTATTCCTAGGTTGATGGTGCTTTAAAGGCAGCTAAATGGAGTCAACAAAGCGTCACTCTGGCTTTTGAAATTCTGTCAAGTTTTAACGGCAAAATTGCAGTGGTAATTCTTGCATGTCTTTTAAAACACTCTCACTCCGTTAAGAACGTCTCTTTCTCAACAGTTAATAAAATTTATATCATACAAACTTCTCATTAGCTTTTGGAAAATACACATTAATGATAACTAGTGATCGTCTTAAAAATATTCTACACGACACAAAAATACGAACACACCAAACTCGTCAAAATAAAATTCCTAGGAATTTCTTTGATGTGTTTCAATTCAAATAATTATAGGGTAAAATATCGTTTTATCTTTTTACACTTTTCAAGTTGATTTGTTAGGAAAGGTAGTTGTTTTTACTTTATCTCAATCTCTCATTCTCATTCCTGAAAATTAGATATTTTATCATATTTACATTACCACTAACCTCAACTTGTTTTTTCAATTAGGCTATGGTCAATAAAATCTCTTTTTTTTTTTAGGGAGGCAATTTTATTTTTACTATTTTACTGCAACGTGGTACCTAAATGGCGAAAACATTTTTTCTTTATTATATATATACCAAAATATAAAGTGTATGTAAGTTCAAGTAGAAAAGTGGATTAAGGGTGGAAATCACTGCTTTGGACAAAGCAACACGCATGGCTTCAGTGAAGAGAGATAGAATAGGATTGTTTCGCTGTGTTGTCTTCTACTTTTAAGATTTTTCGAGTCTGCTCAAAGGTTACAATGGGCGAGCCGATTAATTCTATTGCCGTAAGCCATTTTCATAATTAGTGGGAATATTTGTTGATTTTTGTTGCCTGATTTAACATAGGACTTATTGTTTTGTTGTTTTTTTCGTAGACATTTCTAAAGGGAGAACCTAAAGTCTAAAGTGGGGTACAAACCAATGGTTTTAAAACATGAAAAGTTGAATGAAATCTAACAAAATTAGGTTTTTATACCACGACTAACCACACTCGATGTAGTTTGCATTTGCTCAACTTGGTTGTGTTGCCTTAATTTGGCGACACAATTAGTCAAGTATTTATTTGTAATCAATTTAATGGCAAAATAAAAGTTGTAATTTTAGAAAAACACTAATTCTTGAAGTTTTATTTTCTTGTTTGCTGCTTCTACTTCTTTGTTGCTCTCATATGTGCTACATGGTGATCGTGCCTTCACAGCTGGCCCCCCTACGACGCAGAAGTAACTGCCGGCTGCTAGAAGCTCCTCTCTCTGTTGGTGCCTTGGTTACGACTTGAAGACCGCACTTTTCTGTAAAGCTCTCTCTCAATGCATGACAGGCGCTTGCAAGGGCGACATATCTTTAAATAGCGCAATAAAATTTAATATTTTTATTATTTTGTATTGTATTATTTTTCGTGCCCTCATTCTGAAAGTTTTCTTATTTAAAATTTTAACACAAGAGCCTTAGTTAAAATTTTGTCTCCTTGAAACATGACCCACCGTCAAACGGTGCAATTTCAATAAATGATCCAGACCTTTGCCTAATGTAATCAAACGAGTTTCCTCCAAATAACGACCAGTGCTAACGGGCCAACTCTAAATGAGGTAAAATCATGTAATGGGAATCAGACCGGAAGGTGAATAGGCTCCACTCTTTTGATGGCACTCATTAGCATATTCTCGTGGTCGTTAGCAGGCGATTTCGTTTGAACGTCTTCTGGCATAATCAACACCCAAATTAAAAACACTGATTGACGGAGGAGGGAGGGGCTTCAGGCATTCTTAATCCAACCATGTGCTGATAAATGTATGACATAATATAAAAAAAACAACTTCAAACTGTATTCCACACCACTTCTTCGCCAGATTTGAACATTGTAGGGAGAGTTCCATTCATTCCATAAATTTAATTAAGGGAGTCAACTTTATAACCTCATTCGGGATCTGATTTAAGGCATTTAATTCTTTCTAAAGCATTCATATTTGCCCAAAGAAGAAAACAGTTCGGAAAAAATCTTCATTAAGCGAGACTCGTTTCGGAGGTTTAGGAAAAGAGTATCGCTGTTCATATAATTTCACCCTCACCCCAAAAAATTAAATCGTCTTTTCTTCATTATTGTGAAGTTTATCACCAACTAAATGGAGTCTTTCAAGATATTGGTACAAACATGGTATATGTAGTTTAGGGATGTGAAAATGTATGGATTGCACATAGATTGATGCTCCAAAAGAGAACATGACAGACGCCTTATCAATGTGTAGAAGGACGAAATACAGTTGGGACCAGAGATTAAATACACTTCATTGTAGGTAAAGGGTAGATATATATGAAGCGCCATTCGTTCATTGCATCTTGGAGGTGATCCTCCAACCGGATAATAAAATGCACATCAAACTCAGAATGACCATCGCTGATGAACCCGATAACACCAGGGGCTTTACCTCGTTAGTTGAGTTGGGGTAGGGAAGGTTTTCGCCGTTGTAATGTGTTTATGGAAATCAATTCTCGATGGTTGAACTCTGGGGATCTCATAGGTGGAGCAATCCTTCCGCATAAACGATATATATTTCGTATGAGTACACCACATAGGCACCACTATTACCCGATCGGAAGCGTTAGATTTTTAAAAGGATTCCCTAGAATAATATTATTTCTATACCTGCTAAGATATTATTTCGGGAAAGAGAGCGAGCCTTTACTCCCACCCCCCCTTCGACTCCATCCTTTTTGGACTTACCGCCAGGTCAACACAAAAAATTCACGCCAAGGCATGACGCTTAAATTGAAGGCTACCTCCCCACCGTCTGAATCTTACCACGCCTCTGGCTCAGGTCGGGAGATTACTCATATATTCTGTAGGTTCGCCGAGAACAACTTTTATGGCTCTAGCTGCTGGTTGTCCGTCTGGCCGCTGATTCCTGCCTCTTACAATTTCCTGAAAGGAGACGCTCGGTTCTCATGGCCGATAACGAGGGTTCGAGAAAGCATCTCTCCTTCCCTGTTTTGAAAACCTCCGGGTATTTATGCACCCTGCCCAGGATTACAGACAGATTTGGTTAGAAGACACTTCTCCGAAAGGTGTTCGATTCCACGAAGCTATCTCCTGAGAAGAGTGAGTGACGATCGCAAGCCACGGAAGAGCTGTACATTACACTAGTATCTTCGGGTCAAGGAGAAGAGTCACATGATGCAATGTCAGCTTTTCTCAACCGCCTTTTGTACAAGGATTGGAGTGCCGTCCTCCGAAGTTTTTCTGGTGACTTCTTGAGGACATGGGGACCGATAGCACGCTCAAGCCGAGTGTGTAGAAGTCGTCTCCCCCCTTCGAAGTTCGGCCGTTCACCTTTTGAGTTCAAGAGGCCCGAACCTAGGAAAACACAAGTTTCGAGAAGGTAGCCCCACCTCCCGCTGGTTTTCGGCTACCCTAGTGAGTAATCAAGGTCACCAAGACTTTTCCCAACTTTGCCCTGTTTTACTCTCCAAATTCAAAGGAACCATAAATCTTACATTATAACCATTCAATAACTCTAATTAGTATTCGGAACCTAATTCCGTCTTATTCATGTACATATATATATATATATATATATATATATATATATATATATATATATATATATATATATATATATATATATATATATATATATATATATATACATATATATATATATATATATATATATATATATATATATATATATATATATATATATATATATAATATATATATATATACATATATATATATATATATATATATATATATATATATATATATATATAATTTTGCCTCAGGCTTTGGGTCTTTCTCACCTGATTTTGAAGCAGTGAGTTCAATTGATAGCAGCTGCCTTACCAAGAATATCTGAACACCAATATATTAGGACAATTTTCTTTTTGGTTATCGGGTAACATCCAATTTTTAAGCCCGTTCTTGTGTGCTATGTCCACAGTTTTTCTAGTTCCTTAAAAGAAGATACTAGCTAAACGGTAATAGAAACCGCTTCTTTTTTGTGTTGTGAGTCAGATTACACCGTTAGTTATTTATTTAATTTTGTAGGTGAGTTTGCCCGATATCTACTAGGAATTTTTAATAATTTTGTCGTTAATGTAATTTATATTTGTTTGGGGTAAATCTTCAATAGCTCTAGCAGCTTTTTCGTGTGCAAAGGCCGTAAGTAGCATATCCGGGATGTCCTCATTCGATTGGTTTCATAAAGCAGGGCAGATCCTATGCTTATCTGGGAAAGATTAAATCGCTTACGTCCAGGAAGAGGAGCGTAGCGAACGTGCGGAAAGAAAAGCACAGAGAGAAGCAGAAGTCGAAAAAAGAAAAGCACAGAGAGAAAAGCAGAAGCCGAAGAAAGAAAAGCACAGGGAGAAGCAGAAAAGAATGAAATATTTAGGCAGTTTTAAGAGAGAGATAAGCCGTGACCAAGTAGAGATAAACTCCGTAAGATCTCGAAATAAAAAGGCTCAAGCGCCCTCACTAAAACTCCCCGCATACAAAAATGGAGAGGATTCTTGCTCTTATTTAACGCACTTTGAGAAGATCTTTGCAGTCAATAATTGGGACTTAGAATCAGATGGTGTCGCCCGGTTACTCCACTCTTGAATCCTCATCTTCGTGAAATATTTATTTCGCTTCCTTCAGAGGCCAGCCTCGATCATTCAAACCTAAAGTCCGAACTTCTTTCTGCTATTAACATGAATCCAGAATTTTATAGGGTAAGATTCCGGTCCGCGCGAATACAGCGAGGCCAAACCTACAGCCAATTTGGATTACCGCTTCGGCGTAATTATCAATTCTCGCTGGGTTCCGCCTAAGTATCAAATGATAATGAGTGGCTAATTGACTTCATTCTAAGGGATGAACTGATGTTGACCCTCCGTCGCGAACTAAGCGCCTTCATAGCGGACAGAAGATCGTCCACTTTCAAGGAGTGTGTGGAAGAAGTGGACTTTCACACCTCCAGTCACGAACTCTACCCCAAGGATGTCAAGAAGAACCATAACCCCTTTCCTAAACATAAGTTTGGGTTTAACCGAAGCCAACCCAAGGACAACAACGGATTCGTAAAAGTGCAGGCGATAAGCAAGTACCGGCCTTACTCACCGAGAGAACAAAAGAACGGTAAGCCTCCAGTACTTCCCTTCACGCCTAGCCCCTAACCCCGTAGACCAATTGTATGCTTTACGTGTGGCACCCCTGGGCACCTAAGTTACAATTGCCCCCAAAACTCTGAAGTAAGGACCTCGTCGAGTCACCAAGTCCACCAAATCTCTGCTAGCCTCTTGCCTAATCCACCAGCCGCATCGCCAGCGGCCCCTGCTCACTCTCCTTCTGATCAACAAATCAAAGGGTTAATTTCCTGTTCAACAAGAGTTCCCACGGTGGGCTCCAGTTTGAAAATGGCGCAGTAAATGGTTTCCAAGTGTCAACCTTGGTTAGAGATTACAGGTAGCCCCTGTATATTAGTTTCCGACAAACTACTACCCCCTGTAAGTCTACATACACCATAACAGGTTCGCGTTGGTGCACGACTTTTTAGGTCAAGCAACCAGGTTCTCAGTGGTACGGTGCCATATTCAGTGCCAGTACTTCACCGGTTGGGCCGAGGCAGTCGCGGCCGCGATGAAATTCTGCTCCGTCCTAATTGGACAGAGCGCACAGCTCTCCCCAAACCTAATTACTCAGCAGGTTGTTAACAGGTCATAGGCCGAGAAGGATGTATCGCTTCAGGTGCCCCTATCGTCCCCAGACATTGATCTCGCCACTAATGTTCAATTTGCTCAGGGTGCAGAAGAATTCCCCCACCCTATTATAACCCCTTTGGGTAAAAGAAAGCAAGAAGGATACTAAAACGGTGCGAGACGATCGGAAGATCGAATACACCGTCAAGGACGGGTTAGTATACCGTTCTTCTGTTGAACCGGAGAGCCCCCCAAACAACGCGTTGTGTGTGCCGAGAATGAATATCGAACCCGTTCTAAAGATGGCTCATGATGGCCTAATGGCCGGACATTTAGGCTATAACAAAACGGCACAGCGAGTTTTTAAATATTTCTTTTGGCCAGGAGCGTCCAAAGAAATTATTGACTTCTGCAAGTCCTTTGACCTTTGCCAGCCGGGTCAACTCCAAAGGACCTGTAGCCCCCGTCCCACTTTAAATGACCTGAAAGTGGACAAGGCCTTCGCAGGGGTCTCAATCGGCCTAATAGGCCCAATTCTTTCCTGGAAAGCGAGGGACTCGTCTATACCGTTGAGCCATTGTGTCTAGTTTAAACGGTGTGCGTAGAAGCAGACGATGAGGATCCCCTGCCGTTTCTTCCTTCCCCCCAAGCTGTGAAAAACTCCGACTTGAACGTAAACCCCAATCTCACCCCGAATGAGAGGGCTCAATCACTTATCTTATTGGAACGCTTTCCCTTGTCATTTTATCATCGTTTTGTGCCGAGCTTCGCTGCCAGAGCTTAGCCCCTTAACGACATGCTTAAGAGAACGGCTCCCGTTCCAGTCAATTGGACCCTACCACGGAAGATCACTTTCACCAGTTAAGGTATAAGCTAATTTATGCCCCTATTTTGAGATTACCGCATCCAATTATAACATTCGGGGTTCGTACCGATGCCTCCCAGGATGGCCTAGGTTGTGCTCTAGTCCAATATGATGACAATGGAGCAGGATATACTGTAGGATATGCTAGCAGGAAGCTGTCCCATAGCGAATAGGCGTATGCTACCATAGAGCTTGAAGCGTTAGCCTTAATGTGTTCTTTCCTTAAGTTTAAGATTTATCTCATAGGTAAAGAATGTATTGTCGAAAGTGACCTAAATCCCTAGCATACATAAAAAAACTGTAAGAGCCAAAATAGGTGTTTGTCGTAGAATGGACTCTCGACGATATACCATATATAACTATTCGTTGAGGGAACTTATCAAATTATCTTAGAGTGCGTGGATGTCTGGCGGGCCGATATTATGTATCTTCGATATGCTTAAGGAGTGGAACTGAGCTCAAGGATAATAATATTGCTATCATTAATAAAATAGAGTTTTATTAATAATAACTATCAACAATACACAAAACGGAAAATATTGACATAGACAGAGAATGGAAAGGGTCATTGGGGCTCGGGCTAATCTGAGGATTAAAAGATTTAAAAAGGTAAAACAAATATAAAGTTAAAGAGGTGGGATGGTTCGCTAAACCATTTAAAGCACAGGATAGAATTGACAAAAGGGTTAAATACTCAAAGGTAACGTTCGGCTTACGTAATTTTTTACTAGTGGTGCAGAGGAAGTCGACGTGAAGGAATTTTCGGTCCGCTGGTGAGTTCCAGCCGAAGGGAGGGAATAAAAGGATCCTGACGTGGCGTCTTGGGAATGAGAACCGTTTCTCGACGAACGGCTTGAAGAACAATGGCTGTGCTACGTTGTTCTCTTCTGAACAACAGGGGGGGTGAGAACTGCCTCTTGTCTACGGGCTTAAGAACAATGCTGTTATAATGTTGTTCTCTTCTGAACAACAAGGGGGAAGAGTGAGAACCGTTTCTTGGCGAACGGGCCAAACGAACAACGGCTGTTCTACGTTGTTCTCTTCTGAACAACAGGGGAAGGGGTGAGAACCGTTTCTTGTCAACGGGCTCGAACGAACAATAGCTGTTCTAATGTTGTTCTCTCCTGAACAACAAGGGGAAGGGTGAGAACCGTTTCTTGGCAAACGGGCTCAAAAGAACAATGGCTGTTCTACGTTGTTCTCTTTCTGAACAACAATGGAAAAGCCTTGTGGACTCGGCGTCACGAAGGCTCGAACCTTGGCACTCAAGGGATATTGTCCTCCTTCTGGAAAAGTGATGGTGAATCTCGAGGAGGTCGAGGTCCCTTGGCGCACGAAGAGAGAGAGGGCCGTGGTTATGTTTCGCGACGAAAATCTGGATCTCCACTCGGATCTTAGTGGTAAAGTTTTCATCTAAATAGTCAAGACACTCCCTTGGCGTAGGGGACAATGGAGTCGGAGCTTCGAGGGAATGCACAGCCGAGCCTTGGAACAATGCCTTATCTGCCCATAAGCCTAACTCAATCTGGCGAGGTCGGCGTATGGGGGCGAACGGAGGGGAAGATAAACCTCCTTGTTTAAACATTGACTCAGGTGGCTGCGATAAGGCGTCTAGCTTCAAAGCGAAGATGCACGTGGGAGCATCGTCGTTTTAAATACTATGTGATAGGGGTTGAAATTAACGCCGCCTCAACCCGTTCTATCACAGTGTTAATGCGTTGGAGCCTACTATTCATGGAGTACTAATTTCGAATCCTGTATGTTAAAGGCACTGACACCTGGTTAGCTTTTAGCTTGAGTAGGAATCCAATAAAAGACCCCCCCCCCCCTCCAACATCCTGAGTGCATAGTAAAATTCGCGTTCCATTCATTTTTGTAAATACTATTTTTCTTTTTTTTTTCCTTGTTAATGTTGTGTGTGCGTATGTATAGATTAATTTATCTGTGGTTACACATATGTAAATCCCGTGTAGTGTTATCTTTTTTCTTCTCTGTTGGTAAACGTTAAAATTGTAGCTTTCTAAGTTCCCCTCTAGATGAAATTATTGTAGACATTTTTTTCGTTCCAAATGTTTTGTGCTGTAAAAATGTGTTTGGATAGGGAGGAGTGTAGAGGGACCACCTCGAAAATATTATTTTCCCACCTCCTAAGATATTACTTCGGAAGAGAAAGTGAGCCATTACTTCCCCTCCTTCGACTTCACCCTTTTTGGACTTGCTGCCCGGTCACCGCAATATTTCAAACCGAAGGAATGACGCTGAAATTTAAGGCTACCTCCCTGCCGTCTCAATCTTCATTTCCCCCCCTCCCCTCCGGGTAGGGAGATTACTCATCTGTTTTGTAGGTTCGCGGCGAACAGCTTTTATGACTCAAGCCACTGGTTGTCCGTCTGGCCGCTGATACCTGCATCTTACGATTTCCCGCAAGGAGACGCTCTGTTCTCACGGCCGATAACGAGGGTTCAAGAAAGCCTCTCTCCCTCCCCCTTGTTTTGGAGAACTCCGGGTATATATTCACCCTGCCCGGGATTACAGACAGATTTGGTTAGACGACATTCTCGGAAAAGAGTTCGATTAAACGACGCTCTCTCCCGAGAAGTGTGAGTGACGGTCCCAAGCCACGGAAGAGCTGGACGTCACACCTGTATCTTCGGGTCAGGGAGAAAAGTGTCTTGAGGCAACGTCAGACTTTCTCAACGGCCTCCGGAACAAGGATTGGAAAAGCCGGTGACTTCTTGAGGACAAGAGGCCCGCATCTCGCAAAACACAAGTTTCGAGAAGGCAGCCCCACCTGCCGCTGGTTTTCCTCTACCCCCGTGAGTAATCAAGTTTAGCAAAACCTCTCCCCATGTTTACTCCGCTTAACTCTCGAGGTTTAGAGGAACTAAATGACTTACAACCCTAAATCTCGCATTATAACCAATCAATAAACCTGGTTATCTAATTAGTATTCGGAACCTAATTTCGTCTTAATCATGTAACTATATATATCTATATTTATTGTTGTGCCTTTTATTTACTGTGTATTAAAATCTTTTGTTGTCGTTGTTATTGGTATATTCCTTGGTCACGCAGCTGCACCTATCTATTAAAATCGCACTCTTATAACAATAATATTTGTCGCCTTGCTTGGTCTACCTCAGAGCCTGTGTGCGCATATTCCCGTTTACTCGGTCATACTTCGACAGGAAGCACAGACGAGAGTGAGTATGTGTTAAAGGACCTATAGGGAAATGTTGTTATCATTGGTTATGTGTGTGATGATACTGCAGTATTACCGCTTCGGCTGTGTGTATCACCGTAACCGCCCATTAGCGCCAAGCTCCTGACGGTGCTGAATATTTTTTGTACCCCTCCCCCCTCCAAAGCTCCATACGTCACTATTGGAGACTTTTTAATCGATTAACTTTCGAAATATTTAGGTGAATCTAATATACCCATTCCGAGGGCAATGCCGACTCCTCTATTTAGGGTTCCTGCCTTACTGATGAATAGTTTTAAGCAAATTTACTGAACACAGTTTAACTTCAACTAAGCGTTTATGGAAATTTGAAGGTTCTGTATATGTACATAACTGACTCCATTTATATGTCCAAAGGAGTACAGTAACGTACATGTAAATGTAGAAAAGAAACAAGAGTGTTAGGATATATTTATTTACGAAACCAAGTTTCGACGAAGACCCCTGTCATCTTGAATCTCTGGTAAACCTGGTTTCGCAAATAAATTGATCCTAACTCTGGTTTCTTTCCTGCATATATATATATATATATATATATATATATATATATATATATAATTGAAACTAATTTATTTCATATTTACTTAATACAAATAAACATTTAAGGGTATATTCTATTAATAATTAATATTTGATATGTCCGCCTTTATCCTTTATAACCGTTTGTATGCGTTTTTGCATACGTGGCACTAAGTTGGCACGGGTGATTTGCTCAATTTTCTGCCACTATTCATTAATTTTGTATGTTATTTTACTTTTGGAGGTGAATTTGTGCATAATCACTTTTATTCCTAAATGTGACCAAAAATGTTCAATGGGGTTGACGTCTGGTTATTAAGGGCGCCAATCTAGCAACTTCAAACCTTTCTTTCCAAACCAACCCTTTGAGAATCTAGACATGTGGCATGGGGCACTGTCTTGTTAGATGATTACACCATCTGCTATGTCATCACTAAATTTTTTCCTAAGGAAAATTGATAAACCAGGTCTAACATGCTGGTGTGAAGGTTGGAATTCATTTTGCCCTCACAAGGGAACAATAATCCTAGACCTGAGGACAAAATGCAGCCCCAAACCATTACACTGCCACCTCCAAATTTGACTATTACGTCAACGCATATCTAATATAAGCATCCCATACACTTTGACGAACATAAACAGATCCGAAGGTTCCGAAGATCTGAAGAGAAATGCAAATTTTACTGATCATTTTTTGATATCCAATAAAAATGCGTAAAAGCGTAATAAATATGTGGAAACTAATGTGGGTAACCTATCTCAAAGTTGCTTTCATTAAAGCAAGCAGCTTTAGACCAATCATCATTAGTCCACTCTTCATGCTATTTTGCCCTAGACACTCGCTTCTTCTTGTTCACCTGAGATAACCATGGTTTATTTCTATCCATACATCCTTTGAGCCTAGCTTCCAATAACCTTCTTCTAAGTATGTGTCTTGTTATATCTTTGTTTGTTGTGTCCTGATAGTAAGCAGACACATCAAAAGAGGTACTTTTCGTATCAGCAAGAATTGTCCTTTTAGGCAACCTTTCTTCCCTCGGAGTTGATCACCTTTTGCGACCTTGACGCTAAAGATTTTTAAAAGTATTGGTCTCATTGTACCTTTTATTAGTTGTTTGGACACCGTTTCTAAAGCATTTCAATTTTCTTGCAATTTGGACTTGGGATAATCCCTCGCTGGTCAATGCAAATCTTCGAGCTCTTTGTGCTTCAGGAATCGGTTTGTTAGGAGATGTTTTAACAAAAGATTATCACTTGTAAGTTAACAAGAAGATAATCACAGAAAAAATAGGAATAAACCTTGGTATCACACATTAAATGGCATAAGGTTTCCCCAACCTCTTATGCACGATATGCAAAAACGCATTAAAGCGGTAATATAAGCAAAAGGAGGACATATCAATAATTAATTATAGATAGAATATGCCCAGAAAATGTTTATTTTTACTATGCCAAGTATGAAATAAATGAATTCCAAACATCTTCTTCATTTTTCATAACTGCTGCATAATTTTGCCGAGGTTATATATATATATATATATATATATATATATATATATATATATATATATATATATATATATATATATATATTTATATATATATATAAATATATATATAATCATATTAAACCTAGAATATATATGTACATATATTTAATTGGCACAAAATCGATGCAAACACCGGTTGGGCCACATACCACGTGACTTATAAGCCATTTTCATTAAATTTTAGGATAGAAAATGCAACCCATCTAATAAATCGGACGATATTGATAATCTAGTTAAAATTGTGATCAAAATTGTCCACTCTATTGCTACATTCAACATGATTACATAAATTCTCATTTTAGTTATAAAATTCAGTCAAAAGCTAAAAATAATCCTTAAATTTTATTTCTGCTTCAGATCTTTAGAAAGGTAACAAATTTATCTAGAAGTGGAGGCTCTGATTTCAACATTTGTGTCATCGACGTTCTTTCGTCTTCCCCGTAAAGGAAACTACTTTCCATGGGGAAAGGAAAAGGTTTAGTAATAAGTAATCTCTTCGGGCCACCACTGACGACGGCACTGCTCCCTAGGAAGGTCGAATAAGCTTACATGTGCTTCCTCGATTCCTATTGATCAAAGTATTTTAATTTGTGACCATCTTCGACTAAACACCAGGTACCAATAATAATTTATACCATATTAGAGATACAGGAAATTAAATTCTAAACCGATGGTTTCCAACCTTTATGCACCATGACCCCTATGCATGGGATGTGAGGATGTAATTTCCTCCATTTCACCTTTATAAGATTGACTCAAATGATATAGAGTAAATGATTTTGAGACAACTATGAATATAAAATCTTAGCCATAAAATAGAAAAATATTTATTGACGTTTAATTTAATCTGCGACATTCACCAAGTTTGATACTCTGTACACGATAGACAATCTATAGAAATGAACTTTTAGTCATTTCAATGTTACAACAGTTCGGGTTTGCCAATCTGTGGGACCAATTCACCCATTGATAACATAACTCCTAGTCGGAGAGGCACTATTACTCCCTGGTTGAAAACTAAAGTTCAAAAATAAGTTATTTCTTTTATCTATTGCACAAGGAACGGTGAGAGTTCAATTCAAATAAAACCATCAACTGATTCCCATTGGTACCTCTCGTTCATTTACCTGAGGACCATAAGCAAATAGCTCGATTAAAATTGGAAACCCTCTATCGTCCTTTGGAGTACAGCTCTCACTACTCATAAAGTGAGTTTTCTCGGCCTCAATGCATGACAATCTGCGGCTAAACGGGTAGTTCGCGCTAAATTTGACATTTTTATAACAGAAAACATACTCGCAATACCTCAGCCGAAAATAATTTATCTTAAAAATTCCCAAAATCCAAATAGATTATGGCTGGGAGATAAGAGTTTCCTCAAAGTAGCTACCGTCAGCTTCCACAGCGGCTTCAAGATGGAGATGGCAACGAATTTCGTCGCATGAGTTCCTTACCGTGTGCCTGGGAAATCTTCGAAAAGGTCCTTGATCATGGCCACGAGCTCTGCTTTACGCTTGAGGGTAGAGCGGTTTGTCTCTTTCTCAATGCACCCCATGCATAGTAATCCATTGGATTAAATTCCGGGGAATTAGGTTGCCAGAAAGTGGTGCTGTTGAATTCGTAGAAATTTTTCGATAAAGCACTTCAGACTTTTTCTGGAGGTATGGCCTTCCAGCAGTAACCTTCTCCATCCAGGGTTTGAGCACAGACTCTAGTAGCTCCACTCAGCCGTCTGAATAATGCCTAAACCCTGTTTGAGGATGTGGGAAGCACTACTTCACCCTGAATAGAGCCACACCCAAAAGGCCATTAAAATTGGAGAGAACCTAAATTTTCACAATTTTGTTTCCTCTCTCTTCAATACTATTTCACAGATCTCGCCTACTATTCTGATCGATTTGGCATCTTTGATATTGCACTTTATTCTCAAGAAAAAAATTTTTCTCTCCTTTCATCTCCGCCAGACGGAGTTTGTATCCCGAGGCCCGTTTGTGCTCATATGATTCCCAGTTTAAACTCCTTAATGAGACGCTCTCATGGACATTTGGCTCCGTATTCCTCATCGACTTAGTTTTGGAATAAATTCTTTACAACACTTATTAGGTAAGGAGTGCTTGCTGTAGTTTAGGGTAGCATAAAACGAGCACGTTATGTTGCTAGTCAGAAATATGATGCATTTTTTATTACTAAAGAGGAACTACATTTAAAACTCTCGCAAACCTTTTCTAGTACCCCAAAATCTTCCAATGATTTTCATGTCGCCTGTTTTATGTCTATTATGCGAATTTCTTTGTAAAGACATTCTACTGATCACGTCCCAACACTCGAGTTTACGTTATTCCTAGAATTGCGCGAATTACATTTAGCCATATTCTTCAGCGTCCTCTTCTTTATATCTTTTTATATAAAGGTGCCCCATACAGGAATTCTTACAACCATCTTGTGCCATTCCTTCATGCAATTCGGTGCTAGCAATTTGCATTTTAGAACTATACCTTTTTTCTTTTTCACTCTACCCGGTAAATATGTTTTGCTCTCTTCCATATATTTATATTATTGTTTATGCGGCTTATTCATAAAATGTATCTGTTGTTTTAATATGTCCTCAGTTTCTCATCCTTTATGTGGTTGTGATCCAAGTTTCCTTCCATAAGTTAAAAGTGTTAAGATGCAGTGGTTAAATACTTTTAAGCATAATTGGGGGACTTGCGAAGGATAGAGATAATATTTCTTAATCTACTTCAACTTAATTCTGTTCTCCCAGTGATTTAATTTTCACTGCTCCAACCAGGGCTCTCATTTAACCTTACTATACTCATTTTTCAAGCTGTTCCAAAACTTTTTTCATTAATCCTAAAAAGTCTTTTTCTATAAATCTATTGATATATTATTTTCAAACGAAAACACTTTGTTTTAAGGCCCAATTTGAGATTTGACTTTTGTACTTTAAACTTAAAATATTTGTGAAATTTAAGGAGAGAAATAAAGAGATAGTAAGAGATTAAAATGGTGAAATTAAGTCAGTTTAGAGAATAGAGGTGGTGTGGGAGACAGAATGAATAGGTTCCTGGTGAAAGGGTATCTCTATTCGTTTGAGTCCTTCATTGTGAGTGTATTTTGTGTTTTTTTGTTGTTTTTTTTTTTTTATAAACTATAAAGTTTATATTTTATACTAATTAAATTAAACCACTTAATTTAATTAGTTTATTTTTAAACTTATGATCTTATTAGCATTCAAGCCTTTTTTGGTGGCGGGGATTCTGATCCCGCTAATGGGTTTTTGAGAAAGTTTTCCTAGTTGAGATTTTTCTTCGCCAAACTTTTTAAAATAAGTAATCTTAGTGATGGTATGTGAATATATACTAAATAAACCTAAGCTTTACACTAGTCGTTCGTTGTGATTTGTCGATTTTGTCGTGCGTATTATGAAGTCACATCGCCTTCAGTCTGTGCCTTACTACTTTTAAATGGTCTCATTTTTCGAGCGACCTCGATGTCTGGGTGTGTACGAGAGAATTCCGGTAACAGGCGGGTGCCAATGGCTCGTCAGATCCTCCTAGCCCTCTTGTGAAGCGCCACATTGATCGGGAATAATTCAACCGAGTCGTTAAGCTCCCTCTGTCGTTTGTATTGGCTTCTTCGGGTGTTTCTGATGATAAGCACCGCTTTCTTCTGGATATTTTCTAGTTTCGCAATTTGGGTCTCGGCGCTTGCGTTCAGCGGCACCGAGGGCTACAGGAGCCTCGAGCGAATGCACGCATTGAATATCTTGAGTTTATTTGAGGGATTTAGGTCACGGAACCTAGAAAATTCCCTCAAATATCTCTTGCTACTCGCGACTGTTCGCTCGATATGACTAGTGTAGCCCCTGGTGGTGATTTTGAGTCCCAGAACCGTCCCTCTCATGCAGTAGGGGATTCGCTCCACAAACAAAAAATTACAATTAATCACAACGGCCAAACAACTACTGAGACGGAAGAGATTAAAGAAAACTTTAGTATTTTCTAGTCTTTAATCTTCAAAATTAGCCGGAAGAAAAGGACAATTACAACCTCGAATTCGAAACTGACGTAATACAACAGTTAAACATACTATTACACAAAACCTCTTCTCACCACTGTGGGTCGCAGGAAAGATTGATGAAGGCCCCACCTAACTTTGGACTGGCCTTCTAAACATTATGAACGCCTCTCACAACATGGGCTATTTTCCCAACCAGTGGAAATTGGCCAAGATGATTTTAATTCATAAAGCGGGGAAACCCTCGGACTGCCCTGCCAGCTTTCGACCAATATCTCTCTTAGAATTTGGTGGCAAAGTCTTCGAGAAGATATTGGCTAACAGAGCAAACTTTTTTCTTGATTAAGCCAACTTGCATAATGAACAGCAACACGGCTTCAGAATGAAAAGAAGGACTGATACGGCACTAGGCGTCGTTACTTTAAAGATAGCGAAGATCAAAGCAGACAAAAGGCATGCTTACCTGGTGCTCCACGATGTGAAAAAAGCTTTTGATAAGGTTTGGAAGCGAGGCTTACAATTTAAGATCCTTTAAGTGATCCTCAACCTCATTCTTGAGAGGATTTGTGCAATTACATAATGGAGATGAGAGCATACATACAAATCAAAGAACATAAAGGCCTTTAATTGGAACCCGAATCAGGGGTTCCTAAAGGTGGCTGTCTCAGTCCCTCATTATACACTATTTATACACGTGACTTACTATAACCTCTCTCCGAGGGTACGATATATGTACACCTCGCTGACGATATATCGCGAATTTATACCGCCACTTATGTTCACAAAAATATTTATGGCGAGGAATACGGCTAGGGAGATTTCTAACATCAACTCTTTCGAGAGGAGATGAAAGATATCAACCAATGCCCCAAAATTCAAAATAATTCGCATGTTTTGCAAAACCTTCAACGATATACGGGTAGAAGGGGAGCGAATCCCCTACTGCATGAGAGGGACGGTTCTGGGACTCAAAATCACCACCAGGGGCTACACTAGTCATATCGAGCGAACAGTCGCGAGTAGCAAGAGATATTTGAGGGAATTTTCTAGGTTCCGTGACCTAAATCCCTCAAATAAACTCAAGATATTCAATGCGTGCATTCGCTCGAGGCTCCTGTAGCCCTCGGTGCCGCTGAACGCGAGCGCCGAGACCCAAATTGCGAAACTAGAAAATATCCAGAAGAAAGCGGTGCTTATCATCAGAAACACCCGAAGAAGCCAATACAAACGACAGAGGGAGCTTAATGACTCGGTTGGATTATTCCCGATCAATGTGGCGCTTCACAAGAGGGCTAGGAGGATCTGACGAGCCATTGGCACCCGCCTGTTACCGGAATTCTCTCGTACACACCCAGACATCGAGGTCGCTCGAAAAATGAGACCATTTAAAAGTAGTAAGGCACAGACTGAAGGCGATGTGACTTCATAATACACACGACAAAATCGACAAATCACAACGAACGACTAGTGTAAAGCTTAGGTTTATTTAGTATATATTCACATACCATCACTAAGATTACTTATTTTAACATCAACTCTTTCGAGAGGAGATGAAAGATATCAACCAATGCCCCAAAATTAAAAATAATTCGCATGTTTTGCAAGACCTTTAACGATATACGGGTAGAAGGGGAGCGAATCCCCTACTGCATGAGAGGGACGGTTCTGTGACTCAAAATCACCACCAGGGGCTACACTAGTCATATCGAGCGAACAGTCGCGAGTAGCAAGAGATATTTGAGGGAATTTTCTAGGTTCCGTGACCTAAATCCCTCAAATAAACTCAAGATATTCAATGCGTGCATTCGCTCGAGGCTCCTGTAGCCCTCGGTGCCGCTGAACGCGAGCGCCGAGACCCAAATTGCGAAACTAGAAAATATCCAGAAGAAAGCGGTGCTTATCATCAGAAACACCCGAAGAAGCCAATACAAACGACAGAGGGAGCTTAACGACTCGGTTGGAATATTCCTGATAAATGTGGCGCTTCACAAGAGGGCTAGGAGGATCTGACGAGCCATTGGCACCCGCCTGTTACCGGAATTCTCTGGTACACACCCAGACATCGAGGTCGCTCGAAAAATGAGACCATTTAAAAGTAGTAAGGCACGGAATGAAGGCGATGTGACTTCATAATACACACGACAAAATCGACAAATCACAACGAACGACTAGTGTAAAGCTTAGGTTTATTTAGTATATATTCACATACCATCACTAAGATTACTTATTTTAACATCAACTCTTTCGAGAGGAGATGAAAGATATCAACCAATGCCCCAAAATTAAAAATAATTCGCATGTTTTGCAAGACCTTTAACGATATACGGGTAGAAGGGGAGCGAATCCCCTACTGCATGAGAGGGACGGTTCTGGGACTCAAAATCACCACCAGGGGCTACACTAGTCATATCGAGCGAACAGTCGCGAGTAGCAAGAGATATTTGAGGGAATTTTCTAGGTTCCGTGACCTAAATCCCTCAAATAAACTCAAGATATTCAATGCGTGCATTCGCTCGAGGCTCCTGTAGCCCTCGGTGCCGCTGAACGCGAGCGCCGAGACCCAAATTGCGAAACTAGAAAATATCCAGAAGAAAGCGGTGCTTATCATCAGAAACACCCGAAGAAGCCAATACAAACGACAGAGGGAGCTTAACGACTCGGTTGGATTATTCCCGATCAATGTGGCGCTTCACAAGAGGGCTAGGAGGATCTGACGAGCCATTGGCACCCGCCTGTTACCGGAATTCTCTCGTACACACCCAGACATCGAGGTCGCTCGAAAAATGAGACCATTTAAAAGTAGTAAGGCACAGACTGAAGGCGATGTGACTTCATAATACACACGACAAAATCGACAAATCACAACGAACGACTAGTGTAAAGCTTAGGTTTATTTAGTATATATTCACATACCATCACTAAGATTACTTATTTTAAAAAATTTGGCAAAGAAAAATCTCAACTAGGAAAACTTTCTCAAAAACCCATTAGCGGGATCAGAATCCCCGCCACCAAAAATGGCTTGAATGCTAATAAGTTCATAAGATAAAAAATAAACTAATTAAATTAAGTGGTTTAATATGATTAGTATAAAATATAAACTTTATAGTTTATAAAAATAAAAAAAACAAACAAAAAAAACCACAAAATACACTCACAATGAAGGACTCAAACGAATAGAGATACCCTTTCACCAGGAACCTATTCATTCTGTCTCCCACACCACCTCTATTCTCTAAGCTGACTCAATTTCACCATTTTAATCTCTTACTATCTCTTTATTTCTCTCCTTAAATTTCACAAATATTTTAAGTTTAAAGTACAAAAGTCAAATCTCAAATTGGGCCTTAAAACAAAGTGTTTTCGTTTGAAAATAATATATCAATAGATTTATAGAAAAAGACTTTTTAGGATTGATGAAAAAAGTTTTGGAACAGCTTGAAAAATGAGTATAGTAAGGTTAAATGAGAGCCCTGGTTGGAGCAGTGAAAATTAAATCACTGGGAGAACAGAATTAAGTTGAAGTAGATTAAGAAATATTATCTCTATCCTTCGCAAGTCCCCCCATTATGCTTAAAAGTATTTAACCACTGCATCTTAACACTTTTAACCTTTGGAAGGAAACTTGGATTACAACCACATAAAGGATGAGAAACTGAGGACATATTAAAACAACAGATACATTTTATGAATAAGCCGCATAAACAATAATATAAATATATGGAAGAGAGCAAAACATATTTATCGGGTAGAGTGAAAAAGAAAAAAGGTATAGTTCTAAAATGCAAATTGCTAGCACCGAATTGCATGAAGGAATGGCACAAGATGGTTGTAAGAATTCCTGTATGGGTCACCTTCATATAAAAAGATATAAAGAAGAGGACGCAGAAGAATATGGCTAAATGTAATTCGCGCAATTCTAGGAATAACGTAAACTCGAGTGTTGGGTCGTGATCAGTAGAATGTCTTTACAAAGAAATTCGCATAATAGACATAAAACAGGCGACATGAAAATCATTGGAAGATTTTGGGGGTACTAGAAAACGTTTGCGAGAGTTTTAAATGTAGTTCCTCTTTAGTAATAAAAAATGCATCATATTTCTGACTAGCAACATAAGGTGCTCGTTTTATGCCACCCTAAACTACAGCAAGCCCTCCTTACCTAATAGGTGTTGTAAAGAATTCATTCCAAAACTAAGTCGATGAGGAATGCGGAGCCAAATGTCCATGAGAGCGTCTCATTAAGACGTTTAAACTGGGAATCATATGAGCACAAACGGGCCTCGGGATACAAACTCCGTCTGGCGGAGATGAAAGGAGAGAAATTTTTTTTTCTTGAGAATAAAGTGCAATATCAAAAATGCGAAATCGATCAGAATAGTAGGCGAGATCTGTGAAATAGTATTGAAGAGAGAGGAAACAAAATTGTGAAAATTTAGGTTCTCTCCAATTTTAATGGCCTTTTGGGTGTGGCTCTATTCAGGGTGAAGTAGTGCTTCCTACATCCTCAAACAGGGTTTAGGCATTATTTAGACGGCTGAGTGGAGCTACTAGAGTCTGTGCTCAAACCCTGGATGGAGAAGGTTACTGCTGGAAGGCCATACCTCCAGAAAAAGTCTGAAGTGCTTTATCGAAAATTTCTACGAATTCAACAGCACCACTTTCTGGCAACCTAATTCCCCGGAATTTAACCAATGGATTACTATGCATGGGATGCATTGAGAAAGAGACAAACCACTCTACCCTCAAGCGTAAAGCAGAGCTCGTGGCCATGATCAAGGACCTTTTCGAAGATTTCCCAGGCACACGGTGAGGAACTCATGCGACGAAATTCGTTGCCATCTCCATCTTGAAGCCGCTGTGGAAGCTGACGGTAGCTACTTTGAGGAAACTCTTATCTCCCAGCCATAATCCATTTGGATTTTGGGAATTTTTAAGATAAATTATTTTCAGCTGAGGTATTGCGAGTATGTTTTCTGTTATAAAAATGTCAAATTTAGCGCGAACATGCCGTTTAGCCACAGATTGTCATGCATTGAGGCCGAAGAAACTCACTTTATGAGTAGTGAGAGCTGTACTCCAAAGGACGATAGAGGGTTTCCAATTTTAATCGAGCTATTTGCTTATGGTCCTCAGGTAAATGAACGAGAGGTACCAATGGGAATCAGTTGATGGTTTTATTTGAATTGAACTCTCACCGTTCCTTGTGCAATAGATAAAAGAAATAACTCATTTTCGAACTTTAGTTTTCAACCAGGGAGTAATAGTGCCTCTCCGACTAGGAGTTATGTTATCAATGGGTGAATTGGTCCCACAGATTGGCCACCCCAAACTTTTGTAACATTGTAATGACTAAAAGTTCATTTCTATAGATTGTCTATCGTGTACAGTGTATCAAACTTGGTGAATGTTGCAGATTAAATTAAACGTCAATAAATATTTTTCTATTTTATGGCTAAGATTTTATATTCATATTTATCTCAAAATTATTCACTCTATATCATTTGAGTCAATCTTTTAAAGGTGAAATGGAGGAAATTACATCCTCACATCCCATGCATAAGGGGCATGGTGCATAAAGGTTGGAAACCATCGGTTTAGAATTTAATTTCCTGTATCTCTAATATGGTATAAATTATTATTGGTACCTGGTGTTTCGTCGGAGATGGTCACAAATTCAAATACTTTGATCAATAGGAATCGAGGAAGCACATGTAAGCTTATTCGACCTTCCTAGGGAGCAGTGCCGTCGTTAGTGGTGGCCCGAAGAGATTACTTATTACTAAACCTTTTCCTTTCCCCATGGAAAGTAGTTTCCTTTACGGGGAAGACGAAAGAACGTCGATGACACAAATGACATAAATTTGTTACCTTTCTAAAGATCTGAAGCAGAAATAAAATTTAAGGATTATTTTTAGCTTTTGACTGAATTTTATAACTAAAATGAGAATTTATGTAATCATGTTGAATGTAGCAATAGAGTGGACAATTTTGATCACAATTTTAACTAGATTATCAATATCGTCCGATTTATTAGCATGTTACTGTATATAATGTACCACGCTACTTGAATAGATATTACATTTACATAAATTAATCAAATTATCTTAATATTAGAATTATAGATAAATACAGCTTGGGCTTCATAACTAATAAATAGGGCTAATATGCAGTGCCCTATTTTATGGTGAATTAGGATCAACAATGAAGCCTTATAAATGAGTGTCATGTGAATGCTATGAAGGCTTGAAATGGGTACGCACATAATTATGCACATACAATTAATGTACCTAAAAGTCTATAACATTTTGTAATGCTAATAATAATATAAAGCATTATGTCATGTAAATAATAATATACATATAACATTTTGTCATGCAAATTATAATATATAAAATTTTGTCACGTAAATAATAACATGTAAAATTTGGTCATGTAAATAATAATACATACTGTTCTTTTAAACAGACGCCAACACGTGGGTAGTGTGACCGAGGAATCAGAATTGATTTAACCAAGATGTTTACATTCGTCCTCCATAAATTCTAGCATCTTATTGACATCTATTCTTTATTGAAAAAGACATGGAGGAGGTGTAAAAAGATATCATTACATATTTTATCAAGATCAACTAAAATACAAGTTGATAAAGGGTTTGTCATAATAACACGGGAGACCAAAGATGTGATCCTATTTCTACGGAAAATTGTTCTTACCTGATTTGGGTGTGGTGAATTAAAATCTGAAGTCAAATTTCTTTATAAGACCATGATTTTTTTTTCAGCATTTTTATTTTGGGTTAAATTCTGACACCTTCCGCCTGTTTTGTTCTATTTAAACAATTTATTTTCATAATATTTTAAAATTAGGTTTTGAAACAACGGATTAACAAAGAATCTGTATTGTTTCTCAACATCATGTATATTCATCACAATGCGTAATAAAAGTTGAAATAAAGGCAAAGAATATATGCACATGATTTACTACTGGCATTGGGCTGAAACACTGGAAATATTTTTGTAACCGAAGGTAGATTTTGGAATCAAAGTTGTAATCTTACAGAAGTATCAGTCAGTTTCATTTGCGTTTGAGTCACGGCTACTTGCATGTTTAAATCAGGAAAGCGAGAGGACTTTTCTTTTGTTTGTTACCACTGGATGGTCTCGCTACCTTACATCCGACCAAATCCAATTTCTTTGATCAATAACCGTTTCTCCCTACCTGACTGGAATCAATTAAATGCCAAATTAGCCTAGTAGGCTTCTATGTACCCGCCCTCTATTAAGACCAGCTTTATCTGTTATTGAGAAAAATATCTGAGCTACAAAAGAACTAATAATGAAAGAATGGCAAATTTCCAATCCAGGTATTAGCAACGCCCTAGCTATTGATAGCATTAAAGTTACAAATATTTTGCCAGATAGTCATGAACTAAGTAAGATCAAGTCACGTTTGCTGAGAAATTTCTGGTTTTTGAGTAGATTAAACATTTTGAGATTATTAAATTATAAACCAATTAAATCATTATTTTAATAAGTAAGGATTAGAAATAGTGTGAGGACATTATTTTGTTTGATTACTATCTAATTTTGTCCACAGCTAATAGTTATTTGTATGATTTTTCACAATGCCCTCTGAGAGGAGAACCTACAAAATTAGAAAATCAGACTAGAGTGATTCAGGCTATTTATTTTTTGTAGTTATTAAAAAATACTTAACTCAAATATAATTCCACTCTCCATGGCTGCAAGAAATTAATTCGGAATATATTTCCTGAGAGACAAAGGTTCTTCTTGAATGCAGGGGGCTTGGAACCTCTTATTTTGAATATGAAGTTCCTATATCCATTCTCTTACCCTTTTAGATAAAGATACGAGTAATACATTTTCGCAATTGCTCTGTTTCAGTTAGATAGTAAACTTCCTTCAAATTACATATATCTCCTAGCTGTACACCTGGTACTCAACTTACGAACGTTTCAGTTTGTAAAATTGATTCCATGGGGCATTTTTGCCAAATCTTGTTCTTTATAACAGTAACATCTGTTTCCTTAATTTCAAATCGCAGAGGCACCTATAATTATTTTCCTTTTTACTGTTTCCCTTTTTACTTTTTATAACAATCCTTATTTTACCTTCATATCCAATTGGGTATATTTGCTTCAGTGCTCAGAATTATAAAAAAAATTTGCCATACTACACTTTTTTTCAATATTCCTTTTCAAAATTTAAAATGATTTAATAGGCAAATTCTATACTATAATAAGGTAACGTGGCACTCCTTCGTTCATATAAGGTAGAAACTAAACCATTTTTATGGTCTATATAAACCATAGATTTCGAAAAATAATTTAATTTATAGGGAAAAAGATTGAATGGCTGATATTGTATTGTTTATTGCAAAATTAACCAAATTATGGAATACAATTATGTAATTCAACAATGGGTGGCAGGAGATTACAATGAAAAAGAAGTAATAAGGCGAGATTTGACCGTGCGAAAGTCCCTAAATGAGAGAGGCAGCTTCAAGTTGAACTGTTGATCGAGCACGTGATTTACTCATGACTCATTGTTGCGATATAGATTTTTACAGAAAGAAGATAGAAAGAGACACCTCTTCCCATAGAGGCGATACGAAGTTTTAAGTCTTGTAACCTGCTAGTCGGTGAAAGCTGACCGTCGATGATCCAGATTGCGATTAGGAGAGTTTGTCGATAAAATGAATGGCACCTGTCTTAGAATTAGTCACTCACTCTCATTATGGGCAATTCGCATGGATAAATGTTCCAATGAGAAAGAGTTATTTTTTTCTCATGTCTTTCATGCGCTAATAATGCAATCTACTCTGATAGACATCTCAAAATTAATCAAATTAACAGTTCTATCAGCATCTATTTGCCGGGGAAAAATAGGTGCAAAAAGAGACTTAAAAGCTTCTCGATCGAATAGTATTTCGTTCAGATCTTGGAAAGTATTGTTCGATCTCTTCTAGGAAACCATTAAAGAAAGTTGTCTTTAACATGTTTTCTCCTCGGTATCTTCCATCCTGTATGTCAAAGTTGCAAACAATCTAGATTTAAGTTTAATGAGTAACAACGGTCATGGGTAGGAATGTTTCGTTGTTCTTTTTATTTTGTGACCTCATCACATAAGAACTGGGCTATGGTTATCCCATGGGTCTTAGAGTGGATAGGTTTTCGTCTTTTGTACAAAGTAAGCGTTTAAAGTAATGGCTTATCGTGTAACAAATATTTTTAAAAAATTCAGACACAAAAACCAAGTTCATTACTGGATAAGTAAGTCCTCAAAAATTATTAACTAAGTTACATAAACGTTCTTGGCAGAGGTTACTCCCTATTTATCCTGACACGAGGTTCGTAATCTAGGATTACTTAAATTCCTATAAACTGGAGGGGCAGTGTAATTAGCGTGTCTCTATCAAAAGTGCTTTTACATCTACTAGGGAAATTTTGCAGATGATTTTTGCTTAGGAATAATATGTAAGCAGTCGTTCTGGGGGCTTGTTACTTTAAACAATTGTGAGTTTCTTACATAAACTGATCCATATATACTCCTTATGCTCACATATGAACTATTAAATTCCTTTTTTCATGTATTTAGATCATGAGCACTACATTTAGGTTGTTCGCGAAATGACTGTTCACCAGTATGACGAGGAATACCCATAGGCGTTGGTAGAGAGATACTATGGTAAGCTGGATTCCAGATTTCGTGGATTTTTTAGTAAAGAACAAATTCCCAGTTTAATGAGGTAGAACACCATCATTCATAAAGATGAACTCATATCGCATACCACTATTTTATGCATCTGGCCAATCTTTTCATGTTTAAATTCAAAGACATAGTAGAGTATATTTAAGTAACTAAGACAACAAGTAACACACGCAATTTCATATCAAGTAAACAATTCATATATTTTTTCATTTCCTGTCAGATTATAGAATATCGTAGAACTCCTTGCCCTTTTAATATTTCGCAACGATTCTTTCACATATTTTTCAAATATACGGGTAATTCTTGTAATTGGTAACAATCCAATTGGCAGGAATGTTAATTAGTAAAATTTATTTCGCGCAATGATATATAATTACCATTAAAGATGTCTAAATGCTATTTTATTGCCTCATAAAAAAATAAGGCTTAAAAAGGTCGCCTTGTCAAATTATGTATTGCCTGTACCTTCCATTCTTAGTTACTGTACGGATTGTTCGGTAATCCATCTTGGGTTTCAATCAGACAAATATGGATGGTTGTATCTATTAACACTTCCATCTAAATGAAAGTGAATTTTATTAAACCAAATTAACAAGAGGATTTACATAGGAATTACTTCTTTTTGGAAAGTTCATCGGTTACGCTTTGCAAATGAGTTACTTTGATAAGAAAATGTTGCAAAACTGCATCCTAATTCACTTTAATTTTTCTTATTTGACTTTTATATCCATTCCACTGATGTTGAGTACCAAATGCAACAAGTAGGTCTTGTGATAATTCAAAGTTTTGATTATTACAGGAGGTTCTTTAACTATTTGCAACCGTAAATTCCTTTACCCTATTTGTCCATTCATAATATGCTGCGAACTTTGCTCACTCTGTAATTAGAAATTACATCTTCCTCAAATCACGATACAGGGAAATATAGGGCAAAACTTCTTTATACGAATGCATAAATCCTAAAAATTTATTTAGAAGGGAAAAATTAAGGAAATTGAGTAATTAAAACGTTCAGAAAGATCATACACGAGGTATAATTAATAATTACAGAAAAAGTAACAAATCAATAGAAGTAATGGGAAATCAGTACTTTACCCTTTCTGATTAGAGTACATAAACACAATTTCAAGTCACAAACATGAGAATGCTTAAAGTAGAGAATATTGTTTGAGAGGAGATCCACATGAATATATGTTCCGATGTATTTCTGCATGTGTAAAAAAAGAATCTGTCCAATGTTGTTTGTTTCCACAAACTTTTTTCCTCGCGAAATCAGTGTGGCTCTTTTTCTATCAACATTGCAAAGGTAAATCATTATTCTGAGTTCAATAATTGAAAGGAAAGCTTTGTAATCTTTCCTTTGCTTTAAATCTGCACAACAAATTTCGATTGCTTCTTCAATTCTGCGGTCTTATACCAATTTCGTCACATCACACATTCCACCTGCAGGTCCAAAAACTCAGGTAGTGGAAACATTCTTTTCAACCTCTAGATCTGGCTCAAACACTCCATTCTCTGCTTGCAACATATTTTGGGGGGCAATATCTCTCATAAAGACTGTGGAAGTATGAATTCGAACGCAGCTTGTGGCTTAATTCTTATCAGGCGTAGACTGGCGCCAGCTATGTTTTTTTTCATTTATGACCACCGTCCCCGACTCTAAAGGCGTTGACCGCCAGTCTGGGCGCTGGTGTCTCCCTCCTCAAAACGGCGCTTATCCAACTCCCTTGTTTGTATTGTCTGATGCCATGCTAACCCTTGGGAATTCGTTCGTCTCGTGTCCCCCCTCTTGCCTCCGGAAGAACTGCCCTATTTAAGACGAGGTGCACAGTTCTTATCAGAGAGTGCGTGTTAGGAATTCTTGTAGCTCAGATCAAGTGTATCTCTATCCCAGTCATACCGAGCTTCATCGCCGTGATCTCTTGAGCAGATCCTCTCCGTAATCCCCTCAGTTCGGAGGAGGATTACCACTACTTTATTACGTCCCGAAAGAATGTCTTGAGCTCGCCTCTTCTCATCCCTTTTCGTGGAGATTCTACGTCCGTTAACGAGTCTCTACTGTGGTCGCTTCCCTTACCCTGGAATTCAGAGTTATCGCAAACCAGTTGGAGTTCACTGAACGCTTATACCCGAAGTTTGTTCTACTAAGTCCTGGCCACTGCAATTCCACTTCCGTCAATCATCCGAGGTAATCCAGAACCCTACCCTCGCAAGCCACTTCATTCTCTCAAGTACTAAGAAGAGCCCATAATCACATAACAAAAAGATTTAGTAATCTTACTCCTCTTTTTACACCGCTGAAGTAATTAATAATTTCCGGGCCCAGCTTCTACTAATTCCTGCCCGCTATAAATTTCCTTGTCAAGCTAACCTTTGTGCTAATTCTTATTATGATTATTTGTTCCATATTTGATCATTTATCTTGTATTAAAGCTTATTTTTGTAGAGCTGTTTCCTTAAATAATTCCTGAGTTCAATCTGAAAAACGAGTTCTTTCGAATAGCCAACCTATAATTTAGTCTTCCCTTCGCTGTATATCTGCCTGACTACAGGACCGACATTTGCAGGTCTGACTCAATTACGTATTTACCCATATTAAACCGTGGGACATACTGTGTCGTCCTTTCTCGCCACAAACTTAAATTAATCACAGGCCACTCTACCAAAATTTGGAATTATCATCAAATTGGGGATTGTACAATATTTTATATAAAGTGCTCATCGAATTGAATTGTGGTCACTGTTACAAAGAGCAAATTCCAATGCAAACATTTATTAAATATTTGCTATGTTTAATAATAATATCCATGACTGCCCTTTGATATCTTATACATAGCCAGCCGCTTCCTCAAAAAGAAATAAGAGGTGTATATTTTTACTGTGTTGCCTTTTATCTTATAATCCCTTTTAGCTTTTTTCAAGGTTTTGCTTCTAATCTTCACCGGGAAAAGCATTGCGGTAAACAAGTACCCAAAGCCGCAATTGCCGAGTTAGTCTCGGCAATTGCGGCTTTGGGTACTTTTGCATAGGTTGAATTGGCCTTTTTCTCTTCGGATTTGCGTTTTATTTGGGTTTGTCTTTGAATTTCCTGCTTTTTAACCCCACATGCCATAGACATATTCAGGTGGGTGCCTTCACAATTAAAGCACAAGAGGGAGATACTTTTGCAATCGCGCCAAAAATGGTTGCGAACGGTGCAGATAGAGCACAAAGTAAGGTTTTTTTCAAGGTAGTTGGATGTAGTGTGCTTGCCGTTCTTGTAGTCCTGAAATCACATTTTTAAGTCCATAAACTCCTTTTGTGCCATCTGCTCTGAGTACTTTCATACGTTGAAGAGAAGCAGACCATTTTCCTTTGCTTTTTGAGCCATAGCCGTGTCCTCAAACACAACCTTAATTTTCTCCAATTCTAACCATTATTCGAATCTCATATAATTATTAGTGACATATAAAGTATCTATGTATCAATTTTTAAATGCTAGACAAAGTAACACCTCTATATCTTATCATCTTTTTTTATGAAAAAACGCAATTTTTTTTTACATCGAGCATTGTGAGAATGAAACAAAGAGTTCTCTCGCGAGATTGTATTTCATTTTGTCGTAGCGTCACAAAGAAAATGCCTTTATTTTATATATACACAATACAAAACAAAATTCTCCTTGTTTACCGCAATGCTTTTCCCGGTGAAGATTAGAAGCAAAACCTTGAAAAAAGCCAAAAGGGATTATAAGATAAAAGGCAACACAGTAAAAATATACACCTAATATTTCTTTTTGAGGAAGCGGCTGGCTATGTATAAGATATCAAAGGGCAGTCATGGATATTATTATTAAACATAGCAAATATTTAATAAATGTTTGCATTGGAATTTGCTCTTTGTAACAGTGACCACAATTCAATTCGATGAGCACTTTATATAAAATATTGTACAATCCCCAATTTGATGATAATTCCAAATTTTGGTAGAGTGGCCTGTGATTAATTTAAGTTTGTGGCGAGAAAGGACGACACAGTATGTCCCACGGTTTAATATGGGTAAATACGTAATTGAGTCAGACCGGCAAATGTCGGCCCTGTAGTCAGGCAGATATACAGCGAAGGGAAGACTGAATTATAGGTTGGCTATTCGAAAGAACTCGTTTTTCAGATTGAACTCAGGAATTATTTAAGCAAACACCTCTACAAAAATAAGCTTTAATACAAGATAAATGATCAAATATGGAACCAATAATCATAATAGAAATTAGCACAAAGGTTAGCTTGACAAGGAAATTTATAGCGGGCAAGAATTAATAGAAGCTGGGCCCGGAAATTATTAATTACTTCGGCGGTGTAAAAAGAGGAGTAAGATTACTAAATCTTTTCGTTATGCGATTATGGGCTCTTCTTAGTACTTGAGAGAATGAAGTGGCTTGCGAGGGTAGGGTTCTGGATTACCTCGGATGATTGACGGAAGTGGAATTCCAGTGGCCAGGTCTTAGTAGAACAAACTTCCGGTATGAGCGTTCGGGGAACTCCAACTGGTTTGCGATAACTCTGACTTCCAGGGTAAGGGAAGCGACCACAGTAGAGACTCGTTAACGGACGTAGAATCTCCACGAAAAGGGATGAGAAGAGGCGTGCTCAAGACATTCTTTCGGGACGTAATAAAGTAGTGGTAATCCTCCTCCGAACTGAGAGGATTACAGAGAGGATCTGCTCAAGAGATCACGGCGACGAAGCTCGGTATGACTGGGATAGAGATACACTTGATCTGAGCTACAAGACTTCCTAACACGCACTCTCTGATAAGAACTGTGCACCTCTTCTTAAATAGGGCAGTTCTTCCGGAGGCAAGAGGGGGGACACGAGACGAACGAATTCCCAAGGGTTAGCATGGCATCAGACAATACAAACAAGGGAGTTGGATAAGCGCCGTTTTGAGGAGGGAGACAACAGCGCCCAGACTGGCGGTCAACGCCTTTAGAGTCGGGGACGGTGGTCATAAATGAAAAAAAACATAGCTGGCGCCAGTCTCCGCCTGATAAGAATTAAGCCACAAGCTGCGTTCGAATTCATACTTCCACAGTCTTTATGAGAGATATTGCCCCCCAAAATATGTTGCAAGCAGAGAATGGAGTGTTTGAGCCAGATCTAGAGGTTGAAAAGAATGATTCCCTAGCCGAGTTTTTGGACCTGCAGGTGGAATGTGTGATGTGACGAAATTGGTATAAGACCGCAGAATTGAAGAAGCAATCGAAATTTGTTGTGCAGATTTAAAGCAAAGGAAAGATTACAAAGCTTTCCTTTCAATTATTGAACTCAGAATAATGATTTACCTTTGCAATGTTGATAGAAAAAGAGCCACACTGATTTCGCGAGGAAAAAAGTTTGTGGAAACAAACAACATTGGACAAATTCTTTTTTTACACATGCAGAAATACATCGGAACATATATTCATGTGGATCTCCTCTCAAACAATATTCTCTACTTTAAGCATTCTCATGTTTGTGACTTGAAATTGTGTTTATGTACTCTAATCAGAAAGGGTAAAGTACTGATTTCCCATTACTTCTATTGATTTGTTACTTTTTCTGTAATTATTAAATATACCTCGTGTATCATCTTTCGGAACGTTTTAATTACTCAATTTCCTTAATTTTTCCCTTCTAAATAAATTTTTAGGATTTATGCATTCGTATAAAGAAGTTTTGCCCTATATTTCCCTGTATCGTGATTTGAGGAAGATGTAATTTCTAATTACAGAGTGAGCAAAGTTCGCAGCATATTATGAATGGACAAATAGGGTAAAGGAATTTACGGTTGCAAATAGTTAAAGAACCTCCTGTAATAATCAAAACTTTGAATTATCACAAGACCTACTTGTTGCATTTGGTACTCAACATCAGTGAAATGGATATAAAAGTCAAATAAGAAAAATTAAAGTGAATTAGGATGCAGTTTTGCAACATTTTCTTATCAAAGTAACTCATTTGCAAAGCGTAACCGATGAACTTTCCAAAAAGAAGTAATTCCTATGTAAATCCTCTTGTTAATTTGGTTTAATAAAATTCACTTTCATTTAGATGGAAGTGTTAATAGATACAACCATCCATATTTGTCTGATTGAAACCCAAGATGGATTACCGAACAATCCGTACAGTAACTAAGAATGGAAGGTACAGGCAATACATAATTTGGCAAGGCGACCTTTTTAAGCCTTATTTTTTATGAGGCACTAAAATAGCATTTAGACATCTTTAATGGTAATTATATATCATTGCGCGAAATAAATTTTACTAATTAACATTCCTGCCAATTGGATTGTTACCAATTACAAGAATTACCCGTATATTTGAAAAATATGTGGAAGAATCGTTGCGAAATATTAAAAGGGCAAGGAGTTCTACGATATTCTATAATCTGACAGGAAATGAAAAAATATATGAATTGTTTACTTGATATGAAATTGCGTGTGTTACTTTTGTCTTAGTTACTTAAATATACTCTACTATGTCTTTGAATTTAAACATGAAAAGATTGGCCAGATGCATAAAATAGTGGTATGCGATATGAGTTCATCTTTATGAATGATGGTGTTCTACCTCATTAAACTGGGAATTTGTTCTTTACTAAAAAATCCACGAAATCTGGAATCCAGCTTACCATAGTATCTCTCTACCAACGCCTATGGGTATTCCTCGTCATACTGGTGAACAGTCATTTCGCGAACAACCTAAATGTAGTGCTCATGATCTAAATACATGAAAAAAGGAATTTAATAGTTCATATGTGAGCATAAGGAGTATATATGGATCAGTTTATGTAAGAAACTCACAATTGTTTAAAGTAACAAGCCCCCAGAACGACTGCTTACATATTATTCCTAAGCAAAAATCATCTGCAAAATTTCCCTAGTAGATGTAAAAGCACTTTTGATAGAGACACGCTAATTACACTGCCCCTCCAGTTTATAGGAATTTAAGTAATCCTAGATTACGAACCTCGTGTCAGGATAAATAGGGAGTAACCTCTGCCAAGAACGTTTATGTAACTTAGTTAATAATTTTTGAGGACTTACTTATCCAGTAATGAACTTGGTTTTTGTGTCTGAATTTTTTAAAAATATTTGTTACACGATAAGGCAAATGCTTTAAACGCTTACTTTGTACAAAAAAAGAAAACCTATCCACTCTCAAACCCATGGGATAACCATAGCCCAGTTTTTATGTGATGAGGTCACAAAATGAAAAGAACAACGAAACATTCCTACCCATGACCGTTGTTACTCATTAAACTTAAATCTAGATTGTTTGCAACTTTGACATACAGGATGGAAGATCCTGAGGCAAAAACATGTTAAAGACAACTTCCTTTAATGGTTTCCTAGAAGAGATCGAACAACACTTTCCAAGATCTGAACGAAATACTTTTCGATCGAGAAGCTTTTAAGTCTCTTTTTGCACCTATTTTTCCCCGGCAAATAGATGCTGATAGAACTGTTAATTTGATTAATTTTGAGATGTCTATTAGAGTAGATTGTATTATTAGCGCATCAAAGACATGATAAAGAATAACTCTTTCTCATTGGAACATTTATCCATGCGATTTGCCCATAATAAGAGTGAGAGACTAATTCTAAAACAGGTGCCATTCATTTTATCGACAAACTCTCCTAATCGCAATCTGGATCATCGACGGTCAGCTTTCACCGACTAGCAGGTTACAAGACTTAAAACTTCGTATCGCCTCTATGGGAAGAGGTGTCTCTTTCTATCTTCTTTCTGTAAAAATCTATATCGCAACAATGAGTCATGAGTAAATCACGTGCTTGATCAACAGTTCAACTTGAAGCTGCCTCTCTCATTTAGGGACTTTCGCACGGTCAAATCTCGCCTTATTACTTCTTTTTCATTGTAATCTCCTGCCACCCATTGTTGAATTACATAATTTTTATTCCATAATTTGGTTAATTTTGCAATAAACAATACAATATCGGCCATTCGATCTTTTTCCCTATAAATTAAATTATTTTTCGAAATCTATGGTTTATATAGACCATAAAAATGGTTTAGTTTCTACCTTATATGAACGAAGGAGTGCCACGTTACCTTATTATAGTATAGAATTTGCCTATTAAATCATTTTAAATTTTAAAAAGGAATATTGGAAAAAAAGTGTAGTATGGCAAATTATTTTTATAATTCTGAGCACTGAAGGAAATATACCCAATCGGATATGAAGGTAAAATGAGGATTGTTATAAAAAGTAAAAAGGGAAACAGTAAAAAGAAAAATAATTATAGAAGCCTCTGCGATTCGAAATTAAGGAAACAGATGTTACTGTTATAAAAAAACAAGATTTGGCAAAAATGCCCCATGGAATCAATTTTACAAACTGAAACGTTCGTAAGTTGAGTACCAGGTGTACAGCTAGGAGATATATGTAATTTGAAGGAAGTTTATTATCTAACTGAAACAGAGCAATTGCAAAAATGTATTACTCGTATCTTTATCTAAAAGGGTAAGAGAATAGATATAGGAACTTCATATTCAAAATAAGAGGTTCCAAGCCCCCTGCATTCAAGAAGAACCTTTGTCTCTCAGGAAATATATTCCGAATTAATTTCTTGCAGCCATGGAGAGTGGAATTATATTTGAGTTAAGTATTATTTAATAACTACAAAAAATAAATAGCCTGAATCACTCTAGTCTAATTTTCTAATTTTGTAGGTTCTCCTCTCAGAGGGCATTGTGAAAAATCATATAAAAATTACTATTAGCTGTGGACAAAATTAGATAGTAATCAAACAAAATAATGTTCTCACACTATTTCTAATCCTTACTTATTAAAATAATGATTTAATTGGTTTATAATTTAATAATCTCAAAATG
Organism: Ceratothoa steindachneri; assembly: GCA_963969495.1. Classification (NCBI taxonomy): domain Eukaryota; kingdom Metazoa; phylum Arthropoda; class Malacostraca; order Isopoda; family Cymothoidae; genus Ceratothoa; species Ceratothoa steindachneri. The sequence goes on from OZ018326.1 coordinate 126,616,336, forward strand.
TTTCATCTACTTAAAAACCAGAAATTTCTCAGCAAACGTGACTTGATCTTACTTATTTCATGACTATCTGGCAAAATATTCGTAACTTTAATGCTATCAATAGCTAGGGCGTTGCTAATACCTGGATTGGAAATTTGCCATCCTCTCATTATTAGTTCTTCTGTAGCTCAGATATTTTTCTCAATAACGGATAATGCTGGTCTTAATAGAGGGCGGGTACATAGAAGCCTACTAGGCTAATTTGGCATTTAATTGATTCCAGTCAGGTAGGGAGAAACGGTTATTGATCAAAGAAATTGGATTTGGTTGGATGTAAGGTAGTGAGACCATCCAGTGGCAACAAACAAAAGAAAAGTCCTCTTGCTTTCCTGATTTAAACATGAAAGTAGCCGTGACTGAAACGCACGAGAAACTGACTGATACTTCTGTAAGATTACAGCTTTGATTCCAAAATCTACCTTCGGTTACAAAAATATTTTCAGTGTTTCAGCCCAATGCCAGTAGTAAATCATTTGCATTTATTCTTTTGCCTTTATTTCAACTTTTATTACGCATTGTGATGAATATACATGATGTTGAGAAACAATACAGATTCTTTGTTAATCCGTTGTTTCAAAACCTAATTTTAACATATTATGAAAATAAATTGTTTAAATAGAACAAAACAGGCAAAAGGTGTCAGAATTTGGCCCAAAATAAAAATGCTGAAAAAAAAAATCAGGGTCTTATAAAGAAATTTGACTTCAGATTTTAATTCACCACACCGAAATCAGGTAAGAACAATTTTCCGTAGAAATAGGATCACATCTTTGGTCTCCCGTGTTATTATGACAAACCCTCTATCAACTTGTATTTTAGTTGATCTTGATAAAATATGTAATGATATATTTTTACACCTCCTCCATGTCTTTTTCAATAAAGAAATTTTACCTGTTATTATCTACGTGACAAAATTTTATATATCATAATTTGTATGACAAAATGTTATATGTATATTATTATTTACATGACATAATGCTTTATATTATTATTTGTATTACAAAATGTTATACACTTTTAGTACATTAATTGTATGTGCATAATTATGTGCGTACCCATTTCAAGCCTTCATAGCATTCACATGACACTCATTTATAAGGCTTCATTGTTGATCCTAATTCACCATAAAATAGGGCACTGCATATTAGCCCTATTTATTAGTTATGAAGCCCAAGCTGTATTTATCTATAATTCTAATATTAAGATAATTTGATTAATTTATTTAAATTTCATAACTATTCAAGTAGCGTGGTACATTATATACAGTAACATGCTAGAATTAAATAAACAAATAGTTTTTAGCTACAGTTGGTAAAGCAAAAATCTTCGCCATTATTGGGATTACATCTATTCTAAAAAATCGGAAATGTTTGATTTAACAATATGATTGACGATCAATCTCAGAATATACATTTGTCTCAGATGCCCGAAAGTGTAAGGATATTTTGTACTCTGAATTATCATTTGTTAATGAACTAAGCAATTTGAATATTAACAATTCGTTATCAATCCATGCAACATGAAACACCCGGCTATACGTTTTTCTGATATATAACTACTAAAATAATTTGAATAGTTCTAAAAAAATTAAAAACTAAAATGTTGGTTATTAGTGCGTCGTGTGTATGAGTACATGGGAAGCAAAGCAGACCAAACGGTATACAAGATCCACGAACCCTTCATTGATAGAGATGAACTCTAGTAAGTGCAGTTTGAAAATGCACTTGTTGCCTAACATAAGGGACACAACTATCACTTCTCTTCATCAGTACATCGAAATCAAATACTCGTGGTCAAATTCCATTACATAAATCCTGCCAACTGCCCATAATTTAGCACATATCAGCATATTAATTGTTCGTATTCCAAGAAAAAGGAGGCAAACTTTGAACAGAATGATAATGTAAATGACCTGGGCTGAGAAAAACCTGATCTGAAGACATCAGAAGTTTCAGGAAAAAAGAAATCAGCCCGTAAACCTCAGTAAATTATCTCTGCAGCAAGATATCAGCTGTGCGTCTAGAAAAAGGACTAAACCTGACTCAACCCTTTTAAAAATGTGCACAGACGCTGTTGGGACACTCATTTTAAAATAATTTCACTATCCCTGGCGTAAACTGTAAAAATGCAGGTTGAGAAACGTGGTACATATAATAATCCTATAAATGGGTTTATTATGTTTGAATGTATTATGAGACTTGCCAGACTTAACCTGATATTGGATGGTCTATTCTTTCTTTAAGATATTTCCTTAACTAGTGACTAAGTATGGTTGCAGTGATACCACCAATATTACTGAATTATTGCACTCAGTCAACCTAAAAAGTTCTGTAGAATGTAGTATCCTACTTTCTTGCCTGTGTTGTTAACCAGACGGATTAAGTCAGTTAATCTGTCAATTTGTTATTTATTGAATGTTAAGTTACTTCCACTTTAGACCATGGTGCAAAGAAGAGGAAAGAATGAGAAGAGAAAATGTTTACAAATGACTTTCTTAACCATATTATTTGTTAATCCCTTACACTAGTTGCCAAGATTTAACAGAAAATATCCCCTAAACTACAACAGTTTAAGGGTAAAAATTATTAATTTTTTCTGCCCAAAGAAACATGAAATGTTTTACATTTAAAGTATTAATGAGTCTGATTAGATAAAAAAAATTTTTCACCCGTAAATTTCCAATTATTATGGTTGTCGTAAAATATTGGGTATTACCTTTTCTTCTTTAGACCAGTGATTACTTTGTTTTTATTGACCTATGGTGATTTCGTTAAGTGACAATTAAAAGGAGAAAGGAAAGCAAAAATACCGATTGTTTCTTTTAACTCATTTAAAAGAAGAAAGCGAGTATGCCTTACAAGAATAGATGTAAGCCTTTCTTAGGATTAAAACGATTCAGCGTCAATATTCACATCCAAACTTTCTATGTCAATTATTAAGAAAAATGCTAGCAAAATTGAAGGTGAATGGAAGTCAACTATGTAATTCTAATAAACGTTATATAGGAACAAATTAGTAGATACCTTAGCAAGGATAGGGAATGTGTTGCAATATTAATTCAGAATAACTGCATTGTTGAAATAAAAAATAATTGATCGTTAGAAAGTTCATTCGAACTATTATTTAATTTTATTTTTCTTCTTTCGGCCAATTTTAATGTGATTGGTTTATTATTATAAAAATTAAACATCATTTAAGATATGAATTTTCGTCCCATCATGTTTTATTCTCCTTGATTTTCCTTGTCATTACTTTACTCTTTTTATATTTTTACTATTCACTTCATACTTGATTTGTTCCATTCTTTCTTCTTTCTCTCTCGTTACTGGCGGCCAAATATTTAGAATAATAAATCAAATCACTTTTTAGAAGATTATCTTGAATTGTTTATCTGATTCGAGTTTGCCTCAAAAAAGGAATTTTCTTTAAAACAAAGACGAACAAAGAATAGTCAGTGTCGTGGTATGACATTATATTACATCAATAACATATTATATCTATGGGGGTGGGACCGATAACATACAGGTGAACCGACGAAGCGACGGAACACCGCTAGTGTACACGGGCTGAAATGCAAGATGAGAGTGCAACGAGGTCAGGAAACAAATAGGCAATGACAAAGCTCAAGGTTATTTAAAGAGGCATGTACAAAAATATAATTTGATTTACCTAAAAATAATGAGATAATGATGGGTAAAATTACCTCAGAGAATTAATAGACAAAATTACATCAGTAAACGAAGGGGGGGAATTGTAGTTATAAATCAGACTATGAAGTTAGAACTAAAGGTATTACAGGAGGAGACTATTCAAATGGGGAGGGGTAATTAACTCAATTGGGCTACTGAAGGGAGGAGAGGGGTTGGCTTACGGATGTCTTAGGCACGTGAGGTGAGGCTGCTCGGAACTTCTGAGGGAGAACTTGAAATGATGACGGTTCTCCCAAAACGAGGGGGGGGGGTAACTTCCGGTCCAGGGGAGAGTATTTCGGCCACACGAAATAAGGGGCGAACGAAGGAGGGCTTCGACAGGAGTTGATAAGAGAAGTCCGGAAAATCACTCGGTGGCGATCGTTAAGAGGAATTACCTCACTGGCTGGGACTAATTCCAAATACACAAAATAGTTCAGCTGTCACTTTGCTTTGTTGTTTGCACCTGACTTGGGACCATGGGGGATCTTTTGGGGTCCGGGCGAGACTTCTTAACTCTGTGGGTCTTCATGGGAGTTGAGCGCGATTTATGTCCGAGGCTCTTCCTGGGGTTGGAAGTGCGGTAAGCGGGAAACAGCTCTACTCTCGAATGGCCTCGAATCTTCTTGCAGAGGTTATTCTGCCAATGTAAGGTTGAATCGTGGTGGACACGGTTTGATGCTACCGCTTGTTAAAGGCGGGGTGGGGGTAGGCTTACCAATTTAGGCCTAACCGGGCCTTCGGAAGCGCATAGAAGTTCCGTTCTGCTTAAGAGAGTCCAAGTGGGTTTCCCTTGACAGTCATTTAGGCCATTTTTCACTTTATTTTAAATAATTACACTGCTTTGATCAATGTTTTATAATTTATAGTTAAAATGGTTGCATATTTTCATAAAAACGTTTAAAACAGTTAATAAATCTTCTAAAATCACATCTGTCCTCACTTGTTGGATTTTGATCGCAGAAAACTCTTTTTAACACAAGCTTGATTAATTTGTATTAAATTCAGAATTTAATCGTCTGCTTCTATATTAGAAACTATAAATCAACTATTGAGTTAGTGTAGCGTTACTTTGATATGACTTAACTTAGATTTTGTATAAATCCATCACATGAACTGAGAAAATGACCAACTACAACTTAGTCAAAGGTAAGGGTACAGCAATTCTCCTGGTACTACTCTTGTGGCAGCAATTATCTTCTCTCAGGTATATCTAATACTTATTGATTGTGAGAACATTGTGACCTCCAAGGATTGAGTTACTTTTATATGACCAAACCACCGAAATGAAGATGATGTTAGAAACAAAGACTTTTCTCTGAAACTTTTCGCTTCTTCTTTAGGTCGACGGAACATTGTTCAACACGGGGTTCGGTCACCAGTAGATTTAATCAATTCGACAAACGAAGACAGCCCACAGTTGCCACCCGTTTCTCCTCCCAAGTTTCATCCAGCACTGCCAAATGAAAGTTTGGAATCTCTGAAGGACTACTTAATTACAACTACCAACTCTCTCACGTAACTTTACAGTGGTCCGAAAATCACAGGGGATCCGAGATCCGAACACATATTGCAAGAACAGTTCTTTCTTGGAGAGGTGAGTGTAATGGTATATATATATATATATATATATATATATATATATATATGAGAGAGAGAGAGTGATTAATAGATACAAAGATAGAAGTATAGATAGACTTTTATTGACGGGATCATCATTTTTTAGTAATTTGTCGGAATGTAGAAAATGACGCATACCGCATCCATCAGGAAATATGTGTATCTAAATGAAAATCAGTAGAATTAATCTTGAGAAAACTTAAAACACGCCTTTTCAATGAATCCAGCATTAGCTTCCATGAATGCTTCAATTCGTGATCTGAAGCGTCGATATGCCTGAATCTGATGATCTTTATCAATTTTGGACATATCTTTGGTATAGCAGACTTGTGAGATTTAAAAGTGTTACGAGGGTGTTGATTGACTTATCTCTTGTCGTCTTCTCGTATAAGTAGTAGTTCAGTGGATCAAAGTGGATTGAGCTTGAGGCCATGTATCCAGGTTAAGATGGTCCTGAGAATTAGCACGAATCCAAGAATGGATTGTTATAGCCTTATGATAAGATACAGATTCTCGTTGAAAGATGTAGGGTCTTCGGTTCCGTACTTTGCCTATCCAGTGCCTCAAAATATTCTCAAAAGTCCTCTATGTTGGGTGCAGCATTGACTCTTAATCTATGTGAAAAATGTGATGTGCATGACAGCTTCCTCACCGATGACGACTCCAAGAACAATCACAGTTAATAGAAATTCGCTATTTATTACAGTTTGAGCCTTGCTTGGCAGTCTGCATAACCATCTGTCATTTCTTTTGTTTAACTTTTGGTCCTAGTCAAAGTTTTTCTCATCAGAGAAAAACCAAAGTATTCCAGTTTCTCGATCTTTCAATATGCAGAGCAAGCGCAATGCATGGCTCAAACGATTCAATCTGCATCACATACGACTTGCAAGGAATATCTTCATGCACAACTCTTCTGAATTCTGAAACTTGTAAAGTCCTTTGCAAAGGCGGTGAGTGACTTTCCTGAAGTTTATAGAAATTTTCCAAAACTTCTACAAAACCACTTGGATTCTGGTTGTTTTAGAACCCTAGACATGTGTTGGATCCCTATTGGCGGCTTACAGGTCTTTTCATATTTGGCAATGAAGGATCAGGCAACTTTAAGAAAGCGAGAAATCTCTGTATTATTATGATGAGCTTTTTTGGAAACCATTACAGCGTGTCATTTCATTTGCTTCGTCACCATAATGTCATTCAACATTAACCTTAAAAGGAAATCTAAAATATTTAGTAATTAGAAAGTTTTCTTAAAGAAAAACTGCACAATAGCTAAAAATAAACTTATTTTAAAAATTATAAAATTATCAATTAGATTATAGCTAAGAGAGAACACTTCTCAAATAAACTGCTCTTACCTTACATAATAGCCTCAGGGTGGCTGCGAAACCTGGTGCATTCTTTCTTTACTGTGTCCTTGGAAAGATCTTTGAACACTTCCTTAATCTTGGCAGGAAACTTTGCCTTGGAGTTAGAGGCAGACCGTTTGTAATATTTTTCAACCGGAGCACAGATTAAGATCGGGGCATCTAGGAGGCCAGAAAGAGGCACTGCTAAAAATATAACGAATCTCTGACAACCACTTTTGACTATTTACGGAGGTATGGTCTTCTAGCAGCACCAGTCTCCATCTAGGGTTTCACCACAATCTCCAGCAGATCCACACAGCCGTCAGAATTGAGCATAGGACCCTTCTCAAATAGGGCACGGCATGGCATCACCCTTACTTGCGACACACACACACACACCACAAACAGCCCATTATGATTTAGGGAAAGTTGGTCTTAATGATACTCGTACGTGGAGCGTCGCATGTAGTAGAGGTACGCCACCTGCTGTTTTGATTTTTGTTCACCTGCTTCTGGAAGACCTTTTTCATATGTGAAGAACCAGATCATTCCTCCTCAAAAGGCTGCTTTAGCTTGTTCAGGAGATTCATTGCCTTCGTTGAGCAGTTCTCTTTGGCCTTGGCTCTCAAAATTAGTCTTTTTCGCCTCTTAAATGCGTGTTAGTGAGAGTCGTTATTCAATGCCAGCTTCTGAGTTGCGATTCCAAAACCCATATATTTCTCAAAAGCAGAGATTTCCTTGCTCGGGTCTTTGGATGAATTCCAGAGTGTTAACACAGTCAGAACCCCTCTTATATTCTTTCTGCTAGCTACGGTTAGACATTCTCTGTCACAGTTATTCATGTCACATCTTACAGCCTTTAGAATGTTAAAAGAGCAGTGAACAGCAGTCATAACCTCAGCTTTTTCATATCCGCCGCGAATCATTATAACACAGATATTTATTTTCGAATAATCCGATGGCTCTTAGGCCTTTATGTCAGCGAAATTTGTTTCAGCTAAGGGACATTGGAAGAACACTAGGATCAAAGAGAACAAAGCACGGCACAATGAATGAAATCTTTCCTGAGAATACAGAAACAACGCTAGGGGAAAAAAGTTGCAACTTCCTGGCCGGGATACGAACCCGGGTCTGCTGATTGACAGTCTACCGTTAAGCTACAGGGCACAGTGACTCGGCTTCGTCCAAATTGTTACCCGATCAAACCCAGTATCTCCCTAAGAGAGAAACCTCGAAGAGATTTTACACCATATCTATCTTACCCGCTCACAATCTATAAATCCTGCTTGACGCGAATTAGGAAATAACATTTCCGAAGAAAGATTATCTTTTTTCTGTTTCTTGCGGGTTGCTGGATTCATTTCATCATTCTTTTTTCATTCAAGAAAGATATATATATATATATATATATATATATATATATATATATATATATATATATATATATATATATATATATATATATATATATATATATATTAATATATATTGTATATTCGTTGCGTGTTTACCTCAACTCTCCTTTGTCATTTGAATTCCATATTAATTTCTCTCTTTTTCATAGTCGAGATCGACCGTGCGAAGCGTACCTTAAAAGCTTGTTTATTCGAAAGATGTTTGTCTTCCAGGTAGCTGGGTGGTCTAAAGGGCGGTTTAATTGAGATCAAAGCGGTTGCTCGCTGCCGCAGTGTGCACAGTTCAAATCCCACCCATGTACGGAATTTTCTCAAATTAGAAAATAACATTTCTGAAGAATAATTAGCCTGTTTTTCTGTTTCTTGCGGTTTGCTGAAAATTAACCCACAGGAAAATGAAAAATGAATCCAAAAACTTTCGAACTATATTTGCAAGTTCACTTTCAATGAAAGTGAACTTGCAAATATAGTTCGAAAGTCCTTGGATTCATCTTTCATTTTCCCCTGGGTTAATTTTCATATATAAATATATATATATATATATATATATATATATATATATATATTTATATATGAAAAGTAACCCAGGGGGAAATGAAAGATGAATCCAAAGACTTTTGAACTAAATTTGCAAGTTCACTTTCATTGAAAGTGAACTTGCAAATATAGTTCGAAAGTTTTTGGATTCATTTTTCATTTTCCTGTGGGTTAATTTTCATATTATTGCTTTCCTCGCGTTCCATTTTTTTAGTTTTTTCATTATATATATATATATATATATATATATATATATATATATATATATATATATATATATATATATATATATATATATATATACTGGGTAACAGCTAAAAATGTCTCGTTTTTATAATGTTGTTATTTGTTAGCTATTAAAGCCCTAAGGTTGAAATAAGTATCATTACAAAGAACAATATTTGATATTTTATTAGCATGCTTAGGTAGTCTAATCTATTCAGATATTAAACAGTTCTGTTTTAGGCTTTCAAAGATGGCACAATTAACTTTTGAACAGAGCAATTTTATCGTGGAATTACTTTTTTGACATGACTCCATAATGAAATCAATATGTCAATTTCAAGCAAGATATGGTATATGATTAGCCAAAACATAATTCATAGAAATCACACCAAGTGGAATGCACACGCGCAATTCGTAATTTAAATTAAGGAAATTCTGGCCGTCAGAAAAGTGTGAGGACGGAAACGAATCTTGACAAGCTAAGGATATTGAATCATATTGATTAGACAATGTCAGTGAGATAATTGGCCGTTGAGACACATTTTAATAGAGAAGCTGTGCGAACTAATATAAAAAAGAGCTTAATTTAAAGCCATACAAAATTCAATGTCATCAAGAAATCTCAATGCAGGACAAGGCATACCAAATAAAAAGAATTATCGGAAGTGGTCACTATCTAACCTAAGTAATCACTTTCAAAAACCTTTGCACTCCCCAAACATAACAGCGGAATTAAGATTTATCGGCCCTATTTCTTTGAGAACCAAGAAACAGGACAAGCTTAGTTAGTTAACTCTACCAAATATCTTGAAATTCTCAAAGCATTTTCGCCAATAGCACATGTACTGAAGAATGGTTTCAGCCAGATGGCGCTACAGCACATAATGCATGTGCCATTATCTCATGATTGAAGGCTAAATAGATTTCCTCAACGACTAATTTAGTAAAGAATAAATTTCCAATACCACGAAAAGTTGATATGAAATTGGTAACAAGGTCTTTATAGTTTTTACTTTTGTGTTTCCATAACACATTTGCAGAATTAGCGCAAAACTTTTTTGAAGAGGACATCTTGCTCATTTTTTATTGCTTAGTTCCCCACAACATCTGAAAAATCGGAATCATTAAAATATCTAGAATTAGGATAAAGTAAAAAATCCAGTGTAGTGGACGTACACACATACATATTGACTAATTTATAACATATATACACCTATGACACATACATATGGACATTAACTCCCACATATACTTATAAAGGATCTTTCAACAAGGACGCTCGAGCTTTGTCAGGCAATAGTGGCCATGTTGTTAAAGCGACATCTGGCAACATCAGTATGAACTGTTCAGTAGTACCTGGCAAGTCAAGATGTAAGGTTATAGCGTTGAACAGCGTATTTTCAAATGTTATTATCAAAATCAGTGCTCTGTTCGACAAACGTTCCGCGCATTACGTGATTTCTATCCTGGCCACAGCGATGAAGCCCAATTTTGGATGAATATACATATAGATTTGTGAACAAACAAAATTGTAGGATTTGGGACGAAACAATCCACATGAGATATACCAGCCCAATTGGATCCCAACAAAGTCACTCTTTGGTGCTGAATTTCGTGTAACGGAATTATAGGTCCGTATTTTTTTGAGAACGAAGATGGGATTGCCATAACTGTCAACGGCGAGACCTACCGATCGATGATAAGCAACTTCTTGTGGCCTTAACTGGATTATATGGATACTGACGACATCTGGTTCCAACAGGACGGTGCTACGTGCCACACTGCACATGCCACGATAGACATTTTGCACCAGCGATTTCAGGGCAGGGTCATCTCGCGCGACGGAGACGTCAACTGGCCACCTAGATCATGCGATTTAACGCCATTAGACTACTTTCTTTGGGGTTACCTTAAATAGCAGGTCTATGGGAATAATCTGCGTAAACAGTTGATGTCTTTAAAGTCAACATAACGAACAGCATCCAGCAAATTCAGCCAGATTTATGAGACAAAGTCATCGAAAATTGGGCCTCCCGAATACGCTCCACCAAGAAAAGCCGCGGCGGACATTTAAACGACGTCATATTTCACACTTAATGCCATAAAATGTTCTTTCAAATTTCAAATAAATTGAGTGCATATATCACACACAACTTGTTTTATTTACATTTAAAAATCGAGCGACATATTGTAAGACCCTATATATGTACATATGGACATTGACTCACACATAGACTTATTAACGTATGGACTTTGACTTAAACCTAATATATTTATTATAAAAGGATGTTCAATAACTTAAAAACTAGACCTAATAGATCAAAATGAAGGTAATCTTTCGATTCAAGAGAGTGATTTCTATCAGGCCTGATGTTCCATTTTCTAAACACCAAAAACCTTTGGGACCAGTGTTATTTTATTCAGGCAGGTATAAAAGATGTTTGATTATGTAATTTACACTGATCTTTTGTTAGCCAAGTGGATAAGGAGGTGGACTTCCATACTCGGTACAGAGTTCGTTCCACTGGCAAGACAAAATTGAAATATTTTGGTGCTCGGAGGGAACTGCCGCCAATCAGATGGTGCGTTGACAGCTCTAGTTATGTACGACACCTTAAATATGGTCAATTCTTTAATTAATTTCCTTTCCAGCCACAATCTTTTTGCACAGATAACATACCAGTCTTCAGTCTCGAAATCTGCCAAAGAAGTTTCCTTCTTCACTCTACACTAATGCGGAATTGGTGTCTCTCCCTTGGACCACGAGACCTTTCCTTACGTTAAAGTGGAAGCAAAACATAGTATTAATTTTTTTGTACTTTTCGCCGCAAAGGAGACTTGCAACTGGTGAATTAGGGCGTGATAGCATTAATTCTTCTGATCTTTATGTGAATTTCATTCTCCCAAAGGATGAATTCTCTGACGAATAAAATTAGTTGGGCGTTGCAATTAACCGTCTATATAAGTAATATGAGATCATTGAATAATTATATGATCTTTAAGGATTTTTACGATTATTATGATCTAAACTTTCTTCATACAACATGAAAAGTCAGCAAATGCATTCATTGCAAAGTCTAAAAATAATCACTAAGAATATAATTAAAGAGCAAAGAAGACCCGATATTTACTGACTCCACGTTTTAGAGCGGTTGAAAATTCTTTTATCTGCAACGATGCACACATTTGGGAAGAAGAGTCTACAATTAAATTCATTAGCTTCTTTTACCGTCAGCCCCCAATTTTTTTTTTCTGTCAGCAAACAGACCTTAGGTTTGTTGGTTTTCGATGCCCTACGCTTTTAGTGAAAAGCAATAGGATACCAAGCGTCTGCTCGGTCTAATTTCTGCTCTCTTGAAAGTACACTACTAAGTAGCGAAGAGTAAATTTGCTTTCTCTTAGGTTAGGGTAGGCTATTTAGCGACGTTAGTGTTATGTAATGAATGTAAGCGGTTAGGTCAGTTGTTTGTGTTTCCACATAGAATTCTAGCAGCGCTTCCTAAGAAATGAAGAAGAGGCTAAGAAAGGATAAATTACCAGTAAAAGAATAACAATGAAAGCAAAATTGTAGCTCAAGTAGGAAACGACACTTAATAAAAGGATAGGACTTTAGGTGTAAAAAAAAATCTTTAGCTACACTTTACTAAGGCCAGAAGAAGGGCACCCATGATAAAGGATTTATACTGAATAACTTTAATTACAATGCATTTCTAAAGACTGGCAAAGCTCCGCCTCCTGTAGTAAGTTGCAAATAAGGATAAGAAAAAGGTATTAATGGCTGAAGAAGAATTGCTCCTCTACCACGGCATGTCTAGCCACGGTATAGATGAGAAAAGAAGGGGTAGTGGATATTATATGTCTCTTAAGATTATCCAGGATTCATTTAAAAAGAGAGACATGAAGGTCGATATGTTAAAGAGAAGTAATACCCCCTCAGTTTTCCAGTAAACCACAGCAAATCCCCTGAAATCTGCTTGAAGAAAGGAAAGGAAAATTTGAAATAACAATAGGGTAAGATTATCATTCATCTATGTAGATAGGGATACTAGTCTCAGGAGTTGGTAAAGGGGATTCGGAGTTTTGGGCTAGCCGTTTTGGTACCTTGGAAACATAGTAGATTTTGAAGGTGAAAGAAGCTAAGATAATTATGGGAGGAGAAAGAAAGAGGATAAAGATTTACAAGCAGGTACAAGGAAATGCACCTAAAAATTGGTGGCTTCGATGTGAGAGACATAAGCTGAAGGATTTAGTGGAAGAGACATAGAATGCGTCTTTGTGTGAGGGGTGGTGGCGAGATGTTTATCGAGGGTAAAGCAGAAGTGACAGAGTGCCTTATGCATAACCCTTGTTCCCATGTGTGCTGAGCTGTCGGGTCCATACAATATCACCTAAATCCTGGAAGGAAAACGAAGCTTTTCTGTCCTTCCAATCGACCTTGTGTGCACCGAACTTAATTCAGCATGTAAGTGAAATCGAGGAGAAGGATTTGAAGAGAGTAAAAATTAAATGAGAAAACATACACAAGCTGCAATACTGATGGCAGAGCATTGTCTGATTAAGATCGTTGGCGGGGGATGAATATCTCTGCATAGGAGACACTCAAGTAGTGAGGGCGAGAGTACAATCGCTTTTACATATCTCTGGTACGATGGAAAGCGAAATATTGAAGGGGCGCTCATCACGTCACAGGATCCATGAGGTCAAAACCGGTTCCTATAAAAGCTGGTTTTAGAGTAGCTGTGACAAGTTTGCTTGACTAATTAGGTGACAATAATATATTGCAATCTATTTGCGCTAATTCTCTATTCCAGTATTTGCGATTTGATTTGTAAAATTTTTACGTGGTTTAAGTGAAGGGGACATCGGTTTGTGCGTTGATGGAGACCTGCTAGGAATTAATATTTCAGCGGAGTCACGTTGCGGCACAGCGCAATATTGGGCGAACGGCAGGGCATGAATTCTTGAATCGAGTTTTGCAGGATTTCAGTACCAAAGATGTTTCTGGATGATGCTAAACGTCAAACATATTAATTGGTGCTTTTGGATGAAGAACTGTAAATAGTATCAGTCATTCAATAATATAAAAATGGCTAGGAAGCCTGCAGCTGGAGAATGCCAGGATTGGTTGGATGGAGTCGGATGAGAGAAGGAACAGAAAAAGGATTGATATATTACGTGAACGTGACTTTAAGAAAAGGTAAGATGTAGGGGTAGACATAAAAGCTACTGGTAGCGTTAAAGGTCATGACAGTGTAACCTGAGAGTATAGAGAAAACTTGGTGTAAAAGGGTCAATGGGGAGAGAAGTGAAGCAGAACATTTGGCCCTACCCTGTTGCTGTAAGTGAGCTACTTGACTTTCCGTCTGCCGTTGTTAGTGGAAGCAGTTTCGAACCCATAAAAAATACATTTAAAATGCTGCTAAAACGTTAGTTAAAGGGATTGATAGTTATTTGAGAGCCATATGTGCAGTATAAAACTTTCCTTAGTTACACTAAATTGGGTTTAAAGGGTAAAATAAGTCTTTCATGGTGGGAATAAAAAGAAGGAGCGGGAAGAGAAGCAAAGATTAAAGGGACTGAAAGAAGATCAATCATAATAATAGAACCTTTTCGCCCATGCTCAGTTGAATCTACTAATCCAAACCTCTAGAAAAATTGACACTCAGTGTCAAGAGCTCAATGTCTTATTTTAAGCTTCTGCGCTCTACTGTAAAAAAATTGGGGTTAACTAAACCTGGGTAGGGGTTTTCAGACCTGGGAAACTGCCTACTTGAAAGCAATTTCATAAATGATCGAATCGCCTTCGTTTTCATTGATGCGCAGCCATCACAGTGTTTGGGGGTGATGATAATTTACATTACCATCAATTAGTAATAAAAAGGGATGAGAACCAAGGAGAAAAAGAAAAAAATGTTGATAAATCCGGTAACAAAAGGGAAAGGTAAACCTTCCATAGCTTCTTATTAATTTACCATATTAAATTTTGAAATTATTCACTAAAGACAACCGGCAAAGAATAAATACAAGAGTATGAGAATTTAGAAGACTACAAAACATAAATAAAAGGAATTGGAGATAAGATAACGATGATGGAGCAAACATTCATGTTGAACTAACAAGAAACTAGAATTTTGGCGGAAAATGAATTAAGGAAAATTAATAATAAAAATTAATACCTTTAACATATTCACACATTTGCATGTATGGGGTACAGTAGCAATGCAGTATAAAACCATTATTACATCTCTTTTACAGAAAACATGAAAGGCCAGCAGAGTATCAGATCTAATAACTCAATAACCACATAAAACAGATAATTTATAATCCAGGTGAGTAAAAACAAACCAAATAAATATCTTTCTTTGGGCTCACATATGTCCAATCGTGTAAATTTCATTAATGGCAAAAATCAAAGCTTTATTTATCATCGTCATCATCACTAACTATAATTTAAGAAGGAGATTTTTGAGTATCCAATGCTTTATATTCTTTTAAAAGAAAATGAATTACAATTGGTGAAGTTCAGAAAATTTATTAAAATTTAAGCAAAGCTGTTTTTTTATTTTATCTATAACTATATTTTAAGCAACGTAATTTTTTGAAAGGGGTGAAAATTAGTTTGAAGTTCCTTTTTAAAATTATTATAATTGGTGAAGTTGAGAAAATTTATAAAGATTTAACCATGGCTGCCCTTTTTTAGATTTTAAATTTTAATCTTAGTAGCGAAGCGCAAGCTCCCCCTGTAAGGGAGGGGGGGGGGGGGAGTGGCGAAGCCATTGGCTGGTATCTTAGATTAAAATTAGATAATCATTTGATCAGGTGTAAATAAAATATCATGATTTACTTCGTTTTCCTTAAAATTGAGTTAAGAAATAAATATGGTTCAATTTAAGTTTAGTGTAATATTTGACTATTTTCATTAATTTTTTCTTCGCATAGCCATTTGGCTCTTCGATTCCTATCGAAAGTTTGTTAATTGGTTGAACAACTATTTTTATTATTGTTTTCTTCGCATAACCATTTGTCTCTTCGAGGTTGTTGATTGGTAGAACAACTTCTCACCAAATGGTCACAAGGAATCGAGGAAGAAAAAGCCTGTGGTGAGGAGAAGCCCATAGTGAGGACTGCCTCTACCCTTCAAAAAAGGATCTTGTAAAGAAATATCATGTCTTAAAAGTGAACCTAAGACACAAAGGCAACACATCTCGTCCATTTCATGCTATTCACGGGGAAGAATCACCTATCCCTTAAAATAAAATTAGATCGTTTTCACGTGAATTCCCTTTCTCATAACCACTCACTCAAATATTTAACTCATATTTTCCAGTGTCTTCCAACACCTACCATCACACTTATGTTCACATTCTAGTCAGTTTTCTTCTCATCCTTTTTGATGCATGCCCGCACTACCTCAGAACATTCTCGGGGACAACCTTCCTCATCCATTTTCTTACTCCATATTTACTTCTTAACCACTTTTGCCTTATTCTAGCCTCACTACTCACACTCCACATACCTCTCATCTTGTGCATTGGCACTACGCACACTCTCGAGTTGAGTCACGTATTTCGACGTTTTCGATTACATGATCGTCTTATTTTCCATGGATCGGAAGGATGAGGCATTACTTCTCATACTAACCATAGATAATATCTAATGTTGTGTTTACTTTTCTAGTAAATGCCTAGAAATAAGTATCAATGAACCTAGAAATATTCACAGTGAGCAAAAGAAAACAGTGAGGTAATTCGCAACTATAAATCAGTAATCTTCTTTACTATAGAGTTGGTCATTGTTTTTCTTACATAGCTAAAATAGCAATAAATTTGTTTGAATTATTAAGAGATTTCTCTATAATATTTGTCCTAAACAATGCTTTTAACCTCGAAGGAATAAATGGTGTGCATTTATCAGAGTGTATGTAGTTATGCAATGAAGATGAGTAAGGTATGGACACGACCTAATAAAATAAAACCATTCTGAGAAAATCCAATTTATGAACGCTAAAACTCTTCATCCCCAAGTTACATATCCTACAGGACGCGAGGTGAAGAAATTAAGGGAAATTTCAAATTTTAAGTTGATATGAACGAAGCCTTGCAATGAACGAGAGTTTTTGCTCTCGCTGTTGGTAGAAATGAGGTGCTATAAAACTAGACCACAACCCCATTCCTGAAATAAGGCAGGTTTTCTCTTAAAATGCAAGATATCTTAAGAAACTCGCATGTATTGCATATTTAAATAGATTCAAAGTGTCTTTTCTGATATTTTTAAATGACTGGCAAATTGACATTCCCTCTTTTATAATCAAGATTGACTTCAAACGAAAGCCATTGCGGAGATATAGTGAGGTTCTGGTGTTTCTTTAATTTTAAAGTTACTTAACTTTTAACCATGCAGGATACTAATCTCAAGTCAACAATAGGCAAGAACTTCTTAGCACGAAACAACCTCGGCAGTCCTCCGGAAGAATGAAAAGAAACTTATAAATGATTCAATTTTATTGCCTTGAAAGTAACTCCTTTTAAACTGTAATATGTTAATAAAGTAAATTTTTAGATTGAAATAAAGTATTATCTTTTGTCTGATTGTTAAAATTACCTTTTAATACGCATGTCTAATTCTTTTAAATTGTTGCCAAAGAATCAGAAAGATCAATGTTGAGACCTTCGTTGCCACGTATGTTATTTACATGGTGATGTTGAGATTTTGGCAAAGTTCATTTTTTACTAGAAAATTAATCAAATTATTCTGCAAAATGTGAAGCAGAAGGTAAGTCTCTCTTCAGTGGGTAAGGACAACCGTTATAAGAGGGAAATGGACCATTCTCATTACTAGCTGTTTTAGTAGACTCCCTATTTTTAGTTACCAAGTCCATCTACCTTCCATACAGTTTTGTTCCTATTACTTAACTTTATACTTTCCACATGTCTTTTCAAATACGTTTTGATTTCCTCGTTTAGAATCACTTTTCCTCCTTTTATTCTCCAAATTTAAGATTATTAAAAAAAGTCAACAAAACCTTCAATGATTAATAATTAGGAGTTATGTATTTAGAGTTATGGCGAAGAAATCTCGCGATTAAATTGCTTCCTGAGTCAATAAGGACAATAATTTTAGATTGAGACTTGAAATTATGTGTTTATCTATTTTCCACTAAAATCCATAATGTAATGTAATATCGAAATCCATTAAATTATCAAAATAAAATAAACGATTTACCTTTTACTCTTATGCCTGATAAAAGCTTGAGTAGAGATAGTAGAATTTTTAGAGGAGCTCATCTGGCAAATATTTAGATAAGATGCAAAACAAACAAACATTTAATATTCTAATTAAAATTTTTCATATATGAAATAAAAAATTTCTTTACTTATGTCGACAAAGTTCTCACTTATAATTAGGAAAATTAAGCTTAATTTGCAAATCTGCATTAAAATATTATTATTTTAGTATTGTATTTTAGTATCGTTAAAAATAACACAAATACCAGAAGAAAAAATTATTGGCAGGGTGGTAAAACGAATTGTAGATTAATTTTTACTAAGCATTTTAAAAAGTTTACATACCATTAATTAATTACTGCCCTGTACATACTTTCTGGATTTATTGTATTTTGTAAATCAAATTTTAAATTCATAAAACCACATCCGTTTAAAATATGAAGGTGAAATGTGAAGCGGGAAGAGAGCGGGTGATGTTTTCAAAATATTAAACCACACTGTGAACAGATGTGGTTTTTAAAACTTGTCTTACAATAGTGAGGACCATGCCGCTCCGATCAAAGAGCATCTAAACCCTAATCAAGAATTCGTTTCACAAATCAAGCTAATCAAATGCGAGTCAGGTAACATGTGTTGGAGGCTTGTGTGAGCAGTCACAAGGCAAAAGTACTTAAGGATAATCTTGTAACTAAAGGAAATCTGCTTTTCAACCGCACCAAAACGAAGAGAGTTGAAAGAGAAAATAAGCTCCACCAACGGCTTCTTCATGACTCTCAGTCTCCAGTTCTGTGAAAGTAGGAGATTAAGTTCACTGTCCAGCCCACCCACAAGACAGTTTGGTTGTCTTTGGGTGGATATCTTTCAAAAGAAGTCAGCCTCACTGAAGGTGTGGACAGGAGTAACATCAGCTGGCTTACTTGCGGTTTCAGCGGTAAGAATCAATAACATATTTATTCAAAAATGTTAAAAAAACAAGTCTTTCCTAGGTCGATGCCACGATAGGAATCCTGCTACAACTTTCAATAAGTTGAACCTACTTCATCCAGCCAAAAGGTTTGACTGGTGCCATGCAAATTTTAAGGAGTTTCAGTCAAAGATAGTTTGCTCTACCAATTTGAAAGATTTGAACTCCATAGACTTTAAAGTAACAAGGAGTAACAAGGAAAAGAAGTACCTATAAAAGCGGCTTGTACCAAATTTGATCAAAGTCTCAAAGTTCTGAAGTAAAAACTGGAAAAATGATGGAAAGAAATATAGGCTGATACCATGCGCTCCACCTCCACTCCGTACATGACTTTGATACTATTCTATATGAAGTTAATCCATTAATGCCGCTTGGCATTTGAGTTGCCACTATGTTTTTTTTCGTTATATGTCCGAAATATTTATTTACTTTCCAAGAAATTTTATTTTACGTTGTCGTAAACGCCTACAATTATGTAAAACACTACGTTTGGCAGTGTTGTGCTCACAAAAGTAAGATGAATATGGTTTTTATTTAACCGCGTTATATGAGAGTGTAAACATGGCTTCGACACATCTTTCCAAAACGTAAGTATTTTATTTACACTTTTGTTTAAGTTTCATTGAAATGTTAAGAGTAAATCCACCAAAGATCATATTTTATATAAATAAAAAAAATAATTCCGTAACATGATTTATTATAACATAGAAAAAGATTTTACTTTTTCTGGCAACCAAAGTTGCCGGTCGCCATAAACGATATGCAAATATTCGCTGCGAGCGTGAACATGAAAAATGAGTATCCCAAATATTTTTCTTTAATATTTAAGAAATAATACATATATATATATATATATATATATATATATATATATATATATATATATATTAATTTCTCTATACTCCAATCCTTTCATATTGTCGTAGAATGGACTCCCGACGATATACCATATATCCCTATTCGTTGAGGGAACTTCTTTAATTATCTTTAGAGTGCGTTAATGTCTGGCGGGCCGATATTATGTATCTTCGATATGCTTAAGAAGTGGAACTGAGCTCAAGGATAATAATATTGCTATCATTAATAAAATTGAGTTTTATTAATAATAACTATCAACAAACACAAAACGGAAAATATTGACATAAACAGAGAATGGAAAGGGTCGTGGAGACTCGGGCTAATCCGAGGATTAAAGGATTTAAAAAGGTAAAACAAATATAGAGTTAAAGAGATGGGATGGTTCGCTAAACCATTTAAAGAACAGGATAGAATTGACAAAAGGGTTAAGTACTCAAAGGTGACGTTTGGCTTACGTAACTTTATACGAGTGGTGCAGTGGAAGGCGACGTGAAGGAATTTTTAGGCCGCTGGCGAGTTCCAGTCGAAGGGGGGGGAAATAAGATGATCCTGACGTGGCGTCTAGGGAATGAGAACCATTTCTCGACGAACGGCTTGAAGAACAATGGCTGTTCTACGTTGTTCTCTTCAGAACAATAGGGGGGGTGAGAACCGTCTCTTGTCTACGGGCTCAAGAACAATGGTTGTTCTAATGTTGTTCTCCTCTGAACAACGGGGGAAGGGTGAGAACCGTTTCTTGGCGGAGGGCTCAAAAGAACAATGGCTGTTCTAACATTGTTCTCTTCCTGAACAACGAGGGAAGGGGTGAGAACCGTCTCTTGTTTACGGGCTCAAGAACAATGGCTATTCTAATGTTGTTCTTCTTTGAACAACAAGGGGGAAGGGTGAGAAGCGTTTCTTGGCGAAGGGCTCAAAAGAACAATAACTGTTTTACGTTGTTTTCTTCCTGAACAACGAGGGGGAAGCCTTAAGGACTTGGCGTCACGAAAGGCTCGAACCTTTGGCACTCAAGGGATATTGTCCTCCTTCTGGACAAGTGATGGTGAATCTCGAGGTCGAGGTCCCTTGGCGCACAAAGTGAGAGAGGGTCAGGGTGATGTTTCGCGACGAAAATCTGGATCTCCAATCTGATCTTAGTGGTGAAGTTTCCATCTAAATAGTCGAGTCACTCCCTTGGCGTGGGGGACAATGGATTGGGAGCTTCGAGGGAATGCACAGCCGAGGCTGGGAACAATGCCTTATCTGCCCATAAGCCTAGCTCAATCTGGCGAGGTCGGCGTATGGGGGCGAACGGGGGGACGATAACCTCCTTGTTTAAACATTGACATCCGGTGGCTGTGATAAGGCGCCAAGCTTCGACGCGAAGGTGCACGTGGGAGCATCGTGGTTTTAAAATAATATGTGATAGGAGTTGAAACTAACGCTGCTCAACCCGTTCTATCACACACACACACATATATATATATATATATATATATATATATATATATATATATATATATATATATATATAAATATTAGGAAAATTAACGCACAGGAAAATGAAAAGATTAATCCAAGTCTATTTTCCAGAAAGAAAGCATGAAAAAGAGAAGACAATCTTATATAGGGTACAAAGATACTTAGGTCCTTTACTATGTGATGGGCGTTCCCTACGTATCTTTGTACCCTATATAAGGTTATCTTCTCTATTTTCATGCTATTCCTTTAAAATGGACTTGCAAATATAGTTTGAAAGTGCTTGGGTTCATCTTTTCATTATATATCTATATCTCTCTCTCTCTCTCTCTCTCTCTATATATATATATATATATATATATATATATATATATATATATATATATATATATATATATTCATGTGGCATGTATATGTATATACAGTATGTATCTTTATATCTGTAGGCTGGACGTCAATGACATTTTATTCATCCTTGAAGATGAAGAACTTCGTGGTGTTGGGGTAACTTTTCTGCCCCCTGAAGAGAAGACGGCTTTAGCAGATTCAGATATTGACTCCAATAAAAGTGACGATGAAACAGAAGGGAACATAAAAAATCTACAACTCAGAAAAATTTGTAGTCATCTGCCGTAAATCGAAACAACATATTTTCATTTATTCCTATTTTAATACTCTCTGGTTTGAATCAACTCCCTTCTAGACGGTTTTATTGGAATATAGATACTAATGTAGATAACATTTTAGTTAGTGAAAACCTACGACGAAACACATTTGATAGTATAATGCACGTTCTTCATTTTTCTGATAACCAGCATATAAATGATGATCGCTATTTTAAGGTTAGGCCTATCTTGGAAAATTTAAATAGATCATCCAAAATTGCAGATCTGCCTAAAGATGTTTGTGTTGATGAAGCAATTGTACCATATTATGGGCATCACACCACGAAACAGTTTATCAGGGGAAAGCTAATACGGTTTGGATATAAACTATGTGTTCTATCTGGTTCGGATGGCTTCGTGTTTCATGCAGAACCTTATTACTGTAGCTCAAAAAAACTTTCGCTAACTGTATGTGGTCAAGGTGGAGATGTTGTGTTGGTTTTTATTTAAAAGCGGAAAAATAAGTGCTGAACAGTGTTTATATTTTTATAACTTGTTTACTTCCTTTCCTCTTTTGAATGAACTTTCACACAGTGGTATTGCTGGAACTGGTACTATAAGAGAAAGGAGATTGGGAAATGCACGATTAACAGCTTCCAAAGTGCTAGAGAATAGGGAAAAAGGTTATGTTGATTCAATGTCTACTAATGATCAAATTTTAATGAGGTGGAAAGCCAATAAGGTGGTGGCAGTTGCTTAAAATAAATTTGGCGTTGCTCCTCAATCAAAGTACTTCCGATGGTCGAGAGTTGATAAAAAAGAGATTGTACTCGGGACTTTTTAAGACAAATTGCGCTTCAATCATTGAAGCAACATGGAACAAACAAAAAAATGCCTGGAACATCGACTAACAGTATACGGTGAGTTGCAGGAAACGAAGTAAGAAAGGACCATTTTGATCCTCTACCCACTAAATAGTCAAGATATAAGCATTGCGCAGGGAGAACGAAGAATAAGTGCAAAAAAAGTCATCTTCCACTCCTTCATATTCTATGCATGGAGCCATATCATTCAACATAATATATGTGTCAGCATGTTTTCATAATAAAAAATTAAGAATTATACTATTTTCGTTTTCCCATCGCAAAGTGTTATGCTGTGAATCCCGACTGGCAACTCTAGTCGCCACCCCTGCATTTGTCAATGTAATTAAAGAAAAATAATTCTAAAGGACTATATGCTTTATTTATTACGCTAAAATGAAGTTTCCAAAATATAATATCAATAAGTTAAAAAATATATTTTTGGCGTTAATGGGAAAAAAATACTTCAACCATAACATTATATTTAATGAATGGCTATACTACTGAATGTTATTTCATAAAATAAATCTGAAAAAAAACACAAAATTATATTATACACAATTGCTTTATCTATCTAAATATGTATAAAAAGTCGTCTAAATACATAGACAAAATAAAATAAGAAGAATACCAAAAGCCTTCACTTCCGTTCACTTGGTTCTAAGATAGCCTGCTACTTACTATGAATGGGACCAATATGGAGCAGTCTAAAAATAAAATCTTGACGTGATAAAAGATAACTATTGCCATTTTTAAACACAATGACCCTAAATTTCCCAAGAATAGGTCTCAAACTTAGGTCAGCAGAAAAAAGTTCAAATTTGTTGACCAATGTAATCGATAATTTTTTTATCTTAGTTTGGATATGACCTAGGTATATTTTGTTTTTATCAAAGTTTTTTCTAAAAATTCCTTGAGAGTTTGAAAAATCAAAATGGTAAAGTTCCGAAAAAATAAATATGATTATCGAATATCTTTTAATTTAAATATAAATAGAATTACAAATGGTAAGGTGCAGAAAATTTATTAGATTTATTTATGGCTGTTTTTTTATTTTTGTTTAGGCAATCAAAGGTTTATAGGAGTTATTTCTAAAATAGATTAACAATTTTAATCTTTAGTAGGAGGAAATAGCTACTGCTCCCTAAAATCGAGTAAAGCGAGGTGAAATTATTAGGGTAAATTAAAATTAGAAAAGGAATCGTGAGGATTCATTTACTGTATTTAAAAACTATTCTAATAAAAGTTTTTATGAGCTTTAGAACTAAAAATAAAAGCATCAATGTCAAACAAAATAGAAAATATGTACTGAAAACTCTTTAAAAAATTTAGACCAAAAGAATCTTGGTTAAGTCGGATAGGCCGTAGGGAGTGCGGTTTTTGGTGTATAGAATGGTTTTATCAAAGTTATTTCTAATAGTTTATTTAAAGATCGAAAAATTCTAGCTCACGGCTGGTTTTTCATATATTCAAAGATTAATCCAATATTTTTCTGTAAGAGTTGATTCAAACTTTGAAAAACAGATTTTAGGGATGGTTGTTTTATATTGAAAGTTTTATTCAAATAATTTATGAGTTCAGATTTTCTCTCACCTTATACTCTTTACTCCCTAAAACTAATAATAAAGTAGTTTAAGACGAGACTATTAGTAAAATTTAGAAGAAATAAAGATTTCGATTACAAAAGAAAAGATCCAAAGGAAGTTATTCAAAAAATATATTAAAATTTTTCTATTGGAAGAAGATATATAATAAAAAGAAGTAATAGATATATTTCAGAAGAATTTGACACTATAGTAAGGGTAAGTGCTCAATTCGATCATGAGATGGAAAGTGAAAGCTCATCCTTACAGGAGGATTGGCGAGGCCGCTTCTTTAGTTATTATTATAAAACTTAATATAATTTAATATGCTTCAATAAATTGTAGTAAGGCTGGTATCCACTCGGTGTCTCTTACCGTTTTAACAAATCAATTTAGCCTTAAATAATATTTTTACTCGACATTTTGAGTTCGTGTATCTCTCACCATTCTCTAGGATACCACACGACATCTGCCCATTTAAGCTTTACTAAACCCTAATCAGTAATTAATGTGCCAAATACTAGCTTCTTTCTTCGCTTTTTATTTATATTTCTACTGTTGATATTTCTACTTTCCAAAAGTAAGTAGATGAAACCGGAGTCATAATTGTAACTCCTGATCGATAGCGAATGCGATATCTGGCACGTCTATGATGCGATGACCATTTATGAGGCAGACTTTATTACCGCTAATGAGCATGTCATATCTGAACTTTGTATGGCCTTAAAAATTCTTTCATCTGTGAACGACCACAATTTAAATGAGTTTTGTTCTTACCTAAACACGGTTCCAGCAGCCAGAATCCCAGCCTCATTAAGAAAAATATACTTGAAAAGTAAATGTAATTTTTAATGGTGTTGACTGTGCGTCTACAATGTTAATTAAATGTAGCCCCCAGCCATGAATGAAATAGGTATAAATAAAATACTGTAAACACAATATTTGTGTTTGGTTGAGGTCATTGGGAAAGACTAAGTACGGCCACTTTGGGACGGGGTTAAGTTTATGAAGGATTAGGTTTAAATTTCAAGGGTAAATTATACAGAATAGTTAACTATAACAGACATTCCTGTTACTATTTAAAGTATTAAAATACGAAATATTATTTTTATTGCTACGCTATGTGGGAAGTAATAAAGAAATATGATCGCCAAAGAAATAGGTTTTATTAATATTGATAAATAAGAAATATGTTACAACATTGCAACAAAAGTACATCGAAACTTCGAATTATCTTAAGTATTAAACACACTGTGCAACAAAGTTCAGTGTCAGAAAAAACATAGATCTCATGTGTATTTTATTATGATGTTGAGCGCAATGAATTCGAATTTGATGGCAGAAATTTCACATCACGTATCATTTTCTTGTAAAATATTATTCTACTAATAATGCAATTGATACTGATTTCCACGATACAATAAATCTATTTCGCTTCCATAGTCAGATTAAATGTGTCCATTGTAATTAATTCCTGAATATATAATGAATTAGCATGTTTCTTAGCATTATATAATGTATTAACTTTCATTTTAGTATTTACCTCTTCGTTTTTAAGATGTCTCAGGTGTGTCACCCTTGAGGTTCAAGCAGAAGTCAGCTACCATAGCAGGGCTCCATTTTTCTTTATACCTGTTTTCCATTGACGCTATATTTTGATGGAGCCTCTCTCCATGTTCATCACTCACATCTCCTGCATTATCTGGAAAGAAGGAGATATAAATATCAAGATAGTGCATTTACAGTGACATATTGCATCCGAGATCTTGGTAGCACTTGATTAGGTTCTTCACTATACGCTCTAGCTGGGCCACTCTGTGCTTTCCCAAAAGTCTTTTGCATACATAATAAAATGCATGCCAGGCCGTTTCCTCAGTTTCATCCATTGTTGCTCCGAATTCATCATCAGATATAAGTTGATAAATCTGAGGTCCTACGAATATGCCTTCTTTAATCTTGGCATCACTTATTTTAGGGAAGATCACTTTGAGGTACTGGAAACATGGCTTGTTATATTGCATCACTTTGGTAAATTATATTAACATATATTAAATACCAGGAAAAAAAACATCATATACCCATATTAATATCTGTTTAGCAAAAGTAGCAATCCATTCAATGGTCCTTTTGCTCCGTCCAGTTCATTGGTACACCAAACATGAAGCAAGGTCCTTTGCCTTTCACCCAGGCAGAAAGGAAACTTGTAAAAATAGGAAGCATTTATAGTAAGTTACAAAATTATCAAGAATTACTTAAGAGTTGCCACGGACTTTTCCCTATATAACTAAAAGATATTGAGTATACTTTGATAAACTTCATAGGTTAGGTCAAAAAATACCTTAGAAATACCCCAGGAAAATTATATTAAAATCCATTTATAACTTAGAGTTTTCAGTTTCGTCCGAATCCTGTTTACATTCAATCCCTACGGAACTATCAGCTTATTTAAAGTAAATAAGTAAGAAAGTAATTTACGAGAAACTGGAAGGTCACAGAAAGAGATACATTTTATATACGTGATTTACGCAATAATACCGCTATAAAGGTTTTTGTTTCCGTTTTTGTTTCAGTGTTTAAAGTCTATTTTTTAAAGATAACCAAACCAGTACAATTAATAATCATTGGTTTAATTAGGATCAATAATTGTGGTATAAATCATACTATTAATCATTGCATGATAGTATTATTCTAAATAAATGATGTATATTTTGACGAGCCTCGTAAAATGTAGTTAGATAGGATGGCACTGTGCCTATAAGACTTGGGTAGAAACGTAAGACGTTCGGTTATCAATCACCACCCTAGCCGTTGATGTCGGCAAAGTTTCCTTTAGTAATCCACCGACTTTGGCGCAGTGAGGCTTATTCTGTTTCATTCTCCCTAAAAATTCAGTAAACGAATTCTTTGATCTTTGTCTTCGAGAATTATCGTACAGGACAACACAGTTACCAAGATAGGCAAAGTATTTGCTTGCTCCAAATATAAGTACACTAAGTGTCTGCTCGATCTCCTTTAAAGTTGAACATCGTGAACAACTTTAAGAAACTTCCACAACAATCAGGTTTCTCTTTGAATTATAAACAGGAAAGGGGAAGCCAAATGAGGACCTCCAAGTTTTCTTCCTTCCCATCACCACTGCGCACCTATTCTCCTATGCTATATAATCCGTGACTGAGCACCTGTATGCTTGAGAAGTTCTCCAGAATCTTTCTTTTCCCGGCATTCTTCAAGTGTGAAGTTCGTTATCAGTGAGTAGCACATTCTAGTAGCATTCTAGTAACAATAGGTGACTTAAGGGGACCTTACAAATATATTTAAATATAATAAACAAAATCTATTTAAAAGTTGGCTAAATTTTTGACTGTCTTCTTTAGGTATTCCATAAATTCTATCTTATTTTGTAGACAGACTGACTTATTTTAACCCTTCATCAAAATTTACAAAATGGGTCCAAATGCACTTAATATTGGTAATCTTATGCAGAACTTTGTTAATATTTCATCTATGATAAAGGAATTTAGCCATATTTACATCAAATATGAAATTCTCATTCTGCTGGGGAAGCAGTTAAAAAGCATTTATGTTCTTTTATTTAGTTAAATATGGAAAATTTTGACAAACAAAAAAAATATACTCGTAGAAGGGAAAAAAGGGATGTTAAGCAAAGAATTTAATTTCTAAACAAATTTTAAAAAATTCATAAAAAAGTAGTTTGCTATGGCCTTTTCTAGAGATTAAGCATAAAATGGGAATTAAGAAACCATCGAAGGCAGGGTTGAAACTATCTCAAAAAATAGATCGTATTAAGGGAAGACAAAGAAAACAATGGCCGAAAGATAAACAAAATACGTCAATTTACTGAGCTTTAGAGATAATTGAACATCAGAAGAATAACGAAATAAAAAGGTGAATAGCCCTGTTGTTCGTAATTCAAGCTTGCAAAATAAAAGGAATATACATCAAAATA
Source organism: Ceratothoa steindachneri (assembly GCA_963969495.1). Taxonomy (NCBI): domain Eukaryota; kingdom Metazoa; phylum Arthropoda; class Malacostraca; order Isopoda; family Cymothoidae; genus Ceratothoa; species Ceratothoa steindachneri. The sequence goes on from OZ018326.1 coordinate 126,644,729, forward strand.
CATAGTTTCTAACTATTCGTGAAGAACTTTGACCATAATACGTCGTTATACACTGTAAAAGAACAAACTCTGCCCCCCACCCCTAATTTACCGGAGACCACGTGCTATGCTATCGCGCAATGAACGACGTCGCTTCCTATTGGAACATTCTTGAATTTTCGACTCCTGAGCGCATTGAAAAAATATGTCTCATTCCTGTGAACTCGTCCCAACATCCTCTCTCTCTTTCCCGGTGACGAGGTGTGAAACAGCCGTTCTGTCTCTCCCCTTGCTGCTAAATGATGAATCAACTCCGCCTAAGTATTAAGATGTCTGGAGCTTGTGACTCCTTTGTCCAAACTCCCCTTTCCCCTTTAACAATCAGGCAAACAAATACTTGTCTTCTTCTGTAGTTTAAAGAGTCCAGCCCGCACCTCAAGGCCGTCCTTATCGTCTCGTCCCGTGAGCGTTCGTCAAACAGCAAACTTCTTTAGCCGTGATTCTACCCAAGTCAATTGGTAGCTTCTGTGAACGGCACGCCTTTAAATTTGCACAAGAGTATTCCTAGGTTTAATCGAACCGAAGAAAATCTCCATCGATTACTTTTGTCGAAAAATAAGTTTCCTCTTACAGTGGAATTACGAAAATTCCCACATTCCCTGTCGAACGTCATCTTTGAAATTTGGCTATCTTCATCGTAAGGTGGATTCGGATCTTCCCCCACCTGCTTCATTCGGATCGTGCCCCAAATGCCTAATCGGGTCGTTTCCCACTCGCCTCATCGCAAGAAGGACCTTCCTTGAAGTCATCGACCCGTAGACTGAAAGTTCCCCCTTTTGATCTGAGCCTAGTATCATTAATTAAATAATTCAATTTGAGAATCCCTCATAATAATTATCAAGAGTCTCTCAATTTAGATAATTCTCGTTTACCTATTATTATTCTTATTTTGATCTCGTAAATAAAATTTTACTTTGTTGTTTCATATTTAACTAACCTTCAACGATACTCTCGGCCTATTCAAGTAAATCTAGCCAACTATTTATGCACTTTGTTTGATTATTAAGAATTTAAAACCCAACACCTCAAGTTTGACCTCCTAGTCGGTCATTAATCACTGCGAGCAGTCCTTCAATGGTTTGCGTTGTAGTAGGTGATTAGGTCATTCTTCCCCCATAATTTAGGAGTAGTGTATGGTATAGAGTGGTTGTACCCCGGCATACGCACACTGGGTTACTGGCCGACCGAAATTAAGGCTCCACCTGAGGATGGCTTTAAGAGTGCTTTAAATCCTCAGTTGCTAGGCCAAGAAATATTCAAACACAACTATTAAAATAAACTTTAATAGGACTAAAGGTTGCATATACATATAGGGCTAGTTAAATGCAATGCAATTAAATATTGACGGTTTACTGTTATGATGATTGCCACTATCAATTAAGTTTGAACTGAGGGATAATTAATTAAGTAATGAGTTTACATTAATGCTAGTTCTAGAGTAAAGGGGATCCTTGAGGTTCGAAGCGGTACCTAAGGTGGGAGGAGCGTGACGAAGCAGGGGCTAAACCCCTTTTACCTTGATGTGCGGCGAGTAGGACCAGGTAAGTAAGATCGAACTTAAACTTGTGGGCGTCTCACGGGATGCTCAATTCAACTTCGGTAAACTAAAGTTGGGGGGGGGGGGCTGTTATTCCTAAGAGGCAAACAAAGAGTGCTTCGGGGATAGCTTTTCCGATCCTTAATATCCGAAGACGTGGTAAGAAGGGTTGAAGCGCCCTAACTATTTCCACCAACAACACTGAGTAACGACTAGCTCTTCCTTGGCTCTTTGAAAGTCACTCAATTTTTCCCTGGACGAGAATGTAGTAGATTTCCTCTCAACTAACAAAGACATTACGGCTAACGTACTGACTGGCGGCTTCAGACACAATCTGCATGGGAATTCTGAACTGTCGAATATATACCCTGAAATTATCTAGACAGGAAGAGACTTTCATCGCCAACAGACTTCCTTAATAGCCTTGCGATAAGGTTCTATAGCGCACATCTTTTCTGTTGTTTAATCAGTATTCGGATCTTTTGAAGAATAGCGGTCCCGCATGTGCAAGGAACTGCTATTATTCAAAAGGATCAAAATAGAACCTCTATTGTTAAAAACAGAGTTAATAGGATGCTACTTTAGCGATTGGTCTACCAGCTCATTTATATTGTAGCGTCTGGCCATCCAGGCTTTCTTATTATTTAGTATGCTACAAAACTGATATGAAACAGTTAATTAAGGATACCCACTTCGTATATAATTTAGGAATACCACAAAAAAATCTGCTGTATCTTTTATGACTACTTTTCTGCATAAGTGATCAATGTGGGATTTGAAAAGCTCACTACTACCGCTTCTAATTTTCTTTAAAATTGGTGTTTTGGTATCCAACCTTTATCCTTCAATAGCCTGCGTGTCTGCCCTTGTCACTTGATGATTCAGCGTTAAATAGGTATACTTGCCTTTTTTAGTAACTGCGGTATTTATGGTTACTTTAATTACAAAAAGAACACCAGTTCTAAATTTTGCACAAACTCAAAGGGTCACCGTTAACAGTGATCATATTGATTAGCACTCAAAAGGAGTAATGTAGTATAACTAGTATAGGCTCTCCTAATACATGTTATACCCTCTTAAACCCCCAAGATTATTATTTAATCTCAATTTGGAAAAAATAAACTCAAAAAGTGTAGATTTTAGTTTTAAAATGAAATCTAATAAAAACACCGAAAGTGAGTTTGGGGAAACTGCTTTTTGCCTTGAAGTCAAACTGGAAACTTCCTTATGAGACGTACATATTCAGCTTGTTTTAATTTCGCCTTTCTTGAAATATGGCTATGCGCCTTTGGTTTTGCCTCCTAATACTCCACTTTAGAAACAATATGAGGCGAAAATTTGTCTGTATAAAACTAAGAAAGTTGACAAGTTAGTTATCTAAAGATTTGAAAAGGAGATAAAAGAAGTAACCATGTATAATAGGGATCTTAGACCCTAAGTTGATTCAAAGAAATTGGAATGGGAAGAAAATAGGGTTACAGGAACACGCAAAAGATTGAAAATAACTAAATGCAAAATATAGATTAAGTCTAAATTGCGGCAATAGTTTTATTTAGCATTTGATATGTTGGCATGATAATGAAGCTTATGCACTTATTTAAACACGGAATTAAAGTTAGAATTTTGAATTATGAATAATTACAATTCACTGTAATATCTTTGCTATTCATAATTCATTTATATAAGAAGACTATCGTTTCCTCTAAACTTGCACAAGGGAATTTAAAATGCGAACTTAGAGACAAAGCTTTCCTACGGGTTCTACATTTATTGCATCTTTGTCATAAACCTAAAAAGTAGGAATATTTGGATACTCTACAATATTAGGCAAATATTGGAGATAATATACTAAAAGTATTGCTTAGTATCCCTACAGAATCAGATTAGCAGAAATAAATCTAAAAACAAATTTGATAGCTAACAAGGACTGCTCAACAAAAAGTCATGTGCTCTTACTGATAGTCATTTATGAACTTACATCCTTCAAATCTTTAATAATTCATGGAATAACCTAGTAAGGACTTTGATAATTCTAACATACGAAAGAGAATGTAAAACAACTTAAGGATTTGAATTTCGTTACAATCGGCCAAATAGTTATGATGTTATGGCCAAAACAAAATAATTACCGGGCTAAGCTTAAAAGAACATTGGCAACATGATTAATCAAAAGAGAATGTAAAACAATATAAGCGTTTCAAATTTCGTTGGAATCGGCAGAATAGTTATGATGGTATTGCCAAAAGAAAATAATTCCTGGGTTTACCTTAGGACGACCTTCTCAATTACATGATTCAAAAGAGAATATAAAACAACATAAGACTTTCAAATATTGTTAAAATCGGTCTAATAGTTATGATGTAATTGCCAAAACAAAATAATTCCCGGGTTAACCTTGGGAGAACTTTGGCAATTATAGCATTTGAAATTGAATCTAAAACAATATTAGAGTTTCAAATTTCGTTAGAATCGGCAGAATAGTTACAATGTTATTATAAAAACAATATAAAAGGAAAATGAGCCTCAACGTGAAAGTTTACATCGTAACAATCCACTCTTGCAATAAGTTACTGATAATTTTAAGTATCTTAGTAAACTCCCAAACTTATGCCATCAACATGTAGACCATGTTATACTACATTTGTTGTATGACATATACATCCAATCACAATTCTCTATCAAAAGGACTAAATGACATGCATAATTTTTAAAAATCCCACATTATGCCTTCTTTTTACCACAAATTCTAAAACTGATACACAGTTCACTGCTATGAACATCGATCCATATAAATATCAGCATGCCATAAATAATGTGATTATTTCTATTCTACACCTTCCATTTTTCTCGGGAAAAATTCTTGTCTCGTGGTCTATCTCAAGACACAGTGGTACCTACATATCATATTTGCTTATTAAGAAACAACCCATGAAACTTAGGTAAAGAACAATTGGCAAGGCTAGCTGGAATTTCTCAAATTACCGCATCAGCCTAGAATATTATACAGTCTTCCATATTAAATCACTCTTTCGGATACTACAACGCTCTACCAACCTTTCTGACTGTAGTGTAATTCATAATGCTTATGGAGTAAAATGGTTACTAAGCTAATCGATCCTAGCAAGGTGATGTCAGGAGCCGCACGAGCGAACATGTTTACTTCTCTGTGGAGGATTGCGTGGCATTCATCCACCAGCTCTCGTAGGTAAATTTACTATTTAGAAAGGCAATAAAAAGTAAACAAAGCAAAATACAGAAAAAGAATTATTCCGGGAACGTACATCATACACTATTTCATTACGATTATTTTTTTTTTAATAACATCAGTTCACCGGCAGCCGTGAATGTTGATGCACTCTTATAGTCTCTCTCGCCGATGTTTTCATTTGTCCCGCGTACCATGTAACTTGAGATCTCAGCAATTTGCTGTTTTATTGCTCTTTGTGTCTTGAAAACTTCCTTGTCAGTGTTGATACATCTATGATTTCAGATGCCCCCAAAGAAAAGAAATCCCAAGGGGACAAATCTAGCGAACGATACCACTCGATATCACCCTGTAAAGAGGCAAGATGATCCGAATACAACTCGTGGAGAATTTCGAGTGAAATTCTCCATACATCTTCCGGATTATCAGTTTACAAAATCTATTTGATGTTACCGTCACCTTAATAGCGTTCTCTTAAAAAAATAGAACTCGAGACACCGAAACCATCTACGGCACTCGAAATAGTAAGTTTGGAACTATGGAGTTGTCACCGGTGCAGTTCAAGAGGGTTAGTCATAGTCCACTGCCTAATTTATTTTTACCACCGCCGATAAATGGAAATGAGTTTCTTTATTATAGATCAAAATAGAGGTCGGTTGAACGCTTTAGAGAATGTCCTCACACAAAATTGTACGGGTTTTCTAATCATCCTCAAACTGCAAACAAAACTTTTATCATGTCGTGACTTTAAGGAAAGCTTTTTTCGAGGTATTGATGAAGATCTTAGTTAGCTATAACATTGTCGTTTTACCATATATATATATATATATATATATATATATATATATATATATATATATATATATAATATATATATATATATATATATAGGCAACTTAGCGTTTTAATATCACTGTTTCTGAACAAGAGAGAAAATCTTTATAATTTCTTCAGTTTGTGAGAAAATTTATGTGCTAATTCTGAGAAGTCAGATTTGAATCTACTGAAGTCATAGCTTATGGGTAATTTGCGAATGTCGTGTAAGAAATTTTCAAAGTATAAATAGTAGGAGGGATATTTGATTTCTAAGGTAGGCAGTTTAAATTGGGAACCCAAAGACAATAGAAACTCTTCTCGTGGAGACAGGCGATAGCTAGATAGATTTTTACATTATTACCATTGGAGAAATGATCAGGTTTTCCAATGCCTAATTTGTGGATTTTTTTGTTATGAATCTTATATACTTGTTGAGAATACCTTGAAGTATCATGGTAATTTAGGATAAGAAAGCATATAAAATCCAAAAATTAAAAATGATTGGGTAAATTAAATTTAGACCGTTCAAAATCGACCAATAGGCACTCGTATGACCGAACTTTAAATTCAATTACAAATAATCCAGAGAAGATTTGTAAAATTCCGAATGATATAGGGATTTCTGATAAAGCTTAAAATAAACAAAACTGGGATACAAATTGCCATTGCGACAAATTTCAAGGAAAGTACAGTCAAGAGAAGGTTTCCTAAGTCTTCTCGATGGCCTGAAAAAAGTTCGGTAGTACTTTAATCCTTCAGGTCCATATATCTTGTAAATATAGTCATAAGAGTCTGCTGACCAATCTGATCTTTAATTTTAAGTGAAGGACACATAAGACGCTGAGGTACATTTGATTTATTTAAGGAACGCCGTTCCGGGCGTATCACCCATCTTAGGTTCTAAAATCATAAAATAATATAATACAGTTAAAAAATATTAAAAATATTGAAAATAATCAGGTTAAGACCATGTAGGGTAAATCAAACACTAAAATAACTCAGGGATTTAAAAGGCAAGAGAATCAAAATAACTACTATTGAAATGAAAAAATAAGCAAAATCACAAAAGTAAATAATTACAGTATAATATTGCTTACCGAGGAAGTTTAGGAGAAATCACAAAGTAAAGAAATCATAATGGGTGTGGCTTAAAGAAGGATATGATTTTGATTCGTTGGCTGTTGAATGAGGTAATTAAAAGTAAGAAATAAGAAGGGAAACAGTGGTATTATCTATGTTGAGCGTAGGAGATTACCTCCGTATTTGTAGGGATTCCAAAATTCTTAGACTATATTCATTGTTTTTGCGACCAATTATTTTAAGGTTATCAATGAAACATTTTGCTTGCATTGTATAATATGATTTCTAATTATAGAAGCTTCCTTCTTAGACAAATTCTTTCCAGTGCGATGGCTTATTCCCATGAGAGAACAAAACCTCTCTTTCAATGAGCGAACCGTACTACCAGTATAGCTTCCTTGTAAACAACAAGGACAAGTAAAAGCGTAAACAATACGGCTGCTTATTTCTAGAGGAAGTTTCTGTTTTAACTAGAAGAACCTTTCTATGGAAAGTGGGTTGACAAAAACGATTTTGAAATTTGTATGAAAGAAATATTTCTTGAGTAATTTGTTGCCTTTTCTAGTGAATAATTTATTGTAAGGTCCCATTTCAGATACTACGAAAAAAATTTCATTTTGGGGAACATTATATGAGAGAAAGGATAGAGAGTAAATTTTGGTAAGAAAATTATTGATTAGCTTGTCAACCAAAGATGGGGGGGTAGCAATTATTTTTAAAATAAGACTTTAGAGTCTGGAATTCATTGTGCATTAGGGAATAATTGGAGGAGATATGGTGAGCTCTATATATTATATATTTTATTGCACTGAGTTTATGTGACAATCACAATGGCTGAAAAAATTGATTCCTAGGCCATTAAAGGTAGGCTTTCTGTATATTGAGGTAGTTAGTTTGTCGGTTTTTTCTATAATGACGTCTAGAAAAGGAAGTTGATCGTTACTCTCTAACTCAATGGTATATTAGATGTTGGGATGATAATAGTTTATAAAATTAAAAAAATGGTGGGCATGTTCTATATTATTGAAAATAGCAAAGGAATCGTCCACATACCTACGATAAAATATGGGTTTGAAATATAAAGGCAGTGTTTTATAAAGTTATTTTCAAGATGAATCAGGAAAATATTAGGTGCTATTGAAGCTATTGGTAAACCCATTCCTACTCTATCTATCTGTTGGTAAACCTTGTTATAAAATTAAAAAATAATTCTCATTAAAATCATTTCTAAAATAGTCTTGAAATTTTGGCCAGAGAAATTCGAAAAGTTGCCTGTTTGGTTCAAAATTAGATTTAAAATAATATCAATTGTTTCATTAACAGGGACATTTGTAAATAGTGAGGATACATCGTAACTGATTAGGACTTTTGACGGTGCAAAATTGTGTGAAAATAATTCATTAACAAAAGGATAACTCTTTTTTATGTGTATTAACCTATGGCTAACCCAGAGAGCAGTTTGGCAACATATTTCGAAAGGTTAGAAGTTGCAAGAGAATAGGAAGCCAAAATTGGTCGGAGAGGAACATCAGCTTTGTGAAGCTTGGGGAGGCCTTATAATAAGCATAGCCCAGAACCACTAGAATAGAAAGCATCATAAGTTTGCTGGTCTATAACCTTAGTGGATTTTAGATTTAACAGAACTCTGTTACCTTCATCTTCTCATTTTAGATATATCTTTGTAGGTGTTTCAGAGAGTAGTTCAAATTTCTATGAGAACATCTTCTAACGCTTTGATCTTAACCCCTAGCTCTGCTTTGGCGTTGGAGGCAGATCAGTTCATGTGTTTATCAGCCGTGCCACACACATGTTTATGGCTTTTCTTCGAATACGAAGACGACTCAAACTACACTCGATAAAAATGGAGATGAATTTATGGGTATGAATTTATGGTGGCTATCGGTTCTGCCAGCGAACATGACTATGTATCCCGATGTGCGATGCACACACTCTGCCACAGAAATGGCACTCTATTCCTGTTTTTTTGGCTGATGGACTAATGGATTGTGGTGCCGTTGATTTCTCGCCTCCTTCTTGTTGTGGATGGACTGTTCAAGGTGCCAGAGTCCCTCCATACACCTCGATCTCCCTGCTGGTCGGTCATTGGCTTTGACTTCCAGAGTCAGGGGTTCAATAATACACTTTTTAGGGTTGATTTTACTTGATCTATATAGCGTCTCATTGACCCACCTTATCTACGGTGTCCCAGTGGGATTTCTCTATAATGGATTTGTCGAGATAGTCAGTCATTACTCATGCGAATTATATTTCCAGTCCATCGCAGTTGTTTTTGTGCAAGCATGTTCTCAATTGAGGTTGTGCTGGCACGTTGAAGGATTTCTATATGGAGAATTTTGTCCCTTCATGTGAGCTTGAGAATCTTCTGCAGATTTCTTATAGGAAATGATTCCAATTGTCCCTGTATGCCTACTCTAAGAGGTCCATGTTGAGCACCGTAGAGTAGAGTAGTTATACACACAGTGGTATAGATTGCTATCTTCGTTTTTAGACTGAGGTTATCGTTTTGGAAGAATTATGCGCAATTTTCCAAAGGCTACGGAAGCTTGATTTATTCTGTTGCAGACCTCTTCATCTATATTATACTTATCCGACAGGATGATGCCCACAGCTGATGTGGAAAGTTAGACGTGGCTCTGGATTCTGTCATTTCATTGTTAATCGCATCTCTGTTTTATTGACATTCATTTACAGGCCCGTTGTTTCGTAAAGACCGGTATGACATTGATGGATCTTTGTAAAGTAAGTCGTGTGTGTCCAATCAGCGCAGAGTAGTCTGCATATTGAAGTTTCAGAAATTCATTGGTCACAGTTTTCGTGCAGGCTTGAAGTCTTCTTAAATTAAATAGGCTGCTATCATGTCGGTACTGGATAGCAACCCTGCTTACCTGAGGAATGCGTTCTGACTGAATAAGGTGATAACATATAAAGATGTTGAATAACACTATGGCTATGACACATCCTTGCTTGACACCAACTTCAACACTGAAAGTTTCGGCTCTTTCTTCTGAGGCAAGTTCCTTTGCTTTTATGACATGGTGTAGTTTCTTCAGAATTGAGAGGAATTTTAAGATTGAGCCAAACTTTTCTAAAACGATCCATAGTAGTTCCCTATTGACAGTATCAAAAGCTTTATGAAGGTCAATAAAAGCTATGTAAAGGTCTGTGTTTTGCTCATTACACTTCTTCTGTAGTTTTCTTGCACAGATTTTTGAGTGGCAGGTGCTCCTATCCTTACGAAATCCACTCTGTGTTTCTTGCAAGGTACTCTCTGATATATGGTGACATAATCTGACAAGCATAATTCTTTTCAGAATTTTAAGGCCACTACCAGTAAAGAAATTCCTCTCCAATTTTCACAGAGTGCTCGATCACCCTTCTATTTGTACACAAACACCATGTCAGATTTCAGAAATTCAGCGGGAGGTTCTTTAGGATTCCAGATGACCGATATGAGCTCATGTATCTTTTAGTGGAAGAAATACATACATTCTTTGTACAGTTCAGAGGAAAGGTCATATGAGCCAGATGATTTAAGATTTGTTAAGGATTTTATGGCGTCAAGAGTTTCTACAATAGTGGGCAGTTCGTTTATCTCTATTGCTAGAGGAACTTGAGGAATTGCATATAAAAGGTTTAGCTCTATAGGTTTTTTATGATTTAACAGGCTTTGGAAGTGCTGTCCCCAACAATTTTTAATGGCTGTTTTCTCTTTTCGAAGATTTCCATCTTGTGATCTGACAGGGGCTAAATTGCGTTTCACAGGCCAATAGATAGTCTTCAGGACGTTTGCGGAACCCATGCTGGTTGTTATTTTCAGCAAGGTGTTGCAGGTTCTTTGTCTGATTGGTCCAACATTCATTTTCCATATCACGAAGCTTGAGTTGAGTTTCCTTTTTAAATTATCAAAAGTTAGATTCAGATGTGCGGAAGTTAGGTTTGAGAGCCAGGCATCATGAGCCTTGTTCTTTTACGTCAGCAATATTTGAATGTCTTTCGCATCCTCGTCAAACCAGGTTTTATGGTGTCGACGTTGAAAACCCAGAGTCTCCTCTGCACATTGTTTTAGAGTGGAATGAAAAGTGGTCCAGACGACGCTAGCTATCACAGTTGGGGGTCGTGGCCTTGCATCAAATTACATATACTGAGCTTCTGTAAGCATTTCATTTTACGTGATCTTTAAGCTGTTGATATTTAGCTTTTTTGAGGAGCATGTGCCCTGAGCTAGGGGCTTATTATAAGATTTAGCTTGCAGAGTAACATATGTATTATGATCTGTTGAGCATTCTGCACCTCTCATTGCTTGTGCGAGCTAAATGTCCTTTTGGTCACTGTGCCTGATTATTATAAAATTAATCATATGCCCATCTTTGGAACGTGGGTAAGTCCAAGTGGTTTTATATTTTTTCGGAAGTTGAAATTTAGTAATAGTAATTACGAAATTATGCTCGGAACAGAGTGTTAGCAATCTGAGATCATTACTGTTCATTTTATCCATTCCATGTTTGCCAATGACACGTGGCCAGAGATAGGCTTGATTGCCTACTCTTGCATTGAAATCACGAGTACTACGACTAGTGCTGAATTTAGCGATTCATGTACTGCATCTTTTTGTTCTTCACTGGAGTCTAGTGTAGGAGCATATGCACTAATCAGGGTGGTGAAGCGGTACTTTGCAATAGATATACGCCATGTCATCAGTCTCCAGGATATGCCAACTGGCGATTCAGTTATTTTGGTGAGTAATTTGTCACGTATGTCAAAGCCAACTCCATGGGTTCTCCGTTCGTATTCATCATAGCCTTTATAGTAGACTGTATATCCATCACTATTCTCTGTTAAACTATCTTCGCCTGGTAATCTCGTTTTGCTCAGTGCCACAATGTCAACGTTGTATCTGTTTAGTACATGGGCTATAATAGCTGTCCAGCATTGACGTCTGGCTTATGATTCATTATCTAATAAGGTTCTGATATTACACTCAGCAACTCTAAGTAGTATCCTCCTTTTCTTAAGTTTAAAACCGCAGTCAGACATTCCTTGGCAGACGTGGTCTTCTGCCAAGGTTGTTGTAAAGCGGCCTTTTTCAAATTGAGTCTTGGTAAAGGTCCTTCCCATTCCTGGGGGATCAGTGAGGATTCCGTTTCTCGGCTGCTCAGACATGTTAAGAGCACACGAATGCTGAGCCAGACCTTTTCGAAACTCAGCTAGTGACGATCACCTCAACACCGCCTGCGTAATGAAATTAAGCTCGCAGCTCTCAGCTACATCCATGGCCTGCAACTTACACCTTATCTTGTCGCCGCGGGAATTTTGAGGATAAAAGGTTAATGGAGGGAAGAGTGTGTGAAGGGGATGATTGAATGAAAGAGAGAGTGAAAGAGATGAATGAAAGAAAGAGATTAGAGATGAAAAAAGATGAAAGATGAGTGGAGTTGTGCTTGCGCAGTGAGTGGATTAATGTGGTAAAAGGCTTGCGCTAGGGCTATCCCTATAGCTTAGCCTCACACATAATTGATTCGTGACAAGAGTCAATTAGGACGACCATCGACTGAGAGATATTTCAGAGGGCTGTCAGACATCTTTGTCGAAAGCCACCCAATGTCGGACCCCACTCACATCTTTCTTATTCGGGGTTGTGCTCCCGTAGACCTCTCCCAATCGACAGTAACCCACAGATCGGGTAGGGTTATTCTCGCTGAGGAAAAGATATCCTTACAGCTACCCTCACTTTAGCCTGCTGGTTTAGCAGTTTGCTGGGTGGTGGCCACTGGTCATAGCACGCCAGCTTTTTGGAACCAGTATGGGAACCAATGTTATCTGAAGTCCTCTAAAGAGAAGAAGCGCAACCATCAGAGTACAATGGTAATATCCCACTGAAACAGGCCATACACCCAGCCACACACATAGTACTCCATTGGATTACAATCAGTAGAAATAGAAGGCCAGAAATCTCAGTTTGTGAAATCATAGATATTCTCCGTCAATGACCTCTGGTCTTCCAGCAGTAAGCCTCTCCTGTCAGGGTTTGGCCAGATTCTTCATCAGCTCTCCTTATTGTCTGAATTGACCCTAGGACTATCCTCAAAGATGTGGGGCGTTATTGCGTCACCCTCACTGGAGACAGTCAAAAGCCATCACATTTTGAGGGAACTTTAAATTCCTTTATACTTGGAACGTCATATGGATTGAATGTTAGATCCCTGTAGTTATGGATGTTTAGCAAATGGGGCTGGCCGAAATTCTTTGTATCTGAAATGATTGAGCATCCACAGCTTAATATGATCCTTTAGCTTGTTTATGAGCTTCTTTGCGTTTGCCAAGCTGGTCTGATTCGATATAGCTGTAGGAAGTTGTCCCTTGATCCTCTTGTACGAGTGGTAGCAAAGATCCTCATTCAGGGTCAGTTTAATGTTGCCGATACAAAAAGCCCTCTCCTACACCAAAGACAAGATCCTCTTGCTTAGGTCTTCCATCATTTTATCATAAAGTTATTAAATAAATTCCAGCGTGTGGTCGCAGTCAGAACCTCTGCTGGCACCGGTTTCATAGTCTCCGGTAAAACTGTCCCTCTTACGTCCTTTAGCGTTTAGAGTGTTTCCAAGGCATTGAGCAGCATGAGTATCTGCACATAAGTATCTTACTCTTCAATGGATTTTATATATGCATTTTTCATTGTTTGTACATATTCTCTTCTTTTATCTTTTTTGCATTTCTCGATTGTATGTTCATTTCTCTACATATTTTATTTTATTTTCTCAACTATATTTATTTTTTTTATACTCATACACACATAGAGGCTGAATGGGGGCTTTTACCAAACCCCACGCTTTCTCCATGCCGGTTGCCCTCCCTATACCACAAACTACCGCTTTTACCCTCCTTCCAATTACGAAAAATTGAAAGTTCACAATTTTTTAAAATGTTTTGCAATAACACATAGGGCTTACTCCTTGAGCCATTCGCTCAAGGAAAATTGAGCCACTTGTCTCTATGTCATCCTTTAATTACTATGTACTGAGTTAGAAAGGCAGATTTTATCGACGGAATAAATATACTGGATCGTACTGAAAAAATTTGCATTAGTGAGACATGAGGTGGGCTCTCTAAAACTCGATTTTCGCGAACGCAACACCCACTGGATACACTTCCCTACACTTTCCTACGAAATGTAAAAGCCGTGAGGTTAGTATTATTTGTGTTAACTTTCTCCGCCATTCACTCAAACCGATTGACCCTTTCCCCAGCAATTTTAAAGTCATTAGGGCAACATTTGCGCTGGTTGAGAAACATCACGAAGAAGGGGTACTAGGTCTTTGGGGGGTATGGACGGTGCTCAGGCTCACAGGACCATCACCGTGCAAGAGTGGTTAAGGTTGAACTTTAAATTCTGATCGAATGAACTTTGGCCACCGCATTCGTCTGACTTTAATTACCTCGGAACAGTGCATGTGTGCCTCTCAAGGTCAAGATTTGCATTTTCTTTTTTAGAAGCCTATCTGGCGACTGTCCACTTGGGTATAAGTCGCCGGACTCACTACAGCCTAGCACTAGGCTACTATAAAATAAGAATATGAAAATACAACAAGAATAAAAAGGGAAGATCGTAACAATTAGGAAGCAATCTGTGGCGTCGGGGGGGAGGTCACACTCACTCCGGCGCAGGAGCATGCGACCTACAAAGAAAACAACAATAAACAAAATGAAACCTAGTTTAATAAAGGTGGAAGGCCGGCCACCCCTAAAAAGTCTATGAGTCCACCAGTCAATGTGCATGAACTCATCCCGAATACAAGAGACAGGCGGTAGCGACCCCGCTCATTCTGGTACCGGGATAGGTAACAGGCGCAGAGATTGCCCAGAATGGGACATTAAACAAGAATGTGCCGAACAGTCTGGGGGACGACGCAGTCGTTACAATAGGGCGCTGGTGAGCGCTCCATCAAATGGCGATGCGCCACACGATTATGCCCAATTCGGAGACGACAGAAAGTGACTTGAAGCCGTCGAGGCATTGGCAGATAGGTCCATGGGAACAGTCGCGGCGCAATAGCATGCAACATTAAGTTCCCTTCGACCGTCTCCCATCTTCTTTCCCAAGCAGTCCGAAGAGCTGCACGTATTCCTGCCATGTAGTCAGTGTGAGGAGAGCAAAACGCTGTCCGGTCGCAGAGATCTCGCGGACTCTTTGGTGCCCTCATCTGTGCGCTCATTCCCCGCAATTCCGACATGTCCAGGAACCCAGCAGAAGATAATCTCGACATCCGACCGGCTCCCTAAAACTGAGGCGTCAGGGATATCGCGAACCAGGGGATGCGGAGATTCCAATGCCCTCAGAGCACTCAGGGCGCTTTGTGAGTCACTATAGATCACAATCAGGCCTATGAACCGGGCACGTCGCGTGATCTGCCATACTGAATGATGTATTGACACCAGCTCGGACGTGAAGACAGGCGCAGCGCCTGGCAGAGCCCGCTGAATTCCAACAGAGGGGATACAGCGTGGAATCCGACCCCCTTTTCGGACATGGAGCCATCTGTATACACTGACACGGTTCCAGCTTTAGAGGATGTGTGCTCCAAAAAGGTCGAACGCAATACTCTTAGCGCTGTACAAGCTTTGAGAGAAGAGGCATGGCGACAAATAGCCAAATGTGGTACCCGCCAGGGTGGCGTCCTAGGCAAAACCAGGGGCGCCACTGGCCTGAGAGCTATAACTAGCTCTTGAAGGAGTTTCTTGTCCCTAAACCCAAAGGGCTTAGGGTATGATTGGCGTCTCTCAGCGGCATAGGCACCGTTGAAATCAGCTGTAGATGCAGTGAGAGCTTTTAGCGACTGAGGGAGGCGCCGGGCTTGCGCGTACAGGCGAGTGATGCACTGCACGCGGCGTAGAGCGAGTGGCATCCCCCCAGCATCGACCAACAGGCTCTTAATGGAGAAAGTGCAAAAATCAGCGATCACCAGGAGAAGGATGGTGTGTTGGATCGAGTCCACCTTCCGCAATAAACGCTGGGCTGCGGATGCATAAAATTTGCATCCGTATTCGAGATTCGAACGAACAAAGGATCGATAAAAAAGTAAGGCCGTAGCCCTATCAGTGCATCAAGCGCTGAACGTCACGGAACGGAGAATATCCATGGTGTGGGTACAAGTGAACCTATCGATGCGAATATGAGCCTTCCAGGTGAGGCGTCGGTCAATTACAAGACTAAAGAAACGGTGCGATTCAACCACGTTCAGGCACACCCCATTAAAAAACAAATCTGTGTCTGGGTGGAGCCAAGGATGGCGGCAAAAGTTCACTACCTTGGCCTTGTGCTCTTTGGCATAGCGAAAGACGCGGTTCAATGCCTGTTGGAGTTGACGCTCCAGAGTTGGCATCTGGGCAGCGCCAAAAGAGATCGAAAGGTCGTCCACGTAGAGCATAGCGAGAAAATCTTCCAGCAGCACCAAGGTGAGGCCATTGAGGCTCAGGGCAAAGAGTGTGACACTGAGGACACTCCCCTCCGGGACACACCCTTTCTGCTCCTTTGGGCCGGAGAAGGTTTCCCCACACTTACACTCAATCGACGATCTCGCAAAAATTCAGATATATACATTGGGAGGCTCCCCCTCGATCCCATCGTGTGGAGAGTCTCCATGATACCGTATCGCCATGCGGTATCATAGGCCTTCTCCAGATCGAAAAACACCGTGGCGTACTGCTGTCTACGAAGGAAGGCCTCGCAGAAGGCCTGGCATTTTCCAGTCGGATCAGAGCATCCGACGTATAGTGGAACTTGGGAAAGCCGCACTGTGCAGAAAACAGATGGCCTCCGCTGTCCAGGAAAAGAGGCTAATCTAACATTTATCAATTTCTCCATCAACTTGCACATGCAAGAGGTTAGAGAGATTGGGCGGAAACCGGTCGGAGGAGAGTGATCTCTCCCCGGTTTGCGAAAGACGAGTCAGTAGCGATTCGACAGAAATTTGAGACGAGACCAACCACCCAGATCCTTTTGAACAAATCTATCAGAAAATCCATGCCTCGTTCACCCAGGTGTCGAAGCATGGCGTACGGGACATCGTCCGGACCATGAGCTTTGTCCGCGTACAAAGCAAGAGCGGAATGGAACTAACACAGAGTAAACCTGTCTCTGAAGCGTTCTCTGCCTCTTGAGGTAAAGTCCAGTCGGCGGCCTTCGCAACATCACGACGTGCATTAAATGCTGACACAGCAGCATTCTGGCTAGAGAATGCGGAAAAAGCGGTCACGAAGGATTCCGCCACGGACGCGGGGTCCGAGATTGCGGTTCCATTCTCCTAGAGAACGGGAGGGGGTCCTGCGAAAACTTGCCCCTAAACCTATTTCCTCGCTTCCACACCTCTGCTAGAGGGGTTTTCCCGTTAAGTGAAGACACGTTTACCCGACAAGAAGAGCGGCAGCTGTGCTTTGAAATATACTGTAACCTAGCCCTAGCCCGATGAAATTCACCTACAGTGAAATGGTTCGGGCGGCGCTGTTAGCGCATGTAGGCATAACGCTTCTGTTTGAGGACCGTCTCACACTCGGCCGACCACCTTGGGAGTGGTTGGCGTGCAAAACAGCCAGACGTTCTGGGAATAGTAATCAGGCCCGCGCCGAAGAGGTTACCAGAGAAAAACTCAACGGCCTCATCTACCGACCTAAACTCCTCGACTGAGATAGAGCATTCACTCATTTCCTGAAATACAGACCACCGTGCCCACGCCAGGCACCATCGAGTTGGGCTCTCAGGTGGCAGTTGTCCTGAAAATGCTATTTGAGTAGAAAAGTGATCACTATCATGGAGGTCATTGACTACCCCTCCAATCAAAATCAGGCTGTGTATCCGAAGAGCACAAGGATAGATCAAGGCAAGAAAATAAAGCGGGTAACGGGCAGTTAAGCGTAAACTTATCCACATTTAGAACACCCATCTCAAGTTCTTCGATCAGATCGGCAATGACTTTTCCCCTGGGATTTATTGAGTAATCCCCCCGAGAGAGGATGTTTGCCGTTCAGATCTCCAAGCAAGAGAAAGGGCCTCGGCAGGCAACCGTGCCACGGCGCGGTGGAAGTCCTCGGCGTCGAAGTCAGCTGACGAAGGAATGTACGCAGAAATAATAGTATACCTTCTATCAAGGTTAAGCTGCACAGCCACTGCATGAAAGGAAGTATCTAAAGTGAAAGGAAGAACAAAGACATCATGCCGGGTGTAAACTACGCATCCTCCATCCCAGGCTATCTCTTGCTGGTGGGTTCGCAAGACCCTTATACCCCTAGAGTGAGGGCAGGGGGCACGTGCCTTGCATGGTCTCCTGCAGAAAAATGTCTAACGGAGAATGGGACTAGACGAGCTTCCGCAGCTCCTCCCCGTTGGCCGCGAGTCCACGGCTATTCCATTGAAGGAATATGCCCTTTAGGCCTAGATCAGAAGAGATGCGGGGCCCCTCTTCGAAGAGAAGACCCTTACGGGAATAGCCGTACGTTTTCCGGAGGCAGAACTCCGGGCGCTGTTGGCCAGACAAAGCACTGAAGGCGCTGTCGCCTTCGAGGACTTATTGGGGGAGGTTGAGCTTGCCAAGCGAGTCTTTTCCTCCTTCGCCTCGAAACCTTAGATGGGCGTTTCGGCTTAGGAGGCGGGGGCCCCTTTTTTCGAGGATTTGCTGTCTCTGAGCCACTCAGTCCACCACTAGGCCTGGAATACTCCATAGAGGGCATCACCTTAGAGCTGGCCGACCATGGGGCAGTTAAGGTCGAAGGTGTGATGGATGAGAAAACAGGAAGGGGCCTAGAGGCCCACCCCTACACTCTTCATTACGTTTGAGTGTGACAAGCTCCCTGAGGCGGTGCGTGACAGTTGGTAACACTACCGCGTGAAGGCATTCGTGCTACTGCCGCGGAGGTGCTATTGCTATCACCACTTCGGCCATACAAATCGTTCACATAGACGTGCAAAGTCGGAATCACACGAGATATGTATAAATTGCTCCAAGGCCGCACACGATAAGTCCAGATCATGTGTGGCCAAGTGTGTCAATTGCGGAGAGCCGCATTCAGCTTCTTCGAAGCACTGTTGTGCGTATCTCCTTGAGAAAGAAGTCCTGCCCATTCAGGCACAGGATCAAATCTCATTTTGCGAGGCTTAGGACAAGGTCCTGGGAAACCCGGCTTTGCCTGGGACGTCTTATGCCTCAATGGTTAGAAATACACCCTCTGTTCCTGGACCATCCATGCCAACGAGCACGGATGTTTCCACGCCCATTCGGGACCCTTCTGCGGGATTACTCAACCTTGGCGCTCCCGTGGTAAAGCTGGCGAAACAAAGGGTTCATACCCAGCCCCAGCTAAAAACAGGGCTCCCCCACCTTCCCCAAGCGTGACCGTTTCCTGTAAGGCGAAACGGCTATGCGCCTCCACCGAGTCGTTAGATTCACATGATGTAGGCCATCTTCTTGGGTTCCTCAAGCTGTCCCCCGAAAGGATGTTAGAAAAAAACTACTTATTTCACACAGTTCATAGTAGGGTGCAGCGTCACACTCACCGGGGTGCTATCCAGTGTCCGAAGAGCACTTATCTTGGCCGCCTCAAAGCCATTCGCGGCATTAACCACAAGGGGGTCCGTCCGAGAAACGGGTTACCTTCAGCTCTCTGCTAATTACACAGCTAATGCTCTCCTCTGCCTGATCATGTTGCCCTTGGCCAACATGCTGCGATCATTGAAGCGAATAACGAGTAAGTATTTAAAGCCAGCGGGCTCGAAAACGCCAGGTAACCTCTGAATGAGGGGCCTTGATTTTTATCAAGGTTCCGCCCTGTGCACTTTTGGTCTTACTCATAGTCAAGAGCTCCGTACCCGGGGGGGGGGTGCAGAGGGGCCAGATGTGCCGATCTTGGCTTGTTCCCTTCCAAAGTGGCAGCATACCTATCCGTCGCCACAGCCCCCGCGGATGGATAGGAGCTCCGAGTCTTCTTAGTCTTTTTCAAAATTTTCTTCTTTTTAGGAGAGGCGGGCGGGGAATGAAACCGCTTCTCCCCTCCGCCGGCAGGAGCCACAAGGCCAGATGGACCGGCCTCATCTAGGTCCTTTTCCAAAATGGAGAAGGTCCTCACAGTCGTAGAGGAACCAGTCGGAGGAGATCCCTTTGTTTGTACTGCCTCGGAACCCCTAGCCGTTTGATGAGGACCATGCATAGGGGCGGATTCGGGTTCGGCGCTTGGCGCCGAGCCCGGATTCCCTCCCATGGAAGGCTTATTGTCTGAGGCTGGGCTGCCTCAAGATTCAACTCTATCTCAGGGGGGGGCCTCCAGTTAGCCATCCCTCCCCTCCCCCCCAGGACATCGCAGGTCCCGTTGGCAGCGTCACCAGTCATGTGTAGGGAGGCACAGGCCTTGACCCCAGCAAGGTTCAGTATTCTTGTAGTAGGTCTTTTGAGGGAAGCAACAGAAGGGGCCTGGCTTCCCTCTTCCCCCTAAGGGGATTTGCCCTACCGAGCCGCTTTAATGCGGAGCGGTCTGGTATCGGCTGCCTGCTGGCTTTATTGTCAATCCCCTTGGAAAGAAAAGGGGGAACTGCGGCTGGTAAAAGCGAGGTGCCTGAAAGCACCTCCAGAGAAGGGGGTTAGGGGGGAGTCCCCTACACCCGTAGGTATAGGAGAGGAGTATGCCTCCTCTCCGGTTAGGAAAGTTTGGAATGTCCCCTGCGCAAGCACAGTGTGGGGGGAACCTCCCTTTTTCTTGTGGAGCTGCCCGAGGGCGGCTCTGACGATGGAACTGGAGAAATTAAGGGGAGATTTTTTACTTCTTCACATTCGGCCTGGTGACCCTCTTTTAATTACGGGATGCAATAGCTCATCACCCCTTGCAGTAGCCCGCCCTGAAAGGGGTGCGTACAGGTCTGGCAGAGCCAGTTGCCGCCATTCAGGACCACCCGTCCCGCCTGTGGTCTGGCTGTACGTCGGCATGGCGGCTCCACCTCGGACACGGCGTAAAAAACAAAGACAGATGGTAAAGTGAGAAGGAAAAGGGATGTGAAGAAGGTATGGATGGCGATAAAGCAGGTTGTTAAAAACTACCCACCCCAGACCGGAGTTCAGGGGTGATAGAACGTTGTCCCCTGTCCCCTTAGCCCCGATTCGGCATAGTTAGGTGAGAGGAAACTGGTCGGTGTCTACGCTGTGAAATTAGAGGCTAACCAGAGAAAGTTGTGAGAGAGGTTGTAGGGTAAGTGAGGCTGTAGGGGAGAAATACAGGATATCTGAAGGAAGGAAGAGAGGCTAAGCCAGAGCCGGACTCAAGGCCTGCAATGTTTGCCACAGCAATTCCGACGAGATGAAGCCCTTTGTCCAAGAATTTCATGCACAATTGTTGGCGGCCTTTAGGTTTCGCCTGGAGGGCGTGCTCGCCGCCAAGGGCGTACACAATGATTAATATTTCAATATAAACACATATTTAAATGACAAAAAACAATAGAACTTGTCTAACCGCATCAAAATTATCATTGTGTCCTTTGTTGAGAGGACGTAACGAGTGTAATTGGAATTATGCATTACCCGGTACTCTACATAATTCATTTAGGATTTCAAAAAGTTTGTGTGCGGTAATAACATATGTCTTAAAACAATAAGAAATAGACAAAACTTCAAAGAAAAGATTTATAATATCTTGTAATTGATCGAATACTTTCGAAAGCTTGACTTACAGGAAAAAGTTAGACAATCCGATTTTTAAAAACTTACTCAAAGAGAGAATTCAATTTTTTTCCGGCTGCAAAGCTCTAACTGTCTTCGAAACATGATAGTACATAAGATCAGAAGGTGAAACAGGCAATAAAGGTCCAAAGAAACCTAATTGACAACTTTATTGCATGGAGAAAACTATATAATCGTTTTATTAAGAGTTTGTCCTGAATATTTGGCAAAATGACGTCCAATTTATATATATAAAGCAAACCTTGACGTCAAACAACGATATATGTTTATTGTATAACTGGAACAAATAACAATTAGGGGGGGAAAATAACAAAGGATTTAAGCGTAGTGTGGAAAATCATCTTTACGATCTCATCATAGGTACTATAGAAAAGTGACATTATTTAGCAGTTTCTGTGTTTGGTAAAACTTTGATAGATAAGTTGCAGAGTATGGTAAGAATGCCAAATCATGAGAGATTTTGTTTTTAATAAATCTATTTTAGGTTACGATAAGAACCTCTTTTGCGGTTGGGCAAACGCAAATCCTTCTGCCTCTGTAATCTGTAGTTTTAATACTTAAGCATCTGCTCTCCTTTGTTACAGTGTATACTTTACCCCATTAATATTTTTTAACCTTTTTAATCCTGGTGTTAACATGAAGTTTATGTCAGTTTATTTTGTTTTGTTGCTTTTATTTAATAATTTTGAGCTGCTTGACGTTGGGCAAAGGGTAAGTGAGAATATTTGTGTTTGTTAGTTTATTTGGGTAAGTTTTGGGAGGAGACAGGAGAATTATTTTATTTGATGACTCGAGGATATTTGGTGTGTGACAAATATTAGGGTGAGATTGTTCGGGATTAGTGGTTTTATTTTATTTGCATGAATTTTTGATTTGGGTTACGTTGTGTTGGTTAATTAATTTTATTTGATGTTTTTTAGCTTTTTTACTTCTGATCAGGGCTAAGTCAAGTTTTTTAGGGTTCCTTGGTTTTATTTGAGGATTATAATTTGTTTTTTATTTGCAAGTGTTGTTTTTTAATGTTTATAATTTGTTTGCTGTGTTACGTAGGTTATTTCAGGATATTTCGTTTGCTGCTTTTTTTAACGAATATGAGTTGTTTGTTCACCTCAACCATAAACTCCATCGAGCAAAATTTGCATAAGATAAATCCATTTATATATAATTTCACTCTTTAGGTCGCCACATCTTAAATTTTCAATTTGTTGATAACAGGTACTGCTACAAACTTGAAATAAAGATCATTGCAAAGTGTACTAAATTTTGTTGAAATAATTTAGACATGATTCAATGTAGTTAACAATTTAAGTGCTAAAATTGAGTTAGAAAATATGTTGTACCAATATCTGTTGTTTGTTGGTTAGTTTATTTTCTGCGCATTTCGTTTTTTATGATTTAAGAAGATTCGTTTGTAAGAAAGCGATAATTATATCCTTAGGTTTTACAAGATTAGAAGCAAATGCGTTTGAAACAAATTCCGAAAAGGTAGCCTGATCGAAAATGAAAATACTATTATTACCGCATTTTCTAGAGAACTTCGGGAAACTGTCATTATCAAACGTTGTCCATCAAAACTGCAGGAAAAAAATGAGAATGTTAACCAACTTATTTTACGTAACAAAGATAAACTAGGTTTAATTAAATGGAGCAGGAATTTGCTACCATAGCTGGCATTTTGCGCCAGGAAATCAAATGAAAAATCAAGAACGATCTGCATATTATATAAACCTTCAAGAGTGACCATTACTGGAGAGGTACAAAAAGGATTCTATAAGCGATTCCAATCAAATGATAAAGATTTTAGAAAATATCACGATCCATGAGAAAGAAAAAAGGTCGAAACAGCTTTGAGGTTGTTGGTCGTATTATAAGATCATCAGTTGGGTGTGCTGTTGTGTCCGTCTATGAAGCATAGACGCTTAAGCGCTTGGAAGCCTAAAGTTGATAATGTCATGAGCTTTTGTACTGAATGGTCCCCAACTAAGATTAATGATAAAAATAATGTAAAATTTTCTAATTTATGGTTTCACTTACCTAACTCCGTGAGTAATCTTTCTCCCTTTCTCCATCGCAAGAAAGACTTGGGGAGGAAAAAAACTGCCAATTTTTCTTTCCTATTAATTTAGGCACATTTTTCCTGAAATTATTAATTTATGGCATGATATCCCGTTCCCTCTTTAACGAATTATCTGGAAAATTTAAATTATCTTAAGTTATCTTAAATCTTTTAGCAATGAGTTAAAATACACGATTTGGCTTCGTTAGGGTTTCCTTTCTTCGTATATGGGAATGACAATTGTGAATCCTCCGATTTTAGAGAATGCTTGGATTTGATTTAGACCACTCTCTGTTATTGTATAATTAACTAAGTATAGGAGTATATTGGAATATTAACTCTATACCATAGTTTTGAAAATGATAAACAGGATCATCCCGTTTACGCATTCTACCGTTCATGGCTTATAAACATGTTCCAGTGCAGAGGGTAAGCGGGAATCTCCTAAACGCCGTAAGGTTCTTTCTTCTGCTTCCTGTTTTTTTTTAGGGGGGGGGGGGGGGAATTGTTTTTGCTTTTTGGGGTTTTGGAGGTATCATTTTAATTTCGCCTAGTAGAAGGCCTAATATTGATTACTGGTAATTGAGCCATTGTGTAGATTGTCGAATGGGTGGCATAGTAAAAAAAGTGCCCTAGCAAATCTCTGAATACATTTTCTGATCAGTCTTTGATTTACTAGTTTAATTAAATTTAAATCCTTTATGTGAATCATTGTAAATTTTATAATCTTAGGGAACAGATTGGAGAAAGGCTATAAAGTGTTGCCTCTGAGCCCTTGTAACGATTCACATACTTTTGGAATGTCAGAGCCCCAAGTAGTTACTTCCTCGGTGTGACGCGCGTTTTTCCTCCTTCCTGTCTTAAGTTCCGACAAACTTTGGAGTTTTTGTATTTCCTTAAACCGAATTGGTTGATTTCGATTTTTAACCCGATTTTATTAATTTGTGATCGAGGTCGCATTTTCGGCCTAAACTTGGGTAAAAAATGCGAAGGATTCTTCAGTCTGCGCAATTTATTTGGTATTATGTTCACGTTTATTGACACCAGTTTAACGTGGCTGGTTCTCTCACTTAAGTACTTTTTAGGACGCCTCCGTAATTTAGTATATTAATATATGTAGTTGTTTTGAGTACCGAGCTAAACCTTTTAGGACGAGGTAGCTTATAGTTAAGTAACCGTAGTTAATTGTACATAGTTAATTGCACATTATTATATTAATGACAATTGTTTGAAATTATTGGCTGCATTAATCCCTAATTATATCATTTTTTTTCAAACTTAAGCTTTCTCTTTGTATTATTAACTTTTCTTCATAGCAAACTCACTTTGGATTTATGTTGCCAGGGCATTTGTTTGAATTAGATAATTGGTTTAAGGAAGCTCTTCTGTCATTTTTTGTAACTTAGTGGCACTACACCCTCTTTTTGCTAACTATTTTTTCTTTAATTTGATTACTTATTACTTTTCGGTTCTCACCATTTCATAGTTAGTGTTACGCCCAAATCATTACCGTCATGGCAGCAGAAAACCTACCTATTTGTCTGGTCATGCCTTAAGCGTACCTAGCCCTGTAGGAAATAATATTTTACGAACTCACGACTAATAACCTAAGTTACAATTCCACCACTTATGTAACAAATATGATGTGAACAACTGATTCTTTAACTAAAACAAAGCTCCTGCAATAATTACATCATTAAAGTCTGTGAGGGTATGGAACGTACATGCTCGAATGCCGCCAGTTAATCGTGGGAATCAAAGAAATTTGTCGTTTGAGTTGACCTTCGACTCCTTTTCCCCGCCTCCCCTGACATTCTACCGCCCTCCTCCGCCGTCCCCTTAACCTAAGTCGTTATCCATGCCCAACTTCCCCAACAGGCGACAGGAAGCCTAAATTCTATTTGCCTTCTTTATGGTACCATGGAGATTGTCCAGAAGGCGCTGCGATAAGTGAATTGTGGTAAATGAAATCTCTCTCTTGATTTAACACAGTCCGCGGTATAAATGACAACGCCGTTGACCCTTCTGCAGCAGTGTTCTAAACCTACTCGCGTAACCCTCACGTTGAACGAGAGTCGTTGCCGTAACGTATCGACTGCCAACGTGCTGCTGAGTTAACTTGGTCGCAGTCTCAAAATGTTCCTGAGGCAAATCCCGCCCCGCAGAGTCTGTGACTAGAAGAATACGCTCTGTTGTTCAACGTAACTTAAGAAACAAAAAGGAACATCCAAATAGTTACTGGAAGTTACTATTTGTTAGTGTCACATCCAGTTAGGAGTGAACAAACCGGAACTGCAGTCAGCAGCCCCGAACCCGTCGTCTTATCCCTTCTCTCCCCGAGAACTCGTGTTAACGCCACCCAAACCACCCCGTCTGGACCTGAGTAGTCGTCTCTCCAATCCATTACAATTAATGGTAATCTGTAAGCCCGGTGTCCCCTTATTCTTAAATTACCTATTTAATTAACAGTGATTGATACTCCCATTGAGTCATTATAAATCTAGACGCTTAACGTCGGTGTTTACTATTTAATCCTCATTTACCTAATTGCCCGTTTAACTTTTGCTACTAATTATTATTTTTGAGTAAAGTAAAGTTTATTTTTGTATGTGTGTTTATTTGTGGCTCCTCCTTTTTGACGTACCCTTGGCAAAACTTTAATTAAGATTCCCTTCAGCTAATTTATTCAACCTGTATTATTCACTCTCAGAATTTAACAATAACAACCCTCCCCCCTCCAGTAACAAGTGGGACTTTTATAGTAAGAATCTTGGCTATGGCACAACTCGCCTCTAACCAGCCTTTGCACGTTCAGTAGGAATTAAAGCATATATATATATATATATATATATATATATATGATCGTAGATTGAGTCATAGGGTCAATACCATCGACTTTAACAAAAGCGGTGAGTCCAGATCAAGGACTAGAATTATTATTGGACCAGACTATGAACAATTCTACGACAAAGTCTTATTTATAATGTTTTCCCGTTATATTAAGGAGAATTTATTGGAAGAAGGGATACTCCTTCCCAAACAAACTTTTCTTGAATCATGTGCCCTTTGTCATCCTAAGCTGGCTAAGCTGTAGAGAACAATAATGTTTTATTATAAAAGTTTTAAAAACCCTCATGTACTATATATCATTGCGAAAGCCAAAAATATTGGATTGTACTACCATAATTTGCGCGAGGGTGTTCTACGCAGGTGATTCTCAGTTTTCGTGACCATGAATCAAATCCAACTCACATCCATTCTTGCTACATAAACTCAGACACTAACATATTTATAAGTAAACTGATTTTATTTTTCTTAATTCCGTATTAGCATTACACATAATTAATATCGTTGTTATCTTTCCTAACAAACTTGTTCTCTGTAAATGCATTAATACACTCCCCCTCTCTCAATAATTTCTTTCCAAATTTTACACATGCTAGGTATGGTATTTTTGCTCTTTCTATTAACCATTTGCCACTTTCATTTCGACTTATAAAAAAGACTACCTGCCACTTCATATCATCAAAACATATCCTGGTGATTCCCCCTTCATTTGAAAAATATCCAAAAATATCCTTAACCCCTCTGATCACAATAGTCTCTTTTTTTTAGTTCCGCTATATTATAAAATACTAGTTGTTTCATGTTGTCTAAATGGAATTATTTTTCTTACCTTCTCTCACTCTGCCTCTAATGCAAAACTATGTGAGTTCTTGATAAATCAGTTCTTGGAGTTTGATATCTAAAATCCATCATTTATGGTTTGTGATTTTTCACAGAATGGCTCTATCATCTAGGCTCTCTCCTTTCTGTCTTTTATTCCTCTTATTCATACCTTGTTCATAGTTTTAATGCCTTGTTTTAAAGATTTTGTCTCTATAAATATCATAATATTGTTCTTCGATATCAGTTCTCAAAATTAGTAAAAACACACTAAAAGAAATGTGAAGTTGAAGGTGCAATATAATATACTTAATAGAATCTAAATGTATGAGAGAAATAAATATATTTAATTTCATTATTCAATATAATCGTATGGATCCAAATCTTTTCTGATTATTAAGACTGCTATTCTCTTTGTCTCTTTGTCGTTTTAGTGACCTGAGCGCGTTGGGAAGACAATAACAAAATGAGTGCGATAGTTGGCCTAAGTTAACAACTTCTAGGGGTTCTGGGTTGAGAGAAACTGGCTATACAAAAATAATTTACTCTATACAAAATTAAGGAATATAAGTAGATCTATAATGGATAAACAACACGAAATTAAAGGGGGAATAGGAAAGTACAAAATCAAGGTCACGTAGACTCAGGGTATATTGGTCCTCGATGAGGCTCGTTCAATGGACGTACGAACAAACTCTTTAGGGAAAACGGGTAGGCTGAGTTCCGAGGAAGACTCACGCAAATCGGATGGGCTGGTGCCTGATGACGACGGGGGTTTGCAATATTTGATTGCAAACACTAAGTTTAACCTCGCTGAAGATCAACGAGAGAGTATGCCAGGCGAGAACGGAGTGACCCGAGGTTAGAAGAGGTTTGTCTGTTGACTAGCGTCTATCTGGCTAGAACCCTTGTCTTCGGCTGCGTGCGAGACATAGTCGAGGGTGGCTCCTCACGTCACGGGGTCTGCACTGCACTTTTATCCGCAACTGTGCTGAATTCTGGTGGCCCTTTTCTGAGTATTTATGTGACCGAAGCGGAAGTGCATTGCCCGAAGCGCCAGGCGGGAGCGGGTCTTATCAGACGAAGCACGTCCTGTGCGAATTATCACGGTCCCGCGGAGTTTACTATCTGTTTTGAGCTCCCCCTGCTTCGAACGCTCTCGTTATCTGCGCCGGAATTTCATCAGTTCTCAGGCGCTTTATGTAAGCGTGTGGCTCACGGCTGTTCTATGGCATGCCAGGTGGGGTTCATTGTCTCTTTCTGGCACTCCTTTCTCCTCAAGATGGAGCTTCCGCGAAAAGTGACATCTGTCTAATGTAAGCGGATTACTCAGCTTAATTTCACAATAATCACCGGACAAAAAAGGAGGCAATACCAGAGACTCTATGCAAAACTAAATCAAATTAAATGCGACTCGGAGAATGCAATCATATTCTCACAACATCAAAACAAACAAAAACAAAATAATAATAATACAGGAAGACGAACTCGACTAATTTAGCTATAGTTATAGTTATTATTGTCTCGGTATCCTGAGGCTTAAACATACAATTGTTATACAAAGAAAAAAAAATTCAAACACAATTAGTAAATAAAATAAATAAATAAATAAAAGAATACATAAGAAAGAAATTATGAGGTGATATATATATACAATAAAAAAGAAACATCTTAAAATGAAACAAAACTAGAAGAATTGTGACAAAAATAATAATATATAAAATAGTACTAAACATTGCAATAATTAATACAAAATTACTCCGAGGACGAATCCAGACGATTTCTACTTAAGCTCAGAGCTAGACCGTTTTCGTAGGCCTAAAAATAACGATCTTAAATTTAAATTCGTGGAGAGATAGAGACTCCACCTCATATGGTGACCGTTGTTTCCTTTGACGTTTCCAAAATAGGAGAGCGGCTTATGATCGCTCCCGATAACAAATTCTTTCCCTAGAGTTTACGGCTATCAAACGCAATCGGGAACCTTTTACCATTTTCACATAAGGTAAGAATCGTCTGACCTCTTCACCATGGCAACCGGTGAACAATACTCTGACTTCGAGGGCTCTATAATGTTTAACTTTAAAAGTTTGTCTACCTCATCATTAGAAGCTTTTCTTAATTGTATGGGGAGGGGCTACGGCTTAGAACGAACGGGTTCCTGGGTAGTGAACCGGTTATGGTGCTCGAACTGAGAATCACAACTAGGGATGTTCGAGATTACCTCACTGAATTGCTTAAGTAACGCGTGTAGTTGATTCTTTTGAGGGATCGAAAGCTGATTATTTATACTTAACTCGAACGAAGGGCATTCGGGGAGAAATATCTACCAAATGAGGACATATCTGTGTCCTTCACTCGATGGGGGATGTATTAGACCGATGAGATCGATGGCTAGACGGAAAAATGGTTCTCAAATTAGGGATTCCTTCTGCAGTGGCGCAGGCTTAATTCTTCCTCTTGCGGCCGTTTTTTGGCAGATGTCGTAGGACCTACAGTGGCGAAGGCTCTTATTATTACAATGTGGAAAATAAAAGTATCTAAATAACGTTTCGGCGGTCTTTGTGTGGCTAAAGTGGCCTGAAAATAAGCTATTATTCGTAGTGCGTAAGACGTGACCAAAGTGAGCACGGGAAACACACAATACTTGGGTCCAGGGGCTACCTCCCTCAGAGCAGGCGCGGTAATGTAAGCCGTAGTTAACGAGGTAGGAGATCATCTTCTCTCCTCGAGTGGCTTCTTGTTCAATAGCCTTGGCTTTGGCACACAGAAAACATAGGGAGTCGCTACTCTACCGGTTCTTGGAGAAGTCTGTAGTTATGGCCTTCTCGAAATATGAGGAGCAGGGAGTTAATAGGGATGCAGGTGCCTCTAAATCTTTCTAACTTTTGGGAACGAGTAACTAGAAGTTAAGCTACGGGGTTGCATGATATTCGTGGCCAGTGGCCAATAAGGACGGAGCAGAATTTAATAGGAGCCGATACTACTTCTGCCCAGCCAATGAAGTACGCACAATCGATGAAGCACTTAACAATGGGGGGACGACTGGCACGCACCAAGTAATCGTGCACGACAGCGAATTTATTATGGTCCGGGGCTACAGAGGGAAGCAGCTTATCTGATACCACTATATAAGTGCACCCTGTATCTCTCTCAAAGGTGGATACACGGCAGCCATTAATCGTTTCCGATTCGAATTTAAGTCTCCGAGGGGTATTCTTATCAAATAAGAAGTTTACCTGGTGGCTGGCGGTGCTTGAAGTGCTCAGGGAAAGAGGGGATTTCAGTGGTGATGACAGGGGTGCTGACGTGGCCCAGATCTGTTGGACTTGGTGAGGGGAGTTATTTCTGAACTGGGAGTTCTGGGGACAGTGTGCCTGCACTTGGCCTTTCATACCACATGATAAACAAATGATGGGTTTCCTGGGGAAGAATGATGTATAAGAGTTCGACGCGAGTGGTTTTACGTCTCGATGTTCGGAAGAGAAAAGTGATTTTGGCTTTGAAGGCACAGGTACCTTTACAAACTTGCTTCCATTTTGCGGGATGAATTTACTTTTATTTGACTTCAGTTTTTGGGGAAGGAGGTGCCATCTTGTTACCTTTCTTCGGGTAGCAACTATACTGATTTCTGGTGGCCCTTGTCTGAATATTGATGTATGTGGCCTCAGTGGAAGTACAGCACCTGAAGCGCTGTATGGGAGCGGGTCTTATCAGACGAGGCGCATCCTGCGTGGATCTCACGATCGCCGGGGTTTCCGATCTGGTTTGAACTTGCCCTACAGCGAACGTTCTTTTTATCTGCTCCGAAAGTGTACCAGTTCCCAGGCGCTGTATGTACACGTGGGGCTCACGGCCATTCCAGAGCATCCCACGTGGGGTTATCCGTCTCATTCTGATGCTCTTATTTAGATTCGATGAAAATTTAACCATAACTAATCATGACAAGATGCAAAATTGCAGAGATTACTTTGTATTCAATCAAAACCAATTCTGCGTCGATAAGAAGGGAGAATGGCCTGGGAAAAAGGTGCAATGTGCATAAATTTGACTTTCAAAAGAATATAGGTCCTATTTTATATAAGATATAATATCATTTGGGGAGTGAATTCTTGCACCGCAGCCTTCGTGAAATTAGCAAAAGTTGGTTGACCAAGTAGTTTGAAAGCTTCAAAACAGGCGGAGGCTAACAATTGCTCTAAGAAAAGCACTTCCATTTTTATCGGTTTTATAAGAACTTAAATATATTTAGACGGAAGTTACTTTCAACCTAATTAGTTATGTAATATTCAAATACTCTCTTAAAATAAACAAAAAGATTTGACTTTCGCTCTGATATTTTACCTATATGAGTCAAAATTTTCTAGTTTTTAATAAAGGAGAAAACATTTATGTAGAAGACCCTGATTTGTTGAAAAGATCAAGAGTGAGTATTATAATAGTTTGTATAATTTTAAAATTTATATATTGTTGTATGAATATCGATAAGAACTACAGCAAATTTATAAATTTATTCTTTATTTCTCTATTCGATAGATAAAAAATTCAAGGAATAGTAAAAAAAAAATGAAGTGGATAAATCTGCTTTAGAAAGACAAGAAACCAGTTAGGGCAAATATTTCTCATCATAAGACTATTAGTAATACACTTGGAATCTCAAACATTAATAACCTTATTAAATATCTAATTGTTTTCATTTATTAAATTAAACTTCAAGAAACCTTTTCTGATGTTGAAGTTTCACCATTAATTTTTCCAATACAAGCAAGAACATTTGCAATGGAAACAACATTTTCAGTTCTAAATAAGTTAAAAGATTTATAGGAAGTTAAATGACAAAATGAATGCTTTCGTTACTCGCCCTAACAAGCAATTGAAAAATAACAGGTAGTGAAACTGAGCCGAGAAGAATTAGGGAACTTCTCTGATGAAGCGTCGAAAATATTTATGTCCTAAAAATAGAAAAAGAGTTCATATGTAAGAAACATCAGTATAGTTTTTTTACATATCTTTTAATATGCAATCATTTTCTTTTTTATTTAATTATATTTTGAGAATCTATTTAATTAATTAAATTCTGGTAAAATAAAGAATCACTAATTGGCTGCTTATTACTAAATGTTATCGGCGAGTGCTTGATTTGGAGAACTATATGAACATTAAATAAAACTCGTCAAATATTTTTAAGGTATAAAACGAAAAAAACCCCCAGATCTTTAGTATTTATTAAACAAAGAACTTCCTATAAAATACTGAAATGAATTGCTGATATCATAGGATTTCTTTCACAATTTTAGCCTGCCAACAAACACATATTGCGAATCACTGAACAAGGACTAAAATTGTTAAAAGTGCTCCAAACGAAAGTGACAGTAAGACTTATTAAATTATTTACGTCAAGCATGTTGAGAAATGTCACAAATCAGGAGTATCGTTACTTTTATATCAGATAATAATATAATAAAATATTTATAAATCAGATTATACTGAGAGGCGTTTGTCGAGACATCTGTGTTGTCTGATTTGTGCTTGATCGCCCTCGGGTCAGTGTAAAATTTTATCGTCGTCGTCAATATTCGCCCAACTTCGTGTTTTCTATTTCAGTGAAGTATTTAAAAGTTTTATTGACCTTTGTTAAATAAAAAGAGTAAACATAGACTATAAAATGTAAATCGGACATTCTAAGAGATACGATATTAGACATTTAATTAAATTTGCTATATTTCCTACTGTCAAGCCAAAAATATGGCCTGATTCAAAACTCCCCCGTGGGTAAACGGTTGCCCATTTCTCTTCCTGGCTACTAGTTAATTCAGTAAGCTAGTCTCCTATCAGCGTTCGCCCATCCATTCTTTTTTGGTACCGAGAGGAGATGTTCCCCACTCCTACTTGCCTACTGTTATTTTTTGTGTTTTTAAAATGTCTCAATCTTTCCCACCTGGTTCTTCTTCTAATAAAACCAACTTTCTATTCTTTATCTCTAATATTATGCAGTGTAGGGTATATCAAGTGTAGCATAAAAAAACATACTGCAGGTGACATCTCTAAAATTTCATTCCTTCCCAATCCCCAAATTTAATTTTTGCCCTCCCGTTTCCAACCCTCGAAATTTATCATACTGCTTGCAACACTCGCAGTTTGCCCACCCGGCCCTAATGCTTGCAAGAAGATCTGTGGCATGTCTTCCAAACATTTTCTCTTCTCTTATCCTCCCCACGTTCTGTACAGATCTCTTATTGCAACTATTATCCGCCCTTGTTGTTGTTTCGCTTTAAACTGGAAGCGAACAAATTTCTTCCGCAAATCCAACGAAAGCCTAAAACAAAATAAAAATTTCGATTCTAATTCCAGAAGACTTTTAGTGGAATTTCTGTTTGGTTGTAAGGATTTCTTACGCTGCAATATTTAAAAAGAAGGTGTACCATTTTTCTCAGTTTCCGCACGCGATTTCTTCATGCCATAATCTCTAAATCCTCCAGACTCTGAAACTGAAAAATTACGGCCATATAAAGTGAGACCTGGTTTATTTGCTCTGAGATTTACTACAGCATACTCGTACATAGCATTTTACTTTTCTAATAAGCGTATATGTTTTATTTTTAAATTGAAATTTGGCAGCTTAAAAAGTAAATATTTGATTTATTTGCAAGCGGACCCAAGTAATCTGTAATCATAAGAAGAAACTAGTGGAAAAATGATCTATTTGTTTAAACTATCCAATAAAATATTCACTCCTAAATATATTTGATCCCACTTAAAATAACTAAAAGTCAAAGAGATATGTGTTGAACCCGATACATATCTGAATGGTGTTAATAGCTTTAAAAAATCGACAATTTTGAGACGTAAATTAATTTGCCATTATTGCAGATTCTCGTTGAAAGTGAAACCTGAGATCATTAATGTTGTTTGCAAATAATTTTGAATTATAAATGCATTCTGCGCAGTTTTGGTATGCGGTTACCATGCTATTGTTTAGCTAGCCTTGCACTCCAACGGGCATGCATAACAGGGAGGATCAGAAAGTAATGAAAGAAGGACTCGAAGCAGAGAGACATGGAATGATGTGAAGGAGGAGACGGCGGGGCACAGAGTGTTGCCTGATGTGACGTATTTGAACTTGTCGAAGTTTGTCCAGGGTACAATTTTTCGTTGAACTGTGCAATTGCGTCATTGTTGGTTTCGTCCTCAACCGGAAAAATAGATTTCTCGAAAGAATCTTACAAGTTTTACACATTCACTAGGTGGAAACTCAAGCGTAGGAATGAGACAGAAATCAGAACTGAATTATTGCAAGTTTTTTTCCGGTGTACTCCATAATGAAAAAATGTTTCCGCTTGATTCGAGCTTTTACAGCCGGAAAAATTCAGCTGGAATATGATTATCGGTCTGTATCCAACGAACATCCGTGCCCGTACCATCATTGAGAAGATCCACTCATTACTCCTCGATTTTTATCTTTGGAGCTTGGTGTCAGTTATAGAAGTGCATATGACATCCTTCATGAACACTTAGGACTGAGGAAGAACTGTGCTCGATGGATACCCTATTTGCTAACAGAAGAGCAGAGGAGCAAACAGGGGAGGATTTGTCCTCTCTGTCAAGCTGAATTCAAAGCAAATGGTCTAAAACAGTTCTCAGATGTTACTACCGGAGTTTAGGGATGGATTTCTTTCTTCTCCACCAGAGATAAGCAGTCAAACATGGTGTGGCTGAGTGATAAAGAGCCTCAACTTCATATTTTTAAGAAAGGATTTTGCATTTGCACCATCTTCAATTCTCAGGAATCAATGTGTATGGGTTTAGTGCATAAACAAGTCTACTATCACAGCCAAGTACTACACTTACCAAGTCCTTCCTCAAGTCTTGGAACATCAGACCAAGTCTGCACCAACCCACCGCTGCTCGCGCCGTTTGTTGCACCACACGTACCGAGTGTGACTGTGCAATTCCTGGAGTACCAGGGTGATACACTTCTTACTCACCCAGCCTATTCACCTGACCTTGTTTCTTGTGATTTTTCGTTGTTTCTGAACATTAACGGTGCGTTTGCAAGGAATAAATTTAATCGTTTCCAAGACCTGGCACGAACAACCAATTTAGTGCTACATGGTATACCAGCTTTTAAGTATCGTGACTACTTCATAAAGTAGCAAAGGCGGATGAAACGATGCATAGAGGCAGAAGGGGAGTCCTTATCAGGAATGTAGAGTACTATTTGGATTTACATCTGTTCTACCAAATTATACGGTCTCAATCTCATTACTTTCTGATCACTACTGGTAGTGACGCTTAATCTCTAGGAGAAGAAAGTCACTATCCATTGAACTAAATTAAGACTAATGAGTGAACAATTTTTGGTTACTGCGATTGAAAACGACAACTTCGCTACAGTAACGGTAGTAAATTATGACATATTACAATTTTTTCGTATGTAGTTTATTTTTCCGAACAACCTAGAATAGGAAAAGAATTGATCTGTAGATTCGTAACTATTCTTATCACATTGGGTTCAGATTTATCTTTATCGGAAGGAAAGCATCAAATGTACTTCGTTCCACTGGATATTTGTATTAATAGGAAGGCTGGTAAGAATTGTTTTTAGTTTGAAACGTAATTATTTAAATTGTCAAGCACACAGAGAGAGAAAAAACCTCATGTGATACCTATTTAATTTCTATGATGTGGCATTTCCTGAATCAGAACGAAAGTACACATGAAAATATGAAAGTAACAGCATACTCTGGAATTATTAGACTTAATGATTTATTAATAGGCATATAAATTGAGTGTAAGGCCTTACAAATTACCTCGGCAAAGCCTTATATGCGTAAAAAATATTCTAGTCATTTCCTACGTGAACCAGGAAGATGGGAGCCAGAAGAGAGGTAGGTATCTTTTTAGTATTTTATTTCTTTCATAAAACTCTAAAGCATTTAAAATAATAGATTTAGAATTAAATTATTAAATATTTAATTTTTCAAAATGAATTCATTCGAATGTGCTCAATTTGTTTTCATTGATTCCAGCGTTCTCGTACCGAATTCCTAAACAATTTATCAAAATTGTGCGTTGCTATTTCTTGCGAGCTTAAAGACCAATTCTAGACTACTCAATAAACTTAAACTATTTTCTTTTGAATGATGTGTAAGATTTGATAAAAGAGTATATACTTTAATTAAGAGTTGTAGGATTTTATTTATGTACCATTTGCATGGATCATCTTATATTTGGGCGCTTAAATATAGAGGTATTAAATTATATAGGCAGCCAAAGCAACATGGAATTATTGATAATGCTCCAACTTGAATAGTGTTAACAGTGACTCAAACTAATACCAATCAAATAACATTTAACTTCACAATACTCATCAAAATATATAACTTTGGTACATTTGATTCTTCCAATGCGGAAGATATAGTCGCTTCAGGTAACTCATAACTTCCTGTACGGATTAAATAGGTGTCTACGAAAAAGGAAGAGCAATTTTCTCTCAATAAATGGTTAGACGATTCCAATATTGTAAACTTTAGAAATAATCGAACAATTTTTCTCATAAAAAATCCTTGAAAATGACGACTTTATGAAAGGTGAGGGGTGAAAAATGATGATATAAATTTTTCATTACGGTCATAATCTAAATAATGTATATGTAAAACCATTCTAATGAGCTGAACACAGACCTATATATTCTTTCTTACAAAAATTGTCGAAAAACGAATAAACTTTATCCAGAAATGGATTTAGTAAGAACCAAACTTGATTTACTCGTTTTTAATAAAAAAACACATTTCAAAAGATTCATAGCCGGATCATTCCTCGCATCATCCAAAAAGTCCCTGTGATATCCCCATCTTCATCATCAATTATG
Source organism: Ceratothoa steindachneri (assembly GCA_963969495.1). Lineage (NCBI taxonomy): Eukaryota > Metazoa > Arthropoda > Malacostraca > Isopoda > Cymothoidae > Ceratothoa > Ceratothoa steindachneri. The sequence continues at coordinate 126,681,728 of OZ018326.1, forward strand.
TAGTCAAAAGACTTTGTAACTTATCTTAAACTTTAATTAAGTACATGTCGAACATTCTTCCTAATGTGAATGAAAAGCCGATGGTTGTAAGAATGACTTTAATATGAACACGAATCTAAGCAAAAAGAGCGGCTAACATTTTCATGATTCATCTTGAAACAACTTTATATAACAATGCACTTTAGATTTTTAAGATATATTTTAGCGTAGGTATGTAGATGATTATTTGGCTATTTTTAATAACTTTGATCTAGCCAGACAATTTTTAAATCTTATGAACTCTTCGCACCCCAAAATTACATATATTAATACAGGAGAAAAACAATAATCTTCCTTTCTTAGATGATATTAGATGAAAAACCGACAAACTAACTACCTCAGTATACTAAATGTCTACATTACCGTGTAGTGCTCACATTGGTAGATGGAATAAGACAACCAAAGTGGCATAATAAATAGGCACTTTGGAGTTTTTCGAAGTCTTATATATCATGGGCAGATTTAAACCAAAATAACTTTCCATGAAATTGAAATCCGAAAGATAAGTGCTCTAGAAAGAGCACTGTTCAAAAATCGTAAATACCTGTCTTTTAAAATCGATATTAAACAACTTATTAATATTTTGTCCGGATTATTGTGATATCTCAATCAGTTTCTTATTATTACCACTAAATAAATAATTTTTCTTTCAGGTATTTGAAGTAGGTTTAAATGAATATAAAAAGAAACGAAACAATGGAATAATAAAATATCAGAGTTATAACCCATCGGTGCCTTGGAAGGGCGAGGGGATAAAAGTGACCCTCGGCTCTTTTGGGACAATAAATATAAAATTAGTGTCAAAGTATATAGATAACATTTACAATCTTATTTATTCCATATATTTTTAAAATATATCGGGTTTAATTGACAATAAAAAATACTTATTTTAAAGCGCTGAACTAAGAGCAAAAGTGACATTCAGCAATCATGTAAGGGATAACTGGAGGTTTCTAAGAAAATATTTAATATAACGAATTTGTTTTGTCTCTGTAAGATTGAAATATCTGTGATTAAATTAAATAAATTTCATTCTAAATTATTGTTATTAGAGTGAATATATTTAATATGGAAACCAATGAAATAGATAAGAATTTATTTGAGGGAAATGTCGAAATACCGCATGTATGCGGGCTGTGTATTTAATAACGAAGCTGGTAAGACACGCGTGGGACGCTCCGCCGCGTCTTAGTGCACGTCAACACTGATAGGCTTCCCGCTTTGTGTAATGTGTACGCTTATATTATGTGTATTTATATATTATTATATCATATTATTATTGTTTTTGTATTAGATTATGTATAAATTCAAGCTATTGCACAATAAACGTATACAAACAAACGTTTAAGGAGGAGCTCTTTTATCAAGAAATCTCATCTGAAGACGATCCGCAGTTCCCGCCGAATAAATTTAGAATATTGATTCCATCTCCAAGATTCATTTTCCCCTTGAGTAAATCTCTGACTCCCTTTACCCATCCTACAATTAAGCAAGAAGAGGACATTATACTCTTTTGGGGTAACTGTCTTGTGATTACAAAGCATTCATATTAGAAGCAACAAGCAGCCCTCAAGCCGAATCTAGAAACCTATTTGGTTGCCCCAAGAGTGGTACTAACCTCGGTGACAAAGCACCCCCGTGTAATTATATTACTCTCGAAGAGCTTTACCCAGACAACACACTAGTTTTGGAATCATTTTTTTTTATAGTCATTGTGACGTGTCATCCAAAATCAACGCAGTAAAATGCATCTCTCCTCTAGTTATTCATTAATGCATAAAAAATTTCAAGCTCTGAGGCATTATTTTAAAAATAATTTCTATCCACTTCATTTAGTTGATAAATAAATCAATAATTTTCTGAACAAAATCTATTCTCCACCTTTTCTTTCATATGAAATTCTTCATCTTTTCTGTCAGATGAAATTCTTTATAGTACCTGGAATGAGAACTCTTAATAAATTATTCATTAGACTGAGGAAGTTACTCCCAAAAGCTTTTTCACACTAATTTCAAAATCACTTTTCTAAATGACTTTTTTATAGACAAACTTCCTCTTTATATGCGCAGTCGTCATATTACTTATTCATTTACTTCTCAATATTGTCTTCAATGTACCTATGTTATTGTTTATATTTCATTTGAATAGGATTTTAATATTCATCATTTTAATAGTGTTTGTTTGTTCATAATTTTTAGCTTTTATATTTTATTCCCTCTTAACGAATTTTTAATATGATTACTTTGTGAAGCTTTCTTCTTTTAGGAAGTTGCATTAATTTACCTTTAGATTATTATTTTCCGCTCCCCTTTCCTGTGAAAATAATATGATATCACTTTGTTTTCAAACTTTTATAAGATTTCCTAATAAGTTTAATGTCCATAAAAATTTAATTTTATCTTAGTGTATTTTTTACGATTTTAGAACATCAAAAAAAGCAACACGCCCAAAACTTTGTTTTTCCTCCTCAAATAAAACACATGTACATGAGCGTCCTCTGTGTTCATATCTTTGTCGTAAAATTATATATATATATATATATATATATATATATATATATATATTGTACAAAAGAAAGAGAAATTTCACGGAATTGAGCAATGAAACAAGAAACAGGAGTTTTTTGGAGGGCAAGAGAAACGGACATTGGGAGAACACATGGATCAAAGGGAACAAAGCACGGCACGATAAAAGCAATTTATATTGAGAAGACAGAAATAACGCTAGGGTAAACTCAATCTGTTCATGGAAAACTTCGAGAAACACCTTTTCCCCCCTATATAACTAATGCCATAACTTGGTTTCGCTATGCAGATGATGTATGTGCCACATGGTCTATTAATGATAACACATTTGATTCTTTCTTTGAACAATTAAAAAACATTCACTCCACCATTACATGTAAAGTAGAATGGGAACAAACCAACTCATTGACATTTCTTGCGGTCAATATATCTAAAGTAAACAACCAATATTGTTCTGTTTACCGTAGACCAACCAACATAAATGCCTACATTCACTATTTCTCTTGCCACGAAGAATCAGTTGAAAGGGCCTTATTTTATTCCTTGTACAGGATGAAATCAACAGGATGAATCAAACATTCATTGAACTGTAGTACCCCTTTGGTTCATGAAAGAATGTCACTATAAAGCAAAAACCAACTTTTACTCATCAGCTAATCCTTAGAAAAAAGTATGTAATAATAATTATATTTCATATCAATGCTTACCACGATTAATTAATTTTAAAAAGTTGGCGCGGGACAACAACATCAATATTGCCTTTCAATAAGAAAAAAACAATCCACCGAAAAAGAACAGGGAGTTTATTATATTCAATGTGAAATTTGCAATCAATTATACATTAGCGAAAGCAGCAGATTCTTTAAGAAATTGAAGGAACACAAATTCTACATGTGTAGTGGAAGCCTTTCTTCTAGTTTCTTTCTTCCCACGTCAAGTAAAAAATATTCAATTGACATTGATAATGCAAATATAATTTAGAGAACTCACAATTATATACATACATAGGCGTCTAATAGGATAAGCTCGTTTAAAGGAAGTTCCAAATTTTAATAATTCTGATGGGCAATTCAACACTTATCCATTCATAAGCAGAAAATTTGTCCTCTCTGTACTCAAAAATGTCACTGCTCCCTAATACCGCCCCCCTCTAATTTCCGTCCGACTTGTAAATTTGTGTACCCTTAGGTTAAGCATCTTTGTATTTATGAATTCACCAGCGATTGAAGATCACGCAGGGCTCCGTCGTAACCTAGTTTCGGAAATAAATCGATCCTAACACTGTGGTTTCTTTTCTGCATTTACATGTACGTTATTGCAGTTCTTTGGATATATAAAGGGTGTTCCAATAACTTGGACTAAATTTAAATGTGAGTTAAGTTTAAGCGTCTAATGATTCTTTTCTTTTTATTTCAGAAAAAAACAGCTTCAGACTTTGTCAATTTCAACCATGGAAAGATTAACAATCGAACAATGTGTTTAAGTTATCGAAGCCTATTACGAAATTAGACGTTCAAACAGAAACGCATTTCGGGCACTTCGCGATTTCTGGGGTCAACATAATCGACCAAGCGAGAGTGCGATTGGGAAAATTGTTCGTAATTTCAAACAAACGGGGTCAGTGGCAGACATTAAAATGCCATTGCGTATTCGTTTACGCCGTTTAGCTGAAAACATTGATGCAGTGCGCGAGAATGTGGCTGAGGATACAGACACCTCTATTCGTCATCGCGCGCAGGAATTGAACCTCTCTACAACTACGTTACATCGAATTTCGACCAAAGATTTGTCTCTACACGCTTACAAATTTCAATTGACACAAGAACTGAAACAAGCTGTTGATGATTTTTTGCAAAATATCATCTTTAGTGATGAAACCCATTTTCATCTTGGTGGATTCGTTAATAAGCAGAATTGTCGCATTTGGGCTGATGTAAATCCCGGGAGGATTGTTGAAAAGCCACTGCATCCACAAAAGGTCACTGTTTAGTGGGCATTCTTTGCTACCCGAATCATTGGGTAGTATTTATTCGAAAATGATGCCGGGAATTCTGATACGGTGACAGGCGAGCGATACCGTGCCATGATAACCAACTTTTTAGGGCCTAAATTAAATTCTATGTATGTCGAAGATTTGTGGTTTCAACAGGACGGCGCCACATGCCACACAGCCAATCCAACAATGGCTTTATTGAATGAGAAGTTCCCAGGTCGCATCATCTCTCGAAACAACGAAGTCAATTGGCCACTACGATTGTGTGACTTGATGCCTTTAGATTTCTTCCTTTGAAGTCATCTCAAAAGTAAGGTCTATGCCAACAAGCCAACAACAATTCAACAGCTGAAGGATGAGATGATAAGTCATATTGTGAGATCGAGGAGCAACTATGCAGAGGCGTCATCAAAAATTTTGACCATCGAGTGGAGGTGTGCCGCCGAAGCCTTGGCGGACATTTAGGCGATATTATTTTTCACACACAATTTCCATGATTCAACTAACATGACCCAATAGTGAAATCAATAAATTTTCAACAATAACGCTGTTTTATTTACTGCTAACTTCGATCCGTCTTAATGGAAAACCCATTATATATATATATATATATATATATATATATATATATATATATATATATATATGAGTAACTCACAAAGTAGTGCGTGAATAGAGCAATAAATGCAAAAAATCCCACAAGAAAATGAAAGACGGATTCCAAGTACTTTCGAACTTGTTTAGTTCATTATCAATGAATAACGAAATTTTTTTATACAGGTGGTATATACGAGTATATATGTGAAACAGAAAAGCAATGCCACCCCCATGTATAACGAAAGGACCCAAAATAGAAAAAAAATATAAAAAACGGTTGTGAAGTATAAAACCCAATAGATAAGGTATACTTCTGGAAAATTCAAACCTGTGCGAAAATAATGTAGCCATTTATGTGACTAAACTAAATACATACATACCCGTTTGTGAATATATGAAATTAGACAAGAGAGATATAACTAAATTAATAAATCAAAGTGCTAAGATTTTAAATGGACAATTTCGTCAGAAATAAGCCTTTTGATCAAAGGCTAAGATTTTAAATGGACAATTTCGTTATAAATAAGCCTTGTAATCACAGGGTATAGTTTAAAAAGACCCGAAGATATATTACAATTAGGCGAGGAATTAATGAATGAGCATTCGACAGTATTTCTTTGAACAAAGTCATCAGGTTTGTAAATAAATTTAGTCGAATTACAATTGATAGGGTGACTGTTTTTAGATAAATAGACAGAGGGAAGCACTGCTGCATTCCCCCCTCCTAATATTGTATTTATGTTGCGTCAAGCGTACACTTAATGATTAGCCGGTTCGCCCAAAGTATTGATAGGGCAAACTGAACCATCGACAGAATACTCCTCCTCGCCCTATACTATTGTTTTTATTATGAATCAACATTTTATACATGGTAGACTGATATTTGAATATAACAGAAATGTTTAACTTATTCAAAAGGCGGAGAAGCAAGTAAAAGGACTCAGAAAAGGGTAAAACAAGGGCGTTCTTAAAATTGTATGTGGGAGGGATTTCCGTTGTATAAAAGGATTTCTTTTTAGGGTAGCAAAGATTGGTACCAATTTCAAAGATCTGGGAGATCTCACGATCTAAGAATTCTGGGCTAGTAACCCGCAACCCCTGGAGAAACATTGAAATAAATACAGACCGTTTGACTTTATCATTATGACCCGAGCAATAATGAATAAAAGAATAGGCGTTGGTAGGCTTACGATAGACGGAAAATTTAAATGCATATGGCATCCTATGAATAAGAAGATCTAAGAACGAGGGGGACACCATTTTGTACGAGTTCAAGGGTAAATTTATTAGAAGGCACCATAAAATTAAGTTCAATAAGAAAACTATTAACACCATCTATATATCGGAACCAACGAAGTCGAAAATCGATAATGGTAAGGAGGAAGGTAGTTGTAAGGGAATCGATACTCCCCCTCACAATTTTTGCCTTTATTCTTTAACCACAACGTCCTGGCATTTTGGGTTGGTGGCGTCGCCGTCTACTTAACCTCCACTCTCGTCCCTCGTCTCGAAGAGAATCTTAACGGCCGTCCCAGACCGCATAATGCACTAATCAGCTCAGGTCAAACCCGAGACCCTAACATCGGTTAACACAGCAAGATTTCCCCTCAGAGTTGGGATTCAATCTTACCGCATATGCGAAATTAGAGGAGCGTTGAACTAAATCCAGAAACGCCTCTCTAGGGTTAGTTGGAAGACCTGCTGAGAAAAACATTTAGAGGAGGAGTCGTAATGCAGCCTGTCCACGTACCCCCTCCCCTTCTTCCCCTACGCCTAGTGGGGTGGCTAGGTATGTAATCAAATAACTTTGGAAAAACGAGGTAGATCAGGTTAGTCATCAAGGCGAAGAAGACTGGCAAGAGGCCCGGCTACCAACAGAAGGGACAACAAAAAGGCTCATTCTTAGTCAGTTCCTGGTGGTCGCACCTTACTTTAAGTTAAATTGATTTAAGAAACGAGTGCAACTTACTCTCGTCAGAGAAACCTTCCTATCCGGTGTAAACCAAAGCACAGATATAGTCCCCACCCTTGAGGAATACCCTCGAGTAAACTCCCTACAGCACTTCCCTGAGTCAAATGATTCACGCATTGACTCATCGCTCGTCAGTGCTAATTATTCTCAGAGTATCCCGAAGAAAAAAAGAAACATTCTTTCCCTGTCCCGTGGCGAGATCATTTCCTGCAGACGGCGTGCATCTCTCCATCTTCCACACGCTCCAAAGTTCTCTGTGGCTTTAAACTATTTCTCCCGTCCGAGCACATCTGGTCACTGATCCACTCGTCGGCCCAGAAACCACATTCTTGAGGTGTCAACTATTGAGTTCAAGGTCAGACTCAAATCCTATTCTCGAGAAATAGCGTAAGGTATTTAAACCCCTGGTATATGTTTCGGTGAGGTTAGTTGCATTTAAGATTAAAGTGAGTTATGGGTTAACCATTACTATAAATTCAAGTGTTATTTAGAAAGCCTCACTTAAATTTGTTGAATTCATTTATGTGTATTTAGTGTTTTAAATTTAGTTGGTTCATGTTTTTTTAAATTAAAGTTTTAGTTTTTTTTAGAAACAAATTTTTATTCAATTCCTCGAAACGCTAAGCAAGTCACTAGGAACCCTCGAAGATTAAAGAAGTTATAATCAGATAATAATACTAATAATAATAATAATAATATAATGATAAAAAGATATATAGCACTCTTAGAGATAAAACTTAATCAAGGAGTTTTGAAGCACGTAATCAGCCTATACGTACGAAAGGCCATCACTCGGTCCGTCCTATCCCGGGACAATAGTTTAAAAAAATCCCATATATACGAGTATGTTAGAAAGAACAGGGAATAAGAAATTTCCCATAGACAAACCAAACTTTGGAATGGATTATTTACCATCAAAAGAAAACTTACAGTTTTTAGTACACATTGAGATAGGTTCAATGAAAATATTAACTAGCAAGGAAATAGTAAAGTTACGCAATTTATCAATAAAGAAGGGGAAAAGATCATTTGCGGATACTTTAGTAAAAAGCGAACAAACATCAAAACTAACAAGGGAGAAGATTTTAGAGTAAGGGATGGAGATGAAATTTTCAATAACGTCGTAACTGTTTTTAATATAAGAATTATAAATGGTACCAACAAATGGAGTGAGGTGAGGACTAAGCGAATTAAATAAGGAATATGAAACTGAAAAAGTTAGAAAGTACTTGGTATCTGCCATTTATTTTCCTGTTGGATTTTTGACATATATATATTTAGAGATTTAATTGATACCAGGTTATTAAAAAAAATGAAATCATTTGAGATGGCCATATCGAAGTAACTACATTGTCGGGAAAAATTAATCTTGATTGTTTTAATTGTGAACATATCAAGTATTATTATTTAAACTTTAAAAAAAAAATCCTGCGGGAGAGTACTTCGAGGCAACAATGGATGAAACTGAGCTAGCAACCTGGAATGCATTCAAAGATGTATGCAAAGAACTACTGAGAAAACCCGAAGGGGCTCAGCGAGACCGTATAGTGGAGACCCTAATCTAGTGCTACAAGATCTTGGATGCAATATGTCACTGAAGATACACTCTTCATTCTTATCTCATTTTCTTCCCAGAGAATTCAGGAGATTAGAGTGATGAACATGGAGAAATGATCCATCAAAATATAGCGTCAATGGAAAACAGGTATAAGGGAAAATGGAGCGCTGTTATGCTGACGGACTTCTGCTGGATCCTGAAGCGTGACGCCCTTAAAACTTTTTAAAACAAAGAAATAAATACTAAGAGGAATGTTAGGGAAATTCTCGCTAAAGAAGAATATCCCCCTCATTTGATACATGAATTGCTTCCCTCTCTCTGTCTTCTAAGTATAACTCCACGTGGAGTAACCTAGGAACCCATATATATATATATATATATATATATATATATATATATATATATATATATATATATATATATATATATATATATAAATACGTATTGTCTAGGAAGGTGACTTATTCCTCGACAATGAAGGTTAATACATTATATACTGCTAACAAACATGCTGATTCATTATACAACTGGACGCATTTAATCTGAATTTTGCAGCGAAATACATTTATGGTATCGTAGAACTTGAAATCAATTGCATAATTATTAAATCAACAATTTACAGGATAATCTTACGTAATGGGAAATGTTATCAAATTTGAATTCAGGACACTGAACTTCCTAGGAAAATCCATATGAGATCTATGTTTTTTTCTTAAAACTGAAATTTTTGGTACAGTGTTATTTAAACTATTTCTGACATTCAGGTCTATGCTTATAATTAGTTCCGTATTAGATCGCTGGTGATCCATTATGAACAGAACTCAAACTTGTCACCGTCCCTCCCGAAAATATAAATTGACGATTGGCCTAAAAAGAATAAGTTCTAGAAAATTGATATTAAGTCTTTAAACAGCATTTATATAATACTTTTAGGTCTGTTTAATTACTGAGCGTTAACAGGTGATTTGAAAACGGATTTGGGCTAAAGCTTCTATCATATTTGACTTCCATTATATCCGTGATATCTGTCCTTTATACCAATTCATAATCTGATCAATTTTTCCTCGTGGATTAAAGCAAGTAAGGTATTAAACAATAGATAAAACTGTTATCTAGAACCAATTTATCTTCAGTTATATCAAACTATGAAAGAAATAGAAGGCAATTGGATAATCCAGAAGGAAAGAAATAAATTATATGGGTTTAATGTTCTAACGCTATATTAATAACTCAATATTAGGCGATCAAATTGTATTAACCAAAGTAACTGATTAATTAATGAATTAATTAACTAATAAATTATTTACCAAATGTTGGATATAGTGTTTCAAAGGAGGCAGAAATTGAAAATTTGTCATTTGTGGCACAATCTTTGTCTAAGGTAATGGAATTAACTTGACAGCATTTTAGAGTAATTGGCCACAATAGTAATTATGATTGTTCAAACATAGCGATAAAAGTTTTCTTAATAAAATTTTTAAATCAAACAGAGCAGTTCTGTTATTTAATCAAATTAATATGATCCCACAAAATAACGCAAAGCAAACAAACCAGCCCATCGACATATTGAACGCAGTAAGGGTAATATTTATTGGCAATTGATCATTTTAAAACTGCGCCTGATAAATTTCCATATAAGTAACCAAATTGAGCAACATCGAATTTCATTCAGCAAATAACAAAATGGGCAGGGCACTAGCTTAACTTCACCGAAAGAAAGGGGAGGGTAAGCTTCGAGGAGAAAGAAATCCATACGTGAAACTTACTCATTTGTGGACAATCGTTGGCTAATGTAAAGCACAATACAACCAATTATTTCACCAAATAGTGGTACTAGATACAAAGAAACATGTCATTCTCGTATTATTAAAAATATTTAGTATTCTTTCATTTAGATTTTTTTCATTTAATTCTTTATTCCCATTGTATCATTAAAATACGTCTTCTCTCTTATCAGTTATCTAATGATTTTTATAATGATAATCTTTTTCTTTACTTATTTAAATAATAGTATTTCTCTCTCTTCCGCTCTCTATATATAATTTATTAATATACCTATAATATATTTTTCTCAAATTTAACTCAGGACTACATAATATATTTGAAAACTTTATCTAAAGTTTTAATTTCTTTAAATAAACACATTTATGTTTTCTCTTTTATTTAATTTTCGCCAATTTAGGTTTCGTACATTGCTTGTTCATTTAAAAACGAGTAATGAAATCTGATTGTTATCATCATAAGTTAATTTTTCTACTATATTCATTTTATTAGCTTAATATAATCTGTTTTTAGGGGGTCAAGTTCTTCAAGCCGCGTTATGTCAAAATCTTGTAGCTGATATTTCATATGACAATTATTACTTTTTAATGTTTTAGTACTTGAACATATATTCTTCTGCTAGCAGAGATGAGTGGCCCCTTCTGTGAAAGCCTGAAGAGCAGAGCTTATTGTTTATTTCTAAGATCCTTAGACCACAGAAGAGTAAATAACAGAGGGTTGGTGCGCTTGCGATGAAGAAATTCAGCGAGGGAAAAAGGGGCCTGGCCCAGGCCGCACTGGCAACCCTAACCCCGGTATGTGCGTGATGGGACCCCTAGTGCCTCAAGGCTGGGTATCCCGATAGATTCCCTGTCCTATGTGAGCGAATCCTCAACCTTGAGAGAAAGGCGGTCTGACTTAAGAGAAACCCTCAGAGAGGTGATTGGGGATTGTGGAGAGCCATTCCATGCTCATCGCGCGCTCCTCTTTCGAACCAACAGTTATCCAGTTATAAAATAAAACAAAATTAATTTTTCCTCTTCGCAGGACGCTTCGATTAGGGGGAGTTCCATCGTAATTTCGTTGAGGAACCGTGGCTTAGTTGGCCCATGTATCCTCAGAGCGTTCTCAGAACGAAATGAAAGACTAAAGAGCCACTTTCGTCGTCTAAAATGTAAAAGATCCACGTCAAAGATAATACAGTGCTGGACGAGTGTCAAGGAAACAGTGAAAAATCTCTTACCAAGGAAAACGTTGTTGGTCACGATTAACCTAGATCGATTTCCTTGTTAGTGCACGCTAGCTGCTATCACAACCACCTGAGCATTTGATCCTTTACTGTGCAAATGTTAAACTTAATATCACCTCGTTTACACAGATAAAATTAATCGACAGTATAAGTTAGATCAAACCCGAATCTGTACAAACTGCTTTAAGGCCATATAAAATAGAGAAGTTTCGTGTACGGCTAAGTATGTGATTTGTCACTTAGAGATTCGCAATAACGCCTATCTTCTTTTTTAAAAAGTTCCTATACTCAAGGCACTTTCAGAAATACTAGGGTAGTGACTTCTATGCCTATTAGTAACATTTCTGTTATCACTTCCCCGAGCGCCAATCCCGTAGGAGTGGCATTGTGACTGGTGCAAGCTCTGCTTCGGGCAATACAACCCCCCCTTATTTTGTTTAACCGCATCGCACTAAACTAAGGTGTTCAACAAGGAAATGACATTTGCTATTCTCATGTACACTTTGATGATACCCTTAAAAGAAAACCAGCACTAAGTGAGCCTCGGTTCTCTCACCCTAGCTCCTATGCGCACCGCTAGCTTAAGTATTATATGAATGAAAAGGCTCACGTGCTAAGCAGGCCCTTCTCCACTATGTCCCCGAAGAGATAGCACCATCGTTTTTTTCCGTAGCTAATTGCCCTCTAAAGCTAGTCTGCGTGCTTCTCATTGCCATCCCATATAGCGCCGTCTATGAGGAAGGCCTCAGCCATCCTTCTAAATAGATCTCCTTACCTCCGTTTAGCCAGTAACAATCCATCTACTCTTAAATGAGTGGTATTCTCGTGTCTCTCTCTACATTCTCTCATCATCCAGCTTTGATATGGAAGAGTTGCCGAAGCTTTTTTCTCGTTTTAGGAGATCTAAAGGTTTATGTCTGCGCGCAAGGTTCCTAAAAATAGTGCACTTAAGTATCATACTCCCTAATCTTATGCCGTTCTGTGTAATTTTACCCTCTAATGACTACTCGAAAACGAATATCATTTTATGAACTTTCTTTAGAAGACTATGACATTAATTATTCCTTCCAAGCTGCCCTTTATCCGAATATACTAGGAAATAAGATTCAAAAGATGTCGGGAAAGTTTCTCTAATGGCGATTCTTTTATATACCCATATTCGTCAATGGGAAAATGAAGTTTCTTCGTTATCATACTTTTGTCTTCAACCATAATTAGGAAATAATGTATCTTCTGTTTTATTAAATATGCTAAAATTCGAGAGCTCTTAGCTTGAGTTCTGAAATGACCTTTGCTTATTAAAACCGATGGAAATTAACATTTATGCGTAAGGGTTACAAATGTCTTCCTCTATAACTGCTTTTCTTGTGGCATTAAGTAAAATCCAAGAGAAATGCGTGGTTTTATGGTCCCTATCTAACCTAGTACTCAACGTTTGCAGCTATAAACTTCCCTAAATTCACAATTTCCTTCAATTGACTCTTTTATATTTTCAGTAGATATGTTCTTATTAGGTTTACGTTTTAATTTTATATTTAAATAAAATAAGCTGCATATAGCAAACGTTCGTTGCTTGGACTTGGCAATTTGTTTCCGTTGATTATTTTTTTAATTTATTTGGTATAGCTTAAAAGATCAATGGCATCTGATCTTTAAATATTATAAAAGAAAACTGTTCATGGATAAAATGATGCGTTTATGGGAGATGAAAGCTGTTCGGTTTGGGTCGTGGATTAACCACCAATCTGAATCCCTTTCTGTTGTTGTCCTCAATGGGTAGTTACAGTTTAACGCGGGATTTGAAATACTGCTCCCTCTAGGATAGCCGCAGTAAACTTGAAGTTGATTGTCAGCCCATTCAGTAACTAATCACCCCCAATGTGGCTTAACTTTGATAACGCTTAAAACTCTTCCCATTGAGCTCAACCGAACCCTGGTAAGTAGAAGTGCAAAATAACATAACCTCAGTAGGCTAAACTGGACTCGGGACTTTCTGAGGCCTGCAACTCTTTTTTAATTTAATACACAATGTAGCTCGTATGCCACAGTCCCTCAACCTCACAGCTGCACTCACATAAATTTTTGCTCCAAAAATCTACCTCCTAAATCACTGCCTCCTACCTTTCCACCATCACAAATGATCTATTAACTTACGCTGGAAAACCAGCAGCAAATAAATGCAAGCTATTCTTCGACTCTCTTCTTTCCCACAAAGTGTAGTCGGCGCACAATAACACTGCTGAAACTTTCCACTCCCTTCAATCATCTATTTGTTTTTTAAATTATGATATATTTTTTTAAGTTAACTGTATATTTGCCTAATAATAATTTTGGAAGGACGCATAAATAAGAGGAAAGTCAAAATATCCTAAAAATAGAACATTGGGAAAATGTAGTCAAAATTACATTCCTTTTTTTATTTTGAAATGACCTATTTATAGAACGCTGGGCCTATTGCGTCTTGTACATGGCTTCTCATAATTTTTCCTTTCCCATGGCCCTTCATATTAATGTAGTGATATGGGTTGTAGCGCAACTAAGTAAAATGCACAGCCATATTTTTTGTTAAAGAAACATATACAACCCTGGATTAAACTGGAATAAACGTGAAAGATCAAAATCATCCAAAGTTGAATTATAGAATCGAGACTAGGAAAGACCATGGGATCCTCCCTCTGGATGGTCGTTGTTTCAAAGGATTTGTTTGCCATTGAGGTTTTTAAAGACTTCAATTGTCCAATCTGTATCACTCTTGATTTCTTAGATAAATGAAACCTAATGTTTCGAATATCACCTTTTAAGGTCTCGTTAGCCGAGTTGATACGACATTGTATTTCTGATAGTTAAGCTGGGGCTGATGAGAGCCCCGTCGAGCATGAATACCTAACTTACATTGGGTAGATACGCTTGTATTCACCACGCTAGGGTAAATACCCCGTACGCATCGTCATTTGCATAACCAATCACAAGACTGTTATTATTTACTTGCCTGCCTTCATATCACAACATACTCTTTTCCTTGTTCTGGAAATTTCTTAGTGTGGTTATAGTTTCTCCTAATGATGTGCTCATTTCCATATAACGCAAAAGCAACACGAGTATAACCTCCCACCTTCCCACCCACCATTGAAGTCATGAGGGGTTCCACAATCGCTGGCTGGTTTCAAGAGTAAACAATGCCACTGGAACATCTTCTTGCCCAACGAATCCCGACTCTTGATAGCTTCAGTCTTTTGATTACCCGGTCGTCTGATCTCGTCTATGAGGCAGGAAAGAAGTGGCGCTACCTTTCTTCCTACCTATTAGGATGTGTTTGGTGAATTACCGTATTTAAACAGAATCACCAATTTAATGTAGATACTACGACTCATTTCTTAATATTATTACGATTTTATAAAGCAAATGCCACAAGATTTCAGAGCTCATCAAAGAAGAAAAGTCAATTAGATATTAAGGTAATACTCAGCTTTATGTGAAACGAGCGAAATCAGTCGAGTCTTTTTAAAGGAAAAGTCAATATGGCCTCAATATCTAATTAAATATTCGCCTAGGAATCATAAGGTATCTAAGAAGTCAATTTTACGGTATAAGACAATGAATGAGAATAGAATTTATATGACACAACAGAATAAAGACTACCAAAGTCCCTAAGATTCACTCTAATTTATCCCCCTAAAAGAGTACAGCAAAACTACAGCAGTAGACAAGCATAGGTATAATTAGTAGATAATATATGTACAATTTAAAAGTGCTCGAGTTTCATACTATTAATTTTAATGTTATATCGCAACATGGTGATATACACCTATCTACATGTGTATGTACTATGTGTGCAATCATACATTTTTTTTCGGCAATCTCCTCGTTTTTTACTAATTCTGTCCAAAAATATAGGGAAAGCAGTATTTAGACAGGCTAAATTTATTAAATAATTTAGTACAATCAGATAATATAATTATAAAACCTACGATAAATATTTATATGCCATCTACTGTAGGAATAGTTGTTTTGTAAAGTCAGTCGAATTTTATGCACAAAAGTTACCTTACAATGATGATATGAAGAGAGATGCAAATTAGTATTAGAGCACCTTATACTCGGTTCTTCGCTTTTAAATTTAACAGTGATCACTACGTACATAAAAACTTACAACCTCAAGTGCTGGTGGCAGTAATTTTACAAAGGGTCCTGTCGTTTCAGATCCTATTTTGGCCCATCTCTCTTGGAGAGCGGTCTTTTGCTTTTCTTTTGCTTAAGACAAAAGTTTTTGTATTCCAAATTTTTTAGAAGATTTTAATAGCAACCTAGGAGGGCTTGTTTTCCTGCACTTTCTAACAAATTATCCCTCAATATATCGATATATTTCCGTATGTTCAGTATTCTATCAATAAATGCAAATTCTCCAATACCGGCCCAGACCCTGCCACCCCACACCGTCCATGGTTTCCAAGTTTAACGTCGCATTATTCTTTTTCTAAATGGTGTTGATGCCATCACTTGCAAAAGGAGTAAACTTTAACTTGTCGGTGAACATGATGCAACTCAGAATTATTTAGGTTCTTCGACATATTTCGTTGCAAACTTTCTCTTTTGTGTCTATTTGCTTTACTCTTGCAGGGCTTCTTCCTTTAGTTCCTCCTCGCAATTCGACCTCGGGCAGACAGTTTTGCACAGTTTGAGGTGTAACATCTGGCCCAGGTATTGATGCGAGTTCTATCACTAAAGTGTAGCTTTCTATCTTTTTCCATGAGCAACATAGGGTGCACAAATTGACGTAAATTTTCATTTGAACTCATTCGAAACATCAATAACCACAGAATAGACCACTAAAAAGCGTAGTTTATTTCATTTTGCAATCTCACGATAACTATTTTTATTGAATTTGGAGGCACTTATATTATATTTAGGCCACTTAAATACCGTACGAAATTTAGTATTACTCATAATGGTTGTGGGGGTCGTCGGTTGTCCCCTTCAAATGTTTACAAGTATTTTGGTAGTCGCGAAGAACTCTACATCTCACTAAATCGGTTGGTCCCAGTTTTGCTTTTTTGTTGTTTTGGTAATGACATTGTAACTATTCGGTCGATTCTACGAAATTTGAAACCCTTATGTTGTTTTACATTTTATTTCGAATCATGTAATAAGCCAAAGTCCTATCAAGGTTAGTCAGGGAATTATTTGTCAATAACATCATAACTATTAGGCCAATTCCAACGAAATTTGAAACACTAATGTTGTTTTACAACAGTTATATTAAATTTCAAAACCCTATCGTTGTTTAACAACAGATATATTCAAAGAAGAGCAGAAGTTACTGGATGGAAAATTATTTAAGAGATATGGCTTTCGAAATAATGGAGGCTTTAGATATAGGGAGAAGAAACGATCCAGTCAAGGGAAGGTGGCTTGTGCACAAATAAATAAGCACAAATGTGTTTTTTTTTATGCTAGTAGTATCTCTTTTCTTTAATTCGATGGATTTGGTGTGTAAAATGTTAAATGGCTGAGAAAAAATGTGATTTTGATGATACATATCAATGTTGAGGAGCTGGAAGCTTTATTTAAGAGCATCAATTTTGCGCTATAATAGGGTTATAAAACCTCTACAATGCGAACCGTTTCAGCCATCCTGCATAGCTGGATAAATATTACTTTGACTAAAGAAAGAACGATTAATACAAAAGTAGTAGCTGAATAGATTATTAATCATCGATTGGAAATGATGAAAAAGCTAATTAAAGAATTCTCTATAAACCTAAATGTAAAGCTGGTTTTAAGCAATAAAATAATGCGGAAATATTGACTAGAGTGAACAAAAAAGTGTTTGATGAGCGATGACATGAGAAATTATTAAAAAATTGATCATTGTTGTTCAAGTGCTATCAATTTGAAGGAAACTCATGACATGCATCATTTTGTAGTTAAGTTCTCTCTTTATTTAGGTCAAAAGTTAGACCCAGCTGTTAACATCGATGAAACTGAAGAGGATATTAGTGGATGTTAACCATTAACGCCATAAGGCTTATTTATCAGTACTCGACTGTGGACCTGGGCGATTTGTAGTATGGCTGAAATTACGATTGCTTATTGTCTGACTTATTGAACCTTTCTAAGAAAGGGAGCCAGTGAATGAAATGCTTATTAATAATACCAGCATTTTTAAGTCAGAATTAATGTTGCAACTGTGTAGCAAATGTAATGTATAGAGGTATTTCTTGCTGCATATCGTACAAATGAAAATGGTATTGTGGATAGATATCACAGAACCATTAACAGCACAGTGGAAGATGGGTAAAATGTTGCCACAACCAGCTGCTTTTTGCTATAATATCTCACCTACAGTGTGCCAGGATGATACCTCTGTTACACAGAGATCAATATACCGGGAAGCATCCAGCACTAAGTCCTTCATTGAAGAAAAACACAACGGAGGTTTTAATTAAGGACGCTATCAGACAATAATGTAGCTATAGATAATGTGACTTGTCACGTACTTAATATTAGTAAAAATAGTTTTACCACCGGTGGGTTCGAGCTCAAGTGCAGCAAATTAGGATGGTGAGGATGAAATACTTGTTGTCGATGATTGGAAAGATGATGAGGATAAACCATAGGAAATTGGTCATACAAAGTAACCTAGTAGAACTAGTCAGCCACCCGTCTTGGTTGATGATTACAGTTTTAAATACTTTGTTTGTGTGAAGGTTCTTTGGGGTATGTTTAATTTTTTGCTCCTGTTTTGCTGGTTATGCTTCTTAATTCTTTTAGTACAAATGTGTATCTTTTGATATGTATTGGGATATATTCTTGAGATCACGGGGTCGTATGGTTGCTTCAACTTAACCAGACTCAAACTTCAATGAAGACAAAGTGGGGGCTATGATTTCAGTTTTGGGACTCTTTGTTAGTTGATCTCAGAAGCGATAGGTTTTGCATACGTTGTTTTCTTTCTTGTCAGGTAGCCGGCTACTTTTGTTTGATAATTGTTTGGTTTTGTTTGAGGTTAGTTCCCTCTAGGGTTGAAACTCAGTGGGGAATTATTAAGACTGTCAAGCAGGGGTAAGTGTGCTAATCAATGTTTTTGTATTTAACCACAGCATCTTGAACATGAAACCCATTGGGGCAAATTATGGCAGTTTCAATGATTTATATGCATTAAATTTTTCATCTTTGTTAAAAACTATTGTTGGTGTCCGTCTAAGCTGTTCCTGTACAATACCAATCAGAATTAACAGAATGGCAACATAAATACCAGTGAATTATTTGTTCAGAATGAAAGGTGAAATGATGTGGCTATGATAGAAGATTTTATTCACGTTCTCGCGTCTTATTTGGTTGAATATGGCTTCCGTGATATTGACTTTTTGTTGCCAACTAAGAAAAACTTAGTAAAAGTTAAAAAACGTGGTGATTTTCGGGTGAAACCATCAAAATCAAGGATATCTGCCGTAAGCGCCACGCACAAGGTTTTCACTAAACTTATGTAAATCACTTATTCATAAATCATCGATATATGTATGTAAGATTATTTTTTACTCAATGATTAACATTAAAATATTCCAAATAGTTATTTTTTTTACTTTTATTTCTATAACTTTTTGTGACACGTTATACTGTAATGTTAGCTTACATTGTCATGTTCGCGGGCATCTTTATTTTGTTTCTTCCCTATCCCTATCTCCTTCAGTAAATACTAACAACTATACTCCCAAAGTTGTGATATTAACATTTTATACATGAAAATTGACGTTCTCAAATGTACCGCCTACTAAGTAATATGTATCTTTGTAAAATACGTGTCAAGTTAATTTTTAAAAATTATTAGTTATGCTTTCAGTTATATCGATAGGTAGAGTATTTCACTACTGTTATTTTATAACTAAAATAATTTTTAGCTATGCCGTGTTGAAGCAGGAGTTTAAGAATGTAAGTGAATTTTTACGAGCAGTTTATAACACTGATGTGAGCTGTTTTCAAAGTCTAACACATAATATCTGATTTTAGGCCAGTTCTTTACGCTAATTCAGAAAATCCTGCTCATTTTATCTAATCAGATCAAGTTTTGAGATATAACCACATGGAAGAAATTCTTATATTCTGATCTATTGGTAGGAAAATGTACACACAATAGTAAATTTTGAAGATAAGCATCAACCTGGTAAAAGAGGCAAAGACTAGCAAAAGAGGATTCCCGAACCGCGAGAGAGACTTTTCGAAGGTTTGAGTTGAAGGTGATTTAACCTATAAGACAGTTTAGCCACAAAGTTGGGGCCTTTCCTAGTGGACCCCCTCGGAGTAACTTAAAATCCCTGAGAGACCTGCTTTTTCTGGGTGTCTAAGGCTCCCAAGGAAACCTAATATCTGTATCTCAGGTGTTTGCAGCAATACCACAATCGAAAAATGTTTAACAGGAGTTACCCTCCGATACCCCTTGGCCCCCTACAACCCACACTCCTCAAGGTGGTGCCGATTCAACCCTCAGCAAAATCCCAGCTTTACTCTTTTCTGCTAGCTGATGAAGGAGAACGGGAAGTCTTTGGGGTTGCTTATGCCACCAACCCCTGCTACCGAGCGTTGGACTAATTGGAGGTACTTCCTGTTCCTGCTGCGATTAGCCGGACCGTTACTAGGCTCAGGTGGAGTGATTGGAGATATCTACTGTTTCTACCTGGCTTGGGGGAGAAGCTGATCAGCGAAACCCATGACGGAGTCAGCCCTACCTCTCGAGATCTAATTAAAAGGTCGTCAGTCTGATTGAAGATTCCTCCTGTTTCTATCTCGCCTGTGGGAACGAGAGAGTCTCACTACGGAATTGGAGTTAGGCACCAATAAAAGGACGTCCCCGCCATTAACGAAGCGAGGGGTTTCTCTGGACTTTTTGGTCCCCCTGAGGCTCATCGGAAATGAGAAACCCAATAAAATGAAACTTTTTGGAGCGATCTACAAGAAGCTGAGATCGGAGTCAACAGATTAATCGAAGTCACCATAGGGTAGTTACATCACGATTTGCCACAACCAAGCAGACCTGGTACAACTGACCTCAACAGCCAGCACCAGAAAATTAGGTGCCCTAGGTCTAGAACCCAAACCTTCCTTAGCTCTAGCGGCAAGGAAGGCTATTGAATACAGCCAAGCTGACCCGTGGGTGGGCGAACATTCGGCTGAAAAGATCAAACAGGAGATAGAGAGGAAGCAGGAATGGGCTAAGGCTGCCGAGGGGATAAAATTTAGAAAACTTACGCACGTTTTCAAAATCGTGTTCAGCGAAATAAAGATGGCGGCAAAGGCGAAAGAAGCATGACTGAAGGGAGAGGTTCTTCTAGCTGCTCACTTGCATTTCCTGCTTGAAGGTAGAAGATCACCTTACCAGTGCCTCCTCAGACAAAAAAAGTCTGGATCTGCTCTGAGTGCGCACAAACTGTCCAGAAGTAAATGAACTGCTTCAGTGATACGAAGATGTGTATTAACTACGCGAGTCCCCACCGGACATGCGTATACAGTGCCCAGTCAGGAAGGAGCAACTAAAGAAGAAGAGAGACGCAACTGCCAGGCGGAATAAATCGTACGCGGCCCACGCCCAAATAGTCCTACAGCTCACAGATTCAATTCCTCCAAAAAGGCTGGCATTGATTCTACACATGCCTGTGATGAAGTTGTCCTGTCCGGGTTCATTCAATGCCGAGATGAATAAAATGTTAGCTGCGAATGGGCTGGAACATATCACTTTTCCTGACAAGCCATGGCCATAGAAAGTTCTCTCGGTAACATACACCAAGGTAGCACCGGCAGAACCAGTCAAACCAGTGAAAGAAACAAAAGTATAGGAAGAAGAACCTAGAGCGACCGGAAAAGAGCCTGCAATTGACCAAGCTCCTCTATCTACCGTATTTAGGCTAAAAAAACAAGAAAAGCACTAAAGAAGAGCCCCCCCAAACAGAAGGAAGTTGCAGAACGACGACAACAATAGGAAAAACATAAACTAGACGGCAAGAAAATTAAACTCATCATCGCCCTCAACTCCCACACTACTAAACAAAGATGTAGTTACAGGAATCAGAAGAGGTCACTTCAATTGTTCTTTGACTTATCTGTAAACAAAGAGTCGGTCAAGGCAGCCTTACTTAAATGCAAAGTAAAGCTGTACAAGACAACTTTAAGATTTACAAGGCATGCCTCTATAAGAAGCTTTACTCGGGAAGACCGTACGACCAAAGGCCCTCAAGCAGCTCAGATACTCAATATGTAAACTAGAAATAGGCTAACTATTCTAACACATAACGCACAGGGACAGCAGACGCAGAAATAAGAGCTATATAACGTATATCGAGAAATGGATTCGGATATTCTTCTGCTGTCAGAAACTAGACTCAAGGAGGGCGACAAGCAGGAAATACAACATTTTGCCAAAATAAGTTACAGGAGGAAATTTTGACGGAGCTATGATAGCAGTCAATAAAGATCCGCAGTACAAACCAGGAAATCAAATGAACGAATCGTTTCTGAAAATCATACTGAGTTGCTCTCTGTGGAATGCCGAGATGGGAGCGGGCTACCAACCTCCCTGTATCCATATATTCCCATTCATGACTTGATCAGTCTTTTCAAGAAAGAACATCCAGTATTGTTTGCCGGGGACCTTATCGCCTGAAACAGAGCAGCGGGGTACACAAGTGCAGGGGAAAGAAGCTTGAACCTCGATCTCTTTCATGTTGCTCCCAGTAATGAACCTCCTGAGGGGCATTCGGATTGAACTTCCCTGATCTGGCAGGCGCTACCGAGGAAAATCTCAAAGACGACTGACTGCTATCAACGACTGCATTTCTAGCGCAAATTCAATAGCAATCCCGACGATCGCTCAAAAACTCTGCTGCCAACAATCCCTCACATGAGAGAGTGGTGGTTCAACAACGGTGCAACGCTGTTTACAAACGTATCTTCAACATGAGCTACACTGAGCCCATGGATATCCATCTCGTACAACATATCAGGAGAAAAATTAACACGGACTGTCCCACAAACTGAGGAAGAAATGGAACAGTCTTTTCAAGAAATTAGACACTAACGGGAATCCGAAGTCTTTCTGGGCAGCAATCAAGAGAATGAAAGGGACAACACAAACGCATGGCTCAACCGCAATTTAGCATGGATGCCTTTCTGCGACCTCCCCAACTGATAAGGAGAGGCTGCTTCGCGGACTCTGGAGAAATGTTTTAGGAATTTCTAATGAGGAGGAGACAAATTTTGACTGAGACTCAGAGTACCACGTTCTTGAATACCTAAAGAGGAGGAAAGACTGATTCATCCCTTATGAAAATGTGGACCGCCACCGTCTCTATGGTAACTCGCAACTGCGAAATTGTGAGAGTCTATTTCCTAGTTTTGGCCCAAAGCCCTAGGCTTCTGCTAGATTACCATCAGGCACTTGAACGAAGCCCTGGATAGACTTAGGATTAGACTGCTGAATCTGATTAACGCGCTCCTGGCAATGGAATACTTCCCGGATGGTGTGAAGATCTCTAAAATGATATTCATTTCGAAGCCGGATAAACCACCTAACCAGGTCATAAACTCCAGACAAGGCAGACAGAGGGCACACGATCGACGTCCTCTACAGAGACGTAAAGAAGGCCTTGGACAAAGTCTGGATCGACGGCCTGAAATACAAAATCTGGCAACTGAGACTCACGCCTACCTTAAAAAAAATCCTCTGTAGCTACTTGACCAAGAGGCAAGCTATTATCTTCTTCGAGAAGCACACACGGGAGGCTTTTGTCCTCCTTTCCGAGCTTCCCCAAGGAGGATGACTAATAGGATGTGTTCATTTTTTCAACTTTCTAAGTATAAAATTGTGTAGCCAAAAAAAATAATAACTGTTACCTACATAAATCATGGCCTCAAATTTGCAAAATCAGTTGAAATTCCAATTAAATCTAATGCATTTCTATTTTCTTTCAAATGCAGGGTGAGATATTGAATTACTCCATTTCAGTGAAATTCTAGGACATTTGATTAGTCACTAGCATTTGCGCAATATAGGTTACGGGCTTTTTAAACAGCTCGATTCCTGTTGCAACTTGTATGCACGGTGTCGGTACGACCTGCGCGCCACTAGAGTGATGAGTCAGTCTGCTTTCAGTTTTTATGCAAGATGGTGGTGTTCACTCTTCTTCACTTCTAGCCCCTTTCACTCTTTTTAATCATAGTAAGTATCTCATAAATATTATATAATTAAAGCTGGTATTATTTCTTGAAATATTATTCGAAAGTATATTTTTAATTACACTAACTTTGAAACTATGACTAAAAAGAAAAAAATTTGAATGGTTCACTAGAGTCTTTTAGTTGGTAAGAGGCAGGCGCTTCCTGCATCAGAAATTCCAACCGTGAGAGACATGTTAAGATTAGGAATTTTTCCACGCGACCAAAACGTCCGAGACAGAAGAAACTATACTGACAAAGAACTCGTACATGGCATGATAGATCCGCTTTTGCATAAATGTAAAAATTTTAATGCCCTTTTCAAACCACCTATTATTATACAGCATTCCAGCATTAAACTGACACTTACTAAATTGTGGCACAAAGCAATTCATACATCACTTCGAAGAAGAAATTTGGCAAAGACAAACGAATTCCTTTAAACACTTGACACTCTTTTTGACTTCCTAAACTGCAAGTGCACAATACAAATGTGTTCTAGAGATAGTTCTTCTACCACATGTAAAAATGGAAAGCATCCTAACATTGATTGTATATGTCCTTGTCAGAAAAAAATTCCTATTCTAGTGTTGGCCTTCGTAAATACTCAGAGGACGAAGAAAGCAAGTAAAGCTAGCATGCTGATTTGATCAATTTACTTTACAGAAGGAAAAATCAGGCTGCTGCATCAAAAAGAGTAAAAGAAATTAGGGAAAGGGAGCAGAGAAATAAAACTAAAATGAAGGAAGTCACTCAGCGAGAAGACGAACTTCGCGAAGAAATAAACCAGTTCTATGTTAGTTCTTCTTGATGATTTCGCTGAACCTTGACCAAAAAGAATTAGATATAACACAAAGGATATTTCAAACATTGCCTTAGCTAGTATTCGCCCTCATACTGGACTTCGGCAAGCTTCAGAAATTGCTACGATTGCAGGGCTTATCAACCACGAGGATGTATCGTTGGTGATCGACCACAATAACTTAAACGGGCACAAGAAAAAATCCTGAAGGAAATATCCAATCATCAAGAGAAAGAACTGAAAGAAGGAGCGCTCTCATGCTCGTTGTTCGATAGAACAATAGACCAAACAAAATTATGCTAGAAGTCGAATGAGCTAAGAGAAAGTTTCCTACTCTCATTAGGGAGGAACACTACTATGTTTGCTCCGAGCCTGATGGCCGATTTCTATTTCATTTCGTGACAGAAGCTAGGATTGACGGGTGAAAACATGCAGAAGATTTTATACTTCACTACAGGCTATTGGTGGCGATTCACAGCAGTCAATACAGGATGAAAGGGAGGTGTGCTGACACAATTGGAGAAGAAACTTGGAAGAAGGCTTGTCTGGATTGTATGTGATCTACATACTGGCGAGCTACCCCTGCGTTATCTCACTCAGGAAGTTGTTGACCCCACAAAGAGCAACAACATGTGGTCAGGTCCTCTTGGCAAGATGCTTGATTGAGCAACTCAGCTTGAAGTTAGTAAGAATCTCCCAAAGATTGATTATGGGCATCCACTTCCGTTAAAGATCTTAGCACTGATCAGCTCTACGCGTACCATATTGCCTAAGCGATAGGATCATGGGACGGGAGAATTACCACTGAAATTGGCCCTTTTGGAGATTGGATATCTAAACATGGATTGAAGCAAAAAGTGCTGAATAACCTCAAGATAATTGTTGAGTTAATTATTGGAGTTTTTTTACCAATTCATTCAACGTTAAACTCAATTCCATGTGGGTTGATGGTCCCTACCACCTGCTCTTTCAACTACAACCAATAAGAACGAAACGAAAAACAGTCAGAGACATCGTGATTCCAGTAGTAAAATGGTCACTTTGGTATGGTCACTCTGACGCAATATTGCAAGCTATACTTTGTAGTGAATGCTCAGAAATGCAAGCAAAGGACGTTGAAATCATTCTAGGGATCAGAGCAAACAAAGTCGACGACTAATTGGGTGACAGCTCTTTCAAAACGAGAAAGTTGCCCACAAAAAATGTCGATGCAATAAATATTTCAGAGATAACTGAATTAAATTGCAAGAACTTAGAGCCACCAATGACAACAAAACTAAAAAACAAGGGTGTGAAAAGCTTCAAAGATGTTCCCATGCAGGTGCTCAAATGGCCTTCGCTCACTCAAAGTGTGGAGAGGTGCGTAATAATGGTCACGGAAGCTGCAGGCCATGTGTGCATTCAGGAGAGACGCGAGGGTTATTTAAAAACCAAAATAGCAAGCTACCTACTGATGGCACGAAACACAAGTAAAAAGGATCTCATAGCATTAGTATTGTTTAAATAATTCATCGTACCTATAAATTCTTTTGAAATTATACACGATAATATTTTGGGGGTGAACTTAATTTCTTATTATTTTATTGATACCTATATATTGAGATGCCATTTTTATGTAGGTAGCAGTTATTTTCCTGAACTCTTTTTTATATCATCATTTTGTATTCTTAAAGGCAATAACAAATTTCTACACAATTCCTCGATTTTCATTTTAGTGAAATCACCCCCAAAATCGCCACACCCAAATGCCTAAGCCCCACTCTCTTCACCAACTTTATGAGTGATATACCAACAGACATTATTGTGTGATCGCTGAACATACAATACGCGGACTATGCCACCCATAGCATGGTAAAAAGGAAAATATCCGCTAGAATGATTGCCTGAGCCACGGCCGCCCACGAGTAAAGAATTTCCAGATTCGAAAGGCCCTGAAAAGATCCAGCCAAACGTGTTTAAATTCACAGTAGCCGCAAGATAGAGACATCGTTCCGTTCCCCTTAATTAGGACGATACCAAAATCGACGACATTGGCACAAGAATAAGAATTGCAAGATCTGAATTAGACAAACTTGTAAGATTCAGAAATCTTAGCAAACGAATTAAGAAAAAGTTATACACCAGTTTGGTTAGGTCCAAGCTGATGTATCCTAACATACCGTTAGATGCTGCTTCAAAAAAGATAACATTAACACTCCATAGAGTACAGAACTGAAGTCTCCGGTTTATCACCAACGGCAGAAGGTTTATGACTACTGTACATCGAGGAGCCTTCATGAGAAGACAGGTCTGAAACCAATCAACATCTATTTGTACAAAAGAAGTTGGGATATTTTGTCATTGCTAGAAGATATTCTCATATTTGAGAACCTAGCAGCCCTTGAACCTGAGGGCTGCTAGGTCACCAGAATACCAGAACCCACTCCTAAATACAGCTGAGCAAGCCGGAGGAGAAACAAAATATCAGTTTAAAACCAATAAAAAAGCAAATGAACTATTCAACAAATTAAAAACTAAAAGATCTCCTAGTGAGGCGACATTATAACAAAATTAATTAAATAAAAAATAAAACAAAAATAAAAGGATCTCGCAGTGGAACAATAAAACGAAAAGAATAAAAAAAGATCACACAATGGTACACCAACATGAAAAAAGAGAGAAGGCCCGGTCACCGTGCATCATTTATCTCTACTCTTTCCTTCATCTTCTATCTACTTTTGCCCTGCCCTTTCTTCATTACTTCTTTCCCTCATATTCTATTCCACCTAACATTTGAAAGACTTGTTTTAAAACTTCTACAGAGGTTTCATACTCTGGATATCTATGATTCCTGAGAAAATTAAGAGAAAGTGCTTTAAAAGATTGCCATGCATTTTCCCCCCTAACCCCAAACTCAAAACTTCTGTTAAACAAGGGTCTTTCATTAGCATCCATATTTGAGGACCATCAAAAATACCTGAAGTTCATTTGGAATCACGAAATATTGGAAAATCTTGAGCATAAAAAAGAAATGATGGGTTTCACTTTTTAATGATTTAACAAAATTTGTCATTAATCCCAATTTTCTGTGAAGAGGCAGAAGTAAAATTTTATTAGGATCGAATATGGGTTGATATATCACATTATGAGAATTTGGATTAAAAATCTGCGAGCTTGTCGCTCATAGTGCTGCTCTTCGGCTCTACTATCCCATAAACAGAGGAGCCAAGCATATTTTGTGTAGCCACCTTGCATTTATAGATTTAAAAGACACAACCTGAACTTTCTATATGTGACAGATACCATTCTTTGTCTTTTATATACAATTTATTTGGAAATGAGATTAATTTCAAAGGGTGATTGTTTTTAGAGAAAGTAACTATACTGTTCTACAGTAATTTCTTTTAAAATAATGGCATTTATATATACATATTTCTTACCTTTAGATGTCCGCAAATCTTCCTGTCGTGGGTTAGCCGAGATTATAATTATTATTCTTTTTTTTATTGTGATTAATAAAAATGGGTTGTACGTTCGTACTTCCAGTGATCGCTTTAGGATCGATCTCTAAGAGCGCTTTTCTTGTCTTTATTCTAT
Source organism: Ceratothoa steindachneri (assembly GCA_963969495.1). Taxonomy (NCBI): domain Eukaryota; kingdom Metazoa; phylum Arthropoda; class Malacostraca; order Isopoda; family Cymothoidae; genus Ceratothoa; species Ceratothoa steindachneri. The sequence continues at coordinate 126,710,001 of OZ018326.1, forward strand.
TGAATGAATAAAAAGGGAAGATCTCTCTTTAATATACTAAATACTGCCTAGGCAACTCGTTCAAGAATAATTTATACACTGCAACCAAAATGGAATTTTACTGTACACTAATTAACTCAACCACAAATTAATATATACATGTACAAAATACAACTGAAAAAGGTTCTTAAGTCCCGCTACCGATACGCAGTTCCTAGTGGTTTTAAGGGAGTACAATTCACTTTGAACAAAATTCGTCTAATGATATACAAATATCCTACGTTGAACGGACGGGGACATAAAAATAGGATTAATTACTTAGATAAGGTAGTGGGGTTTAATCAGAAAATCCAAACGAAATATTTTCACTCGAATCTTGTCCGGGGAGGAGGCGTGAGTGGAGTTTATTGGTTTTTCAATAGATAGCGTTACTTCGAACGAGAGTTGGACGAGTGACGTCACGCTGAATTTCGAGCTTACGGAATACAAAGAATCAAAACAAAAAGGCGATGAGGTGGTAAGGCGTCGTGTGTTTATGACCTTGAATTGGTTTTCTCAGACGTGGCTTTAAGATGGCTGTCTGATTTTTTTTAGCGATTTGGTTTCGCTTATATAGCTTCTCTTTTGGGTGAGAAATCTATCTAGTTTGGGTTTGTCAAACTCAAATAGGGTAAAATCACTTGATGATTTTTGGTACTCGAACTGTGCCGAGAGTACTCGGAGGTAAGATCACTTAACAATCTTTGGTAATCGGACTGAGCCGATGGTACTTGGAGGTAACATCCCGTGACGATCTTTGGTAATCGAACTGTGCCGATGGTACTTGGAGAAAAGATCACTTGACGATCTTTGTTAATTTAACTGTGCCGATTATATTTGGTGTAATCTGGTATTGCCCAAGAAAATTTAAATTTATTCTTAACTTGCTGGGGAACTTTATCCCGGCAAGTTCTTCTCGATGTCGTGACGAAAACGAAAAAGTCCTGTTTTTCTCTTGCCAAACAGTTTTATACTCCAATTACTTCCCTGGGGTAATGGGAGGGAGGGATCGGAATAGCAAGGTGAGACCCGCGGGTGCCCTGCCTTTTGAGCGTCTGTTATTTCTCTTCCTCAACAGTTTAAAATTAGGGAAACGGGATCTCATATTGAGTCGACAGAAGTGGGTATCAATTCTGCCCTCCTTTGGCGTCGTGGTACTCTGAGGAGAGCGAAATACGAGATCGAACGTTTAAATTTTTTGACTTGCTTGTTTATAAATACGCCCTCAAAGGGTAGACTTTGGGAGCTGAGGTCAAAAATAATTTTCTCCTAAATTTATCATTTTTATCCTACTTCTATGTTTCCGAAGACTGGGTAGAGTAGCTTAGAGAAACTCATGTGGGCTTTGTTTATCTTTCATTATTTCTCCTCGCTATGAGGAAGACCTCCATATATATATACACTCGCAATTTCTTAACTGCCTCGGTTAATTTGTATATCTCTACATTTCTATTTATGAGAATTACCTTCAGAGCATCTAGTAAAGTCCTTATGGTTTCGTAGATCTCAATTAATTGGAAAGAGTGTTCAAATGGAACGGATGCTACTTTATTTCTCCTATGTAAAATCAGAGCGTTAAACTTCTGGTTGATGAGTCTATAAAAAGTCTCCATTCATCTGCTTTATGGGGATAGCCTAAAGCTTCATTTAATCCTTTGATATTTATGCATTTTACGAGCATATTCTTTTCGCGAACAGATAAAAACTTTCAAAACTCTTTATCTCTGCTGCGGTAGCAGAAATAGGTTGTTTCTGGAGCTAGTAAATTGTTTTCACGAAGTCTTGAGCCAAGTAACTGGGTTGACACTTTCGATAAACCTACGTCACTGCTCAAGTCGTTCAATTAGGCTTGTTTTAAAGAATTAGGTTGGTTTAATTCCAAACTTAAGGGAATAAATAAATGATGAGAAGTGTCCACTTTTTCATATTTCTCATCGCTCTCTTTAAAAATATCCAGATTAACTAGGGATTCTGGTATGGGTATCTCACGACCGTGAAGATCCGGTGCTCTGGCATAAGGAAAATCAGTATAAAAAACATGTTGATTGTTTTTGCTGTTCACTCCTGAAATAAAATGCCTAAAGCATAAAACTCACATAGTAAAACATACTAATAAGATTTCTATATTAAAATGATATATGAAGATCATTTTAATTCAGTGAGGCAAAAATATCAATTTGTAACAAGATCCATGCCTTCTCGCCACTGCAATTTACAATGCCCAACTGGCAACAGAAAAGATAATAAGATTTTTTATCTTGATCCCCAATTTTATCCTTAAATATGCGTGGTAGCTTGCAATCACAAATGACGATATTTTCGATTGATGTACAGGCAATGATACTTGCCAGCAGATAAAACAAAACCTATTGGGGTAGTTTTGGCATTTTTTTGTTTGAAAGATCTTGCTAAATAAATGAAAAATCATTTAAACAATTATAACTCAGAAAATATTTGCATTAAGGAAAGGATTTAAAATAAAGTCAGTTTAGAATAGATAAGTGTAGATTTTTACTAAACTAATAATTGAAACTATATTCACTAAAAGAGACGAAATCCACCATTGTTATGGAAAATTAGTTGTTTTATTCGTCTTTGACAATCAACTGATATTTTTAACACTATTTGCATTTATTTTACATATAACTTTTTATTGCGCCTAAGGATAGGATTTGATCCAAAACATATGTATACAAATCACACACAGTGTAACATTTTGCACATTAATCACCAATCACAAGGCTAAGAAAGAAAATTGATAGCACCATATTAATGGCAATTAGAAATCTAATTATGATACCTAATGACAATGAGTTAAATACTGCTTGGTTTCTCACAGATGGGGTCTGTCTAAAAACATATGCTTGACGTTACACTACATGTAGAAATTTCTAGAATTACGAAAAGTGATGAAAATAGAGGATGCAATGCATCATGAATGTTGCATGCTATTTATATAACATCAGATAATAGTAAAATGTTAATTAAAGAAAGAGTAAATGGAGAAAAAGATTAATTTCCCGTCAAAGAAAGGAATAATATGCATGTTTAGGTTCTCTAACACTAATGATAAGAGACATAGAAAGTCAATAGCTTATATTGATCGAAAATTGCTATAGTTAAGTGTCATGACAAAGGGCATTAAATTATATAAAGTAGATAGGGGGAGAATTTGCTTGTAAATTATGAAAGTTACCTGCAGCTCCTTCTTAACACATGTTCTGCAGCAGGAAACTCTGTCACTTTACTATTCATTTACTAAAAAAAGCGTGAATTGACAAAGAAACCTTCGCTCGAATATTTAAAAGGAAAATCGATAGATTTAAGCGAACTTCGCGCAAAGGAAAATCTGGAAGCACAAATTATTAATTGTGTATGGCATGTCATTTTCTCTCATATATTTATATAAAGGGTCTTTCAACAAGGACGCTCCAACTTTGTCAGGCGATACTGGCCATGTTGTTAAAGCGACATCTGGCACCTTCAATGTGAACTGTTTAGTCGAACTTGGCAAGTTAAGTTGGAAGGTTATAGCGTTGAACAGCGTGTGCAAATCCTAAAATGTTATTACCAAAATCAGTGCTCCTTTCGACAATACGTTCTGTGCATTACGTGATTTCTATCCTCGCCACAATCGTCCTGCCGAGTCCACTGTTCGACGCTTGGTGGCCAAATTCAAGGCAGAATGGTCGATCACAATCAACGACCACACGTATCGCGCCGAAAAGCAAAGTCTGCTAAAAACATACATCGTTGCCGTAAATGAGAGTGTACGGGAAAATCCGAGGCAGTTAATTTCTCGTCATTCATAAGAGCTTGGTCTTTCTTTGACTTCTGGTTGGCAAACTACGCGTAGGGACTTGGGTCTGCACCCGTACACAATCCACCTTACCCAGGAACTTAAATTGAACGACCATAGACAACGCCGTGTGTTTGCTGGTTGGGCTCTAGAGCAGTTGGAAGTTGCCCTAAATTTCCCCCAAAAAATCATCTTCAGCGACGAGGCCCACTTTTGAATGAATGGATTTGTGAACAAGCAAAATTGTCAGATTTGGGACGAAAACAATCCACATGAGATACACCGGAACCAATTGCATTGCATCAAAGTCACTGTTTGGTGCAGATTTTCGTCTAACGAAATCATCGGTCCGTATTTTTTGGAGAACGAAGAAGGGATTATCATAACCGTCAACGGCGAGACCTACAAATCAATGATAAGGAACTTCTTGTGGCCTCAACTGATTTACAGTATATGCCTGATATGGATGCTGACGACATGTGGTTTCAACAGGACGGTGCTACGTGCCACAATGCGCACCCCACGATAAACATTCTGCACCAGCGATTTCAGGGCGGGGTCATCTCTCGCGGCGGAGACGTCAACTGGCCACCGAGATCATGCGATTTAACGCCTTTAGACTAATGTCTTTGAGGCTACCTTAAATCGCAGGTCTATGCGTATAATCCGAAAACAGTTGATTTCCTCAGAGACAACATAATGAACACCATCCAGAAAATTCAGCCAGATTTATGCGACAAAGTCATCGAAATTGGGCTTCCCGAATACGTTCCACCAAGCAAAGCCGCGGTGGAGATTTGAACGATGTCATATTTCACACTTAATGCCATAAATTATACTTTCAAATTTCAAATAAGTTAAGTGCATATATTACACACAACTTGTTTTCTTTACATTTAAAAGTCGAGCGACCTTATTGGAAGACCCTATCTCGTGGTATGAAATTATATTATTTCAATACCATATTATATCTATGGGGGACGGGGACCGATAACTTCAAGGCGAACCGATTAAAGGGACGGAACGCCACGAGTTTCGACGGGTGAAACAACTAGATAAGAGTGCAACGAGGTCAGGTATTTTTCGGGCAATGGCAAAGCTCAATGTTATTTGAAAAGGCGTTAACAAAGATATAATTTTATTTACCTAAAAATAATTAGAGAAATGATGGGACAAAATTACATCAGAGAATAAAAGGAAAAAATTACATCAGATGGACGAGGGGGGGGGGGGGGATTTTAGTTATGAATTAGACTATGAAGTTAAAACTTCATAGTTACTAGAGGGGGAGAGGGGTTGGCTTACATAAGATTCCGGGAGAGACGTCAGGGTAAGGCTTTACGGATGTCTTCTGCACGTGAGACGAGGCCGCTCGAAGCTTCTAAGCGGGATGTTAAAGTGAAGACGGTTTTCCATAAAAGGGAGGGGGGGTAACGTTCGGTCCAGGGGAGAGTAGTTCGGCCACTCGAAAACGAGGGGCGAACGAAGAGGGCTTCGACAGGAGTTGACGAGAGAAGTCGGAAAGATCACTCGGTAGCGATCGTTAAATGGAATTACCTCACTGGCTGGGGCTAATTCCAATACACAAAAATACTTCAGTTGTCACTTTGTTTTGTGGTTAGCACCTGACTTGAAACTAGGGGACTTTTCTTGGGGTCCGGGCGAGACTTCTCAACTCTGTGTCTCCTCATGGGAGTCAAGCACTATTTATGTCCAAGGCTCTCCCGGGGGAAAGGGGTAGCGGGAAACAGCTCTACTCTCGAATGGCCTTGAATCTTCTTGCAGAGGCTATTCTAGCCCGCGTAAAGGTGAATCGTGGTGGACGCGGTTTGAGGCTACCGCCGGTGGAAGGGGTGGGGGTAGGGTTACCAATTTAAGCATAACCGAGCCTTCTACAGTGCATGGAAGTTCCGTTCTGAACAAGAGATTCCACGTGGAATTCCCTCACACCCTATATAAATGGTTTAATATTTACATTTAACACGAATTGATGGTTAGATTGATGTTTCTAGTTTTATTATAGTTTGTTTTTAAATGAGTTTATGTTGTGTTTAATTAATGATTAAAACTTCATGTATATTATTGTAATAATTATTAGCAAAATTTTCTAGTATATAGTTATAATTGTATTTGTTAATTCATTTTATGATAATTTAAGTTTCTATTAGTAATTTTTCACTACATTCAGTAGCAAGCATTCTAATAGTAGTTTATAATCCTGATTTAAATTATATAGCATTGTTATTTGCGCAGGAAATATACACTTGTCGATTTTACTATTCTAGATTCCCTATTGTTGCATTATTTCTTCCCTAAATTATATTATCTCAATCATTTTTACTATCTATTCATCATTTTGTAGTTTTCACTTTTACTAGTCATATTTTTGCTCAAAAGAGAGGCGACCATAAATTTTTAAGAACTTTTGAACATTATTTATTTTATTCTAAAGCCATACTAAAGATAGCTACAAAACTACAGATGTGTTTAAAGTGTATAGCAGTAGTTATTTGCAAGTGCATCTTGATAATTAGTCATTTTAGAATTCAAACCAAGTTTATATAAAAGGGCCTATTGGCCTATTATATGATTTAAGCCTAAATCATTATGAAATGATTAAGCAAATTTAACGGAATTGAATTCTCGTTAAATTGAACAATTAACCCCTCGGGCGATTTGAAACAGACCAGAAAACATGATTATTATAAGTATGTTTGAGATCATTTCGAAGATATGAAATTTGAAATTCATATTGTTTTTGGTTAAATAGTATATCTATTACTTTCTCAGACTAAATCTTTACTAATTTATGAATTTTATATTAGATCTTATATTTCTAGAACTCCTTGTTCTTAGGAAAGCCTAATGCAATAGTAGTAATTTCATTTATTATACTTTTAATTTTCAGGTTAGCTGGAGGTTCAACCCCGTCCTCAAAATCTGGATAGATTACTTTCATCCCGTGCCACATAGACGTAAGTTGCTTCCTGGTAAATAAACCTCATCTGTCTAATGCAAATTAAATCATTCCATTCCAAATGATTAATAACCATGTATAACAAATTTCATAGGGGATCAGCAGCGATCTAATGCGGAACTAATTATAAGCATAGACTTGAATATCATTAGAAATACATAATTTAAATAACACTGTACAACAAAGTTAGCTGTCAACAAAAAACACAAATCTATTGAGCATTTTATTATGAAGTTCAGTAGACTAAATTCCAAATGGCTTACAACAAAATTTCATCACGTAAGATTTTCTGGTAAATTGCCGATTTATTAATTATACAATTGAAATTGATTTCCACGATACCATAAAAGAATTTTGCTCCTAAAGTCAGATTAAATGTATCTATTGTAATTATTTCATGAAGATATAATGAAGCAGCATGTCTGTTTGCATTATCTAATGCATTAACTTACATTTTAGTATTTACTTCTACGTTTGTAAGACGACTCAGGTGTGTCATGCTTCAGGTCCCAGCCGAAGTCAGCTCCATTTTCTCTTATAACTGTTTTCCATTGACGCTATATTTTGATGGAAACTCTCTCAATGTTCATTGCTCACATCTCTGGCATTCCTTGGGAAGAAGGACAGATGAAAATGAAGAGGGTGTATCTTCAGTGATATATTGCATCCGAGATCTTGGTAGCACCTGATTAGGCTATCCACTCTACTTTCGCACTGAGTCCCTTGATGTTTTTCCAGAAGTCCTTTGCATACACCTTTAAATGCATACCAGGCCGCTAGCTCAAGTTCATCCATTCTCGCCTCGAAATCCATATTATCAATAAATTGAAGAATCTGAGGTCCTACGAATATACATTCATTAATCTTGCATCACCTATTTTAGGAAAGATCGCTTTGAGGTACACAAAACATTGTTTTTATGTTATAATGTTTTGTTAAATTTGTTCATTAGGCCTATTTTTATATGCAGTGTTGGCAAAATGATTTTCTTCTTCTTAACTAGGGGCTCATGAATTATGTTATGGCATCTAGGCGTCATAGTTACTCAAGGTGACCATTCTGAGCGTACGTAATGTTCTGATCTGGCCCTTTTGTCCAACTTGCAAAAGAAGCACATAAACTTAGTGTATCCAGTTGGTAGCTCATTATGTAGGGTCACTACTTTCAAGTCCGCACAAATTAGCGCCTCATGCTCCTTGTAACCTATACGGTCTAGAATAAAGGCAAGGTCTTATATATCTTTCCCTAAAATGACTGAGTGAGCAACTGGAACTGAAGGTATGGTACTACCAATGTGCAACAGAAGCGCTTTTGTGCGGGAAAGGGATGCATCTATGAATAACCTTGACTCATTTGGTTCATAGGTTAGCTAAAGGGCATTAAATAGGCCTCTGATATCATTACAATAAGTCAAGTTGTTTTCAAAAGAGAAGTTTTGCTGTTGATCTGCCGAATGCTGACTAAATACTGTAATTCGAGCATGTTCACCTATGGGAGGGGTCAAAGATCTTGTTATTTGTTAGTGCAAGGCAACCAATTTGTGGAAAAAGTATAAGTAGGTGTAATGAAGAGTTCTCGTTGCTGTTCCAGTGTTCAAATTTTCCTGCCTGGAGCAATGTGCGGGACAAGGTTCCGGTGGAGTTGACTCGACGGGTAATGAAGACCTTAAGTAGTGGGCATAATTTATGCCCCTGTTGAATTGGTTCTGACTTCCTTTGATCCTTATAATTTCTCACGAAGGATAATGCGTTAGGCTAAGCTTACCGGAGATGTCTTCTGATTGAAGTAACTAAAGGACTTCGAAAGGGACGCGGCGAAAGAAAAAAACTTTATTCTTAAATTGGCCTAAAAAACCGGTCAAGCGGAAGCTCTCAAGTTTTTTGCAGTCAGTGCATAAGATTCTGTTTTATGCGAAAAAATGAGTATGAGGCAACGGGAATCAGGTGAGTTTAATGGAAATTTCGTAATGCTATTAAGGGACTAATTGATTCTCTGATCGGCTGATTCTGATTGACTGATCTTGTCTACTAAATTTTGACTTAATGATCGAATGAATTAATTGCCGAATGAATATATATATATATATATATATATATATATATATATATATATATATATATATATATATATATATATATATATAAATATATATATATATATATAAATATATATATATATATATATATATATATATATATATATATATATATATATATATATATATATATTTTATGCCAGCTTCAAGGTGCGCGACCCTGACTTGTGCGTTGGGCGGATCCACTTATCTAATTTGTTCGTTACTTCCACCATCTGGGTAGAATTCCGACAGCTATGTGTATCTATTGTCCCCCTCACATTTCACATGTCTCAGATTTATCTTAATTATAAAGAATTGCTTGTCTCTTACAGTTCTTTAGGAAATTTTTCTTGGCTGATAATTATTCTCAGCACACATATGTTTGTGTATTTCTGCGTAACTCTGAAGAACCGCTTTGCTTTATATTTATTTGACAAATGTACAATTTGCTATATATATTTTGTTTCTTTTCCTAAATCTCTTTGGTTCTTTATTTGTTACACGTGGCATATTATTTATTTAATTTACACAAAAAGCCATTATTAGTATTTGCTAGATTTACCGAGGGTGTATATGTGGAGTTCCTCGCCGGGCCTATTAAATGCTTCAATTTGTGTGCTACAGGCCTACCTATTTCACAACTTGAGCACCACGTATCCAACAGGTTTCTTTGTTGCAGACTTGAGGCTAAGAGTTCAATTTGTTGCTTATTAAGTGTTAGATCACGAACTAGATCATTGATTTCCGGCTAGGTGATGTGGTCTGGTTTCTTGTCAGATTCAAGCTGGGGTGACAAATATGGTATATCTTGAGATTCTGAATCCTCTGAGTGGGTTCTTTCTTTGCCTCGGGCGTTCAGAAGGCGGCAATGGTACAGGGATATCACATGAAATGTGCCACTGGGCGAATAGTAGGCTCAAGATCTGGATATATGACAGATTTCTTGCCTTTTTGGTTGCGACCCGGAGTGATATAAAATAAAGACAGACCAAAAATGGATATTAATGGCTGTGAGCACTTGAAAAAATAGTGGAAGTGCAACATACTATGTATTTTGATCTTGATAATTGATAAATATTTTGAAAATATATTAAATACAAAGGAAATAAAACACAATGAATACCCGCCTTTAATATACGAGGGGTGGTCAATAAGTTTTGCAAATCGGTAGGCAAAACAGAGGAAGGGGGATGGCTGTTTGTGGGGGTGTTAGGACAATTTATAACAAGTCAAGACCTACAGCCGCATGCTCCTGCCTCGTCTATTTAAGAAGCAGTAGCTGATCGCAGATCATCAGTCACAAATCTTTTAAAAATGGAGAAGGTTGAGCATCGCACAGTGATCAAATCTTTGTCCAAGGAAGGCAAGGATGCAAAAGAGATCCATGAACGCATGGTTGCAGTGTACACCGAGACCGCCCCTTCCTATGCAACCATTGCTTGCTGGAATAGGAAGTTCCGCCATGGTCGTGAGTCCCTTGAAGATGACCCCCATCCAGGACGCCCGTCAGACGTGACCAACGAGGACAATGTGGCCCGTGTGGAGAGGATGATCCTCGAAAATCGACGGGTGAAGGTCGAAGAAATCGAGCGAGAACTTGGAATATCACAAGCAAATGTTACCAACCTCATCCGCGACAATTTAGCCATGACCAAAGTCTCTGCCCGTTGGGTTTCTACAAACCTCACGAAACCTCATGCCCTATGATCGACTTCAACGTCATCAAAGTTCTAAGGAACTGCTCCTTTTGTACAACCAAGACCCGGCGGGATTCGAGTCACGCATAGCAACAGGTGATGAAACATTGGTCCATCACTGGGATCCCGAGACCAAGCTTGAAAGTATGGCCTGGAAGTACCTGGGCTCTCCGACCCCCATCAAGTTCTGGACCTAACCCTCAGCTAAGAAGATCATGGCTACCATCTTCTGGGATTCGGAGGCAGTGTTGATGGTGGACTATGCCCCTCGTGGAAGAACCATCACAGGCCAATATTACGCCGAGGAACTAGCTGGGTTGAAGAAGTGCATCCTTCAAAGCGGCGCGGCAAGTTGACACGCGGTGTCCTCCTTCTTCACGACAATGCCCCTGTCCACAAGGCCAGAGTTGCATAAGCTGCCCTGTGCGAGTGCGGATTTAAGGAGCTCCCCCCCCCCCCTACAATCCAGATCTTGCCTCTAGCGACTACATTTTATTCCCCCAGCTCAAGGCTCACTGCGTGGATGCTGGTTTAGGGATGATGAAGATTTCCAGCTCGCCGTTCAGGTAGGAGTGGATTGAACAGCAGTCGGGAGATTTCTGGTTGTCGGGAATTCCTAAGCCTCAGGAAAAAGTGACGCAAGTGCATTGAAGTCGAGGGTAGTTATATTGAAAAATAATAAAACACTTTTCCTCATATCTCGTTTTCTTATATCCGAATTGCACAACTTATTGACCGTCCCTTGTATTTTAAGTAGAAGTAGCAATCCGTTCAATTATCCTTGGTTCCTTCCAGACAATTGCTACGCTAGAGATGAGGCCAGGCCCTTTACCTTTTACCCAGGCAGAAAGGGAACTTTGATACCTGACCCAACATATGTGAGGTGCCCAGCATTTGTTTTGGTCACCTACTTTACATCCAAAGTACAGCTCATAAAGTTTCTTTACATGTGCATCGTGTATTGACTTAAGGTAACCTTGCCACATATATAACAGAAGCTTTCTGGGAAATTTTGCGTTATCTAAGAAAAACACTAGTATGTGAAAAATAAGGTAACACTTCAGTTTCGGGGCGCACGGTAGGTGGTGCTGTTTATAGGCTACAATTTTCGGATACAATATATGTCTTATGACGACAGGCGGTAGTGTCAGATGTGAACAAACACAGCGTTATATTTTTTTGTATATGAGTATACACTGGGGAGCGCAGCCCCCAAACCCCCCAATTGAATGAAACTCAGGGTCATCGTAGGGTGGTTCCCCTACAGTGATATATCCCCCACGAACAGCTTTTTATTGGCATAAAATATTAACCTAATGACAAACAATACTTACTTTAAACGGGCGAGTATAATTCTGCTGCGGCTAGCAGAAATTCGTGGAACCGCTCTTTGATACTCGAAAATTTCTTCACGAAAAGAGCGGTTGCGAGATATCCAGCAAATTTTCAGAAAAAGGTACATTTGCACTGCATTTTGGGCATTTTATAGTTATCTTAATTAGTTTATGCGCCTCTAGATAATCTAAAAGTTTTTCGCGGTTATACAAAATAAAGCCGAATTCGAATAACGAAGAAGCACAGGTAGAGCACAAAAACGCCATAACGAAACAAAAACATTTGCCAAACGGGTCCTATTTATAAGCTATGACGTTGCCAGTAAGAAGCTGTTATCGTTCGCAGCAAACCAAAAAATACGAAAATAAAACAAAAAAACAATATAAGACATCATGAAACCTTACCTAGCTTAGAAAAAACTATAAACGAGCAGAGGCGCAGATATTTAGTAAATAATACAGACTAAAAGTTACAAATCCCGAAAACAACTCAAAAAATATAACGCCGTGATTGGTCACATCTGAAGCTACGTCTGACGTCATAAGAGATATATTGTAGCCCAAAATTGTAGCCTACTAACAGCGCCACCTACCGTGCGCCCCGAATCTGAAGTTTTTACCCAAAATAATCTAAATAGTAACAGCAATAAATATTTTTAAAAGGGTAAAACTAGGAAGCATTTGTTGTAAGTTACAAAATTATCAAGAGTTACGTAAGAGTTACCATGGATTTTTACCCTCATAACTAAAAGAATATTGAGATGCTTTCCTAAATTTCATGAGTTAGGTTGACAAATACCTTAGGAACACCGTATTAAAATTATATCAAAATCCGTTTATAACTTTTAGAGTTCTCAGTTTCGGACCAATCTCGTTTACATTTAATCAGCGTATTTAACGTAAATAAGATGAACATTTACGAGAAACTAGAGGATCGCAGAAAGAAGCAGATGTTATATTCGTGATTTACGTAAGAACTTACACTTGTAGAGTTATTCTCATTCCCGTATTTTTTATTGTATTACATTGCATCTCATGGTTTAAATAGGACAGTACAAGTCTATGGGAATTAGGCACGACCATAAAAATTTGGGTTTCTTCAGGGACCCACCCTATTTATATTGACTTGAAGTGGTAGTGCAGGTCACTTAAGAGCAGGTGTTGTCATTACAACCTCTGCTGTAAATATCATTTCGTGATGCGCGATTAGAGTCTATATGTGTTCATTACTACTGGTTCCTTTTCTTCACCTGAATTTTTTTCCAATTTTAACTGCATTGATTAGTTCCTTTCCTTCTCGTGTTCTCAGGTTATTTAAAATTAAGCACCCGAAGCCTTCCTTCATCATTTTAATCTATATTATCTATTCCTTTCAAGATTTTTAGCACGTATATTAAATGACTTCTGAAACGTCTTGTTATAAGCTTAATAACTTTAGCCTTTCGACTCTTGTATATAGTTATAAACTAGGTATGTGCTGGGGATCGGCATACTGGAGTCATTTCTAGTATAATACCATCTTTTCCTAGTTATCTGCACCAGAATTTAGCTACAAGCCTTTAATAAAGGTATGTAGTTAAGTAACAAACAATTCGTGAGTCAAAAGATTTCAAAGCATCATTAGAATATTCTTTAATAATCCTTTGAATGAGTTCCAATCTTCCACTAAATTATCAAACCAATATTACATATTTTCATTTCTCTTTTATTCCAAGCTCTTTTTCTCTTTACACCTTTTATAAATATCTTACACGCATAGTTTTGTTATGCATTAATGACTTTTGCCTTTTATCACGCGTGTGTTATCTTCAAATATTCATTATCGCTGGACATTGCGAAAGCGCTGATGTTTAATAATTTACCGCTAAATGGGAACTTTTGCTTCGTCAAATACCCGCCAAATATATTAACTTAACAACAGGTGAGCAAAAAAAAGCTTTGATAGTATATATTATGTATGCTTCACACTTGTTTTAATGGTGTAACACAAGCTTTGCTAAATTTTCGAAAACCCCAAAGGGGAATTTTTTTGTAACCATGGGTAACCAACCTTATTGTGGTTGAACTCTGGAGATTTGTGTGCCCCCTGGGCACCAACACCCACAGTTTTGATCTCGGCTCAAAAGACTACAGGTGGATCTTCAGATATTTGAAAGTCTTCCATACATCTCATTTGTTCCCTCTTGGCCACTTATTCTTCATATCTCTCATATAATCTTTCTTCGTGATGCGACCTACATCGTTGGTATTGCTTTGTAATATCTTGGTACTCCATGATATTCCCATTTCAATTCCTGTTATTTGTTACGATTAAACTTTGTACTTCTGGTATTTGTTGGTATTGCGCTTAAAATTCTAGAGGAAAATTTGAAAAGAAAATCGACTTGCATAAATAAGGTTTTAAAATATAGCACGCGCCCCCCATTTGGCGAATAATAATATACTAGGATAAAAGCAAGGCCACGCTTTCTAGCCAGCTTACTTCTTCCTATGAATAGGAGGCATAAGCTAGAATTGGTATAATTTTACTTATCTCTGCCCAGTGCCATACTAATGAGACAAGTGAGTGTTTGCTTTTTTTCTTCCCACTTTGTGCTTTGTTATATTCATTTTTTTACGCAATTCGGTTATAGGATAAAACCGCACCAACTAGAGAAAAACATGGGTTTTATATGTAGTTTTTAACAAGTTTAAGCGGTCGGAGAGTTAAAGCAGATCATATGGCACGATGGCCAGTGTATTAGTTAAGGCAACGGGATATATAAGCATGGAAGGCAATTTTTGATCAAAGGGGAGTGGATAAAGCAAAACTTCTGATGATACAGACTCAAGTATTAGGAGCTTTGAGTGAAAGATGACTTATGGGTGGTAAATCTCAAGTTTCTAAAAGTGCCATAGAATTGAAAAGGAAGCAATAATTTTAATTTCAACAAATAGGCAAACAAGTTGAGGAATAAATCTTTAACGCAAAGAAAAAAAAATTTCTGCTTCTGTGTCACGATCTCTCAATCAAAGTGGTCTTTCTCATCAGCTCTTCTCGGCTAATGAAACTCAGACACTAAAACTACGTTTCACAATAATTGAAGCTACCTCCCCATCATGTCTGGCGACATTTCCATATCAATATTATGGCTTTTTAATAAATGAATTTTATATATTTTTATTTAATTAATAAATGAATTAAATAATGAATTTTATATTTTATTTAATTCATGAAAAACATTTAAGAGTAAAACTTCTAGCGGATTTACAAAGTTATTTTATGATAAATGTTCAATATCCGAGTGCGGTTTTTTCTATCCGAGAGATTATATTTTTACGTTCTTTGTTAGTCATAGTTTTTTTCTTGGTTGTCAGAACCAATATCACTGCTTCGCAGTTGCAAAAATCCAACTAGTTCAGGCCTCCCCATTTAACTCCAGGTAGCTGGCAGTGAAGTAGTCGAAGTCATCATGTCTGAACGTGGCAAAGGAGGAAAATTTAAGTGAGGGGGTAAAACGCACTTGCCAGACATTCTCTTTCGGAAGGAAAAGGAGAAAAACTATCCGGAAGAATAGTACACTAATACCAGGAATAAAGAGGAGCAACGTTAGGAGATGGAGGCCATGGGGCTTCCCCACCATAAACGTCAAACGGATCCCCCTCCGTGCCATCAATGGAGAAACAAAGCCAAGCCGTCAAACGGTCGTGGAGACTATCTTTGGCCCGCTCAACGTAGCACTTCTAAGACTAATTGAGATGCCCAACGGATGTGCAGCATTATGCTGGACTCCCGAGGAAGTCGAAAAAATCGTGTCAGACAAGGCTAAAGAGCCCCTTCGGAAGATTGGACTCGAAGCTACTATCCCCCACGAAATCATGGTGCGTCGATCAGTCATCCTCAGAAAGCTCGACCCATTCTTTACGGACAACAGCTGTGAAGAAATCAAGGCTGAGCTTTTTAAGCACCAAAAATGGGTAAGAATTGCGAAGGTGGATAAGTTTGGCAAAAATATAGTCAAAGTTATTTTCTCAACCACGGAAATGGCACAAAAAGCTAAGAAGGAGGTACTCCTGGGGTTCTACCTCTGTGTTTTACCTGAGAAAATAGAAGCGGAGGATTTCGTTCAGCTGGAAACCTGCTTCAAATGCATGGCAGTAGAAAAACACCCAACAAGTGAGTGTCGAGCTACCGAGGTTACATGCTCCATCTGTTCTAAACAAGGACACGGATTTCGGAAGAAGTGTACCTCGGAAAAAACACGCTGTAAAAACTGCGGAGGGGACCATAGAGCATTGGCCATGAAGTGTCCCGTCCGCAAAGAGGCAATCAGAGACAAACGTGAAAAGTCCAAAAAGGAAAAGGAGGCAAAACCAAAGAACTTCGCAGAAGCAGCAGCGGCAACAAAAACAACAGCCACAGAAATAATGGCACCAAAGCTGATGATGCCAAGTGAACGCAAAGAAATCATAACTATGGTCATCTACGCACACTTGGCAAACCTAGCCAACCCCGGCACCTTTTCCAAAGAATTAAACCAGCTATTACAGAAGAACGGTATCAGGAAAAAACTTTGGTTTCCTCCCAATCCCCCTTCACAAGAAGTGCTAAAAATACAATTTGGGGACGACCCACAGCAAAACAAAACAACCCAAGAAAAAGTAAAAGAAACTACCGACATTTAACAACAACTGAAAACCACAGAAGAAGAAATAACTACAGAAGGAGAAGAAACAAGAGGCGAAAACCCTCGAAAAAGCCCAAAAGAGAAACAGCAAAAGAAAAAAAAGAAGACTGTGATAAAACGGTCTGAGGCCGCTTAAATTGAGCCGCTATCACATGTTTAGAAACACATTGCTACCCACGTGCATCTGCGAGAGGAAGCAGAGCGCGTTATTGCCACCTTAGCCAATATTTAATCAAGGAGGCATATTCCCCCGTTTCGCCTCCATACGTCGATCTCGCCAGATTGAGTTTGGCTTATGGGCAGATAAGATATCTTCCCAGGCGCGACCGAGGCATTCCCCCAAAGCCTCCCACTCAATTGTCCCCTACGACAAGAGGATGGCTTCGACTATTTATATCATAGCTTTGCCGATTGAAGCAGATCAGATCCAGATTATCTTCGCGAGGCATCACGCTGATCCGGTCTCCCTTGTGCACCATAGGAGCTCTCTACCTCAAGATCCACCTTTTTGTCCAGAAGAGGACAATATCCCTTGAGTGCCAAGGTTCGTGCCTTCGAGACGCCAAGTCCACAAGGCCCCCCCTGTTGTTCAGAAAGAGAACAACATTAGAACAGCCATTGTTCTTTGAGCCCGTTGACAAGAGACGTTTCTCACCCCCCTGTTGTTAAGAAAAAGAAAAACTTTAGAACAGCCATTGTTCTTCGAGCCCGTTCGTCAAAAAACAGTTCTCATTCTCAAGACATCACGTCAGGATAATTTAATTCCCCCCGTTTAACATTCTTCAAGAGAACGCTTGGTTTCTACAATAACCTCCATTGTTCATCTAGAACATCCCCAATTTGCTATCACAAAGATCGCTCGTACCTCCAAGCCCCACTTCGCTCTCACTCTTCGAAGACAGTCCTTCCCCTTCGCTAAGAACAATTTCCCCGAAGAACCCTTTTGCTGGAAATCGCCAGTGGACCGAAGATTCCTTCGCATCGTCTTCCTCTGCACAACAACTTTGTAATTACGTAAGCTGAGCATTACCTTTGATTATCTAACCTTTTTTCAACGCTACCCTGTGCTTTAAATGGTTTAGCAAACCGTCCCCCCCCCTCTCCTTCAATTTTTATTTGTTTACCTTTTTAAATCTCTCCAAATCTTAATCCTCGGATTATTCAGATTTTCCCACGACCCTCTTCATTCTCCGTTTATGTAAACATTTTCTTTTTGTGTGTTGTTGATAGTTTAATTAATAAAACTCTATTTTATTAATGATAGCCATATTATTATCCTTGGGCTCCGTTCCACTTCTTAAGCATATTGAAGATAAGTAGCCTTGGTCAATCAGATTACCACGCACTTGAAATATTAGAATAATTCCCTCAACGAATAGTTATATATGGTATATCGTCGAGAGCCAATTCTAAGACAAAGCCAAAACCGCGAAAGGCAGAAGAGACAGAAGAACAAGAATATACACAAAACGGGAAAGAAGACGAGGACGATGACATTCTGGACTATCCCGGAGTACCCCTCATGGGAGAAAGAAACATCTTATTACGAGGATTCTTCTTTAACGCCACTGACGTGGGACTCAAGGTATTCGGCGCTGTAGTGTGCAAGCCCTCGAAAGGTGACCTGGAGGCCCTGATCGATTGAATTATTGGCGGGGACTACAAATGGACCTACGAAGGAACTTGATTGCCGAAAGAAATAGGAGCATTGTTGAAAGAAAGGACCATCTACATCCCAGACTCGTGTGTACACACCGTGAACATTTTCAACATATAAAAAAATCAAAAGTAGTGAAAAAACGTCCGATATCGTTTATTGGAAAAATGTGTAAGAGTGAATGATAGTTAACAATTATAAAATTCAGTGATTAAACGAAGGAAAAATAAAAACATTTAATAAACAGTGGATAATAATTAATTAAAAATAATAAGCAGTGATTAAAAATGAATATAATATTTAGTATCAATTGTAGTAAATCCATAGAATAAGTGAATTAATTTAATAAACAGTGGTTAAAAAGAAAAAGGAAGAAAGTGTATAATAATACTAAAATTCGGAGGTTAATGGGATTAATGATAAAAACATTCAATAGTCAGTGGTTACGCGAATGAAAACAGTGGTGTATAAGGAATATAATATTTAATGGCTAGTAAGAATAACAAAGTTGAGCGATTTAGCAAATTAATAATAATCTTATTAAATAAACAGTGTGCAATACTCAATATTTAACAGTTAATAATTCAGTGGTTAATAATAAATTTACTACTCAGTAACTAATAATAAACAGTGAATAATAAGACTTAGTAATAGGCATAAGGACTTCGTGAAATAATAAAAGCAGTAAATAAAGTTATCAATATTGAATAATAAACAATTAAGAATAATAGTTCAGTGTTTAATAATGAACACAATATTTAGTGGGCAATAACAAAGTTTAGTGATTTACAATATTAATAATAGAAACAATTAATAAACCGTGATAAAAGTGAACATATTTTTTAGTAGTAAGAACAAGGTTATCGTGAAATTTGTACAAAAGATAACAATATATTAAAATTCAGTGTAATTTCTGAGATATAATTCTCTGTCAGGAAAAAAGTTCCTGATTTTAAAATGTAAAATATTTGTCCTCCAGTATGTCCTGGAAAACTAAACTCATTTAATATAAAAGATTAAAATAAATATAAAAAAATATGACCTCCGGTAGTACCTGGAGAACCCATTTCTTTTCTTACTAGTACTTGTGTAACTTTCTCTACTCCGCTCAACTTTTTTCCCCACTATTAACTATTTTTTTGTAACGCTAATTTGTATATCTATTTTTTTTCTCAAATAAATATACTGTATATAAAAATCGGACTGCACTCCAAGAAGATTTTACCTCTTACAAGCAAAGTCTTACTTCTACAATTCTCGGAATTCTCAGCTGCTCCAGTAGGTGAAAAATTTCTACGGCTTGTTGAAGAATGCCCGCTTGGGTTCGACGGAAACCTTCTGGTTTTACGAAGGACATACGCGCACGCGCGCGCGTGTACAGCCGTAAGGGTGTAAACCTAGCCGTCGAGGGATTTTGGATGAACTGGAGTTTCTCGCCTGCATCTTGTCTGTTCCCTTAACACCAGCACAACTTTGGTTCTGATAACTTTTCTGCCGCTAAGGTCTGTAGAAGCCGTCTGCCTCTGAAGTGTCCGAACCCCGGAAGTAGGCCCTGCAGGGGGCGCGAAGAAGGGGGCCCCATTCTGAGGTGGAATGGTCAGGACATATAGGAGGACCCTGATAGACATATTAGCTAGGTAGAGCAGAAAGGTTGAACCAAAGTATATTTAGGTACTCGCCCCCGCGATAAGGGCCTGGTAGGTTAAAGTAGCTCCTGCTGTTGGGGCCGTCATGGACGACCCTAACGGCGAGAAGAGAGTCCCGTTTCATGTCAAAGAGCGCTGCCAGAAGCCTTTGCGCGAGAAGGTCTTTAAAACCGTCTTCTCATCGCTTAGGATTGCTCTCTGCCGACTCAAGGACCAATATTATGGTTAATTGGCCTTTTGCGACACGAATTAAGACTTAGACAACCTTTTGAGTGCAGCAATTTCAAGGGAGAAATTAGAAGAAATCGGCCTCACACCACGAGTTGCCCCACATGTATCAGCCAAGAGATCGATCGTTTGCAGACGTATCGACCCTTACGTTGGTAGTCACTCGGCTGAAGAGATAAAACAAGAAGTGGAAGCCAAAAAAAGTTGGGCAAAGATCGACGACGCTATAAAATTCAAGAACCACGGAGGAGAGGAACACTCCCATGTGTTCAAATTAATTTGTCAAACCCCTGAGATTGCAACGAAGGCGGCGGAAAATGGACTGGTCCTTTTCAATACAAAAATCTCCACCAGCTGCATTGAGCGAGAGGTTTTCGTGCCGGTGCAAATCTGCTTCTTCTGCTATGCCCTCAAAAAGCATGCCACTAAGGACTGTCAGGCTACAGTCAGGATCTGTTCTGAGTGCTCAGAATCTGGCGACACGTGGAGAGAGTGTAATAGCTCCAATAAGAAATGTATCAATTGTGGCAATTCACATCGTACACTATCAATGGCTTGCCCAATAAAGAAGGCCTTGATAACGGACAAGAAGAAGACCATGATCGAGGAGAAGAACCAGAGAAGAACTACTTCATATGCACAGGCGACGAAAGTTTCCGAGCAGAAACCACGATTCAGATAGACCAGAACATGAGACCATACCTTATTATGTGCATATTGCCGCGCATTTCGTGAACATAACCAACCCTAGCAGTTATGCAACTGAATTTAATAAGATGCTGGTGCAGAATGGACTAAAGCCAATGGGGTTCCCGGATAACCCACCATCAGGAGAACTATTTCAAGCCAAATTATCGAATCTAAAGCAACCAAAGAAAAGACCCCGCTCTGCTTCTCGCGATCCGTGCTTGTGCAAGAAAGAACGTGCCGTGAAAGAGAACTCGCAGATGTAAAAAATCAGTGACGAACTGAAAGAGACTCTGCCAGAAAACGATAAGGTTGTACCAGGGGCTTCGACATCTGCCTCCGGTGCACCAATTTATCGGACGACCCCAGATCTGTGCATGAAAACCTACGGCTCCCCATCTGCTCCCATTTCAAAGAAAGCTAATGTCAATGAGCTCAAAGAAGGAGTCACTAAAGGCAAATATAAATGGGACTATGATGCCGACGTTACCGAAGAATCGCTCCTGGATGCCTTAAGAAAGGGAAAAGTACAAATATGCCCCGAGTCCTGCTTCAACCTTAACCAGGAACAATACAGGAAGAAAAGATCTGGTAGGGTAAGGTCACCAGCCAGAGAAAAAGGGACTAAATTTAAGCATCCTAATATTAATTAACCATGGCTATCTCTACCAAACTCACCAGGAACCTTAAGATCTTTTCGCTAAACGTTAAGGGATGGAAGAACAAAAGCGGTGTATACAATGAAATCATCAAAAACGCTGATCCCGATATTGTGCTTATTTTTGAGCATGGATTAGATGATAGAATAAAACGTATAAAGATTTATAACTTAAAAGTTCTAATGGCTAGCCTCTCAAAGGGAAGGTACGACGGGGCTGCAATTGCAATCAGAAAAGGGATTAGATTTAAAGAAATACAGGACTAAGATGAATCGTATTTGGCGGTAAAGATCCCTGGGACATATGATGACCCTGGTGGTTTCAGTCAGGTATCAACCGCCCAGGCACCCGTATTTACCGATCCTTAACTTTATGCGGCTGTTTAGAAGAGAGGCATCAACGATACTTGTCGGAGATCTGAATGCCTGGTGCAGGGAGGCCGGCTATACGAGGTCCTTTAATGGAGCTGGTAACTCACTGAGCCTCCTAATAGACAGAAGAGTTGTGCAAAGAGAAGAGCCAAACTTCTCCATATTCCATACAGCAAGATCGTCAACCACACCGGACATTGTGGTAACAAATCGTAACTTTTCTCTAAAACATGTTACTCTCCTGGGCCCTTTCATGCCGTCAGATTATATAAGTATGATTACCAACGTCTCCACTTCTCCAATACAAGTGCAGATTCCCAAACAAAGATGCCTAGCAAGAGCTAACTGGGAATTATACCGTGAACACCTGCACCAAGTGCATATCGAGAATCTCGAGGGGGCAACCTTAAAAGGGATCAACGAGAAACTCGATTTTCTCACCTCGAAAATCTTGGAAGCTGACCGCCAGGTTATCCTCCGGACGGAGCATAAAATTCTTCCTTCTCCAAGATGGGACGAAAATATACAGCAGAAAATGGATCAACTGGAGGCAGTCGTCTTCTTCATAGATATGCATGGTAACACGGTACAACGGTATCAAGAGCTGCGCGAGTTGAGAAACGAGATCAGGTAACTTATACTTGAGAAAACGAGAGGCAAGTGGGATGAAATCATTGCTAAAATCGACGCAAAAGGAGATCCTGAAAAGTTTTGGTGTCAAGCTTAGAAACTCAGTGGCACTCCTCCTACAAACAACATCAGCATTAAAGGCAACGGCATAGAATATACTGAAGACCGTGATATTAAGAGAGAATTTAGACAATATTGGCAAAACTGCTTTCGCATTAGCGATGAGGACAATGAGTTATTTGATGAGAGGTATGAAGAAGATGTTCTACTTAGATTGCAGGACCTAGGTGCCGACCTCACTCCACATCACTTCGTGGACAGATCCCGCGTTGCACAAGATAAAGATAGACCGTTCACACATGAAGAATATGAGTGGGCCCTCAAAAGCTTCAAACAAAAAGCGCCAGGCATAACAGGCATCACTAAAATGCACATGCTGTAGCCCCCAATAACATCAACGAAGGTCTACTGGAGATATTTAATGCTTGCCCCAATGTTGGATATTTCCCGGACCAATTCAAAAAAGCCCGTATGATCTTTATTTTGAAACCTGGCAAACCGAAGAAAGAAATCAGCAGCTATAGTCCCATCTCCCTTTTGGAGTTTATGGGCAAATTACTCAAAAAACTTCTCAACACCAGACTAAGGACCTTCCTGGAAATCCATAACTTATACAACTCTCAACAACATGGGTTCAGGAGGAAATTAGGTACGGAAACGGCTCTTGCATTAATTACGGAGAAAATAGCGATTGGAAAAGCGAGGAATGGTAATGTCGATGTCGTACTTTGCGACGTGGCCTCAGCATTCGATATTGTATGGCTACTGGGTCTTGAAGCAAACTGAGTGAACTAGCTATGGATGGAAACTTTACCAGGATTTTATGCGACTATCTGGAGGAAAGAGAAGCAGTGATAAAAATAAATGGTACAAAAGGGATATCCTTCAGTCTCGAGGCTGTGGTACCTCAAGGGAGCTGCCTCATTCCCACCCTGTATTCAGTGTATATTGGGGATTTACCACATCCTGTTCAAGACCTTATCCAGTACGTAAAACTAGCAGATAACATCACTCAAATCGTCACCAGCGTTTACAAAAATCCTAATGATATCGCTAACAGGACAGGGAGGAAAATTGTTAATGTTAACAACTTTGAAAGAAGAAATAAGATAAAAACAAATGTCCAAAAGTTCAAAGTGATACCAGTTGGCCGTCGAATAACATCGGACGTGCTAGTGCAGGATGAGTTCTAGGAGTACTCAAGAAAAGGCCGAGTTCTAGGCTTGGAATTACAATCGAATGGGTACAGGACCGATTACCTACCAAAGATCGCCGTTGCTGCGAAAACACTATAGTCTCTCTATTGCTTTAGACATCTCTTGGCGAGCAACAAAAGGAAACTCTATCTGTTGTTGGCGAGACCACTGTTCTTGTACTCGGCTATTACCCTTAATACCCTGAGCAAAACAGTTATTAAGAAAGCTTAAAATATCCAACATAAGGCAATAAGATTTATTACTAACGTGTCACTGCCTGACTACATTCCTACTAGATTACCACATGAAGCGACGGACATAGATCCATTAAACATTACCCTGAAGAGGTGCTGAACCTGATTAGACTACCTGATTTAGACATGCAGAACCTAAGGTTCATGCAAGCTTTTAAAAGCAGCCAAATAATAGCTCGACAAGTAATCAAACCGATTAATCCTATTTCAATTCACATTGACAATTCAATATTAAATGATGGATAAAGAAAACCAAACTGATTTATTTCACGTAAATAATGATAACAAATTGATCATAAAATGATCCTAAGTGGACAGTTAATTAAGAGGACAACATAAAAAAAAGATCCGAAGTGGACAATACATAGGTAAATATAACAAAATAACAATAAATGAATAAATATAACAAAAGATCCGAAGCGGACACATTAATATAAGTAAAATCAACCAACCATCAAGAGGCCTACTAGAATTCAATGGCTTGAATGCTCCAATAAGAAACTAGTGATAATAACTACAGCTAATAAAGATATAAACGACTGAGGTAGCCAGACAACCTGGCACAACTACTCTCTTTCTATTATACACCTCTTCTACCTATCCTTTCTACTCTTGCACATTTTCTACCTTTTTTCATCGTTGATCGTTGATCATGTAAAAATATGTCGGAGGAGTACTAAGTACCTTAGTAGAGTGTTGTCTTGTGTCCCGAGTCATCTGGTCCTGGCAAAAGAGGAAACGTTTAGGGAAAGGAACTCCAAAACGCCATTACTATACAATCCTATATTCGAGCGCTGTGGAGTGAAGTCATCCACCTCGCCGAGAAGCAAGAGATCCCCAGTAGGGGGAAGGGCAGCTCTGCTCGAAGAGGGGTATGGGTCCCTCCGCTTCCAACGACACAAAATGGATCCCCTCCGTCTAATATCGGGGAACCAAAAGCCAACCAGGCAATCAGTGTTCAAAACAATTTTCGGAAAATTAATATCGAGCTCACCCGTCTCATCGAAACGCCAAACGGATGGGCCGCCGTCTGCTGGAAGGACAAGGATGTGGAGGCCCTTGTCTCAGACTAGGCAAAAGAACCGCTCTGCAAGATTGGGCTCGAAGCAGTAGCCCCCCACGAACTACTTGTGAGGCGTGCTGTCATCCTCAGGAGAGTAGATCCCTTTTTTGAGCATAACTCCACGGATGAAATAAAGGATGAACTCAACGCAAAACAGACATGAGCAAAAGTAGACAAGGTCGACAAAATCAGCAAAACTCTGATTAAGGTCACCTTTAGCACCAGCGAGATGGCTCAGAGAGCGTTGCGGGACGGCCTCCTGGGCTTCTAATTGCGAGTAGCTCCAGAGCAGATAGAGGCAGAAGAGTACATTTACTTGGAAAACTGCCAAATCTGCCTGGCCATTAAAAGCCACGCAACAAAAAACTGCCCGACTAAGGAACAAATCTGTGCGGCATGCTCCAAATCTGGCCACGGTTGGAGAGATTGCCGCGAAGAACAACTGAAATGCGTAAACTGTGGAGAGCAGCATTGGGCTCTGGCCATGAGATGCCCTCTACGCAAAGAAGCCATAAGAAAGAAGCGAGAAAAGTTGAAATTACAAAAGGAGAAAAAGGCCCGAGCGAAGCTCTTATGCCACCGCGGCATCTACTCCAGGCAACGTCACACCAGCAACCCATAGAGTGACTCCAAAGCTAGTCCTGCCGGCTGAAAGCAAGAAAATTATGACAATGGTCATACTCGCCCACCTGGCCAACCTTGCGCGACCCGGCTGCCTTTTGGAGGAGCTCAACACCATGTTGCAGCACAACGGAGTACAGAAAAAGGTGTGTTTCTCACCAAACCAGCATCTTAAGACGTATTGAACATCAAGTTCGTTGATGAAACACAATCTGAGACTGCCAACAAAGCCACAAATCAAAAAGAAGAAAAAAAGAAACCAATAAACAACCAAGAACATGGGAGCCAAGAACAAAAAAAAAGACGAAGGCGTTGAAAACACGAAGAATAACCCTAAGGAGAAGAGACCAAAGAATAAGAGGAACACCAGACCCGCAACAAAACCAATAGAAGGGGAGAGGCTTGACGGAGAATCCGAAGACGACGAATCTTTCCCCGGAGTTCCCCTGACAGAAAAAGTCAATGTCCTGAAAAAAGGACATTTTTTCGACTGGGAACAATTAAAGTTAAAGATTTTCGGGACTACTGGATGTAGACCTGAAAAAAGCAACCAAACGCAGTTAGTGACAGGCATCAGAAATGACGAGTACAAGTGAACCTTTGAGGGGCCGTGGTCCCCAAAGGAAATAGAAAGCCTTCTGTGCAGCGGTACGATGTACATCCCGAAGTCTAGTCTACATACAGTAAACGCGACTACTTACAAAAACATAAAGTGCGGGATGATGACCTCATCAATTAGCTAACAGTAAAAAATGACAAAAGTGTTAAATAAATAATGAAGCCAAAATGATAAAAGTGGTAAATAAATAAGCGAATAGATAAAAGTGTCAAATAAATAATCAAGCGTAAACCAAATAATCAAGCGTTTAAACATGTCACGTAAGTGAAGGTATGACGTATACTCTACGCAAGTTCAAGTGTATATAATAAATAATAAAATTAAGAAGTATCAAACAGTGTAAAAACGAAGTGAGCTGAAAGTTATAATTCAGTAAATTATAAAAACATAATGTGTACAGTGTAATAAATATAGAAGTAAATATCATTAAATAAAACCATTAAATAAAATCCAAACTGTAGTATATACAACAATAATAGACAACAAGTAATAAAGTAATGTTAAAATTGTCAGTGAAATCCAAGTGATGAAATTAGATTAAAATGAAAGCTAACAAATAAAATTTAAACAAGTGTAAAGAAGTCATAAATCAAAAGACCAATATTAATGTAAATAATAAATAATAATGTAAATAAACCTATTAGTGGGTACAACTTAAGCGCAAAAGCTGTAAATTAACCAAAAAGCTGAGCTCCTGCGTATTATTGCTCCAGGAGAAACCCCTTTATATATCTTTGCCTCCGACTAAATCCTTCCCCTTCTCAGCTATAATTTTTATTTTTTCAACACTTTACCTATAAAAATCTTTTTGCATTGTATGAATTTATTTATTGAATGTATAATTTCTTGTACTGTTTCCTACAAATATATCATTATTAGTAAAAATCAGTCAGAATCTGAAAATTAATTGTTATTTGAATAAGAAAAATTATATTCCTTGTTCACCATTTTAAAAGATTATTTCAGCTATAATATACAGGAATAAAGAATCCAGATATAAATTTATATTTTTTCTTCATCCCGTAAGGAAGTTGATGATCACTTAAACCCAGCCTGCAAAACTAGAAAGAGCGTACCATAACTGACTCAAACCCTACAGGCTCGTCTTGCACTGCTTTAAAATCTCCCACTCTCTTTTTCCACGACTGGATTACCCCAACCCTAACAACGAGTAATAGAAGGCGACATTTACTAAGATAGATGATTTAATCCGCTTTCAAATTTATCCTATCTTTAGTATTGTTAATAAAGTTGAAAGTTGCTAAGTTCTTTAATCCATATCTAATAGAGGGCTGGTGTTCTATTTTCATTTGATGGAATGCTTTTCTAAGGAAATCTATTCAGGGCTGGTTTCAATCTATTTATATTGGTGGGTTTTGATACCCATAACAAGTGTATTTGTGTTCTTTTGAATGGCCTTCATAACCGAACCTCCAAGTGTATATTTATATTTTAGGTTGCTTTGTAGATCGCCTCTATACTTATGTGTGCATAATAGTAAGTAAACACTTTTCTATAATTAAACATCAACATTCGATCAATTAATGGGAAAAGATTCTTAGAAAATAAATAAATTACTATATGTATATTCATCATAACTAAAGAAATGGATGACTATTTAAAATGTAGCTTTCATGTTCTTTGGTTTATATATATTGATTGTTTTTTATTTTTTATCAGTAAAACTTCTAAAGATCAAATTATTTCAGTATTTTCCTAACCTGTTTTTAACTAAGTGCTAGGGATAAAGTCTTATTTTTGGTTATAAAGAGTGAGGCCCACGCTAAAAATATATAAATTGTGTCGTGTATTTTTTTATTTGATAAGTACTCATCTTTTTCATAAATATTTGCGTAGAGCGGTAGTTAAAAAGATATATATAAATTCATGCAAATCCGATGATTTATTTCAATTCAAGGTCTGAATTAGCCTATTACTATGATTTCTAACTAAAGTCAATCAAATAAGTTCATTTCTAAAAGATGAACGAAAAACCTTATTGCAGCATTCATTCCCATCTTATTTTGTCCTTACTCTCAATCTAAAATTCTTATCAGTCATTTCAAATAGAACTTCGTGTTATCTGGAATTAATGAAACACAAAGTTGGAATGAAGTCCTTTCCTTTTCAATTTAAATCTGTCATTTTTTTAATTAATTCTGGAGAAACAAAGTAAAATTTGTTAGAGTTGAATCTGTTCAGAGCTACGCAAAATTCAGGCAACTGTGGTACTTCAATCCTTTTTCGTTTCATCTAACGAATTCACTACTTTTTGAAATTTTAATTTGATGTCTTAAGTAAAACATACCTTGATAAATTTACTCTGTAAGCATCTAAGATTTTTATTTTAAACTCTTGTGAATTCACATTTTAATCTGTTCTTACTATTACTTTTGAATTTGCAATTGTGTCTAGGTTTTTAAACGATTTACTCATATATAAAGCCTTTATCTCGCATTCTTTGGTCATATAAAATGAAATTTAATCCTCTGAAATGGACCGCAGCTTAGTATATAAACATAGAAAATACAAGAGTGACTACTTCCAAGCTAAGTTTGATAAATTATTTTAACTCACCTTGAACAAGACTGGTTACCAATATACACATCACTTGTAATCTCGACTTGAAATTAAGAAAACTGTTTTATATATTATCTTATCTGCACTTTATAAGGATTTATTTGCAAAGAACCAAATCTGTCGATAAATCTATTTGGAATTACCTACTGATACCTTCGGAACATTTGGCACTAAAAAATATTACAATTATATGAATATTCACCTTAAATAAATAACTAAACGCGCTTGAAAAAAGAAATTCTTAAAGAACCGATAAACATCGACAAGTGAGTTTCATTGGCCATGGTTGTCAAAATTTTTCCATTGCGCCTCTTGTACGAGAGGTATCGAAGGTTAGGTTAGGGTCAGCTTCATAGCTGCGACTCCGACTCCTAGTTGTTGGATGAATTCCGCCGTGTAAACAGTATCAGAACATCCGTTGTGCTCCTTTCTACTTGAACGGCCTTATATCTTGTCTCTGTTGCAGCTGCCTATTGCAAGTCTTACAGTATTTTCAGTGTTAACTTAGGATTACTCAGTAGTTGTGATCTGAGTAATTTGAGACCTTGCGAGAATTATCGTGATGCAGGTAAATCTATTCTAATAATCAGATGGCTTCTAGTACTTCATGTCAGCTAACCTTCTTCTTAACTAAATCTTTACTCTATATCCTATCTGACGCCGTTGACTGTACAGCGATAGATCTGATTATTATTGAATGTAGGACACAGCAAAGATCGTTAAATTTAGCTCTATTTTGGGCCCATTATTATTTTAGGGTTAGATAAAGGACTTACGTCTATGCTCTGATGATATTTCATCTATAGATTTGCAACTTCTCTATAGCCAAGAGTTATTACCCTTGGCTTCGTCCAACTTGAAATTGTGCTCTCTGTCCTTGTGTAAGTTCTTTTATTTTAGCTGTCTTATTTATTTAGAACGATATTGAATACACAATTGTTTAAATTTTAAGCAGAGACATAACAAATGTCGGTTAAATTATGATTTTAACAAACACCACTTTATTAATGGTAGACTATTTAGTAAAACACTAATTAATCCATATATATTAACAAATTATTCAAAAATATTGGCCAAATACACATTATTATGATACATATTTATGAAAAATATAATATATTAAATATATAAATCTGTTATTTTCTATTTGTGAGATTTTCAATAAAATAAAATAGAAACCATGATGCATTCTATTCTCACTAGGTTCGTTCGCTCGATTTTCTTAATTTTAGTTTAGCATTCTATGTTTTAATATTTATGTTATTGGATTTCTCAGCTCAAAACGTTCTTTCACTTCGAACCACTTTTACTTGTTTGCTTATTATGAAATTTTACACTCTCATTACGTACCAAATACGTGTTTGTCGATTTCTTTCATCTCTGTTTTTATATCTTTATTTTCTGCCTCCATAGGATTTAATTTAATTCGTTGGCGAAAACCTATCTCCTACATTCATATCTACTATTTGCCTATTATCTTTAATAAATGAATTATTCTATATATAACGACATTTAAACTTTAGTTTTGTTCTTTGGCTGCACTAATTTTTGTATCTACTGTTATTTCATTTGTTTCTTTTTTCTGAAGAATAATGCGAATTCTCTTGCTCGATTGGATTACACAACCTTCCCTCCTCTACACATGCTAAATTTTTGTCGCAATTATCTTATTTGGTTTGTATAGAGATCAAAGGCCTTGCAAATGTTCTTGTAGACTTTAGCACCTTCCTAAATTATTGAGAACTAGCTTGCGCAATTGTTTTCAAACATCCATATTCTAGGCTTTACTGCCCCTATAACAGTCCAAGTAAATTTGCTAAGATTTTAGAAACAATTACGATCTTCGACAAATATACCCGCGTCTCTGTTTCCTTACGAAATCACACATCAACCCACAACAATATGTCCATACTCCCTTTTGAAATCATATCAGATAATTTAACTTAATATTGGTAACAACATTTGTGTTTCCATTGAAGAAACATTCTGTGTAAAAAATTGAATCGTCTTTCTAATTCTGAGTGGTTTCTCCCTTCGCGCTGGATCTGTTGAAATCCATAACTGCACAGAATAACTCTTAATCAGACCAATACTCTCCCTAACTTACAAACTAAACCCATTAATTTAACGTGTTGAATTTATCTGCCACTGAAGTAACCCTCCTTTCCGAGTTACATACACCAACCCTTGAGATGATCACCTAAATACTTATCAAAATGATCGATTATATTTCCCCAAAATTATTGGCTCAAATACTTTTTCCACTGCCACATTCTGCAACGTGTTTATATGTGCTATTCGCATCATAATATAGGTTCGAAAAAGAAAGAAGTCTAATAATATATACGCAGCCGCTCCTATGTATACATATGCCAAACCATGATCATATGTAGAGTCAGGTCTTTAACAAAGTAAAAATTATTATTTAATTTCCAAATAAGCCCATATAGGATAAGATCAAATTGATGTATACTGTGATAGAACGAGTTGAATCTGTGTTAAATTCAACTCCTATCCCATATTAGTTAAAACCTCGAGGAGGCCCACGTGCATCTTCGATTCGAGGCTTGGAGTCTTATCAACAGCTACTGGACGTCAATGTTTAAACAAGGAGGTTATCTTCCCCCCGTTCACCCCCATTCGCCGACCTCGCCAGATCGAGTTAGGCTTATGGGCAGATAAGGCATTGTTCCCCGGCTCGGCTGTGCGTTCCCTCGAAGCTTCCACCCCATTCTCCCCCACGCCAAGGAGATGTCCTGGCTATTTATATGGAAACTTTACCACTAAGATCAGATTGGAGATCCAGATTTTCGTCGCGAAACATCACCACGACCCTCTCTTCCTTTGTGCGCCAAGGGACCTCGACCTCGAGATTCACCATCACTTGTCCAGAAGGAGGACAATATTCCTTGAGTGCCAAAGGTTCGAGCCTTTATTGACGCCAAGTCCCCAAGGCATCCCCCCCCTGTTGTTCAAGGAGAACAGCATTAGAACAGCCATTGTTCGTTTTGAGCCCTTCGCCAAGAAACGGTTTTCATCCCCCCCCCTGTTGTTCAAGGAGAACAGCATTAGAACAGCCATTGTTCGTTTTGAGCCCTTCGCCAAGAAACGGTTCTCATCGTCCCCCTGTTGTTCAAGGAGAACAGCATTAGAACAGCCATTGTTCGTTTTGAGCCCTTCGCCAAGAAACGGTTCTCATCCCCCCCTGTTGTTCAAGGAGAACAACATTAGAACAGCCATTGTTCGTTTTGAGCCCTTCGCCAAGAAACGGTTCTCACCCCCCCTGTTGTTCAAAGGAGAACAACATTAGAACAACCATTGTTCTTGAGCCCGTAGACAAGAGACGGTTCTCATCCCCCCCTTTGTTCAGAAGAGAACAACCTAGAACAGCCATTGTTCGTCAAGCCGTTCGTCGAGTAACGGTTCTCTTTTCCAAGACGCCACGTCAGGATCCTTTTATCCCCCCCTTCGGCTGGAACTCGCCAGCGGACCGAATATTCCTTCAAGTACCTTCCACTGCACCCTAATGAAGTTACGTAAGCCAAGCGTCACCTTTTGAGTATTGATCCCTTATTTGTCAATTCTATCCTGTGCTTTAAATGGTTTATCGAACCATCCCATCTCTTTAACTCCATATTTGTTTTACCTTTTTTGATCCCTTAAATCCTTGGATTAGCCCGAGTCTCCACGACCCTCTGCCATTCTGTTTGTCAATATTTTCCGTTTTTGTGTTTGCTGATAGTTATTATTAATATAACTCTATTTTATTAATGATAGCAATATTATTATCCTTGAGCTCAGTTCCACTTCTTAAGCATTTTGAAGATACATAATATCGGCCGCCAGACAGTAAAAACGCACTCTAGAGATAATTAAGGAAGTTCCCTCAACGAATAGTGATATATGGTATATCGTCGGGAGTCATTC
This sequence comes from Ceratothoa steindachneri, assembly GCA_963969495.1. Lineage (NCBI taxonomy): Eukaryota > Metazoa > Arthropoda > Malacostraca > Isopoda > Cymothoidae > Ceratothoa > Ceratothoa steindachneri. Next base: position 126,742,768 of record OZ018326.1, read on the forward strand.
TACGACATATACTTCCTAATTTTATTAATTTAGTTTTTTGTAATATATATTTTGTACATAGCCAGAAAATTTATCTTCAGACGTAGAGAATATAATATTATATAAATTCATATTACTTAGTAATAAGTCTTGCTATATTTTAGTGGTATATTTTACCACCTTGTTAATTAATGATTGTAATTGCCTTCTTCCTTTCATTTGGAACGTCGGCCAATCGTATTTTTGTTTATCTATGTCGTTTATATCAGGGAAAAATCTCGCTAGATTCTTACTTCTTCGCTTGCATTCAACCCGTGTAGTTCACGATAATATTGCTCTCGCTGTAAAGACTGTGTTTTCTATCGTAATTATCATATTGTCATATTCTGTTGTTATTAATTGTTGCCTTGTCATTCGTTTGACACACAATTTATTACCGGTTTGGCAAGTATTGACAGTTTATATATACCGAAGCTCTTTCGGCTGTAATTATTGTATATACGTAAATTTAATAGTTGTGATTACAATTTTTAAATTCTAATTCCTCAAAGCTGCTATTAATAGCTTTAGATCACTAATCTGTTCGCTTGGTGTGTACAATAAAGTGTCTAGTTACTCTAAGACAACTTTATTTACATTTCGTGCCCAGATCCAAGATACAATGTATAACTCATACTAAGGTACTTGGTGGTCTTAGAGCGGCAGCCTCAGCTTTGGTTAAAAACATCCTCTCTTAAGCTAAGGAGACTGCTTTCGATGCAGACAGCTTTAAATCTGATTTAAAATCACTGGAATATCATTTCCAAAAAATATTACACATAGAGATGAAGTTGTAGAGGATTGAAATAATGAGAATACCAATGCAAATGAAATTGTAGAAGCTTGCGAGGTGAATAAAGAATTTAGATTAGCCATAACAAAGCCTGAAGATAGCCTCAAATCTATAAGCGCACCAGTGGAAAATGGGTTGCTTCCGACTTCACCCAAAGAGGTTAACCTACCTCAAATTAATCTACCTATTTTGGATGCCAATGTCCTTCAATGGAGTAACTTTCATGACCTTTATTCTAACACTATTCTTATCCTTGAAATCTCAAATGCCTCAAATTCACTTAACTAGTTGACAAACTAAAAGAAGCAGCACTCCGTCTGTTAGACGGCTTTACCAGATCTGGTGATCAGCATCTAGAAGAAGAAGAGTTGCTAAAAAGACCTAGGAGATAAACGGGTAATAGTACAATCTCATGCGCATGCTATCCTTGACTAAACCGATCTCCTTAATAATTCTCAGTCAATTGTAGAGTTCCGCGCGGCTTATGAATGACACTTGCGTAGTCTAAAGGTTATGGATTTAAATGTAAGCAGCGCGGGCTTTTTCATTGTGACAATGTTATTTGCGAAAACTTCCCTCTAGTTTAAGAAACCAAATATACAGGTCGCTTAATGAGAGTACAGAATATTGGGAATTGGACGAGTTTCGTAACATTTTAAAGAAAGAAATACAGCTGTTAAGTCAAAGAAGTGGCGACAGTCGTCGGGAGAAATATGTTCTGAGCCTTCCCAGAATAAAAGCCAAACTAAAGTGGAAAATATTCAAAGTTTAAATTCTCCCATCACTCAATTGCCCTCCAATGAGCGCTATCCAATGGGAAACATAAAGTGTAGGACTGTTTGAACTACCCAAATCCCGAGCAAAAATATAAATTCGCTAAGTGTGGAAGCATGATACTCAACACGCCTTTATCACACAGAATTTCACTGGTCAAGATAGATCAACGCAGCTGTGTTTAACTTCAGTTGCTTTATCACCGTCTTCCCAACAGTTTGATAACGCTGTCCCGCTTCCGGAGGGCAGCTGTGTCCATCTTCCGCCTCTTAGGTAGAAGAAAATCGCTCTCATTTCCCGTTCGCTACTTCAATGCTTAAGCGGCGTCTGATATCCTTTGAAATCTCACTTAATTCCCTTCGTCTTGTCGATGCCCAAGATTATCAAAGTTCATGTTTGCATAAGCCGCCTCCGATATTCCCTTTGGAGACAATCCTGCGCGAAGTCCTCTCTTGTGCATTGGTGTAGCTCCTATTTTAGGTGATGTTTGCAAATCATGAGCAGATAGAGAGAACCCGAGCTTAACGCCGTCTAGACCTTAGTATTTGTCTCCCGTGAAGTGATCCCCTCGCCCTTGTGATCTCGTCAGTAGGTCGTCTTAGTGTAATCCGCCCTGATCAGAGGAAGATTACGGAAACCAGTTTATATCCCGGGAGATTGTTCTGGGCTTCTTTCGCCTCACTGCATTGATTGAGACTTGCTGCTGTCCGCAGATGAATCTCGATTTCGTCATTACTTCTCCCTGGAGCCGAGGTAATCCCAACCCCCTTCGGAGTCTCTCTGGACGCCTTCGCATTGCGACCCCATCAACGAAGACCTGGAAATTGGTCTTCCACATCCTCAGTTCATCCTCTCGAAGTAACCAGGAGTCCTTTCCTCGTAAGTCCCACCTCTCCCTTCCCAGTCATAAGAAGAATTACTCAATTGGTGTAACGCCAATAGACTTGCTAAATCTTTTATTCAATCCAACTTTTTGGGTCACTTATATATTTTCCCGGACTCGGTTTGCTTAAGTTTTGCCTATCATAATATTCTTTTGTCGTACTGATTATTATTTAGTTTTCCATATTTATCTGTTCCCTTGTTCTTATTAATTGTATTAAAGTTTATTTTTGTAGACGTGGTTATCTTTCGAATAACTCTTGAGACGAACCCGGTAAAAACGTATTCCCTTTTAAAAAGCCGAGCTATAATATCGCACTCTAAATAGAAGGTCCTTACCTTATTCCTAATTTAATTGTACCCGAGCGCAGCGCTAATAGTGGCGTTTGTCATATAGTAGTGTGTACCTTTAGAGACTTTGTGGTCACACGCCTTAGTCCCTCGACACTAAGTTTCTTAGGTTATGCACAAATTATTTACGTTCGGGACATAAAAAGCAAAATTGTCTCTCAAAATATAATTGTCTAATATGCAAGAGTCGTTATCATTCTTGCCTATGTTTGTCTCATAATAAACCTGAAGGTATAAATAAAACAAATGTTTTGATTTCCAATTTAGATTACTCGTTGCACAGATTGAAGTCGTAGGTTCGCAGGGAAACACCAAAGTAAAAGCACGTTTTGATCAAGGTTCCAGGAAAACCTTTATAAGTACTGAATTGGTCAAAATATTGTGCTTGCCCGTGATTCGTAGGATCAAATTACAGGTGAGTGGTTTTTGAGACAAAGAAGTACATATTATATGACCAAGTGTCATTTAAAGTTAATACAGGCCATTTACTTAATCGTAGCTATATGCCAGGATAAAAATAAGCATAGGATAGGCTTGCAGCGTTTTTTCTAAAACAGGCCGATTCATCCACGGGTGATACCGTTAATGGTATTTCTATCCTAATAGGGGCTGATTCCTCCTTTTAGTTCATTAAGAGTATACGTGAGAAAAATGAAATCATGTATCTGGAATCTACAGTTGGTATCATGCCCGCGGGGGTCTTACCTTATGAAAAATTAATTTCAAACAATTTTATGTCCAATGAAGTAGCCGTACTTAAGGCAACCGTGGATGAATTATATGAGCTTGGAGCCATTAATGCTATGTCGCATAAGGATGATATAAGTACCATATGGGAAATAGATTCCTTAGGTTTGATCCCTTAGCATATGGCATCTGAGGATAAAAAGGTCTATGCCGACTTCAAATAAACGGCCGAATTTCGTGATGCAAGTTTTGTGGTCGGCCTACCATGGAAAAAAAAATCCTAACATATGCAACAATTATACAATTGCAAAAACTAGGTTGTGTAATATGACAAATCGACTAAGACCAAGAGACCCCTCACAACTAAACACTTATGACATAATTTTTAAAGAATAATTGAACAAATAGTACATAGATGAGGTAACTCCAAGAAGCCCTCATATAAAGAGATCTAAGATACAAAATTTGGCGCACCATCGAGTTATTAAAGATTCGGCTAACAACCGTTGAAGGTAATTTTTGATTGTTCGGCAGGTAAAACTAGTTTGAACGAATGTCTGTACCCGGAGCCTTCTCTTGTTAATAATTGTCGTGGTATGCTTGTTGTTGCTTTAGAGCGCCAGTCTGATCCTATTATTTATGAAGGACAACAATAATTCTAAGTTGGCTGAGTGGACTTTTTAATTACCTTATTATTGAAATAGTGCCACAGCGTCTAATCCGTTTTAAGGAAAGAGCCCGTTAAAAACGTAAAGGATCTATTGGAACACCAGAATTATCCAAAAATAAATATATATTTATAATTTATCAATTAACTACAAAAAAATAAAATATTTACAATCACTTAATAAGTTTAACGGAGCTAATCATACTCGAAACCGGGCCTATTTCAGAAGCTATTCATTCATGTCCAAATTGAAATAGTCTCCAAGTAAACAAACCAATTGCGGATTATTTTTTTTATAGTGACTTTAAGATTAACATTAAACTTCAAGTTGAATTTCACTCTTTTTACTGTAAATATGACGGGGTTCACTAACAATTGTTTCTACTTCAGTTAATTTGAGTACTGTAATAAAATACTAAAGCAATAGGAATATAAATGTTCATTCTAACTTACATGAAAGTAAGGATCAGGGGTTGCCGGATGTCACTAGATGGCTTTTCTCGCGCTTCGTTGTATTGGAGCGGCCGATTGTAGATTTCCCTCATGACGGGAGGGGGTAGGGGAATCCAATGTCTGATTCTTCGGTTCTACGTAAAAACGCGGAGGGAGGAGTTGTACTCTCTTGCTCAAGGAGTGCTCTTTTTGATGCTCTTAAAGCATCTTTGTGTGCTAGTCTTCTTCGAGTGGTTGCCCACTGGATTTTGGGGTATACGAGGAGCTTTTGAATTTTCTGGAAAACTTGAATCTTCCTCGGGTATGGTTTCTTCTTCTCTCTTTGGTATTAAGATCGCAATTTGAGAGTCACTCGAGGGTGACTGGTTCTTCTATTATTTTACTTGCAAAATTTTTGTTTGGCACTAGGAATGTTGGTCCAGCCAAGCTTTTTACTAAGCCTGTGCAGGATACTTCGGTCTGAAACCGATACAAAACGTAATGTTCTAAGTTATTCCGAAATTTTGGCGTGGCACCGATCTTCTCGAACTGGTCCTCTAGCGTCTCTCACCGAATAATCCTTTCTCTTTCTTTCAGGGGCTTATTTATAGCCAGGTAACCGCCCTATCTAAGGAGAAAGGGGCGAGACCACAGAGGTGAGAGCGAGAAGTAAGGAGGGTGGCGCCAGGGTGCCCAAGTTGGCTTGTTAATTAGAGGCACCACCAACCGCCACCATCCTTGGTGTTCCTTTTGACTGGCACCGCCTTTTGTAGCGGTTTTACCACAGGGCCTCCGGATATCGTAGGTAATTGGATCCTTTGAGCGCTGTGTAATGGCCTTTGGTGGTCAGCTTGGCACAGTGGTTCGCTCCCGACTACCTATGCGGCGGGGAGATCAAAATGGATAGGCCGTTGGACTGTTATTCCACCGGCTAACGTTCCCAAGACTCTCCTCATGTGGCTCGATTCTCTTGCTTTCTCCGCAGGGAGAGGTATTTTAACGTATATGTCCGCCTAGCCCTCCGGGAGGCTTTATGTTGTAATTCCTCTACAATAATCTATTCCACATTTTATTTAAGCCTTTCTGCGATTTTCGGCCCGATACTCTATTTCTAAAAAGTGTATAGCGATAATGCCATAATATTTCGTGCGGCTGCTATATACTTAAATACCGCGCATGATGGAAAAGAATTTAATGGCATCCGGTGGATTTCTAACAATTCCAAATTGCCAAATCGCCATGGTACATGGGTTTCGTAGAGAGATTAGTCGGCTTGCCCATTAATACGCTTAAAAGGATCTTGGACAACAAGATAGTGGGATTATAGTTAATTTTCTACCCTCTTTGCAGAGATAAAAATTTTCTTAACCATAGACCTCGCACGTATGTTAGAGACGATGCCGAAGACCTGGACCCGTTAACCCTTTCTGATATTCTATATGGTTTTTGAGTGTTCCTCCGTAGCTCACTTTTTAAGATGATGACGATCCAGAATATGGTAAGCCCTTTGCTTTAACCAGACGTTAGAGGGAAATGGAGAGAATGCGCCAACGAGTTTCGACTAGACGGCACTACGACTACCTAGTGGCTCTGAGGCAGACAACATGCACATCTCGGTGGGGAGAGAATCCTGCTGTCGGCGACGAAGTGTTCGTCCACAATGAAACTCACAGGTTAAAGGGGAAATTGGGAACATTCACCAATTTACCCACGTGAGGCGACGCAAGGCTCGTTCAGCAACGTTACGGATGAAGACTAGGACGATACTAAAGGCAACTTTTGAAACTATACTATTCTCACTAGAGATCATGGCTCAGCCATCAGACCACTCTGGAGGTCAACTTCCACCAGACATGGTCTCGACTTTGGGCCCACCTACGGGCCCAGCAACTGTGGATCAACTTCCACCCGGCATGGTCTCATCTTCAGACCCACCTGCGGGTCAACTCCCCTAGGTATGGTCTCGCTTTCAAACTCACCCGCGGGTCAACTCCCGCTAGGCATGGTCTCGCTTTCGAAGTCACCCGCGGATCAACTTCCGCCAGGATCGTCTTGCTTTCGGACTCACCCGCGGATCAACTCCCACTAGGCATGGTCTTGCCTTCTGAACCACCTACAGGTCGACTCCCTCTAGGCATCGCCTACCCTTCAGACACAACGGTGGATCAACTCCCGCCAGGCATGGCCTCTACTTCGGACGCACTTGCGCGTTAGTTCCCTGCAGCCAGGGTCTCACGCTCTGAGATACTTGCGCATCAGCTCCCAGCATACATGGTCACTCCTTCAGATCCACCCGTGGGTCAGCTTGTGAACGTTTTCGACCAAGACCTCTAGCCTCTTTTTGAGCGCGAAAAAGAATAAGAAATATTTAACTAATTTAACGTGCAATTGACTACTTTATGCATACCTTTCGGTAATGCTACGCCCCTTTATGTATTGCGCATCTTTCTACTTTAAACGTTAATGTTTTCCCCGCTTCTTAGTGTGTGGGAAAATATATCCTACGACATACAGAATATAATATAATATAAATTCATGTTATTTAGTAACAAGCCTTGCCATATATTAGTGGTATATTTTACCACCTTGTTAATTACTGATTGTAAGCAACAATTAATGACTAAAGAATATGACAAAGGAATCATCCCAATAGGAAGCACAGTATCCTTACAGTGAGAGCGATATTACCGTAACTAATCGTATTTTTGTTTACCTATATAGTCTAATATATAGATAAACAAAGATACGATTGGCCAACCGTTACAAATGAAAATAAGAAGACGATTAAATCGTCTTATTATTTTCATTTGTAACGGTTGGCGAATCGTAATCGTTTTTTTGGTGGTTTGTTTCTAATTTCGCGTCGCTCTCCCCCACCTTATGCAACCTTCTGCCAAAGATATCTCCAACCACATTATTTAGACCCTAAAAACCACTTTTCACTTCCTTCAACTAAAAGGTAAATTGACGTCCGCCCACATTCTTAGGTTACCTAATCCCAGTAAGCCTTTCGGCTCGAAGAACAATGACTGTTCTAAAGTTGTTCTCTTCTGAACAATTGAACAACAGGGGGGGCCCTATTAACTTGGCGTCTCGAGGGGCACAAACCTTGGCACTCAAGGATATTGTCCTCTTCTGGACGATAAAGGGGGTTCTTGAGGTAGAGTTTCTAGGTGCACAAGGGAGACCGGATCGGCGTGATGCCTGTGGAGGATAATCGGGATCTGATTCAAATGTGAAATTTTATCGCATAAGTAGCCGGAGCCAGCCCCTCGGAGTATGGGGCAATGGGGGACTTCCATGGAATGTCTCTCTAGCAATTCGAACACTATTATCTTCCCATAAGCCTAACTCAATCTGGCCAGATCGACACCTACAGGCAAACGGTGGATTAAACCTCCTTGATTAAACTTGGGCGGGGGGAAGATAAGACTTGGGAAATATTAGGGCGATGAGAACACAAAGTTACTCTCTTCTCGCAAGATACACGTGGGAAGCATGAGTACCAAATTGTGATAGAAGCGAGGCGCGGCAGCCTTAGGCAATTCTATCACAATATATATATATAAATATATATATGTATATATATATATATATATATATATATATATATATATATATATATATATATATATATATATGTATATATATATATATTGTACGCTTGGTGTGCGCTATGCCTCGACACACCAACTCTAAAGATTTTTTCGGTTGCAATTTTCACCCACTAATACTTTTATATTTTATGCATCGAATATATCTTTCTAAAGAATCTTTAAAAGTATAAATTCACGCTGCAATCTTATTTTAAAAACTATATTTATTCCAAAATAAATTTAATTAAAAGAGATAAGGTTCATATAGTATTTTTGTGCTACAGAAAAATCTAAATCACGATTCAGTAACAAATTAAATGTCCGAATTAGACTCTTAGTCTCCCTAGTACAATCAACGGAAGCCTCACCTCTGCCTATAACCAACGCGGCACTCTTCTGTGCCACAGGCTTCCTCCTACCTTCTTGTTCAAATCTTGGTCAGAAAAAGATCAAAAGGGAAGGCGCCATCATTACCTTATCATCACTGACGCGACGATTACGTCAGTGTTGATTGTTCTTCTAACAGTACTGACTTTAATTCATCAAAGTTAGGTTATTGATTTTCTAAATGTATATTCCACGCATTTACTTCTCTGTGGGTAATGTTTTTAATGGGACTAAGTTTAGATGAGGGAGTTTATCTAATTAGTTATTTCCTGAATGATATTTTTATGGAAATAAACGATCATACCTAGCACATTTCACAGGTTGTTGCTAATTCTTATAATGGTATGTTGACCTTGTTTATGTCTGTTTGTTTCAAATTTAAAGCAAACCTAGTGGAGTATCTCCAACAAAACGTTTGTAAGAACAGTTCATTAAAAAAAGTGGTGAAGATAGAAGAAATAAAACTGTGTGAAAGGTATATGTATGAGTGCAAATCCTCTACATGCTTTGGGCCTGTGATCGAAGGGAATCATCAAGATGTGCCAAGTGAGGAAGTGAACGAATGTTTTCTTGCTAAAATCCTATATTTTAAATAAAATGCTATGGGTGGCTTAGCATGTTTGTAACAGACACGCGCACCGCCTCCACTTTGTGAAAGGTTAGTCACTAGGTTGGAGGGAAAATCATTTTTTCTGAAATTTATTTTCCCACCACGATTTTCTTATGGGTTTATCTCCTAAAAGGATTTTTGATATAATAATTTTAAAAGGTTCCTCAAAGCCATTAAAAATTGAAAATAATGCGATTTTCAACTAAATTTTTAATTTCGTGGATTAAAGAAGAAAATAGAATTCGAATTTTGAATTGATAGCTCCAAACAAATAATTAGTGTATTTTAAAGAACAAGTAAATGAAATTTGAAAGTAATTGATTGATATTTAGAGGCTCCTCAATGACATTATAGCGGTGTACGTGACAATTATGTTTCAGTAGTGCGAAAGATCCCGTTGAGAGTGGATGTCTGTGTTTATGTGTGGCTCTGTTCCATTTCTATTGTTTTAATCACATTCTTTATTTTGTATTTAAGAACAGTTATTTATAGTATACAATAATTAATATTTATACGCGTTTTATTATATTTCAGAGGTAAATAATATGTAAGAAAAAAATTAAAACAATATTAAATTATGGTATTTGAACCTAGAACGCGTCATGAAGTTGCAAGCCCTTTGTTTGGCGCCCCCTGCGCCATTAGTGACGAGTGTTTTTATCTTATAAAGATGAAATAAAATATGTTTTGTTTGAGCGAGAAAAGGAAAAGAACCGTAATAGTAAAGACCCGCCAATTAAACAAATTATCACATAAGTAGCGGAGAATTTAATTTCTATTTGGTAAACGGCATCAATCCTTCGTGTGTCAATAGAGGAAGTGAGAAAAAGAATTTTTAATTATTATTCAAAATATCAGGCTTTAATAAGAAACAGTAGCAGTAAAAATGTGACATCATTTAAACAGAAATGTGACGAATTTACAAAGAATGCAGGACAATTGCATGATCTTTTGTGTTGTAAATGCGATAGCTTTAAAAACTGTTCTTGTAGCAAAGAAACGAAGGTGCCGCTATTTGAGCAAAAGCTTCTGGAAGACCAATAAACATCTAGAAAAATGGTAATAGGTAATATCGATCGAAATCAATCAACGAAGAATAGTCAGAGTGCAGTTAAGAAGAATCGTGAGTATTCTCTGTTAAATCAACTATCTACTTCGACAGATAATATCAAAGTGATTCTTCCTTCTTCCAGCACAGAAGCAGAATCTGCTTACGAAGGTAGCGACTATGATCATCCTTCATCCGTGAAATGCATCGAAGTAAACAAAATATTTGCATCTAAGACTCTATCTAAACGAATATATTTGTCAGAATGTGCGTTGGCATGTGACCGCACTGATGTGTCTCATCAAGCTGCCGCTTTAATAACAAGTTAAATCCTCAAGCACTTGTTGTCAAATGAAGGTTAAGAAACTTCTGTAGTAGTTGACAGGTCAAAAGTTAGAAGAGAGTGTGTCGAACAACGTACTACACTACAGCAATAAATTAAATCAGATAATCCATTATATTCTATTTATTTTGATAGGAGATAAGATAGCACATTTGTTGTCGAGACGATGGAGGGAACTCATCACAAGAAGAAGATAATGGAAGAACACATATCTATGATAGAAGAACCTGGTTCAGAATACCTTGGACACCTGGCAATGAAGACAGTTTCTGCAATAGCTATATGCAACGCAATATTTTCGTATCTGAAAGAAAATATCGCAACTGATAAACTCGTTGCTGTGGGATGCGATAGAATGGCAATGAACACAGGAACAGAAAAAGGTGTGACCAGAGTGTTAGAAGAAAAACTTAATAGACCAATGCATTGATTTATTTGCCAGTTCCATGCAAATGCGCTCCCATTGCGCTATCTCATCAACAATGTGGATGGGAAAACAACGGGGCCTCGTGGATTTGTCCGACCTCGAGAGAAACAACTGGATAAATGTGAGACTCCAAGTGTCGTTGAATTCGAGCCAATTCCGAAAAACTTGCCGTCTGCTGATAGAGAAAATCTGAGCACCGATTAAAAGTATCTGTTTGATATCCTTCTATCGATCTCACAAGGTAAATGTTTTGCTGAAATGACTCGTAAGAATGGTGGAAAAATGTCGCATGCACGATCGCAAAAAACGGCAACTCGGATACTTCGATTAAAATTTTCGACTTCCGACTCTTCTGACACGCTGAAATCCATTGTCTTGTTCATCATGGAAGTGTATGCACCATGCTGGTTTCAAATCAAAGCTAACTCATTTTTGAAAGATGGAGCAGTCAATCTCTTCAAGACAGTGCAATCACTCCAACGGATGAACTGCATTGAATAAATAGATATTGAATAATAGTAAAAATTTAAATATTCGATTGTTACTTGTTCAATTTCTTCTATTTCAAAGTGATGATGATAAAAATCTACAGGTTGCATGGAAACAAACAGAAAAAAAGGAAAAAAACCTCATCAAGTAGTGAAAAAATTATTTTTATTCAATAAAATGGAAGTAGAAGTATTGATTGTAAAGTTTTATGGACATATATTTGTTAAAAATTTTATGGAAATAATGTACCCCGTATAGGACATAAATTTTGAATTATATATCTGCTCAAGTACTTCACAAACGCCAATTCATAAATCTACTCAATGAGATGATAGTCAGAGTTTTGGGGTAGTTTATGTTAACAACGTGAAGTGATTAAACCACGGTTAGGTTCTGAACTGATTTGCGGAGTTATTGGAACGCATGAGTCTTTTCTTAACCGAAATATTACATGAATTTCCAGGCATGATTGATATTAGGTGGTTGAATGACTTAACTTTCTTTTGTTGATTTTACACTTTATTACAATAATTTACAATAAATACGAAATTACTAGGTAGTATATGTGCTGATCCAGCACTTTTTGTGCATATTAAAGCTTTTCAAAGAAAACTAGAAATATTTAAAAGGATTTGAAAGCAAACGAGCTAAAATATTTTCCAGCAAGAGAGAAGCACTTAACTTCGAGTTTTTCAATTGACAACGCAGGAGGAAAAGAAACTATACTTAGTAATTATTCTTTATAATAAAGAATGCCCAATATTTACTTTTAGATAGGTTCATAATTTATATAATCCAAAACTATCATATAATTCAGTTCCAATCTTCAACAAAATAAGTTTGATTGGCTCGATCTTAATACCTTGGAATGGGAATTAATAGATTTCCAAAAAGTGCAATGAAGAAGAGTAAATTTGTGACCTTAACTAGAAATTGCAACAGAATAAAGTTAAATAATTAGATCATAAATTAAGTGAACACGATTCTTTGGAAAGGGAGACTAAGAACCTCATTTATGAAGAATAGAATTTCTTTCATAACTGTTTTACAACCATAAAAAAACTGCTTTTAGCATTACTGAAAAGGTTTGGCCCTACTTTTTCATGTAAATCATTGTTTTCAGCCATAAATTATATAAAACCGACCAGTAGGAGTAGACTGGTATGGAAGGTCACGCTATTTTACGGCTGGTAACGTTGTCTGTTACGAGTGGAGAAGGTACGATGCACAGCAACGTCGTCTGATACGACTGGTTACGAAGATTATGCCAGCTTACGGCTGGTAACATCGTCATATACGACAGGAGGAGGCACCAAGCTCATAACGTCGTCTGATACGAATGTTGAGGAAGATTAGGCCAGTTTGCGTTTGTTAACTTCGTTTTATACGACTGGGGAAGGCACGATGCTCCAGGAGAAATGAGGGGAAGAGTCGCTTGAAGATATGAATTGGTTATTTCGAATTATACGGGAGAGAAGGACATAATTTGAAAACTTTAAGGGGGTGGATTTATATCTGACAGTCTCTTCTCTCTCACAAGAAGTTTCATAATTTATTTATATGCTCATTTCAAGTGGGTGTGGTTACGTAAAAAGGAAACAACGGAGGGGTTTTGTAATAATGGTTAATTTTTTAAAATTTAGTTACTAAGTTTTTTATATTCTTACAAATAAGTTAATGGTTATATAGAGCATTGAACACAGTGGGGCAGTTTTTACAATAACTCCAGCTAGCTTTATCATAAGGTTAATGGGACGGAATTTTTTTATAACTAAGCCAATATGAATACATTTTAAAGCTAAGAGATACTCCTACCTTAGTATTAACCTATGCTATAAATAAAGGTGATTAGAGGGGGAATCCAACAGGGTTTTACCTAAGAATGTCTTTTGAAAAAAAACTAAAACAGTGAAACCACAGTAAATTAGTGGCGGTATTAAAGAATTCCAAACTTAAGAGGGAAGATTGCTTGTTGTTGCCATAGGAGTTAGCTGAAGCAAGGAGGCTTGGTCAGCAGGAAGGGAGTTTGGAAAATGGTATGCATCATATCCTGCACTTTTAGCTTCTGATTATAATATACGTACATTGTGTGAATTTCTAAGCTCTTATTTCATTCCTATCTGATATTCTTTTAATTATTATTATTACTTACATTATTATTATCAGCTTTATTATTATTATTATCATTACCATTATTTTCATTAATATTATTAAGATCATTATATTTACCATCCTATTACTATTATCATTATTATTATCATCATTATTATCATAATCTTTTTTATCAACTTCATTATTATTTCATCATTATTTTTACTATCACCATTACTATCATTGTTATTATTATTATAATCATTATTATAATAATAATAGACAACATATGGAGTTTGCTTATAGGTAAGGATGTAATCTTAACACTGCTCTGCTTGTAATAAAAAAACAAAAAATACTACATTATTAAAGGGCAAACACATTGCTTGACCTTGAGTAAATATGTTGGAACAAAAATACTATATAGGAATGTAAATAAAGTTGTCCTAGAGTAACTAGACACTTTATTGTACACAACAAGCGAACAGATTACTCTTCTAAAGCTAATAATAGCAGTGTTGAGGAACTACAAATTAAATATTGTAATCACTACTATTAAATTTACGTATATACAATACTTACAGCCGATAGAGCTTCGTTATAAATATACTGTCAATACTTGCGAAACCGGCTTCTTATTACAGGGGAGATGCATGTCCACGATGACTCGGACTTTGTCTTCTTAGGGGCCAAGTTGGTTATTTCCGATGTAGAACCAGAGGTACTTGATGGTACGATATGCAAAATCATTTTCTGGGGCTGATCATGAGGCCGTGCTCACGCAGCCGATGCAACACTGATTGGAGGGCGACCAGGTACTATTCCCAATCACGAGTGGCTACGTAGATATTGTCGAAGTAGAACATAACGTTCGACAACCCATCAAAAATCCTGCGCATCATACGGTTGTAGTTACTAAAAGCCGTAACCAGGCCAAAGGGGCCGGGGGAACTGCATCAAGCCTTTATACTTGGGGAAAGCAGTGTATTTCCTTTAATTTTTTTCTGGAGATTTTGATAGTAGACATACTAAGGTATAATTCTGTAAAAAATTTGGCTTCTTCTAAAAGGTGGAGATTCAGTTCGATTAAGGGGATATGTTTGGCGTCAAATACCGTCACAGAGTTGAGTTTACGAAAGTCAACGCACATACAATATGAGCCGTCTAAGTTTTTTTACCATTACTATGGGGAACAATACTTAGAGTTCGACGGTGAATAAGTATTTAAATTAAGCAAATTATTTACTTCAGTGTTAAATGCTTGTCTAAAGCGAATGGGGATGGGGTACGGCTTACAGTGGACTGGTTCTTGGGTGGTTAAAGAAGTGTCGTGCTCAAACTGTGTACCACATCCCGGTGCTTCCGAGATCACAACCCCAAACTGACTCATCAGCTGCTGCAGCTGACTCTTCTCATCCAATGTCAACTGCGCAATAATATCTAGGGCAGAGGAAGTTAACTCGGAGGCGCCGGGCAAGTTGGGCAGCGGATAATTTTTGTCCTGCTCCACACAAACGGCCTGTACTACATTAAGTGGATATCGGGGTAGTTGGCTTCCATAGTCGTATCTTCGTCGAGGGCCACGATGTTATTCTCAGGGGTTATTTTAATTAAGTATTTAACCGGACAATGGCTCTCAAGGATCCGAAAAGGGCCCCTTCCATTAAATGAGAAGTTTGTTATTCTCGGTTGGGAGTAACAACAACACTTATTCATCAGGCTTAAATCTTCGTTGCTTCCATTTGACGTCGAAGTACGTCTTGTACTTCTCCAGGTTGAGGTATGCGTTCTGGTACGCTATCTTAGTGCATTTCTTTAATCTTCGGGTGAGATTCATTAGATACGACTACGAAAATTGTATCTCGTTGTCGAGTTCACGGTGGAGAAAATTTTCATTTAAAATGCTCAATGGACCACGAACATTTCACCCGTACAACAACTTAAAGGGGCAAATCCCAGAGTACGGTTGGGAATTTCTCTGTAGGCAAATAATGCCACTGGTAAGTGTCGATGCCAGTCTCCAGGTCGCTACACGCACAGCTTCTTCAAAATGTAATTTAGAGTTCCATGTAATCTCTCACAGATCCCCTTTGCGCAGGGTAACACGAAGTGGTAAATATGGGCTTGACTATAACAATTTTCCTACATATTCCATAAGCTCTGAGGTAAACCGACGGCTTAGGGAGGATAACGCCTCCTTCACTCTTCCAACCCAAGAGAAGAAGAAAATGATGGCTTCCGCGCATGTGACGCTGTATCATCTTTAATGGAACGGCTTTAGTAAAGTGAGTGGAAAAATCTACGAAGGTTAACACGTAACTATGCCCTTGGCTGGATGGATGGTAAATGGGGCCATTGAGGTATATAGGCACACGGCAGAAGGGCTCAGAAATGCTGGGCCCCTTCTGAAGAGGAGCGAGTTTGATGCCTCCTTTTGCTGTGGTCTTCTGGCAAATCGAGGTACTCATAGTTAGGAGTTCTGAGGGCATTTCTGGCGTCAATGGCCTTCTACCCTACAGATGAAAAATACAATGGGCCACCTGGGAAACAATGATACAGGGGAAATTGATGCAAATGGTTTAATATCTTGGGTTTCTGCCGGGAAGAAATTTCTGTGTTTTGAGGGGCCAGTCAACTTAAGGAACTTGCTGGGGTTGCGTGGAAGAAATCTTGGTTTGTTACTTTTTGCCTTGAGGGAGTCTTCTTATCTTTCGCGTAACAAATATGGCTCGCCGCGTATACATCAGCTTCTCCGACGCATTCTTTAAAGGTGCAGCATCTACGATCATTCACGAATAAACGAATTTCTGAAGGAAGCGAATTCATGACAAAGTCGACTAGGGAGACATAGTCATGGTCAATTTTAGATGACTTCAACTACAAGTTAAAAGGCCTTTGAAGGGTGTAGCCAAACTGAGAAAAAGTGAGTTTGGGCTGGATTCGGGTGTGACTAAACTTAGAGCGATAAAAATCAGAGGTGATATTAAGCGCAGCCAGAAGCTCGGATTTCAAGGTGCAATAATCAATCTTAGCTTCAGACGAGAGGGAAATAAATATCTCCTGGAGTTGCGAGCTAAGTAAGGGGAGGAGCTTGGCGACACCGTGTACCTCGATGTCCCAATTATTTACTTTAAAAATATTTTCGAAGTGAGTTAAGTATTAACCTAAATCTTCTCTTTCTTTAAAAATGGGGAGCTTCACTGATGATGACTGAAGAATTTCAGTGCGATAATTAATAGAGAGAGACTCGACCCTCGCTCGAATTAATTCGAGCTCATGCTGGCGTATTTCTCTCCTTTCTTCCCTCTCTCATTCTTCTCATTCCCCTTTTCTATCTTGCTCTTTTTCTGCTTTCTCGTTCCTTTCCTCTTCCTGGATATACAATAGAAGATCCTTGCATGTTAAGCCAAAGGGCTTGCCTTGGTGCTTAAAACGCTCAAAAGACGAAATTTTGCGTATGATAACAGAATTAAATCACCCCCAAAAAATTAACAGCAAGTAATGTAACGAGGTTGACAACCTAGTCTATCGTGGTACGGGTGCCCGAAAAGAAAATGCCTTACAAAAAGAAATAATTAATACAAGAGCCTTGCCTGGTCAATAAAAACCCCCACACAAAAAAATACACACAATCCTAACTGAGCCTTCACGGATAAAAGGCAACGGTTACACTGAGGAATAAAGTTGAGACGCACAGTCTCACACCGAAAATGATCCAAGAAAACGTACGCGGTTAAAATGGATACTCACACAAAAGGAAATATATAAAAAGAATATTTTACTGAACCTTTAAACAACCAGAACGTTCAGCTTTTATAGCAAATACGAGAGGATTCTTTTAAAAGACCACTTAAAAGATGACCCTTTAAAAACCCCTGCTAAACCTGACACCAGCATTTATAATATGCATAGATATATATTTACTATATGTCGAGGTATAGCCGATATCTCTCTCTTTCTTTCTACATGTATATATATATATATATATATATATATATATATATATATATATATATATATATTATATATATATATATATATATAAATATATATATATATATATATATATATATATATATATATATATATATATATATATATATATATATATATATATTATATATATATATATATATATATATATATATATATATATATATATATATATATATATATATATATATATATATATATATTTAAAAAATGGAGGGGATTTGATTACCCGAGTGGTGTGGAATAGGTCGAAAGGACGCTCAGTTAACCTCTACTCGGCTCCGTTACCAGATGATGGGTTTAAGCTAATGAGCTTAAAGCAGGTAAATGACCAAACTCGGATTGAATCTTCAATGGCCGAGTTTAGCCGAAATAAAAATAAATCTTTATGGGATGATCTTTAAAGAAATCCGCACGCTTCGACGCCTTGCAGAAGTTAATGCTCGGACAACGAAAGGATGTGGGCAATTCAAGGAGAAGAATTTCAGATAGTTGAGATTTACCTCGGAATACCTTGACGAGGGAGTAGTTGCGTTGGTAAACGAGAACGGCCGTTGCGATGAAATCGCCAATTCACTGGTGCGGAGTTCCAACTGGAGAGTTTCTTGCCTTTGTGCTCGTGTAAACGAAATCAGAGCCAAATCGAGAAGTGACGTGTCTGCTGCTTGATAGCCGTCCGGTCTTAACTTGACGCGACTGAGCCTCCGTTAAATATTGCATAAGGATAGGATGAAATCGCTTTTGGCGTTCCTATTGTGATAAACTGGTTACTAAATTTCACAGTTTAGTCCTATTTAAATTGTGCTCATTTAAAGTATCTATACACAATTTAATTAATTGTTATCTACTATACTTTGCCTATCCTATTTTTCAACTTTCCTTAACCCTTGAAATACCACGCTTTGGAACCTCGAAGCTTGTTCATTAACCAAAGAATTTTTTCTAAAAGTCATTTGAAATTCAGTTCTTTTTACCCTTACGATACCAAGAGCCTCAAAAGAGGCTGGGCGTCAAAATACTCAGCGACTCAATTGAGTCTGGCATGTTTTTTAGGCCTAAGAATCTTCCTTTTGTTCCGGTAACGGTAAATTTACTTTCTCTTTTGAATTATATATGGAGTATTTCTTTTTGTTTAGTCTTTCTAAGAGAGTTGTAGATATCACACGCATTTTTAAATTGTGGTAATTAGTTTTTTCATATTAATTAAAAAATGTCTAACCCTTCTGAAATTTTGGATATCTACTATGAACTTGATTCTGATTTGGAACTAACAGACAGTGATACTAACACTTCAAACTCATCCGATGACGAATTAGAGCCAATTATTCCTGAAAATCAACAAATTGATGAAACGTGACAACGCTGTCTTGACTTCTCCGCCCCAAATATCATATTTCATGACTCTCATTCGGGAATTTAAGCGCACATGGGTTTTAAATCGGAAAGTAAACCTCACACATATTTTGAAGCATTTTTTAATCATGAAATCGTAGCAGATATATGGATGGAAACAAATCGGTATTATAAACAAAGTTCAGAAACACCCTTCTCCCATTCATCTAACGCTCATAGATGGAGAAATTTAACTATAAGCAAGCTTTACGTTTTTATTGGCCTTACCCTACTAATGGTTCATGTGAAAAAATATTAATTAGCTGACTACTGGTCAACTGATGCCTTCATTGAAACTTCTATTTTCAGGAAATTTATGCCAAGGAATAGATATCAGTTAATCTTAAGGTCTCTTCACTTTGCTGAAAACTCGGTTGGAGGAATAAGAGGGACAATGTGGAAAATAGGACGTTTCTTTCATTCATTGAAAGACAAATTCCAAAGGTCATTTGTCCCCTTCCGAAAACTAGTGATAGACGAATCCCTCATTTTATTCAAGGGTCGTCTGTCATTCAAACAATACATCCCGTCAAAAAGATATCGCTTTGGCCTCAAGCTTTTTGTTTTGTGCGATTGTGAGACGGGAATAATATTAGATATGTTACTTTACACAGGAAAAAAACACAGCTATTGTTCATAATGATCCATTAGGAATATCGGGGGCAATTGTGAAAAGACTGATTGAACCATATTTAAGATTAGGGCATATTTTATATACATACAATTGGTACACAAGCCCTTCTTTGCGCTCTTACCTTCTTGATTAGAATACGGGGATTTGTGGAAAAGTTAAAAGCAGCCGAAAAAATATGCCTAAGTTAGACAAGGCAGTTACTAAAGGTACCGTTGAACTACACACAAAAAATGGAATGTTAGCAATTCGAGGGGTCGATTAGCGTGAAGTTTAGATTATTACATCCGTACACAAAGGCAAGTCAGTAAACTCCGGGAAAAAATCATAGAACAGGAGAAGAAATAAAAAAGCCGGATGCATTAATGGATTATAATATAAATATGAGTTTAATTGAAAAAACAGAAAGGATGATCAGTTTTGTTGAATGTCTTAGAAAATCCATCAAATGGTACAAAAAGCTTTTTTACCGACTTGTTGATGTGTCCATGCTCAATGCATATAACATGCATTTGATGAATTTAGATTGTACACAAAAAAGGTTTTCTTTCAGAGAATTTTCAATGGAAGTAATAAAACAATTACTTGACAGACATTATTCTAGTGCTTCAAACCAAATGTGTACTCGGCCCTCGGTAAATTCCTTTCATAGACTACAAGGAATCTATTTAAGAAGCAGTAGCTGATCGCAGATCGTCAGTCACAAATTTTTCAACAATGGAGAAGGTTGAGCACCACGCAGTGATCGAATTTTTAACCAAGAAAGCCAAGAATTCAAAAGAGATCCATGAACGCATGGTTGCACTGTACACCGACACAACCCCTTCCTATGCAACCATTGCTCGCTGGAATAGGGAGTTCCGCCATGGTCGTGAGTCCCTTGAAGATAACCCCTGTCCAGGACGCCCGTCAGACGTGACCAATGAGGACAATGTAGCCCGTGTGGAGAGGATGATCCTCAAAAATCGACGGGTGAAGGTCTAAGAAATCGAGCGAGAACGTGGAATATCACATGGAAGTGTTATCAACATCATCCACGACAATTTGGCCATGACCAAGGTCTCTGCCCGTTGGGTCCCTAGAAACCTCGCGCCCCATGATCGACTTCAACTTTGTCAAACTCCACAAGGCCAGAGTTGCACAAGCTGCCATGCGCGAGTGCGGATTCGAGAAGCTCAACCATCCCCCCTAAATTTTAGATCTGGCCCCCAGCGACTACTTTTTATTCCGCAAGGCTCAAGGCTGCACTGCGTGGACGCTGGTTTGGGGACGATGAAGATTTCCAGCTCGCCGTCCAGAAGTGGATTGAACAGCTGTCGGGAGATTTCTGGGTGTCAGGAATTCGAAGCCTCAGGGACAAGTGGCGCAAGTGCATTGAAGTCGAGGGTAGTTATATTGAAAAATAATAAAACACTTTTAATCATATCTCGTTTTCTTATATCCGAATTACAAAACTTATTGACCGCCCCTCGTATATATATAGAGAGAGACGACAGCCTAATATTTACGTACAATCTGGACGACTATGCCAGTTGAAGATGCCTAGGGATGATTCTGGTTTTCTTGTTATCGCGAGCAGCATTTCCTGTCAGTTCGAGAACTTCAGCAGCTAAATATTCTATAACAGCGGCCAAGTAGACCGGAGCTCCGGCACCAACGCGTTCAGCATAGTTGCCTTTTCTCAATAATCTATGAATTTGGCCCACAGGAAACTGGAGTCCCGCGCGACTAGAGCGAGTCTTAGACTTTCCCTTAACCCTTCCTCCTTTGCCACGTCCAGACATAATAAATTCGACTTATAAAATTGTAGTAAGGTACTAAACTTATTCAGGTAGAGCGAGTTTAGATAGAAAAGCTTTACAGGTAAGCTCTTATATAAAACACCATTAGGAGATGGCTTTCAATTTAAACTTAGGATTATATTTAGAGCCCCCATACAAAACAAAAATCTTTGGATCATTTGGATCAAGTTTTCTGAATCCTGGTCCAAATTAGTCTACAGATATCTCCGGATTAATGCAAATTAGCAAAATAAGAGATTGATTTTCTAGGGCATCATATTTCGCTTGCGGGAATTTGTTCACCCACTAAGAAAATAAATGAAATTGGGGATATGCCTTTATCAAAAAACTAAAGGGAACTCCGACAATACTTGGGCATGTTGAGATACTAACAAAGGATGATTTAAAACTTTGCCTCGAATGCAACACAGCTGACCGAGCTTGCATGCCTGCAACCCAAGGCTCGTGAGCTTGAATGGAACGATGATGCTTGAGATGCATTCAATAATACTAAATCAGCTTTAATCAACTCCGGCAAGCTCTTTCACCCGCTGTCTAAGCATTGACCATATCAACTGCTGGCGGACTGCTCCCAATACGCGGCAGGTTCTGCCAGTCACAAGATAGTGAATGCATCACCGTAACCAGTGGTATTCTCCTTGGGCAAACTAAGTCGGACACAGCAAGCGTACTTCACATACGACAAAAAGATCATGGCAACGTATATTGCGTGATCCACTTCAGGCGCATGATTGAGGGTCGCCATATTACCTTATACACAGACCATAAACCATTAATATCGGCTTTCTAGTCACCGTTGCTGCCTTTATCCTAACAGGCAGCAACGCCATTGACGGAGATTTTGGAATACATTAGCAAATTCACCTACACGCGTGGTCAAGACAACTTCGCTGCTGTCTGCCTATCGGGGAACGTCAATTAGGTCAAAATTGACTAATTTGCACTCCGAGCTTTGGCAGAAGAGGGGGATAACTATAAAGAAACAGGAGAACTAGGGTCACAATTAAAATCTTGCCATTTTCTCGAAGATGCTCAACCATAGTATTACGTAACATTAAGACACCCACGATCGTTCGTCCCTACAGCATGCAGAAGTACTATCTTTGATCAAATGTAGAATCTGTCTTACCCTGCCATTAAAGCATCTCTCCGTCTAATTAAGTCTCGATTTTTTTAGGCCGAATATGGACAGAGATATTCGTTACTGGGCAGGGAAATGCATTTCATGTCAGTCCTCCAAGATTGATCGCCACACGAAATTGCCCTTCCTGCCAATTAATATTCTCTCGTCAATATTCACAACTGTGTACATTGACATCTTCAGATTACTTCCACCGTGCACATTGCCTAAAGAATCCTACCCGTCGCAATACTGTATCTCATATCACGCATTGACCGGACTACAGGATGAATTGAAGCATTACCGATTCCGGACATAAGTGCTGCAACGATTGCTTTGGCCTTCCTAGACGGATGGATTTCCAGATTTGGAGTCCTGTTTTACGTAATGAGCGAGAGAGGAGCCCAAGTCAAGCCTAAATTGTTCAAAGAATTATCAACCCTCGTTGGTTTACCCCATCGACAAACGGGATGGCAAAAAGGGCACACATAACTATAAAGTGTTTCATAATGGCCTGTCGACAAGTTTGGCTGATGGCCCTTAAGACTATCCTTTTGGTCATTCGCTCCCTAGCTAATGACTCAGGTTTCTAGCAATTCACAGGAGTCGCCAAAACTACACTACAGTGTCCTAATCCCTTGGTTTTAGCTTCATCGTCAAAAACCGATTCGAAATTCATTAAGAAACTAGCCACAATCATAGCACGAGTCCACTTCACACAAAAATCCGAAGGACACTTGGTCTCGGTGCCCAAGCCTTTTATGTGCCAAGCTCTTCGTTAGGAAACGCATGTGTTTGTCAAAATTTATTGTGTTCGTAAACTCTTATAAGCGCCATATGTTGGCCCTTGCCAGTGTTCGAGCGCGAAGAAAAGGTCTACAAGTGGGGGTTTTCTAATGGCAAACAAGATACACTCTTAGTAAACAGTTTGAAGGCGGCGAAACTTTTTCCTTCATATAATGGCAATGTACTGAGTAATCAGCGACACCGGAAGACTCATGCTAGAGATAGGAAATAACCGGACATTTTCCCACGATCAGGGAGAGGGGTTACGTTTCCTAAAATTCCGTGATTCTTTTAGTTTTAGAACCGGTTGTATGGAAAAATAGGGTTAGATATATGAACGAGTTGAATTCAAGGCCACGATCATTGTAATTAAAGAGAAAGGCAAAGTGTCCGCAGGCCTCAATATTTGGTAAATAATGCTTTCCCTGTGAACCAAAAAGTATATACCATGTAATATAATTGTAACATTTGGTATAATTAGAGGGACTATTTAAAAGTCCTCAAAAAGTTATATATATACATATATATATATATATATATATATATATATATATATATATATATATATATATATATATATATATATATATATTTATATGGGTGTAGGGGAATCGACCCTCTCCCTCCTTCCTACCTCAGTTGAGTCACGGGACGTTGACCACAAACATCCGGGCCGTGTAGACGCTACGGTTCAAATTCGCAACCACAGCGCCCTCACCCTTCGTTCCGATGGAACGCAGAACGGTTAAAACTGCAAGATCTCCCCTAAGAGTGAGTATTCAATTTCACCTCAAATGCGAAATTGGAGACGCATCTCTCTCAAGCCCGAAGGTCTATCAGGACCAGAGGTAAGACGTCCTAAGAAAAACCATTGAAGGAGGATTCTTCATGCGGCCCATTCCCCCCCCCTACCCCTACCCCAGTGCGGTGACAAGGTATATATACCAAAAACTTGGGAAAAACGAGGTAGAATGCGTGAGTCAGAAAGGCTACGAATTCCCCGGAAAGAGGTCGGGCTACCAAGAATAACGACTAAGAAGCCGCTCATCCTTCAGCTAGTTCCTGGTTATTAAACCGAACTTTAAGTAAACTTGTCCAAGTTCAACTTATTCTCATCAGAAAACCCCCGCTCGCCTATTCTTGTGTAGTACAAAACACCGAGATAGGTCTAGCTCTTGAGGAACACCAGAAATAAGAAGAAGAATCTCATCCTCGAGCTAGTCCCCGTTGGTCACACCGAACTTTAAGTTAACTTGATTTAAGAATAAAGTTCAACCTACTCTCGTCAGAGAACTTCGCCCCCTCCTATCCTGGGGCAGCCCAAAGCACAGAGATAGTCCTCACCCTTGAGGAAAACCTCCGAGGGAACTCCTCCCAGCACTTCCCTGAGTCAAAGGATTCCCGCTTGGCTCACCGCTAGCCAGTGAAAATTATTCTCCAGAGTAAACTAAAGAGGAGAAAGGAACATTCATTCACAATCCGGTGGAGATATCATTTCATGCCAAAAGCGTGTGGCTTCCCCCATCTGCCACGCTCGCCAAAGTTCTCTGTGGCTTTCAAAGATATTCCATCCGCCATCAACCATCTGGCCGAGGCACGCGTCAACGAGCCCACACGATTCCTGAGGTTACGTAGCTCATTGAGTTCAAGGTCAGAGTCAAACCCGTCGCAAGAGGGATAAAGGCATATAAACTCCAATAGAGACAGTTAGCATTTTTTTTATATTGTAGGGAGCAGTGAGTCAACCGTCACTATAAGTTCGATAATCAATTTACTTAAAAGTGATTGTAGTCATTTTTGTGTATTTAGTGTGTATTATTTCTTTGGTTCATGTTTAATTTTTTTTGTTTTAATTAAAGTTTTAGTTTGTTTTAACAAGTTTTTTTTTATTCTATCCTCGAATCGCTAAGTACGGCACAAGGAACCTTCAAAGTTTAAAGAAGTCAATAATCAAGATAATAATAATCATTCGTGTATAGCACTCATATATAGAGAGATATAATCAAGATAATAATAATCAATCATGTATAGCACTCATGTATAGAGAGATATAACATTAATCACGCTGTTTTTTTGGTGTAGTACGTAAACAACCAATGCGTACGAACATCCTGCCATCACTCGGTCCTTCCTCTACCACGAAATACGAGGAAATATATTATGCCAAGGTGTGGGGTGCTTCCTCTACCCCGACAATGGCTGAAAATCACAAAAGTTAACTCGTGATAAGTATAAATATTTGTGTATACCACGTAAGGAAAAATTAAAGACTGGTTGCAGTTAGTACTCACGTCGTCCTGACATTTTCAAACTCACAATTGTTTACAAAATAGAGATACACCGTATTTATACAGAGCAAGGTTGCCTATGAGGTGACAAGAACTAACGAGAATTGAAATATCACTGGAACTTTCTTAAGCATGCGCCATCATGCCTATCTTCCATAGGAGACATGAATCGTAGAAGATTAATGCTGTGCAAAGCATTCAAACCCTCAACTGAATCAAATTAAATCTGCTGCAAGAAAAATATTGGTGAGGGTTTCCCACCCCTTTATAATTATGTTAACTTTTCTTTCCAACTGAGGACATAACGTTGATTGAATGAATCATTAAATGGTTATCTATAGCGTAAGGCAGCCACCGTGAAATCGGCTGGAATCAGGACACCACCCAGCAAATTACTTTCCTGTTGTTGCTCAATTTGCCTGCAACCAGAAGCAATACTTTATATCGGTCTGGCCATTGACATTAGTAAAGGGGAACGACACTCTAATACAGTGCGTCCTCTCCTGAAATCCTCTTAAATTATAGGACCAACAGGCACGACTATGCTCTATTTATGTTTTTAATTTGATCTATTAATTTTAATTTTCCCGGACCAAAATATTTCGCTGTGAATATTATGTTTAATGCTTGGTATCAAAGATAATTAATAATGTATGATCTTATGTGCGTACACACAATGTTCATTCAGCCGTGAGTTGAAGAAAGGAGAAAATGGATGTTTTTTGTTTTTGAAGTTATCTGTGGCAGAGTGGAGAGGGTTCATAACTATGAATAGGTTCATACCGGGGAAGTGAAAGTGCATGGGAAGAAAAAAATGAAAATCAATTAGTGACTCCAGTGGTCACTGCTTGTTGTGATTCGACCTCAAATAATGAAAGTGTACCTCGTTAATCTGGGTTAAAATATGGTAAGGTGAAAGAAGCACCTCTCATAAAGAAACGGAAATATGATTATTCCTACTTAGCACATGGTTTTGTTTAAAAAAAGGATATAGATAACCCTCGCTCTTTCGGTGTAGTTTGTCGATATACACTTAGCAATGAAGCCATAGTACCTAGCAAGTAAAACGGCACCTCACTAACAAACACCTTCTTGTGTCACAGAAATTCGTGCAATATTTTTCTCGTTTGTTAGAAGAGGAGAAAATGGCAGCTAGTAAATTAGTCAAAAGAGTAACCATAGCTGAAACTGCTTTTCAAGCCGAATTTAAAGTAGCAGAACTGGTAAGTATGAAAATGAAGCCACATACATTTAGTGAAGACATTATTATCCCTGCATGTAACATATTTATTGAAACAATACTTGACAAAGAAGCTCACGTTGAGATTTCTAAAGTACCTCTCTCCAATAGCACAATCAGTGGCAGGATATCGGAACTTTCAACTGATCTCAATGAACAAGTTGTGAAGCAGATTGTATCAAATGAAAAATTCGCTTTGGAGGTAGATGAGAGTACGGACATAGCTGGTAAATGTCAATGGCTTGAGTTTTGCAAATTCATTGATGAAGAAGTTGTAGAGCAGTTTATGTTTTGCAAAGAACTACAGACCAAATTCAATGCGGAGGCCATTCCAACAGTAACATCGTATCTCAGTGACCATGATATTTTATGGAAAGACTGTTAGAGCATATGTACTGATAGTGCCCCATCGATTATAGGGAAATAAAAGGGTTTCATTATCATAACACTGAAAGAAAATCCATCGATTATTACAACCCACTATTTCCTGCACAGATAGACCTTCGTTGCAAAAACATGTAGTGAAGGTCTAACTCACGTTTTGAACGAGCCTGTTCAGATGGTGAATCTCATAAAATCACGTCCGTTAAAATGCAGATTTTCAAAAGATATGCTATAATATGTGTGCAGATAATATCTCACTGGTGTTGTATACTGATGTAAGGTGGCTAGCACGAGGTGGTGTACTGAACCGGGTTCTCGAACTCAAAAGATGAACTGGAAGTAGTTTTTGAACAGGAGAAATGATGATTTCCACAGTCTGCTTCAAAATCGTACTTTGTGTTTTATGCTGTCATTTTTGGCAGATATTTTCATGAAGCTTAATGAATTAAAGCTCTCAATGCAGTGAATATTGGAGACAATGTTTACATCAAGTAACAAAATGAAAGGTTTTTAGTGAAAGTTAGATGCATGGAACTCAGCTGTCCGAAACGAGGACCTATCAAACCTTTTTTCTATTATTAAGCAAGCAGGAAATAATTCTATTGGACGTCTAAAAGATCTCATTTTACATCACTTGCTCCGGCTGAGAGAAGCAGTGGATTTTTATTTCCCTTCCCTTTCTACAAAGAATCTTGACTGGATTGTATCACCCTTTGAACTGGCTGACAGGGCTGAGGAACTTGAATTCACGGCAATAGAACGGGACGACTTTATTGATCTGTAGGCTGATATCATCCTAAATCGACAAGAGTGAAGAATCATTGGTTATATATTGGTGTGGACTAGTGGAGGAGTATTCAAATTTGGCTGAAAAAGCTATATATCTACTATTACCTTTATCAACATCGTATTTGTGTGAGCAGGCATTCTCTGCAATGGCACAATTAAATCTATATCCAGAAATAAACTTTTATCTCTTGAGGACAATATGCAAGTAGCATTATCAACAATTCGACCTAGTATTAAGAGTTTGTGGTCCCTTCCAAGCAGTAATCTCAGGTTTCGCATTGATTAAAGCATGACTCATATTGTGATATATTTTGCTATCTTACTACTGATAATCACATTTTCGTATGGTATGCTGTTCTTTTTTATTATTAATGAAGCACTATCAGACTATATATAAATATATATGTGTTTTTCATATACTTATGGGAGAATTAAAATTGCTAAAAATTAACTTGGGACGGTTGACAACGTGAATAAAACACCATATGGAAAAGATTGAGAACCACTGCCGTGTGATGAAGAATACTTTAATGGGCAATGGGAGTTGAAAAAAATATAGGCAAACGGTATTTTTTAATAAGAGTGCCGGGAAATTTGAAAAGCTTGGTAAGTGTGCAGCGAGCATCAAAAGTTTGAGAACCATTGGTTTAGGGAGATCCCGATAAATTTTGTGAACAATCGGCGCGAAACTATTTTTATACCTGAGTTAGACTACCATCTCTAACGAAAAACAAAATATTCGTCCATGTTGATTTTGATAATTTAGAAAGAAGAGGTTAAAGCATTCATACAAAATTATGATTCTTAATGTGTAGTCATATCAAAAATGTATCATGAGGACATTTTCACAAACATATTCTTTCACCTCGATTTATACTCTTTGTTCTGAGTACTTTAACTCTAAGAATATTTTATTTCATGTTATTTATATTATAACAATGCTTAATTTCATATTTTTAAAATTAAAACAAGCTTTTATTTCGGATTTTTTTTAGTTAAAACAAGCTTTCATTTTATATAAATTTTTAATTAAAACACTCATTTTATATTCTCAAATTTGAACAAAATTTCATATCATATTTAAAAAAATAAAATCAACTTTCATTTCATATTCTTTAAAATGAAAAAAACTTTATTCTTTACATATGTTTAACTTAATTTTCACGACAGTGTATTAAGACGTATTTAGCGTGAAAAAGACTCGAATTTCCGCTATCACAGAGGTTTTCTCCACCGCCAAATTTATTTTAAATTACAAATTTTCAAGAATTACGGTGAGACTAAATCGAATAATGGCTGATAAATTTCCAAAGGCCATTTATATTGTCTTCCTTCTCGTAAAGAGGAGAAAATATTTGGTTTTACCGACAGGATATTGCACGAATTTCCTGCCTTTATATTCTCATTCGACTATAACCGAACCCTTAAAAATGGAGGTCGGAATATTACCATCAACGGGAAATGTATTAAATGCCTGCACACTGGTTTGCATCCATATGCATGCATGTAGCTATGGCACACCAGATGTAGTAATGGAAAGTCATATAGGCCTATTTTTTAACTTGTATTTAAATTAGAGTTAGTTTTATCAATATATGAAGACGTACTTCATTAAATAATTTTTTATTCTTCCGGGCTTCGACATTCAATTGTATACACTCCATGGGGAAGAAGGGAGAAGTTGATTTTCATATAAATAAACTTAAACCTAATAGATAAAGTATGGTGATTTATTCTTGCCAATTTAAAGTATCTAAAATTCTCGTTCCCTAAAAAAATCAAGGTGGATTTTTTCTGGCATTATCCTAGAACATGGTCAGTTATGGCCGTGCTATAATCGTAGTATAGCCGTTGTTTCAGAGAAATGTACATATTTTAGGATAGAATTCTCTTCTGTGGCCAAGGAAATCTCGACCTTTTGCTACAGATTTCATCTGCTTATTGTGTGCGTTATGTCATTATAGTCAAATCGAACATTCCTGAATAGTGCTATAGGAAATTATTGTTAACATACAGTAGTGGCCATAATATAAGGGTAAGTAAGAACAAGTGTATTTACATATTTATTATAGACGTCTACAAAACGTTGAGACTATATTTCTTCACATATTTTTAGAAATATTTAATATCTATCTTTGGTGAAAATTCTAAGTGAATCGAATAAATATTTCGTAAGTCATGAGTAAATAAACAAACTATCTTCAAAATTGCAGCGGCCAAAAGTTAAGGGTCACTTAGAAAAAATAAACTACCAAGCGAGATATTTGTGTTTAAGAGACTGTTGATAGGATAAGAATTACTTCTTATGATCATACATTATTGGAACATTCAACTGTCAACCTGGCGGCTAGTCAGAGACCACCCCTGACCTGTGATGAAAAATAAAGGATCGTGTGCTTTCACTATGAAGGAAAGTCAAATTCTTTGATAGTAACTACTTTAGGAAGGTCAATAATTGTGGTGTTACGAATTATAGCTCGTTTTAAGTCATTAGGATCGACAGATTCTAAAACCAAAACTGCTAGACCTCGTAAAACGTCACCAAAACAGGATCGTATTATGGTTAGAATGTCACTGAAGGATAGGTTTAAGAGTGCTGCTGATATATTCGACAAGTTCAGCGCCACCTCTGATGCCAACGTATCGCGCAAAACATATTCCCGGTGGTTACGAGGTTCTGAATTGCTTGTTCGGGCACCGGCAAAGAAACCTTTGATCTTCAATAAGAATCAAAGAGCCCTTATTCTTTACGCTCACGAACATTTCGTTCGGACAGAAGAACAGTAGGCGCAGGTTCCTTTTGGCGATGAATCGACGTTTAACGTGATTGGTTCAGATG
Organism: Ceratothoa steindachneri; assembly: GCA_963969495.1. Taxonomy (NCBI): domain Eukaryota; kingdom Metazoa; phylum Arthropoda; class Malacostraca; order Isopoda; family Cymothoidae; genus Ceratothoa; species Ceratothoa steindachneri. The sequence continues at coordinate 126,773,627 of OZ018326.1, forward strand.
GCGGGATGTACGTCCGATGAAGATGTGGCGAAAGGTTATCTCGTGCATATGTGAAGAAGATAGTGAAATATAGAGGAGGCAGTGTAATGGTATGTGGACCGATCTATGCTGCTGGTCCTTGTCCACTTATTCACCTACAATAGACTGTCAATGCTGAAATTTAAGAGCAGATACTTAGAGAGAATGCCCTTCCACATCTCCAATCTTCGTCAGTTAAACTTCCCTGCCACACTGCGAAAAGAGTCAAAGATTTTTAGAGTGATAAAGGGGTTGATCTCATTGACTGGTGTCGTAGTATAGCCAAATATATAATATAATATATATTATTAGTATAAAAGTGGAGAGCTCAGGCTATTAAAGCAAACCGTCCAATGATTGAATGCTACGTTGAGGCGCGGATTAGAAAGGTCAGGTTGAGGCGAGGGGCAATACGCTTAACTAATCCGGTCGAGTCCAAGGTTGGCGAGATTTAAAAAACAAGGTGATAGTGACGTTCAGGTTAATTAAAGATAAACGTAATAAAATATCAATTTTATTTACAAATTAAAAGTGATCCAAATCATATAGAGGAAAATTAAAGGTTGGATAATGATTTATTGTTACCAGTGGGAAATTCTAATTTGTATTAATTAGTTTCGAGCTACCTGCTCAGATCCAAATGTGCATACAAGATTAAAGGAAGAAAAAGCGGGATTGCGGATCGGAGGCAGACAGTGAATTCAATGAGGCTTGGGGGAAAGTAGGAGCTCGGCGAGAAGACCTTGACGGCGTCTTTAAAGGATGGATGTTCGTCAGGAGAAGAGTGGAAAGGGAGGGTACAGTCGCCACTTTACTTCTGGGGCTGTGAAGGCGTAAGTTCTAACCTTAGTTGGGGCTCGAGGGAAAAGCTGGTATCCTTGCTGACCCTCAGGAGAGGTATTGCTACCTCATGGTAACTTCGACGGGGCTGCTGCTTCGAAGGCTAGAAGGAGTAATCCGGCGCTGCTGCTTCAGAAGACGGCGGGGCAGATGCTTCCTTTTGACTGTGGATGCCTTACCGGGGAGAAAGTATCCAGCCTTCGGTTGGGTAGGCACAAAAACACCGACTTGGACGAGGGATGTCTTCTTGCGAGCGAGCCTTGTTCTTTATTACTACTGTTCCAACGCAGCAGAGTGGTTGAAATATGGAGCGTCTCCTCTTGCGGGAGATGGGGAATGACTTCAAGTTTGAGAACTTCCCATGCGGCAGTTGAGCGCCAAACTTTCGGCAATAAAACAGTTCTTTTACCCCATCTCTCTTTCTCTGTGGGGGAAACTGCTGGAATTTACGACCGCGTAAGAAAAGTTCTCCACACTGTACTTGGATCGTATGATGGGAGGGGGCCCATTTGAGCTTGCTATCCCATGTGACTTTTGGCAGCGTAGGGTTTGTTTAACCACGTGGCTTCCAGCATCGTGCTAGCATTGCAAAAAAGGAGAAAAAAGCGTCTCATTTAACAACTAGCCACACTGCAAAGAGAGTCAAAGATTTTTTGAGTAATGAATGGGTTGATCTTAGGCTTAGCCACCTCTAAGTCCTGATCCTACCTATAGAAAACGTTTGAGAAATTATTGGAGATGAGGCGCGAAGGAGAAATCCAAAGAAACAAGATGAACTCTGGGAATGATTGAAAAACGAATAGAACAATATTACCCCATTATTTTGCAAGAAATTAATTCAGTGCTGGGTAACAGATGTGTAAGTTCATTGCTAGTAAAGGGATGTTCATATAGTATTGGGCAAGGCTTTCTTATTTGTTCTTGTTCCATTTTACATTGTTTTTCGAAGTAAACCATAACGTTTGGCCGCTGTAATTTGGAATATATATTGTTTATTTACTTATAACTTCAAAAATAATTAATTAATAACTTGAAATTTTCACGAAAGATAAATATTCGATATATCTGAATAAGTGTATAATATAATAATAATAATAGGTATTTATAATGCTCTCTTCATGGCTGTTAGCCCTCCTAGAGTGCAGGTTCTGTAGCGAGTGTAGAGAAAGTTTACAGCGGAGAGAAGGCAATTCTGAAGAGATGAGTCTTCAGGACACATTTAAAAGTAGCAAAGGAGGGAGAGGATCGGACTTCGGCAAGAAGAGCATTCCAGATTCTATGAGCACTAACTGAGAAGGCAAGGTCACCCATCGAGCAAATGATAAAACGAGGAGTGATCAGGATGGGAGCGAAGTTAGACTGGAGTGCTCTAGAAACTTGACGAAGAGAGAGGGCAGACGAGAGATAAGGTGGAGTATCGAGGTTTAGGGCCTTGTAGGTGATGAGAAGAATTTCATAGTGGGTACGGAAGAGAATAGGTAACCAGTGTAGCTCTTGTAACAGAGGCATCAAAGGAGAGAACCGGGAGCGGCGAAAGAGGAGCGTGGCAGCATAGCTTTGAACTAGTTGTAAGGACCGAAGTGACGAATAAGAGAGATTCACTGGAAGAGAATTGCAGTAGTCTAAGAGTGAGGTGACGAAAGCATGAATAGCAGTCTCAAGGATTCGTCGATCAAAATGGGATCGAACACGTGAAAATTTGCGAAAGAAACAGAGGCTTAAACGAGAGTTGCTCGTCGAAAATAACACTAAGATTACTGACGGTAACAGAGAAAGTGACATTGGTTTCCCCCAAGGTTAAGGGAGAGGGGGAGGCTTTAGACTTCTCCACCATCGAAGCGGTACGAACAAGGAGAACTTCAGTTTTATCGTGTTAGGTTTGCGAAAGTTAGCAGACAGCCATTCGTTTATGGAGGTGTAGGCTGAAAGGAGCTTAGTAATTGATTGAGAGAAGGATACAGCGGATGTGGAAAGGTATATATGAGTGTCATAAGCATAGAGGTAAAAGGACAGACCCAAATCGCGAAAAAGGGCGCCAAGAGGAAGTGAGTAGATTCAAAAGAGGAGAAGACCAAGGACTGAGCCCTGAGGCACCCCAAAAATGAATAAGCACGGGCTACGAGGAGAGGTTATCGAGCGCAACCGACTGAGTGTGAAAGGAGAGGTATAAGTGAAACCAATTAAGTACAGTGACCGAGAGACCAAGGAAAGTGTGAAGACGATCAAGGAGGACAGTGTAGTCAATGGTGTCAAAAGTAGATGAGAGGTCTAGGAAGAATAAAATGGACGTTTCATCCCCATCGGTTGCTCTACGTGAACCGTCTGAAACAATAAGAAGAGCGGTTTCAGCAAAGTGCTTCGCTTGGAACCCCGATTGGTACATCTTATCCCTATTGTAGTTAGAGTTAAGGTCATTAAGGCAAAAAAAACACTCTCTCGAGGATCTTAGAGAGGAGTGGGAGATGTGAGATAGAGCGATAGCTAGATGATTCAGAGGGGTTAAGGTGTGTTTTTTAAGGATAGAACGAATTGCGGTATGTTTGAAGGAAGAAGGAACCACGCCTATGGCAAGAGAAGTATTAAAGAGATAAAGAATCAGTGGGAGGACAACAGAGAGAATTTGTTGGAGGAATTTGTTGGAAAGATGTCCTTAAGAGATCCCGATTTGTTAGAGCGTGAGATCAGGGTAGTTACTTCCACAGAGGACGCCCGAGTGAGGACGTTAAGCGGCAATGTAGTATGCTCGGGTAGAACGGCATGTGCTTGTTCAGATGACTGGGGTAGTACGGCGCGAAGGTTCATAACTTTATCAGAGAAAATTAAAAAGAATAGAGGGGTTGATGGGGGGGAAGAGGTGGGGGAAATGGAGCTACGTGAGGAAAGACGACAGAAGAGACGAAAGATAGTCCGATGGTCATTGTTGTTCTCAGACAAAGGTTTGCGTGAATGAGCCTCGCGCGCTGATTTAAATTTGGAAGAATAAGTCAAAGTACCAAGGCGATAGGCAAGTGAGAGAGAGATCGTGTCTTGCTCACGGGAGCGTGCTTTACGGAGGGCTCGTTTATCAGCACATAAGGACCTCTTTGATCGACCAGTTCCATGGTGAACCAAGGGGCGTTGTGATAGCGGTTTGAAAAAGGAGTAATAAGGGGGCGTGCATGTCGACGGAGGCGAGTAATGATTGGTGCTGAGAGGTTAAGGTTTGGTCAGGTGAAGCAGTAGTATCAATAGGAGGTAGAGAAGAAAAAACGTCGTTAAAGAGAGAAGTAGTATCAATTGACGATAGTCGCCGAAAAGGAATAGGATTTCAGGAGAAGCGAGGAGGTAGGTGGTAGGGAATATAGAATTCAAAATTGACCAAGAAGTGGTCGGAAATCGTATTAGAAAGGTCGGTTACTGTTAGATTAGATATATAGAGGTTTGAGATGACTAAGTCCAGGGTATTACCATGTATAAGTGTTGGGGATGACACATGTTGCGTAAAAGAGAAGTTTTGTTAAACTTGTCTAATAAATATTTAAATAAACTTGTTCTTACTGACCCATAATTATGGCCGCTAGTGTATAGTAATTCTAATATTTCTTTCGATCGAGGAGCAGATTTATGGCTATGGATGTGTTTTAAAACCTTGTATCATTGAACAAAATTCACTGATAGCCATGTATAAAGTAAAGCAGAGACGAGTGCCACCCCCATGAATTATTTTTAGAAAATAGGATGACATGTTCCTATAATCGTCCTTAAATTATACTTGGATTCTACCAGAAATATTGAAATTAGCTAAAGTTGTATGCATTTTCCAAATGTGCGAGCGTCGCTGCCTTGCAAACTAAAGAAAAATCAGTCTAATATCTCTAAATTAGTCTACTCTAGCAATCGTCAAACAAATTAGTTAAACATTTTAACAACCATGTACTAATTAGTAACACACAAACGCGATTCAAAAAAACAAATTGTGACTTACTCGAGATTTTCCTAAAATAGTAGAAGAATGAGGCACAATCCAAGAAATAGACATGATCTAATTTGATTTTAAGACAGCCTTTGATAAAGTTCCATAACAGTGACTGATTAAAAGCCTCGAACCTCTTAATATCCAAATGAACTTGCTCATAGAACACTTGCCTTTCGAAAAAAAAGAAATAACCTCAATTTACAGGATTGAATCGGAGCGATATCTGGATGAATAACTCTAATTTTAATTTATGGTAATTATATAGACAACAAATTTATGTTTATAATTGCAAACTGAGCTGATAATATAAAAGTAGAAGGAAAGATTTTTACGAAATCGTGAAGTGGCGGCTCAAAAATGTCGAACAAAGCCACTTTATAACTTTTAAATGATCGGTACTGTCATGCAAATAAGCAATAAGTTATTCTACAAGTCTTTCGTTAGGCGGCACTTGATAAATGAGGTGCATATCTGGTGTCCTCTTTTTTGAAATGATATATCAATTCAAAATTGTGGTAATTTTGCAACAACTAAGATGTTTCGTGGGTTTCACAATTGAGAATGGAAAATACCTAAGATCCCCTCTAGTCCAGTTCAAGAAAGTGAAAAAGGGCGGAGAAAATTTCAGAGTGGATGAAACGTACCAATGAATTTTATCGCTCTTTTAAGGCGATACCACTTTTAATTACTATAGACTAGTGGCCATGATATAAGGGGCAGTAAGAACAAGTTTATTTAAATATTTTTATTAGACAATTTTAACAAAACCTTCAAACTATATATTATACACATATTCAGATATATCAAATATTTATATTTCGTGAAAACTTCAAGTTATTAATTAAATATTCTGGAAGTTATTATGAAATAAACAATATATTTTCCAAATTGCAGCGGCCAAAAATTAAGGTTCACTTAGAAATACAATGTAAAATGGAACAAGAACAAAATAGAAACCCTTGCCTAATATTTTGTGAACATCCCTTTACTAGCAATGACCTTCCGACATCTAGTACCCAGCACTGAATAAATTTCTTTCCAAATAATGGGGTGATATTGTTCCATTCATTTTTAAATAATTCCCAATAACCTCCCAAACTTTGTCTATATGGTTGAAATCAGGACTTTGAGGTGGCCAGGTCATAAGATCAACCCCTTTATCACAGAAAAAATCTTTGACTCTCTTTGAAGTTGGGCCAGTTGTAGAACAATATTAATTTTCTCCCATAACAGTCTAATAAGCGAGTGATTAAGAGAACATAATGATTTATAAAAATATAATAAACTTTTTAATGCAAATTATAATAAAAAAAAAGAAATAATTTTAAATTGAGAACAGTGCTTTTTCTATTATTTTCGGATTCCCTATTCAATAGTATTCATGTAATGTTATTTTAGTTAGAGCTGCTACATTATAAAAGACTTCATTAAACTCCAAATTGCTAATTTTTGAGATATCTTTGATTGTTTCATTCTGTCTTGCAATTTGAGCGCTACATTTAACTCTAACACTCCCCTTCGAGAAAAAAGGAGTTCCAAAACATGTTTATATATTTAGAAATAGTTAGTTCGCAGACATTTTAACGGTACTCAGACGTACTTTAGACGTTCAGACGCAGGAATTGTAATTCTTAAATGCGAACAAATATTTGTTTGCGTTTGTGTTTGAGCGCCAAAACTTTATTATTATTACTTATATTTTGCCTATCCTTCACTTACATTATTGGCTGCAGCCTAAAATTTAATTCTTAAGCACTCCTGAGGGTTTGTATCATTTATCCTCTTGGCTAGTATAGTGGTTAGCGGGCTTGCCCCACAATCACTGGGTCCGCAGTTTGAATCCCCGTCCGGATTATTTTTAAGCTGACATGATTTACTTGGGATGTTACTACCGTGACGCTGAGGAGTTGTATATTACATTTCTCGATTCTACAGTATATTCGATCCGTAAAAAGCGTTTAATTTCTGTAACACAGTAACTGAACCGTATGTTACTTCTTATTATATTCCCTAATGATCGGTAAAGTTGTAAAACCTATTCACCGCAATTTATCATATCTCCAAAGAGGCGAAAAGAAATACAAAATTACTTGTAATAAAAATATATGAGAGAATAATTCAAGATAATAAATTAAAATAAAGAGTGAGGCCAGCAATATGTTTCTTCAACGAGGAAGTAAACCTGTCTGCTGTTTTGAGACCAAAGTTAAAAAACACGTAGGAATTATCTCCGTTCAGTGAATGAATATTGGTCCCTCATCAACTACAATATTAGTTATCTATTACATTTATCCCTTGATCAGAAATAATTTAGTATATATGTGATACACAACAAACTTTAAATTACTTTAACATAGTAACCGAAGCAATTGTTACTTATTATATTCACTAAAAACCCGTAGAATCGTAAAAGAAAGGCAAATAAAACCGAAAGTAAATACAAAATTTTCCATAACAAAAACACAAGAAAGACAAATAATGAATATTATATTAAAATAAGGTTTAAAGAAAGCAATAAGACGGGTTGTTCACCGCTATGTCTACCTGTTCTAATTCTTAAATTCAAACATGCACATTTAGTATGTATCTCCGCTCAGTGAATGAATATTTGTATGCAAAATAAGCCATCAGGGAAATTAAGAGGAAATTGAAAGGATCCATCCTCTCAGGCATATCACTAGAGACATGTTTGTGAAGTTAGGAATAATTTATGTTAATTTAGAGAAGAGCAAAACTCTTTCTCAAGATAAAACGATAGAGATCAAAATATCTGGCTGCTATCAACATTAGAGAAACGTAAGGCATGCCCAGGTTATTATTCGTAACTGGGGAATAATTTGCCTGCTATTTTTGAGATGGTAAAATATGGTTCGATTCTTGACATAGGAAGTCCAAATGGACGTTTACATAATATCTGAAGACGGGTTTATCTTATGTTAGGGTAAGTTAGGTAGGTCCAACTTAACCTAAACTAACCAAAACACCATCAAGGTATAGGACCTATAAATCAAGTTTCCATATTTGTCGTAGTTAAGCACAAAAACTAACGGACATTTTTGCCACTAATTGAAAAAGCGCTGAGAGATGGATCAATTATAATCCGTAGTGATGCCTGATAAGCCGACATAAATATGGCCAATAATCCAAATTAAAGCTCACAACCGTCAACCACACTTTGCACCTCGTTAATCCACGACAGTCTTTCATACACAACATTTTACGAGTATATCGAATTGGAGAAGAGAAAGCAAAATTTAATAAGATGCGAACTTGCAAACGTGAATAGCTTCGGGGTGATTTACAACAGTTCATTTGGATAGAGAAGAAATAAAGTAAACATATTAATTAATTTTTGTAACGAAAATGCGACTCAATTTCCTTTTAAATAAATTAGTAGGCCACGTTAGGTTTGGTTCCGTCAACTCTAATAGATTGTCTCAGCACAATAACCTAAAGAGTTCGTCACTTTCAGGATTTAAAATTTTGAAATATCCTATAGATATCAAAAATATAAAAAAGGTGAATTATGTTCAATAAAATGCTTCAGATTCTCGACGAAGTAATAGAAGAAGAAAAAGAAAGGGAAAAGTACGATAAATAAAACAAATATCTTTACTTTCAGACTAAAAAACAATTAGGCTACCTATAAATCTTGTTAACTTTATAAAACTCAAATATTTCGAATCAGTTTTGTTTGATTAAGAAAACAGTTTACATTAATATATGGTCTTTTTGATTAAACGTATCATTAGTATATACATAGATAGCTTGATTCAAAGTGAAGGGTGGCTATAACTAATTTGTTTAAAAATAACAACATATCTTTCATACTGAACTAATGAATAATACTGCACATAATTAATAGAAATATTGTTTTCTGATATTTAAAATTCCTTTATTTCTTATCCATACAAATCTGAGCTCCTATTCTCATTGTCCCCATCACTCTTCTGATAATATCTGGTTTTGCTTTGAAGAGGCTGATTTTTCTGTGATTTTATTTATCAAATCATCTAAATTAAAAGAGGTGATAAATAAACTTTGTTCTTCGAGTGAACCTACAGAAAGCAATCACAAGGAGTCTCACCCACATTTTAAGCATAATGTAAGTTTGGAATCATATCTTTTCGTAAATATTTTCTTGAGGCGATTCACTTTTGGTGTGCATTTAACAAATTCTGTCGGTTTAGTAGTCAATTCATATTAGATCTGCGCTCATCTCTGACTAATTAATGAAGGCTTAAGGAATCTATTTGGACGTCATCCGTGAAACCATTTGACAAATGTTAAACTTTTAAGTAAATCTACCTTAAAGTCGTGAGATTTAATGGATATTTTTTCAGAGATAAATTCAAAGACTGTATGAACAATTGACAAAAGTGAAGGTTAAAATTTTAGTACCATTTATTCTGGAGTATGCGCTTGTTTTGTCCGTCAATATCTGTCAAACCAGCTATATGTTTTTTTCGGTTCTATCAGTTTTAGAACGTTTTTGATTTTCCCAATTTAATTAAATTGAGAATAGTATTTTAAAGAGTTTTAAAATAGTGTTTTTAAGGAGAAGTTTCGGAAAATTATTGTTAGAATTTATTCTGAAATTGCATTAAGCCTTTTGATTATTCATAATCCGAGTTGATGATAATTTGCTGTTTATTGATAAGCTGCGTAGGGACAGTTTAAAAAAAATAATAATGATAAAAATAGGTGAGATAAGGAGGAAATTGATTTGCAGTGGCGCTAAGAAAAGATAAAATTAGTCAAAGGATTATAACTAAGCCGGGAGAAGTAGCTAAATTCGTGCATTCTTTGTATAATTTGCTTTCTAATCTAATAGGCTCATAGAGAGCACCCCCTAAATTTGGAATAGTAAACCATTTAAAAACATAAATTAGAATGATATCTAGATGTGATGGTGCAAGAGCTAATGCTGTTTCTTAAACAAAATCCGCCAATTTAGTTAATAGTACAATTCGAAGGAATCATACTACTTAAGTATTTCGACGTTTATCACAAATTCATTCAAAAAATAAAATAAAATTCTTTTCCGTAGGAAATTAAAAAAATGCATTAGAAATATCTGAAACTTTGTTAAAGGTTATTAACATGAAAATTAAAGTTTATTTTTTGTGGCTCACCTAGCAAAATACTGTAAAAAACGAGAGTGAAGAATTCCTTGAAAAAGACCTCAGCCAGGTCTCTTATTAGGGTAGTAATTAAGTGATATTTAATGACAAGAACGGTAAATTTTTCACTGTTACAGCTGAGCATGATACTCAAGAAGCGTTATTTTTGCGCAAAATCTTCTGCAGCTATAAGCATGCGAGCCAGAAAAGCAGCCGAACCACGAGAAGAACGCAATTGAAGACTTCAAACCCCAAATTTGAGACAGACTGATCAACTGCAAAAAGAGAATTTGGAACAATGTACATAAAGCAAGGCTTCAGCACAACATGCAGGACTGGCTGCTCAAAGAGAGCAAACAACATTAGACAAGATTCATGGAAGATTTTAGTCAGATTTAAAAAATGTAAACCTGACATATACAAAATTAAACTTCTGACCACCCCCCCAAAAAACAGAGTCCAATGTCCAAAATAAAAAAAAACAACTGATAGATATCAAGAAACAACATCATTCTCGATCAAATTATGGAAGATATAAAACTTTGACGTTGTTTGAACGTAACCACAAAATTCAGAAACAATTCACCAATATCATAGTATAGTTATTATAAATAAGGGCAACGAAGGTCTGGTCACTAGGAACCTTGCATTTCTTTGCAAATCTTCGATTTTATTCTCTCTTTTCATCAGTAGAAGCATGCTATGTATTGAAAAGACACTGCGCAACATTTCAAATTACATAGACAAGAAAACAAAGAATCATTCTTCTCTTACGTCGTTCGTTCCTCAACCATTCCAGGGGTAAAGAAGTCAAAGCGACATCAAAACCTCTTCAAAAAATAATATGACTTCCGTCGCAAATACCTCAGGAAGGCGAAGGCTCACAGTCAAATTAATTATTAATTAAGTGCAAATGAAATTGATACTGATAGAGTGATATTTCGTCGTTGACATGCGATGCTACATTAAGATTAGTGTATTGCAAACAATAACGAAAAATATATACCTTATAGGATGGAACCTATCGAATAATGGAAAATCTTAAAAAAATGAACAGATTAAAATTCGTCGCTATTAGGGACTAAAGTATAGAAAAAAAGCGCACGGAGATCATCTCAAAATACTCTTACACGTATGCATTTCTAAGAATAAATGCCACAATGCTCGATCCCTGTAACAACCCCTAGGCTCACATGCCGTAATGGAACCCGCAACGGAACCTACTCCATCTGCTATAAATCTATCCGTTTAACAGGAAGATAGATCCTCCCGAAAGAGACGGTCTATCCGAAGTGAAATAGGCCAAGGAACGAAGAAAATCGAATAGCTTTAATATATTTTACCACTAGAAGCTCATCTCTGTTAGACAACCTGAAAGCTGAACCCACTTATAAACCACCATTAATTCCCAAATTTAGTAAACTCTCACCCTAATAAGCTTACTGTCATAATTTCCTATGTAATCGTTTTAAATGCTTTGCCTTCACACGAAATTTAGACTAGTGTACTTGTAGAAAAACGGAGATAAAAATTTCGTCAAAGGCCATGCAAAAGTTCTATAGGACCTTAGGGCCTCCAAATTATTGGGAACTAAGTGAGGCAATACCTTGAGAACATCTATATCCTCTAGCTAAAAAATCAAGAAGACTCATCATACTCGCTCATATCTTGGAAAAGAAATAAGCACCCCCAAAAAACATTGTTTTGACGACCTTTCATTTAAATTAGAATACACAAAATAAGAACAGATGACAAATAAATTAGAAAATACCCAACGCATGGAAAATGATATTTTACAGATAAACCAACAACCTTTGGTCAAACGAATGAAGTAAGTGGGAGGAAGACGTTAATCCAACTGCGTTAGAGAAAATAGACGCTAAATGATTGGCGTCTATTCTCTCAGACGCAGTTAGATTAACGTCTTCTTCCTACTTACTTCATTCGTCCGATTTTATTAAGAAATTTATCAGAATCAATATTAAAAATAGTCGCCATGTCAGTTTCGATGTTGATAGCCTTTTTACCAATGTCCCTATTGATGAAGCTCTTCAAGTGTCAGTGAACGTACTAGATAACCTTAAATTAAACCTCCCATTACCCAAAACCAAAATTGTTAAACTAGTTAAACTGTGCGTTTCGGATAATGTATTTAAGAGTAACATGGGATTTTTCAGACAAAAATATGGCCTTCGTATGGGCAACCCGTTATCTCCCATTCTTCTTAACCTGTTCATGGAACATTTTAAAACTTCCCTGCTCACAACTATTAAACCCAGTAATAATTTTGCATAATATAGGTATGTAGATGATGTGATTTCCACATGGCCATTGGATCGAATAGACTCCTTTAATAATTTTTTGACAAAGCTTACCAAACTCCATCCCACTATAAAATTCAAGGTTGAATGGGAAAAAGACATTTGCTTAACGTTTCTTGATGTAAATGTCTTAAGAATTAATGATAAATCATCTTTTACGGTATACCTAAAACCCACCAATTCCAATTCCTTTATACATTTTTTTTCATGCCATGATCTTAAGATAAAAAAAAGCAATGGTAATATTTATGTATTTAAGAGCCTTTTGAATTTGTGACCCTTGTTTTTTACAAAATAAGATCACCTTCATAACATGCATGTTCATTGAATTAAAATATCGACTCTATTGTATAGATAAGAGCATATCTAAAGCCAGGGCAATATTCTACCGTCCCCAACAAAAAAATAACCTTATATGCAAAAAGAAATGTTTATCTCTACCATATTCCCCCTTGCTCAACAGATTAAACTCCATTATATATCCCAACTTGACCACGTTCAAATATCCCCTAACTATCGGAAAATCTGTCCATTCCACCAAGCCAGAATCGCAAAATAAGGATGCAGGCATCTATTTAATCCCCATATAAAGACCCTAATTGCCCCTCCTCCTACGTGGGAGAAACCGGAATTTCATTAAATAAACGAATATATGAACATAGGGGGGACATTCGTAGAGCGAGCAATGCTTCCAGTCTTTTTAACCATGTAAAAAACGCCATTTATATAATAGATTTCCCTAGTGCCTAAATAGTTTACCATTGTAGCGATTATAATAAAATGAAAATAATTGAATCCTTACTAATCAAAGAAATTCGAAATTTCAATTTGTCAGAAGGCCAGCATAAATGTAGCCCCTATAAATCAAATCTCATTATAAAGGATATTGTTAATCACCTAAAGCTAACCCCTCCAGATTAAAGTTAGTTGCCTGTTATTGTATATTCCAATATTTCAGTTTTCTTTGTCAATTTCTCTTAGTTAATGGTTGAAGATGATATGGTAAACTACATATCAGAACTGGTCCCGTTTTAATAACCGTTTTAATAATAATAATAAATTTTATGTTCCAATAATAGTGGTTTTCTTGCATATTTATTTACTCGTTACTGAGTGAAACAGTGTTTTCATATATATATTTCTATACATATATATATATATATATATATATATATATATATATATATATATATATATATATATATATATATATATATATATATATATATTAGTGTAGTAGGTAGCAGTCTTTCTTGAATTCAAACTTTGTTGAAGACCATTGTGTATTTTGCCTTAATTAATTTCCTTTGGCGACTTTCTCTTCTTCTAACTATCCATTTTATTCCATCTTGTAGATGGTGGGTTACTTGTCCAGTATTCATCTCTTTTTTTAAATAAATGTGTTTGATAAAAACCCAACTAAATTGCTAAGCTTTCGATCTTATTCGATCATTTGAAGATGATCGAATAAGATGTTACATCTGTTTCTGGTGGCTATAAAATTTATTCTCAGTATATATATATATATATATATATAACGGCTAACAAGGAAAATGAAATTAAGATTCCAGTACTTTATAACTTGAAATAAAGTTCGAAATTACTTGGAACATTCTTTTTTATCCCTGTGGGCATTGTTACATTTATTGCTTGCGTATGCGATACTTTGTAAATTTTAGACACACACACACACACAAAAAATATATATATATATATATATATATAATAGAAAAAATATATAATGGTTAGAATGCGTTGATACAGTGTTTGTTGGGTATGCTAGGGTGTCGGTTGGATTAGTTGTTGTTATTGGCGTATGTGTACATTAGTGAGTTCTGAGTATGGTCTATAGAGAGATGTTGCTGGTGAGGGGAACTTCATATTGGTCGTTCCTTTTTGAGGTCTTGTTTAGAGGTTAAGGGTGTCCTCTTCAACGTAGGTTCCTGTAATTTTCTTATTGCAGCTTCTGTTCTTTCGCTGTTTGTTTTGAGTGTCACGGATGGATCTTTTTGGCTATAACTTCGATTGTTTTGAGGGAGTGTTTGCTTGGCTGTGGGATCAGATCCACCTTGTTTAATTAATTCTCTTTGCAAAAGATAAGTTCCTTTAATGTCCTCCGTTGTATATACCTTTTCCGGGAGGGTTTGTTGAATGTCTTCTTTATGGTTTGTCTGATCTTAAAACTGTATAGTTTCGAGGCTGGTGCTACTGATTGCTTTTTGTAGCTTGGGATTTAAATTGGCAGTGGGAGACCCGGACGGCCCTGAATCCATTTGGCGTTTATTTGCTTGTTAAAGTTAATTAATAGAAATGAGAAGGGGAGGAAACTAGAGATTTGTGTATTGAAATATTTCATAGTGCATCGAAAGGCTTTTGTTTCAATTTGTGCGTGTGTTTTTGTTCTTTGAGTTTTAGTGGTTGGCAGACCTGTTGGTTGGCTTATGTACAAACTTTTTTGGGGATGTTCGAGTTAGGAGCACGTGATACTGATGCGTGAGATAGTTCGCCTATTATGATCTTTTGGCTTCTGAACTATCTTTTACCGATAAATGGCGGTCGATACCAAACATTAGCCTACAAATACGTATTTCTTGGTTTGAAAGAAAATGCATGCCCACAGTCATTCATTTTCAACATGTAATTTTAGATCATAAACCTGTCCACATTTCGATTAAGATGAATGCCGTTTATTTTTCAACAATTAAATATGACATGATTGTGGGTCTGCTCAAATATGAATATAAAAATAACCCAAAACAGATATGAATTTGATTTACACTGACGATACACATGGTAGTCGTTCATATTTTAAAGGTAGCGTGCTTTTTTATCATCCTTTGGCATACATCCCACTATTACCAATATAAAAGTGCATTTTTTAATTGATAATTTTAAATTTGTATCTACCTTTACTACCGTTCTGTAGTTTCTCCTTCAACCTAAACATGCCCAATTCTAATATTAAAGCAATACTGTTGCATTACAAGCAAATAAATCCAAAACTGTGTCTGGCCAACAAAAATTGCCTGTGTCCTATTTGAAATTCGTTTTTCAAATCCCTATGGCCTGGCTATCTTCAGTATTTTACTCACACTAATCTGTGATAGAGTCATTCATTGTCAGAAAATATTCAAACTGAATATTTAATATTTTTGAAGGACGTTTGTGCAAAATTGAAAATAATTTGCCGCAGGATTCCGAATGACTAATTCCATTATAATTAGTAAATACGAATTTGGGAATTTTGCAATGGGAGAGACTTTTTGTTGCGGGGAGGAGGGGGGGGGTTGGAGATGGAAATCTATACGTGAATTTAAAAATATTTATGTTATATATGCAAGGAGATTTTCGTCAGCCCGTCACATTAAACCACTCTGCCTCGTTATTCAGCTACATAGAAATATGGAATCAATAGTTAATTTTATTTCTCACATTCTCTCTTTCTTTTCCCAAATGAATAACAATATGATACAATGAGAACAACTATACAAACAAAGGGCACAGTGCGTTATAATTATGTTAATTATGTTCCCTTCTTCGTTAGCAAACATGTCCAAGTCTACTCACATTATTTGTTGAGAAGCGCACGTTCAATCTCAAAATGTAGTGATTCAATATGCAGGAATTTTTTAGAATATGCTGGAGTCATTTGTTTGATAATACCAGATACACTGTTGGAAGCCAAACTGGGCACACATTCGTAAGTTCGGGGTCCAACAAAATGGAAATCTACCCCATTACAACATAAATGCGTGCGAGTTGCTTAATGAACTTTGTCGTAGGGCAAGGTCAGTCCTTGAGTTACGCTTGCTTTGGTCGAGGCAGAGGGACCGCAATATATTTTGGGAGGAAGTTAAAACGCCGGAGTACGTTGATATTAATATATTGAATAAGACTTCGGTCGGCCAAATTAATATAATTTCTTAGAGGTGCTGGGCATAGAAACTGGTGAAAAAAATAAGCTTTAGTATTATTATATATACAATTTACAAATAATAGAATCGATGTGTAAAGTTACAATTTCAAGATTAGATGAACTCGGAGATCTTAAAGTGATATTCGTGAGGTGGTTGGGTGCGCCAACAAACTACCAAACAAATCAAAGAACACATGAAACTGGATTCACGATTGAGTCACTCGCGGAGCCTAATTTTAGCGGTATGCTATGGGAGAGATTGCCAAATTGGAATCGCAATCGCCACGTTTAACCTCGAGGGTATGATCGAGGCAGTTTTACGCAAGACAGGAACGGAGCCGCTACCAGAATAATAGTCAGCTGTCCTAATACTATCTTTAATCGAAAGAGAATTCTTGCCATCGGACTCGAAGGGTGCGGGAACTGAATCGAGAGTTTACGCGTCGCATTCAAGGGGCTAGCTTATACTAATCTCTTGATGCTTGCATCTTATATTTTATAAAGGCTCGCAGGAATTATCTTACCTGAGGCCCCCCAAAGGGGTTCCAATTTATCAGCCGCGGCGCTGAAAGAAGTAAACCTTAGCTTGGTTCACACAATCTCGCTGAGCTTCCGCTGATACCCTCGGCTCGCTCGGTCCGTCCATCGTTCTTTTTAACGCCGGAAGTGGGTTGGCTTTCTCAGGGCGCTGCTAGATGATTTCCGTTACTGTGATGCTTTTCTCTCTCTCTATGACAAACCTTTTGCTAGGAAGTCTATTGGATAGGTGGAGCTATAGAGTATCCTCTTCTTAATCATGAGTCTACACTCTCCACTTTTTCTTTACCTCAAGAAAAATGTTTCGACTGTAGAACCGTATATTTTTTTTTTTTTTCTAAATAACTTTTATACTAATGTAATGCATAAAAGAGTATGTATTTTTAATTGCTACCTCAAATAGCTTCTAGGCATCACAGAAAAGGCTACTTCAGAAGACCTCTTTTTATCGTGCAGTTAAAAAAATCGAGGAGAATTCGTTTTTACAAACTTTATTATGTCTAGCAGTATTAAATAAGTACCAGATTTAGGGAGCAACGTTTTCAGATAGTTATGCACCAAGCAAACCCACTCTTTGGAAAATTGTCCAGAAATACCAAGAATAAGGAACATGCTTAAATCGAAACAAATATTGATCGGATCGTAGGAAAATCCTAAGGTGAGCCCAAAATATTTAAAGTTTTCGGATGGCACATTTTGAAAATCCAATTGAATTAATAAAAAAAACTGCTTACAATTGGCAAAGACAACACTTGACCACATTGTTAAACACGACTTAAAATTGCAGCTCTATAAGATGCATGCAAGGAAGCAACTTCTTGAAACTGATTTTCGCCGTCGTAGACGAATCGTAAACTGGCTTCTCCATGAACCTGCTCGTTTCTTGGACAACATTTTTATTGGTGACGAGGCAGCCTTTTTCCTGAATGGACATGGAAATTGCCATAATATTCAAGAGTTGCGTAGGTGAGCAATCTCCCAGAATTCAACTTCAAGAGACTATTTGTGAGCAGAAGTTTTCTGTGTGGATCGGGATATCCGGGGATGGCCATCTCGTCACACCATTGTTTTACGACAATAAATTCACTAAAGCTTCCCAACTGAACATGATCAGCGAACTGATTATCCAAGTATTCCTCCTGATTTATGGCAATTAATTTGATACAATTTAGTGGATTAAGGACAGAGCCCGAGCTCATAGACTGCTTTTCTATTGTCGAATTAAATGACGAAAATGCTTGGTCCCAAAGATCCTAGGATTTAACGCCCTGCGATTTCTTCTTAGTGAGATATCTAAAGATTTAAGTATGTTCTTAACCCCCGGAAAAGATAAACCAGTTAAAATATAGTAAGAATCATATGTGACGTCAATTTATCTGAGGAGAATTTAAAGGTGTTGAAAAGAGATGTGCAAAAAATGCAATTAAAGAAAAAAAATAGAAGAAATGTGGAAGGAAAAGATTACTACAAAATTAAAAATATGTAGTTGTATTACCTATATAAAGAGGTGTGTCTTTATTAATGGAGAGATAAATTTGTAAATTTTCAACATCGGATTTTCATTATTTTACTTCTTTACGGAAACATATTTTTTTATCAATCAAAACCATTTGGGTATTAATATCGTAAAAGGAAATTAACTGAAATTTGCAGAAGTAAGAGATAATTAGTTCATACAGAAAACAAAGATACAGGACCAAAGCATCTCTTAAAGTTTTTGAGTAATCCTAATTGAAATGTCGGTTAATTTTGGGGGTCACACAACCTCTCTCTCTCTCTTTCTCTCTCTCTCTCTCTCTCTCTATATATATATATATATATATATATATATATATATTTGAATATATATGATAATATTAATATAATAAATAAAAAATTCTGACTTAAAACAATATAAAGGCGAAGTTTATTAATTTTGACTTTAAATAGTCAGGATAGGCGGTAAACTACGCACTTTGTACCTTTATGAAATATATCGAGCTGGAAGTTTTTGAGATGAATTCAACCACTTCCAGTACTCTTAGAGTATCCATCTAAATAAGTGCACTGACCTTATCTCTAATAAGTTTTTTATGAGTTTCACCGTAAAATTGTTCATGGAACAATGCTAAAATTTGTATTGTAAAAGATTAAACATTTACCCGGCTTTACATATGAATCATTCGATTTTAACGATGTAGTGGTCTGCAAATGATTTGATACACGCGCTGAAATCGGATCTATGAATATTGATCAAATATTGATTTACTTATATGGAGTGAGTTAAGTACAAGAGACGCGATAAACTAACTATAATTAACATGTCTACATGATAATTATATTACACTCATATTCTGTTTAGAGATGAAAAGTATTTCTGAGGTCGAGCTATTTCATTTGCTGTTGGAAAGTTTGCAACAGAGTTTACTATTCATTCGACTTTTCTGTTTTAAAACAATAATGCAATATTCCTTGAAATAAATTGGTTATTTGGAAAAAGGAATTAGCTTATAAATTTATAATGGTCGTAAGATATGTAATGAAAAACTTTATATTATTTAAGAACAACGTAAAATTTTTTTTCCGAATACAACATTAATGCTCGTTTGATAATAAATCAGTGAATTCGATAAAAGATTAATTTATCCGTATTAAAGAATTAAAAGATTAATTGTTTCGAATATAAATGGACCCATTAAGTGCTAAAAATGAAATAAGACTATTAATTTCTGAAAAAAATATTTTATAGAATAAAATTAATAAAGAAATGCTCGGCCATTTAACTGATAAAAGTTTCGGATAAACGATATCGCGGTAATTAATGTCCTCTAAATTTCAAAAATAATTGTGAAATTGACAGTGGGCAGAAAGATAAAAAAGGGACTATAAATTAAAATTTAATTCAAATATTACTGTCCATTCTTTAATTACTAAGGAAGATTGAGAGCAAAAATTTTTACTTTTTTTCTGAGAAGTTATCAAATGAAACAGAATTTTAACTTTGAGGAAACAGATGTTGAAGGAAGGAGAATAAATTAAATTCATTAAATTGAGGCATTGATGCCCATCCGTCGAAAGCAGCCCCTTGAACGGCCAAATACGCGATGCACAAAATAAGGGGTGGCTTTCAAGGGGATGAAGGAGAGAGTAATATGTAGTAGCGATGATACGCGATGACATCACTTGATGATGAATTCAAAATTATGGTCAAAATTATACCCAAATTATAATAAGTATAGTTTTATTCACAAAATTTGACGATTAATCTCGAGTGTCTTCGCCTAAGTGTTGAAGCCTCAAAAGTTTACCTCATGAGCTACGAATCCTTCATCATTTTTACTTCTCTTTACATCACCAGTTTTTTAGTGAATTTCCCTTTGCAATTATTTTCTTTCAATGATGTTCGTGTTGGTTTTACTTTATAAAGGAATAGAAAAAATAGAGAAAAGGTATCTTCCATTCTAAGTGCGGCTTACATTGGGGGAAAAAGGAAAGTTGTTGTTGCAGAGCTTTTGGTTTTCTCTTCGCTACGTATTGTATATATTAAAAAATGGTATTTTCTTAATTGAGAGCGAAAAGCAACAACGGTATGTGCAAAAAATGTATAGGGCCAAATCTGCAAAGTGAGTAATGAAGATGAAGGAATAAAAAATGTATGTAAGTTATGTATATATATATACGGGGGGAAGGGACAACTCACAAAGTATCGCGTGAGCCAAAAATAAGTTGAACAAGGCTCACAGAGTAAATACAATGAAGATTCTAAGTACTTTCGAAAACGATAGGAGCGGTTTTCGTTTCCTTTAACTATTTCAAGTTAAATTATTGGTAAGGAAATTAAGACTACTCCTTTTCAAAAAGAAACATTGGAATTGAGTCTTTTACGTCGGGTGGCACTCTTATATCATAGATTTAATATTATAAAATAATAATACTATGGTTAATATAAAAATAATTTGAAAGCAGCTAATCATAGGCAAACTCACAGTATCAGATATTGGACAAATTGTTCCGACAAGTTGGTTAACCTAGGGGGGAAATAATTAATAAATATGGGTTAATATTTACATTCGAAATACTGTATTTGACTTTCGGTTGATAAACTGAACTCTCGAGTGATGAGATTTTAGTCACTATGATTATTTATAGGGAAAGATAGCTTGTAAATTCTATTTCTTTAATATACTTCAAAGATTCATTTTTGTGCCATGATAATAAAATTAGTTTTATTTTCATTTAGTTTTTTAAATCTTTCCTTGAGGCAGAATTTCACTGTCAGGATAAGTTCAATTATAGTTTGAATATCAACTTGTATCATATCTAAAGACTTGAGACCTTGTCGATCATCAGAAAAATGTGTATGGTAAATATTGATGTTCCGAAAAATTGTAGATAGGTGGAGGATGTATAAATTAAAAAGAACTCGGCCAAGGACCGAACCTTGAGGTACCCACGTCTTTAGCCTTTTCAATAGAGAAAAAATTAGAGTTGACTTGTATTTTGTATGATCTTCTATTTAAAGAGTCTTTAATCCGCTTTAAAGCACTATCCCTTATGCCAATCTTCCTTAAGTCCTCCAGCAGCAGTTTGTGTTTGACAATGGCAAACGCAGCAGACAAATTAAGCGTAAAGAGAACTGCAGTACTCCGTCACCTAGTGTCATAAGGCATTCATCAATTACTGTTAACAAGCAAGTTTCTGCGCTGTGGAATGATATATAAGCGGATTTATCATTAGGCAGGGCATTGATTTCATTCAGAAATGTATTCAATTTGTGTAATACAGACCTTTCAATAATTTTAGACAAAAATGATAAGTTTGAGACTGGACGGTAACATTTCAAGTCATTTATCTCTCCTTAACATTTATACAATGGATGGGGATGACAGCCAATTTTTCACCCTTAGGAAATTTGTTTGTCTTAGGGCTCATATTTATAATTTTAGTATACATCTCTATGAATTTGTCAAAATTTGGAGCTCCAATCATTTTTTTAATTGAAAAGGGATCAATTAGATTATTTGTTTTCTTTGATTCCATTACCAAGTTCCGAACAAAGTCAGTATCAACCTCAGCGAATCTAGCCAGTATATTAGGTCCATCATTATTTTCAAAGAAATCACAAAATTTATGCTAGTGTCAGATCATCCATTTCATATGGTGGTAGTATGTTCTCAGAGCTATTGCCAGATAATTCATTTAGTAACTTGCACATTTTATTTAGATCCTTTTCAACATTCTCAATCTTTCTATTTTAGAATTCTTTCTTAGTTCTAAATATTAATCTATTAACATTGTTTCGCTCATTATTGAACTTAACTCTGTCAGCTTCCAATTTTGTTCGTCTCCATACGTTTTCCTTCAGTTTTTTTCGTTTTCTTGCTCTTTCACATCCCTGTTGTACCAATTTACTTTATCAGAATTGTTTCTAACTTTAGATCTTAGAGGGCAACGATCTTTGTAGTATTTTGTACAGATAGAATTGAAACTCTTAGATAAGCAGTTTACACAATATACTAAAATGCCGGCTTGAGCGACATAAACACAGAGCTGACTTACGAGTACTTGTTCTACAAAATCATTGTAGTAGGTGTCTATGAAAGATTCCGGATCAAAATCATTTTCACATCTAAACTTAATTTCTATTTTCTCTTCAAGCTTCCTAAATACAATAATTTCAAAAGTGACCTGATGGTGAACACTCTCAAGATAATTGTCAGTGTCAAATCTAATGATGAAGGAATTAATCTTACTATCTATCACCAAATCAAGAGTGTGGCAAAAAACGTGCATATGGCATTCATTAATAAATCTAAGTTCATAGATGTCAATAAGTTGTTTAAATTTATTTGCTTTACCATTATTTTTTCATCGATCCAGCAGTTCAGATCGCCGCAAGTTATTGTTCCATCAAGGTCTTCAGGGAAACTGTCAAGATGAGATGTGAATCTATTGTTGTACTTTTAAAATGGTCCTTCAGGCCTATACATACAAAAAAAAAAAAATTTACTGTTATTAACATCGAAGCTGATGTCAATATATATATATAACTTGTTGACTTGAATTTTATGTTAAACTTTTCATTTTTACAAGCTTAATTAAGAATAACATCCACTCCCCCACCCCTTTTAGCTACACTAGGTATATGGTGAAACTTGTGCGTTGTTGGTGTGGCATCAGTTATCTTTGCCTTGTCTTCCGCAATACCCTTCAACCATGTCTCGTTTAATACTAGAACATCCAATTCTTTCTCATTGATGAGTTCAACGATTTTCAATGTTTAGTTTGTAATAGATTGCACGTTTAAAAGGCTACATTTAATCGTTGTTAGGTTACAATCCATGGTCGGTTTTAGAAACAACCTTCTCCTGTTTGGCTATAATTTGTGGACATTTGACTGAGTTCGCCCAATGATTAGTAAGTAAATTAGTATCCCATGTAGATATTACAATTAACGCAGCATAATGTGTTATTGTTGCTGCATTCTGCTAGTTTATGGAAACCAGCACATTTAATACAAGTAGTGTAAATGACGTCTTTCCTATCTATCCATTAGTGCTTTTCTGATTTCAGTGCTGCATCTGTACACACAAGGTTTGAAAGACTTCTTTTTACTGCCACTGGTTCAAATTTAGCACGTCCATCAACTAGCCTTGCTCGCCACTCATTTAGCAAAATAATGTTATCAATAATTGCAGCCCTGCTTTCAATATCTGCTATATTTGCAATTAGTATCTTTGGTTTTAATTTTGCCTAAAAAGATTAACCTTAATTTCAAAATTATTGTTAATGAAATTAAAAAAGTTCAATGCCTTGTCAACATTTTATCTGGCTTCAATATGTACTCTAAGATTATCATCCCTACTACGTTTGTTTTTTTAATGGAGATACTAGAATACTAGCTAGAGATTTCACAACCTGACCGCTCTTCTCTGCAGCTTTATTTTAAATGGTTAACTTTATCAGTATTGCTTTGTTTGGTGTTTTACTGCTCTAGCATAAGAAACAATAGTTTCATGCACACCCTTCATGGTAACCTCCGATCTAATGTTATCCACTTTATCTAAAATTACTTCACTAGTTGCCTGGTTTCCTGATCTAACTTTTCAACAGAAAAGAGAAGTTTTGATATCTTACTACTAATGAGATCAATAATTTTCCTAAGCTTAGAATTTTGACTTGTAAGATCAGTCATTTTGTTTGTAACCGTTACCAGTTAAGATCTCAGTTCAGCATTTTCATTGGCTAGAACAGAAA